>HG995203.1:7367142-8595000 GCA_905332935.1 Bombus hortorum
GATTGAACCACAGTCCAAGTGGAACTGTCCTTATATACTCCTCTCCGTACCTCTCTGTATCCTTCGGGTCAATCTTTGCTTTTAAGGAGAGTTATTTAATTACTTCTGTTACCTCCCGTGACCGTGGCTACGTTCAGTGACCCGTTATATCACTTCGAGCCGTTATATCACTTTATATAGTTCGTTATATCACTTTCGATAAAAAGAATAGACTAAAATATTGGGGATTTTCCCAAAAATTCCAAAGAAAAGGCCCCGATGTCCTTTCATCTCCGACATATATCTAAGATATTTTCTAAAATTCTGCGTAAAATATTATTTTATTCTAGAATAAAACTAAACTGATTTGTACTTTCCATATATTTTAAAGATCTTCAAAATATTTATAGAATTCTAAATAATTTTTCTACAAAATATTAATAGCATTTAATTCGTCCAGAAGAGAAATATTAAGTAGTATGAATATTCTATTTTACAATTCTGATTGCCTCGATATCTTTAGTAATATTGCACAATCATCTTTCATCGGATCATAAAAAAAAATCTATTCACTTGTTTTTATAATTCGAAAAAAATGGAAAGATTTGCAACGTAGGATAATGTGGACAAAAAGTGGGGAACTCATTGAATTTAATTTGTTGGGCATTTACGGTACACGTCGATGGAAAAAAACTGCTAGGAAATTCCGATCTTTCGATATAAAGTTGCGCAATTAATTGCACCTCAAAGTCGACACGTTTTTCTTGTTAATTATGAGCTATTACCTGTCAACATGAGGCGTACCGATTAATATCATACCTGGTCGATGGAACGAAATCAGAATTCTAGTAGATTCTCGGTTATTCTTCGCCAATACACATAAACTCGATAAATTTGTCTTCTTTTACACTAAAGAAAAATTTCACTTTCAATTTGCAATTTCCAAGAAATTTCTCAAGTGACACGTTCCATTCCAAACATCTTCAAACCTGCCCAAACGATTTTTATAACACGCTGCTCTCGCCAATTTTATATCGTTCAACATATTCGCTGGCAAACGAGGAAATCGACCTCGATGAAGTCGCTGAACACGGACGTCCTCACTTTCCTGACGAACCTGATTTATTGCCGCCCGCTTGCTCGGGATTCTTGGAAAGCGGAATTTTGACCGTGCAACCTCGACTTCCTTCCGTAGGAGCCGCTTTCCTTGGGCTGCCACACCGAGGAAATTCTCGTAAATTCGCGCATCACGTACTCAGGTCAAGGTACAAATATCGGGACACCTAAGTTTATTGCGAAACGGTGAAATTTCAGAATTTTGTAGAATTTGGAACTTTTTAAGTCGCAGAGAAAAAAATCTTGCAAAATGTAACAAACTTTTACTTGCCTGAAATTGTAGAAACATAAAAAAGAAAAAACGGAATCTAAGAACAGATTTTACGTCTCCAAGGATTTCAATAGAACGAGATGCAAGCGATTTTCCTTGCACGTGCCACTCTCAATCGTACGCCTAATCTCTCCACGTTTATTGACACACGTACTCGAAAGGGACGTTTACGATTTGTTGTCGTTCACGAACGGCCTCGAAGAAAATTCGTGGCGATTCGTTCGCTCCTCTGCACGATTTTGACCGACAATCACACACTTCGATCCCGGGGAATTCATTGTCGCATAATCGTGCATCAGTTTCACGGTCACGGCGATTGACAAAGCGTGGATGACATTGATACGTCACTTACTAGGCCATGTTGAACGTGTCAGCGAATTTCGCAAATTTTTTAACCATTTACGTATCAGTTTGTCGTCCCCTTTGGTTCCATTTTTTATTTCCATCGCTCCAGTTAATTAAGCACAAACACATAGGGAGATATTGCTTTCGCAAGGGCTTGTTCAAAGTTCGATGTAGAATTTGTACTCGTGAATTGGATGAATTTCGTGAATGGTAAACGCCATTCATGAAAATACCAAATATTTTGTTTTCAGCCTCTGACTGGAAATATGAAAACTTGCACAGATAACAAGTTATAGTCGATTACGTAAGAATGATATTTTCGATTCACCAATTTCCTTATCTTTGATTCATAAACAATTTACTTACATATCTCTGAACGAGGTAACTAACAAATTCTAACAAACAAACCTATTTCTCTTTATTACGCCGTTATTCGAAAAATTGGCAGAGTTGAATATTCCAAGAGTAACTGAACGAGGTACACAAAACTGTTATTTCACCAAAATTCTGTAGAACAACATATTCCCTGTTGTGTACCATTTAGTGAACTATAAAAGACTCGACCAATTATTTAAACCGACCACGCTGCGTCTACACACCGTAACGAAACTAGGAAAATGTCGATGAAATAAAAAATACAAATTGGTAATATGTTCGGTGGCAAGTAAAAATACAGGCGAGGAAAAAGGCAAAAATGTACAGAATTACATAAATGTACAAAAAATGACAGAACAGAAAGAAATTGAATTAATATAAAACTTGGATACATTTGTTAGCCACTGGAAATAAGAGAAAAATCAAAAAGCAGTTCCATAATCAATAAAAATTGGAACGCGTGAAAGTTACAAAACAAAAAATTGAAAGAATACCGAAAGAACTGAAAATGCTCGTACGAGCTTTCGTTGCCTATTCGACAAAAATCTAGAAAACTAGAGAAAATTGAAAAATACTTTTCACGTACAACGGATTGAAAGTTGATCAACTTTAAAAACTCTGCAACGCGTTTGATATCCAATAGAAACTCCAAACTGGACAGAGACTGAAGATATCACTTTTTTCTGCTAGCTAATAGCTTAAAATTGTATTACCTGAAAAATATCTCCGGTACTTTTGATAAAAATGTGAAAACAATATAAGCCGAAGATGGGAAAAATTTACAAATCGTTTGACATCCACCGAAAGTGTGAAAACGAAAGAGAAAAGAAATAAAAACGACACGAACGAGAATGCCTGTCAAGGAGCTGCAGTTTCTTATCTTATCGGCTTGAAGGTGCAGTCGCTTCATATAGACGTACAAGTCGAATGGTGGCAAGAGCGAACGAGTTTCTCGCGTGACTCAAGGGCCGCCCTTGTCTGTTTTGGGCTTTTTCTGCCGTAAAAAAAAAATCGATCGATCCGAATCAATTGACCTACATCGTGCCTCGTCATTATTAGGCAAAGCGCGAGCCGGCCAACATGCAGCCCGGTTTACATGTGCGTACGAGCTATGAATGTCGAGCAGGTGGCTGTCGTGTTTTATTTAGAAACCTCTCATAGCCGTTCAACTCCACTTTTCCTTATATCTTTGGCTCACTGAAACTGAGTAGATCCTGTTTTGTAGGAGCCAGTCAGCGTTGGATTTATTTCTATGGTTATGGCGTGTGGAGTGTTGTGGAAGAGGTTATGTAGCGCGAATAATGCTATCGCGAGAGTAGATGGCGTTATAAACGCTAGTAGATACATCGTTCTCGGTTTGCAATTTCACTTTGGTATTTCTGATGTTTCTTTTTTAAATCGAAATATCTATAGATGAGATCTTTTTTAAATAGTTGTAGAATTATTTTTAGGTGTTTTTCATACTTGTGTAAAGGAATTCTTTTTTGGAAATTTTCACATTTTCATTTGTTGTATTTTTGATGTCTGCCGAGAGGGACTTTTGTCTTGTTTTTTCAATATTTTCAGAATTATTCTTACGTATTTCAAACACTTGTGTAGTTGGAATAAAAGTAAACAAGTCATTATATCGCAGCAATAAAAATAAAATAAAAATAAAAAGAAAATTAAAATTAGTTTAATAATATATAGGCTAATTATTAAGATTAATTTGATAATATATAGTAGCATTTCTTTTTTAATTTTCTACGAAAAAAAAAATGTCCGATTTCTCCTCCATGGAGATAGTAATGCTGCATTTAATTATATAAAAACGATCATAGTGTGATAAAAAAGTCGCATATAAAATTGATTGATTATCTTCGACCCTATTAGCAATTTTAATCACTGTCAATAAACATCTCGGCTATGATAAAAACTATTCATTATATAAATTATCTCTCCATCTTTGTTCACAAATAAGATCATTTAAAATTACACTTGAATAAACAACGATAAAAAAATATTTAACTTTTTTCATAGAAATAATATCATAAAGAAACCGCGTGTTTTTATGCATTTATGAGAAACTTCAAAGTGTAATAACACGCAAATGTACAGATATAAAAATGTTTGCAAAAATATAGGAAATATTCAAAGTATAACATTCGATGATACATATTTAGCAAAACTTTGGTAAAATAATAATAATTCTCTCCATTATTTTAATTCTTATTCATAAACATATGAATTTGTATATCAAAAGAAGATTCTTTACTGAAATTAAATGATTTCAGTGGTTGTATAATATGATTCAATGAACACAACATTCAAGATACTCTTTTATTGACCTCTACTACTTCTTTGGATAGATCATCCATTGCCTGAGTAACATAATACTTATACTACTTGAATATATATATTCAAATAAAATTAAAATAAAACATTAATAAACATTAATAAAACATAAATAAAATTAAAATAAATATATATATATATATATATATTTATTTATTTTTAGTATCTGCAAAACGAATTGAACCATTCAAAATGCAACAACAATTTTAATTTTCATACAGTAGAAAGTTTTTAATTAATTCGTAAATTATATATGGAAACGTGCAACCGTCTGACATTGAAATTCATTAATTAAATCTAAAAATCTAAAAATTAATTAAATCTTTGTAATAACGTAGTATACAAATGGCGGAGGGTTGAGGAAATTTGGTGATTACAAAGAATCACGGGAGCAAAGGTAATAAAGTCTAAAAGGGCACGACGACAATGGCGCCACTTGGCTACATGCCAATCTCGTAGATTTTCTGGCGAATTCGGCGTACACTCTCGTTTATCTTGTCGAATTTATGCGAAGAATGGATTCCGACTAATCCGTCTAACTGTTATTTGTTCTTCAGCGAAGTTAGTAACCTTCGTCAGCGACTGAAATCATTCCAGGCATCTTAATACGTTTCCGAAAATTATTCGACACGAGAATTGTATTTCTCGATAAACATGTTAATAATAAAACACAGTTGAATAACTGTAAACTTAGATGAAAGTAGAGTTTGGAAATAGGGTACAAAGATTCAAGGAATAAACGATAAGAAAGTAAAAATCTTGTGTGAGAAAAAATTTCGTCAATTTATCCAAATTGTAGTAGTTCTGTGACCAATTATGACATTATTGTATAACACCATTTGGTCATGGATCAGTTGTGCGATTACGAGAATCTAATCAGTCTGGCCTTGTTGCTGACGTCTGTATTAATTTCCCGATTAAACGTACTATATAATATTCTAATCGAAGTTTTTGAAGATCGAGCTATCATGGTGCCGACACAAATTACAGTGAGATTTACATAAATTATGTAAATACAGTTATCTTGTTTCTCGATATAATTAAATTTCCATGAAAAAATAATATTCGTAAAATTGAAATTAAATTTATTTCTCTTTAACACGGGTATATTAATGAAACCTGGATATTTCGAATATTTAGAAGACAAATTTATTTCCCTATCGGTGACAAATTTTTAATTAAACCTCGTTTCATGAATATTCTGAAAATATATTATAAAAATTCTCCGCACAATTTCTCTCCATTTTTTTTCCGCCACTGTCTCTGAGATTAACTTAGAGAAAAAGAGTGGAAATGGGGGAAAAAAAATCAATTTTCTTTACCCTCCAGACGAAGGCTTTGCTTCCAAGGCCATCACGCTTTAATACGTTTCTTCGCGTAGGGTTGTACACTGTCTGTGCTGTGTTTCCCCCTAAACCACCCTCGTATTGATTACACAATGCCTTTTTCAAGCTACTCTGATGAGCAGCTGGTCATGAAACAATGACACGAATCGATAAATACGGATAATATTTAATAAAAATACGCGAAGCTTTATGTAAGCTACCAGCTTCAGTAGCCACGTCACAAGCCACTGCTGTTTCACCCCTGTGCGGATGACATGGTTGCCTTTCACGAGTTTCGATCAGACCCCGACAACCTCGTAACACTTGACGTAGTACACTGTGTATTTAATATTATGATCGATGCACATCGATTGGAATAATTGGGGATGAGCAACGAAGGAGGTTGTGACGTTTTCCACCACTTTCGAACCTTTTCATTTTTAATTCGATTTTCATTTCTCAGTCTTTTAATTCTTTCAATCTTGAACCTTCTAATTTTTATCGGATCATTTTAAATTTTCTAAATCTTTAGTCTTTGTATTTTTGAATTATATTATCAATTCCTTGTATCCTTGATTTTTACGTTCTTCCACTCTTGCACCGCCTAATTTTAATTTTTCAATATTTCACTTTTGAACTAGTAGTGAAGTTATTAGTGGCTGTTGATTTGCAATTTGTTTACCACTGTCCAATTTATTAATTAATTTATTAGTGACCATTACTAAATCCGCAAATTATGCATTTATTATATATTAACTGAACCGTATCTCGTGGTTATTTGTACTTCCTCGTATTTTATACTGAAATTTTGTAAAGCTATCATTGAAAAAAAAAAATGTATCCTTTAGACGTAGCTTTAATAGTATTCCTTTTTCTTAACGTACTTAGAAGACTTCGATTTTTAATAAATCATTCTACCTCCCACAACCTTACGAATTGTTTCTCACAATTTCCAGAAACGTGATGCTAAAATCTTGAAACTCGCCGAACGTAAAATTCTTGTCTTCCGTGTTACACGATTTTAACTACGTCTCATGAATTTCTGAACGCTTGAATTCCTGGAATTTGACTCCGTGTTCCGGGAAATTACGTCGGAATTGTCCTAATGTATTTCCAGTTTCCTGGAAAGCAATTTAAAATGACTATAAACCAGGCAACGTTTGTTTAATCTTTTCTCCTAGTTTGTTGAAAGTGCCCAGTTGCACAGAACATACCGCTATATTTTTGTTTCACATACATAAAACGTAGATATGCGTTACAAAACGCAACTTTGTAACTCGTGATTTCCTGATTCGTCGACGCTATGTCGTCACAGAAATATTGCATAAATGGCTGCATTATAGGCAATCGTGGCTGACTATTATCCTTGGAATCTTTATCGTAATAATTTTATTGTAGTTGGATGATGAAAAGGTGAGCTTCTTTAGTCATTAATGACTGCATTCTTGAGTTGGCAAAGATTATTATTCGCGGTTATTTATGCAGTTGGTTAGTGTTATAACTATTTGTTTGGTTGCCATTAAACTTCTCAGGATTGGATTTATTAAAGTTACACGATGATAAATGTAAGTAATTTACTCTTTGTAAGATTATTTATTTAAAATCTGAAAACTTTGTTTCAAGAGAAAATCTAAAAATAGATGACTAGTAACAGTGTGTAAATGAGGATATTCGAAACAATAACGATATTAATTCATGATCTAATTACTACGTGAACGTGCACAGAAATTAATTAAATGGTGCAGCTAACAACGGAATACATGAATGAAATTAAAGGATTACAGGATAATTAGCGGAAATTAAATGGATAATGAATTTCACGACCGAAATTGTGGGGAACAGTTACATTGTTACAGTCTGTTCCACTTAAATATTAAATCGAACAGCGTCAGCTATTTAGAAATTCCATCTTTTAATATACTTTGTTGTTTTAGAAATAGTTTGAAATTGATTTTAACATTTTTCATGAATTTATTCAAGAAGAATTTTTAATTAAATGGAACGTTCAATTGTGGAATATAAAGTTTGAACTGATCCTGTTCAAATGCCTGGGAGAACTTCTTCTGAATTCTTTTTTATGGAACTAATTATTCCACGCCTGAAATTTAGCGTGTCAAAGACATTAATTATTCATGAAGAATTAATAAGATTTTTACAAAGGAAGACTTTGGTGATATTGAATCGAATATAGGAAATTGTTTTAAGTTATTTACATAAATCGATATTCCTTTCCCATGGATAAATAGTCGGAGAAATATTTATTTTTAGAAATATATATCTTTCAAACGACCATGTATAAGATACTTTATTTAGCTCTCATTTGTTTGCCTCGTTTAAAAAGAGTTTATGTATTTTTAAATATAATGTTTTCTGAATTTTTAGAAAATTGAGTGCTTCATCAGAATTTTAAAACTCTGTAAACTTTCGATATTCATAATTTCTGTATATAATTTCTAGATTACTTAAATCCATATCAAATTGCAAAATCTGACCATCTATTTTCTTCATTAATGTAACAAACATTATCTAACAATAATTTTTGATGTACGAAAAGTTTATTAATGTTCGAAATGAATTTATAACCAAAATTTGCCAGTCGGATACATATTCTCGAATTTAACTTCAACAAACGTTCTTTTCTCGTTGCACGACGTATGCGATTGCTTTCCGGAATTTTTCCTTTTCTCTCTTTTTTCTTTCTTTTTCGTTCCCGATTCGATTTCCGTGCACGTGTCAAACGGTTTTGGGCGATCAAAAAGAAAAAAAAAAAAAAGAAATAAATAAAAGAAAAATGAGGAATGGAAACTTCATGGAAACACTCGATGAATACGTCGGTTCGTCGAAAACATTATTTTCTTCTGCTACACCGGATGTGGCTGTTGGATAATCATCGATTTCAAACGGCATCCTCTCGCGAGCCGAGTTCTTGAAAAAAGCTCCGACTAATTTAAAAATCTCGTATTTTTCAATCTTTATTGAACATACGAAAAGTGGAAAAGCTATAAATCGGGATAACAAAAATAAAAATAGAATTGGAAATTTTTCAAATAGAAAAATTTATCGTCCGCTTGATTGCAATAAAAAGAGATTAGAAAAATAAATTCTTAGAATTTAAATATTTGAAAATATCTATTAAATAATGCCTGTGCGTATATTTTGTACAAAATAATTTATTCGGATAAAATTATATATCGTATCCACGTGTTACATCATTTGCATCGTGCATTTTCAAGGTACGTTGTCCAGTTCTAATATCATTGGCTTTTACAACTAACTTTTTTCAAGCTCCAGATTAGAAAGTTTATGGTCCCTTGGTAAATTATCCATGTGGTTAATTTAATAGTAAAAATTAAATTCTAACGAAATAAAATAATTTCACCCGCGTTTCAATGAATCTTTATAATTATTCTCGGTAGCTGATTCCTCGAGAGACGACCGCAATCACCCCTTCCACTCTTCTTTGTCGCTGGCCACTAAATCTTCCAACCCTTGTCTTGCTAGCCGGCTACGAATTTTCTGTCATATGATGCGTAGCTTTCAACTAACATTCTGATACATGAAATTAAGGAAATATAAATGTTTCATTATTTTCAAATAATTTCACCCGCGTTTCAATGAATCTCTATAATTATTCTCGGTAGCTGATTCCTCAAGAGACGACCGCAATCACCCTTCCACTCTTCTTTGTCGCTGGCCACTAAATCTTCCAACCCTTGTTTTGCTAGCCGGCTACGAATTTTCTGTCATATGATGCGTAGCTTTCAACTAACATTCTAATACATGAAACTAAGGAAATATAAATGTTTCATTATTTTAAAATAATTTCACCCGCGTTTCAATGAATCTCTATAATTATTCTCGGTAACTGATTCCTCGAGAGACGACCACAGTCACCCCTGGTAGCTGTATATACTTGCAAGAAAATTAATTGGAAGCGAACGATTATTCGTATTATCCGAATAATTCTCCAATCGCAGTTCGAATAAATATAGAAAATAGTTTGTTGCGGATAGGAAATAATAATTATACCACAGATAAGACATTCGACTCGTATGAATTCATTTCGATAATTATGTGAAATAAATATTTGCTCGAAACAATTATAATAATACTTAAGTCTGGAATAGAGACAGCAACAAAATAGACACTCTGCATCATCATCATTATTATTATCATCCTACTCAGATTCAGATTTCACAAGTGTCTTGTTCCTCAGTTTTCTAGACGATAATAAAATTAGTTGATAATATTAAGACTCGAAGCTAATAAAGAAACTGATCAAATAACTTACCTTCGGTGTTATACAAGCACTCTTTGTACATGAGTATAAAATCTCGTGATCGAGAAAGGCCACAATTAATGACGTATTATTGAAACAATCGCGTTCTCATAAATGACAATCTCGCGCTGACGACGTTGTTGTTCGTTTCAAGTATGTAATTCTAGACTTTGCCACCGTGTTGCAGCACTTCTTGGTAAAGATATTATGGTGTCTCGTATTAGGTGTCGTTACGTCATTGATTAAATTCCATTCAACATTGCAATAACAATGATTTTTAAGAGCTCAATAACAATCGAACTATTAAAATTTTTTAAATTCCATCCAACTTCGAAATGACAAAATTTCCATTACAAACATCGATTAATCCAGTTTCAAGCGAAAGAAAAAGACAGGTGAAATACCGCTTGACCAAAATACAATTTGACGATCAGGATAATTGCCTTAAAATATCAAAAATCCATTTAACTAGAAAGTTGGAGAAGTTTCCATTGTAAACTTCGATTAACTTGTTTTCAAATGAGAAATTTATCGTGTTTATGGCATCCAAGAGAGAATGCTTCGATCGACCGTAGACTAGATAAGAACAATAGCAAATACACAGACCGTGACGTAAAAGTTGCTTGACGTACGCGAACGTTTGCTTTTAGATAGGTTAATCGACAAAACAAATTACCTGCGATTATGGCAACGAACATGGCTTAAGTCTTAAGCCTATGAAACACAAAGTTCTACATTGTATACTTGCTCCAATTTGTTTTCAATAGGTAACTCATAGAATACAGGCTTTTATGCAAATTAATTTTTTTTATAGACACAACGACTAGGATAAAATCTAAACAGAGATTACGTGTAACACACGCAATACATGCATAAAATGTATTTGTAAATGTTCCAATACTTTCGTGAGCTTGTGAATTGAATAATAAAAAGTGCAACTAAAAGAGCATTTTCGGTAACATGGAACTGATTATTGAATGTTAAAATTACTTGTCAAGATTTCGCTTGTGGTCTTTGGTTATTGACACATGTGATATTTATTGTTTTGTTTGTTTGTATAATTTATCTACAAAGTGTAGATAAATACGATTATGCGAAATACAATGAATTTTTATATGTTCTTGCGATATATATATATATATAGCTTGACGATGATTGATTATGTTTGGATGACTACAATGGAAAGTTATCATTGACAATTCTGGCTAATATCTATTTCTGGAATATTCGTTTATAAATAAACATTATTCCGAATAAAAAGACGAATTGATATGAATTAATGAATTAGGAAAATATAAATTTACACGACAATGTACAGAATCATAGAACTGTTGACATCTGAAATTGCGAATATTAAGAATCGCGAAGCCCCCGGATGTTACGTATTCTAATTATTTGTATATTTAATTAAAGTCGTATTTGAAATTCTGCAGAAATCAAAGCGTGGAAAATTCTTTTATTCATTCGTCGATCTCTGTAGGAGATAAAAATATTTTTCTTTCAATCGAATTAATTGATTTCATTAATTTCATTAATTTTTAATTCCACAAGGCAGGACACAAAAGAATCTTTTGTAGACTCGGCCATTTCTGCTCGAAATAAGTATAACGAAGAATTATAAATATAACTCGAAGTGCAAAAATTTGCTTCGTCTAATTATTTTCTTTTTTTTTTTTTTTTCTAAAGATAAAGGAAACAAAAGTACAGTGGAAATTAATCTTGAAGATAATCCATTTACTCTGCTCTGGATAAAAGTAATTAAGTAAAAAACGTGTTGTACCTCTATATAATCATCTTTTTTTTATTAGAAATTCTACAAATGTAAAAATTCCCTTGTCTGATTATTCTCAAGCTAAAACGAAAAAGACAAAGATATAATGGAAATTAATCCTGATGACTATGAATGAGCATCTTGCTCTCGCTTCTAGTCACAAATACGAATGAAACATACATATATATATATGTACATATTTTTCATCAAAAGGTACCATTATCTATTTAAGAAAAGAAAAAAGTATTTACCATTTTCATTAAACAATTTTATTTCAAGAATATTTCCTGGTACATAACGAAACATCGCAATAAGGACTTGCCTTAAATTGGAAAATATATTTCGAACGTTAATTAATCTACCACAGAATATCTTGCTTTATTAGCAAGGAAGCCTAATATCGTTCTCGTTACTCGTGTTACACTGTTTCATCAATTAACTATATTTAATTAACATAGTAATTGGAGTACCGCATGCGTCGCTAATTGGAGTGTATAAGCTTACTTCGATATAATTCCTGGACGATAACTAATTAGCCATTTCTTTCGGATAATTGATTTTCAATTGCATCGAACCATAATATCACAGAAGGCCGGCGTCAGGAGCTGATTTTCAGTCGTACGATGTTCTATTTTTGCTTGAATGATGTTTCTTTGAAAACAAAGAATATCCGACTTTTCTCCGAAATTTTTGTCAATCATTGAAATTGAACAGAATAAAGGTTTCTTAATAAAATTACGATGAGTAATACTTTTATCGAAAATCTTATTATTAATTTTCTCGTATCGTTATTAAAGTATACAGGGTGCTTCGGATTTCATCCGACATACTGTGCCAACACGTTTATGAGACCATTTTGAGCAAAGAATGTCATACACATCGGTCGATTCGTCTTTGTTTTCGAGATACGAGAGAGAAAGTGGCATAAAGCACAGGTAATCAGCTGCGTTCAATCTACTTAGCTTTTAACGACGATCGTTTATTTCAAACTATTTTTCACACTGATTTATATTAGTTCGGTGTGAAAGATAACGACAATCATTTATTTTAAGCCATTTTTTACATTGATTTATACTGGATCAGTGTAAAAAATCAGTGTGAAAGAAATGGACGACCAAAGGAAAATGTCATCTGCGCAAAGTTCAGAGAAACGTACGCTCGTTAAATTGAATTTTAACTCATAATTTTAATTACCAATAGAAAGTCCAATAAACGTGTTCATTGAACGACAAGCTTTTTGGAAACTGGCGCCGTTGCAAATGATTGCCATCGAAATGCTAAATAACTTCTATTCGAGTTTGATATTAGTTATTAATTTAAGCCGAAAGTTGTACTATTCGTAGTGATGAAACATAAACTGGAAAGCCGGAAATCTAATCCAAAGCAAAACATATTTTCCTCGTTGATAACTACTATGTGCTATCGAAATAGAATTTTTCCCACAGATAACTGTTACGAGCTACCGAAATAAGTTTCCCTTATCGATAATGGTTATCAGGAATGAAAAAAGATTTCTCGTCCGCGTATAATTATCATTTGTCACTAAAAACATTTTTAATCGAGAAAATACTTGTTATTCTATGACTCTTTCCACTTTGATTGCAACAGTTACGTTCCGCGAAAATAAAAGTCTAATTTCTAGAAACTGAAATCGCTCTCGATTAAAGAAACTAAGAAGCAACGATTGCGTACGATTAGCCAACGCTAACATCCTATGAAATCTCCGTGGCGATCGGAATTATATAATTACGCAACGTGATAGTAGTGCACAACAGGTTGCCACGCGTCTTTATCTGATAACGTATTCGCGAAACGCAATAAATCATCGCATCAAACGTACGTTAAAAAGAACATACAAGAAAACGAATAACATTGACATCATCGATTAGTCTAGTAACCGGTTGGACATGCTGCTCCAGATGAAATTTCGTATCTCGTGACACTCGCCTCGTTAATGCTCCGTGTAACTCGTGTCAACAACAATTCTTTCAACGCGCGTCCACTTCGTGGGTGTTCAGAAGAAATTTGCATCTTTTATCGTGCTCGTTTGACATCTTGTCTCGTCGATTCATTGATCCTTCGCGCGTTGTTGTTATGGAAGACTACTGCGCCTTATTTTCTTATTTCGTTTTACGATTTGTCTGACGTACATCGTCTCATCGACGATTCTTTAGTAGCAAACGAATTTAGTTATTGGGATTAGACACTGTAATTGATAGAATTATTATTCCAGGGTTAGGACGATTAGAACGTTAAATCGAGTTCAAATTATCGGTGTTACCAGGATCAAGAATTATTTTTTCGAAGGTTTAGAGCTCGAATTGCAATTCAAATTATTGCGCTTCGTGTAATTTCTTCAGCGTATATCCTAAAACGGTTCGTATATCCGAGATTGTAAAATCAAAGAACGTAGCAATCGAAATACTGAGCATACAAGATCAACTTTCACGAATCCTTAGAAACAATCAAAAATCTGAATCGTCAACATCTAGTGGCAGCATGGCCTTCGTCTGAATCTTCTACAATCAGTCTGCAAGCATAATGAACATTGTGCAGACGCGGAGAACCGTGACAGAGAAAACAAGCGATTCGGTAGTCGATAACAAAGCGAAGAACCACGTCTCTCGCCGCTTATCTGCTGCAAGAAGAAACGAAAGTTATTTCCGGCCTCGACCCTCGTGCATCCAACATTGATACATAATTTGTCGTTTCCGAACCTTCGCTTCTTTTCTCGTTTCTCTTCTTACCGCGCGTTCGAGTTCCAATGCATCGATCGAACGTACATACCAGGTGTCTCGTTTTCATCGATCCTTGCTGCAGAGATGATCTTGAAATCTCGAAGGCACGTCCGCCTAAATAAGATTTCTGTCCATTGGGAGACGTTTGCCTCGAGACGAAGTAAGTTTTATTCGAAAAAGTGTTTCGAATAGTATAATTACGATTAGATATAGAATTAACACAAGTAGCGATCGTAAGAAGCAACTGGACGTCATCCAAGATAAAAGGAGTACAAAAATAAATAAATATAGTTTGGAAGATATTGTGTATTACGTCAGAAAACAGTGAAATGTACAGTATAATGTAGGAGATATTTGTCTGGATCGATCGAAACGGGACTCCCTGTGTGTGGATATTCTATTATTTGTTTGCTAAAAATCTGAGGGTGGTCATGGTGGCGCCTCAAATTATTGAAATGGCGCCATCGTTGGAAAATGAGTATTTAGTTTTGTTTCTTTGATCTTTTATTTTTCTTCTTTTTTTTTCTTTTTGTAGAGATTCGAGAACGTTTGATTTTCTGTAATAACAGCGCAATTTGGGGATTTTTCAGAAGCTTATATATTTATCTAATTCTTCAGGGTTCAAGCGATTCTTAGTTTTCATGAATAAATCACTGTCAAGCGTGATTGCTGCGACACTCGCTGTCTTGTTCCTCCTTTTAAATTTTGCTATCGAAACGCACAAGTTCAAAAATACACTGATTGCCTCAGCAGCATTACTTGGAACTTTAGTAAGATAATTGAATCGTGGCACTATGTGCGTCAATGGCAGCGAACGCGCTAATAAGAATTTAGGACAATTTAGAGTTGTCAACATTTTTTAACAACATTAAAGGTATAACATATATTAGAGGTTCTGTAGTGGAGTCAGAATTGTAAGCGCGACGAAAATATTTTATTTGCTCTTTTCAATCTTATCGAAGGCATTGAATTTTTGAAATTGTATTTGCCGAAGAAATTACTGTAAATTATTATTTACGCAGAATGAGAAAGTCAAAGACGTTCCTCGAAAATTGCTACACGAAATAATAAAACAGCGTTGATGTTCAGAGTTGCAATTAAACAGATGCAAATAGTACAGACGTCTACGAATACCGAGCAAGAATCATCGTTCATTTACGCACGTGGCCTTTCCAAAGGCCACCAATGCCACTTAGGCAGACGAAAGAAAACTCGTGATTTGAAATAATAATCGTACTCGCGATTTAATAGCGAAATGAATGTTATTTTTCACGCGGTTAATCGCCGCAGGGAATTGAAGTTCTTAGAGAGCCTTGTAGCGAAACACGTAAGTTTATTTGGGGTGTCTGAGGACGAACGAGAAGACCGGAAGTGGACCACCGCTGGCGTCAGTACGCCATTGACGCCTCTTTCCTTTTACTGGCTCCTTACTTTCGCATTTCGCTGCTTCGATCAAATTTCCAACCATCTCGTTACGTCAAATGCGATCCATGTTTTATTCATTTCTTTCTTTCTTACGTGCAATGGCTCGGTAATGAGGAATTCATTTTTCTAATTAATTTTCATAAGAGGAGTACCGCGAATAAAATTAAGATTTTCTTCTGCAGTTGAAAATATCGCTGTAAATTTAGTCTGTTCGGTTCTTTTTTTATCTTATTGGTTGTTGAATTAATTATTCCGAATTTTGTCAATTTTATATCTCCTTTGGACGTAGAAATACAAGTCGACGAATTTACAAATTAGTCGCGCGAAATATATGCGCGAGAAACGTACGAACAAAAAGATTGCCTTCGAATTATTAAATGCACAGGAAACGAAAAGTGGCGACGTAATTAATTTTGATAGGCAGAGAACGAACAACGCAATTCGTTTCTGCAAACATATCCTGAAACGAAGCAGTTTAATTAATTTCTATGGAGGAATATTTTTCTCTATTTTTCATTGTACGTGGAAATGTTGACGCAATTAAAATATATTTAAAATACAAAATATGATTAAAATAAGTTTGAGAAATCTGTTGAAATATACAAAATGAAACAGAATATTTGTAACTCTTGTCGGGATATAAAATTGTTTTAAAAAATAGGTATCTCCGTGGACGTGAATTTTATCGAGAATTGAATGTTCAGTTGAAAATGAAGACGTGATTTAATCGTCGTTCCCATTTACCAGCATATAGACGATATGATTCAAGCGGAACGAACGAGAAATAATTGGGAGAAAAATTATCTGTCTGTCCGTTAGGTTCTGGCGGTTCGCATTTAAAGATATCGCGTAGTGTACTTGTAGTATGCGTGCACAATGTCACGTACACCCATGTTTCAACCCTAATTGTTGGTTTTGCATACGAAGATGAGAAATCTTCGTCTGCCTTTCACTGATAATTTTTACAGATTGAACCGTATTTCTACAATACACAATTTCTAATGATATTTCTTATCTTTAATTGATCATTTTTGAAACAACAGAAATGTATCGAATAAATATAAATGCACGATACTGTATTAAGAATATTATTAAAATTAATATAATTCAAAAGAATCGTTCTTAATGAGAATATTTCAAATTTTTGATCTGCCTTACTCTGAAAAAAGTTACACTTTTTTACCGTTTCCATTTCTAATTGTACGAAAAAGGACATTACGTTATGTTAAAAATATCATGTCCAATAGAAATAAAAATATTATCAGCACTCTGAGAGAACCAGAAACAGACTCGTCTTGGTGCCTTGTTTCTCGATTGCTCGTTTCCTAATCAGGAGAGAAGAAACACACCCACGTATTTACGAGTGTCTCAAAACGATAAATTGATCGAATTTGGTGGTTCAAAATAGGCGATCCTTTTCGCCGAAATCTCCGGTTGACTCACCTCGAATTAGCAGCGCAGTGGACAAACAAATTCGACTGTTTATGGATCTTAGGTAGATTCGTAGCGATGATATCAGTGGCTAGGAAAAGTGGTCACCCGGTTTATGGAATCGCTATCGTTTCGCTTGAATTCGAATATAAATTTCGCTGCCTGAGTCAACGTTCGAACGTGCTTTTTTCGTTGAGAAGACTACGCGAGAAAAAAGGAAGACAGTTCGTTGTAACGTAAAACGCCCGAGCAGAGAACAATCGGATTCAAGCGAAGAAGCGGTCATAGTCCATTTCAAATCGAAATTCGATTTCACATTAAAATGGTAAAAGTCCATTTCTAGTCTAAAGAATATTATGCTAATATCGTAGGTATAAAAAAAGATATTTTGCATAAAATGTCATTTTTTATTTTAAGGAATCGTAAGATGAATTTTCTGATTTATGTATAATACTGTCGTGTTTTGTTACAATTAATACAGAGCAAATTAGTACATGTAACTTGTGGATAATTTTATTAATTAACAAGTACAAATTCTACTTTTAAAAGAATTTATCTTTATATAGAAATATAGATATACTGTACTGTACACGCTAGGAGAGATAGGTACTAATTAATAGAAAGAGTCGATCTATATTTAAAAAAATAATAATAGCAATATAATATAGTAATCAAGGGACCAATATAAAAATAACGTAAGAAATTAGAAATAAGAATCTAACAATCTGCTCGTAATATGTCATGCACCTAAAATACAAATAAATTTATTATTATTATTGTTAAACACAATTGTATTGATTCTACATTCATTTGTATAAGAACTTTCGTAAAATTCCATTTCTAAGAAATATAGAAAAAAAAGGAGGATATTTGGATGGAGTATATTTACGACAGCAATTGTTTGAACACGTTGAATTCCCAATAAAAAGGATGTTTCGAGGTATCCGTATTTCCAAAAAATATAACGGCACATTGCTCAGATATAATATGATTTAACGGGATTCCCTTAAATTCGATTATAAGCACAGAAATTCTCTTATGCTTAGAACAATGGCCGAAAATATGCACAAGAGAAGCGTTTGCCTCATCTTTACTATTATTATCCGTTCTTCGAGCTATTACTAATATTAGACGTGAGGACGCTGTCGTTGAAAATCGAGTACTTCTTGGTAGGTTCAGAAAGACATTTGCCAAGATATTGGGTCACATGAGTTTCTGTCATATGATTTTTGATAGCAAGAATAAAACGACAGAGAATAATAAGTTGTCGAATTTTCTTATTGTTAGACGCTTTGGGAAAAGGAATCATAATTTTATAATAGCGTCACTATTTTCGTGACAAAGGTAGTAAGAAATTATTTTTTCTAATTTGTACAAATTGTCGTTCTCATAGAAATTATGTAAATATTAGAAAATTGAATATCGTTTTCTTTCGAATTTTCGATTCTAACACTTTCTAATATCTTTCGATGACTTATCACGTAATGATTCCTAGATTTGATCTTAAATCGTTAAAAAATTCACAGTTCTTGCAAACGAGTAGAACAAGATTCGAAGAATTCGTAGCTACAAATAAACACGAGAATTTCCATTTTTTAAATCTAAAAAGAAACTCGCCATTCCGGTCAATACGATTTCTTATTTGCAGTTCGACTTTACGAATACAAAATTTCTCTAATGTGAACGGTGCTTATATCTTAATTTCCCTCAATAAACCATCGTCGTTCATTCTCGTTAAAAAATACTTAAGTTTATGGTCCTGTTATGTTCCCTAATCCTAATCCCAATATACTGCACGTTTCAAGTACATCCAACCACTACTTCTATTTCATTCAAGAGATTAGATACGCTCATTTGCATAAACATACTTGAAAATTATCTCGCTCGAATTTTATATATTTCTACGGCAAATTTGAAATTTACTCGAATTTATATAAATATATGTTTGAAATTAAAAAATTTTTTTGAATTGTCCCGCACGCTAGTAAAATAAATTAAAAAATCGCAAACAGTTTATCGCGATATTTCGTCAAGTAGAATATCAACTTTGAATTTTGACAGGATTTTTTCGAAAATCAGTTTTAAAAAAAAATTGTACAGCTGGACGTAACTGAATAAACACGTATTAACGTCACGATCGATGCTTCAATGTTTTGTAACAGCTGTTGTATTGCGATATACTGTGCTTGAAACAAAATAAAATAAAATATTCCTAGTGTCTGTATCGTATAACGTAACTTACGAGTTTTTTGATTCTTTTGAAAAAACAGCACGTTCCAAGAAATCGAGTACCGTTATCGAGACTTCAACGAGAATTTATTGTATTATCATACATACATAGTATTATACGATGTATAGAATATACAATACTTTTAAGCTTCTTTGAGAACTGTAAACATCGTTATACAGTTTGAGACGCCAATAACTTTGAGATCGATCCGAATTAAAATAAAGATGAAAACAATCTTTTTATATCGTAAAATAGCATTATTGAAGAGTTGTAACATCTACGATCGGTAAAAGTGATACTTTTTACAGAAATATATCAAAAATGTAAATTAATGTTTTTTTGGATTGTTACATATTTATGAATATTTCAAGGCGATTTCAAAAAATCGTTTCCTTGGCTACGACTTGCTACCTGAGGCTATTATTTCATTTATATCGTTGTTGCTATCTTAATTATTGGTTTAGAAACGTCATAATGTTTCCAGATATAATAGGGTGCTATTTACTCCATTAATCACTGAGTTGACCCGAACCCTCTTACACTTGAACGTACGACATCCTCGATTTCTGGAATTCTTTTGTACGTCTTTTGCAGAATATTTTTCATGCATTATACAATTCAATCAAAACAAATAACCAAATGAAAAGACTTGTTTGTTTAAATAATTTTACGGTACATTTATGTCTCGTAACAAGATTTGTTATTCATTGGTAGAAAAATGAAAGACGAAATGAAAGACGAAATGAAAGATAATTCGAACTTTTTCTATAAATTCTGCAGAAAATGAAAACTTACTGAAACATTTCGAAGTAAAGCTGCTATAAGTGAAGTATCTGTAATTTCTGTATAGAGAGAAAGAAATAATATTATAAAATAAACAACCGTTAAACGAAACGGTTTAAGGCTTTTACAAGAATTAAGTACTTGGTAGACGTCCAAATTCGGGCAATAAAGAGCGCCCCAGTTGATGCGTTTTATAGAAGGTACGCTCGGCTACTTAACGGTGCCTCATGATCCTTCAAGTTCGATTACAACGTCTCACGCACAACTCGATTTTAATAGAACAGAATTTAGTACAGTAGATAATTTACATATCGAAAACAGTTACATTTTCTTCGTGTGTAATTATTAGTTGTGACTCATATGTAATACAATTAAGTGAATCATTAACGGGTAACTATTCGTCATTACGTTCATTATATTAACAAATTTCCCCAATAATACTGTTTCGTTACAATCCGCTTACTTGTAAGAATCGTATTACGTGGTTTCTTTTTATAAATCATCGCGAAATTCCAGATTTTCATGAAAATTCATATGTTTTTTTTTCAATTCTATCGTATCGTACGGATAAATATTTTACATAGTTTTTCACGTCACGCGCGTTCCTATAAATGCGCATGAAAATCCCCAGTGTATTCGTCACATTGGCCGCTTAAAATCTTCGAGTTTATCAATATTATTAGCAAGAACGGTGTCTCTCAGATGATAAGGCTAATAAAATTTCAAAATGTATGACGCATAATATATTCGTAAAAAGATTCTGCAAGTACACGAATACTTCGGTGAGTCAGAGTAGCATGTAAATTATTGTGCAAGACAATCTGTATGATAAAACCCTTTTCTGTGATCACCATTCATAATAATCAAGCATCTTCTATTGGCAATCTTTATATTACAATGTCTTCCTCTTTCGTTCGTTGCAAACGTATAATTTACCTTTTATAATTTACTTTTATATTGTACGAATTCTGTTTAATTCGATCCAAACTCATTCTATGTCCCATTAAGATTCAGTTTTTGGGAAATGGAAAGTAAAAATGACCACTGAAGTTGATCATAAAAATACGAACGGGCATAACAATTCACAGTCTACTCATAATACACAGAATCTAAGCATTCCTCCCGCCAAACTTCAGCTATAATTCGCAACTTCCGTCGGAGCGATTCACAGGTCGTGTTTCTCCCCACTATGGCGCGCAACAAACGCAGAACTTTGGCCCAGATAAATAGCTGGCAGCCGGGAATCAGGCACGTAGACCACGCTTTGCAGTCGAGCGACGTTCACGCTACCCGTAAACGTGCTCCGAGGCGCAGTGTAATCGAAACGCTATTCCGTATTCCTTACGTTCGAACATAGAACACGTGCTAGTCGCGACAGTTCGCGTTATCAATAAAAGATCGTGAATATTTCTCGCAAATTTCGTGAAAGATAATTTCCACGCTATCGACGGAAGCACGTGCTTATTCTGACTAGAGTTTTGGTGAAAGACAATTTTAAATAGAACTTTGACGAGTCTCGTAGGAAGATTAGAAAGAAGCCGACTGACCAAGCTGAATTTTGGCTTGTGAAACACTGCTTCCAAGAAAATTCGTCCAAAAGTGCATACAACAGTTGGTTGTGATTGACCAAATTGAACTTTGGCCTGTGGAAAATTGTTCTAACGGATTTCCTTGGAAATTTGACGCATCGAATTAGACTTTGACTCGAGAAGAATCTCCGCAGGTTGTTTCAGTTCAATTTGAGATCTCATTGAAAGAAGATCGTGCGTATCTGTAAAACCTCATCGGAAAGTGCGTAAGATAATCGTGATCGACGAGGTTGAACTTTGTCTTGTGACCAATTTTTGTCTGGTGCCATTTTCAAGACATCTAAAGACTGTTTTAATTAAACGTATTTTAAAGTAATTGTTCGTTGAACAAGAAGACTTTGTAGTGTAACAATTGGTGAAAGAAGTATTATAGAAAGTGTGATACTTTCGTAAGAGGAATAAAGGAGATACGAAAGTGAAAGGATTATCAGGAGACAACCAAAGAAGTATTAGAGTACCTGAATTTCGGTTTAGGAAGATCGTATCCAGTTAGATAAAATTTACTCGTTGTTAGAGAAGGTAGAAGCTATAAAAAAGATGGTTCAACAGACGAACACCGAGTTTGCGGTTGGAAACGTGGACGAGTACGTCAGGTATTTTAATTACCTGAGGGCCCTGGCAGATCTCGCAGCCATGGCTAGCATCATAGCCGTTCAGGTAATTTATTATTTTAGAAAATTTAACCAGAGTTAATAATATAACTATGGAAATAATTTGCTAGAAATGAAACAGGATTTTTAATTGGCCACGAAAATTGTGGTCTTTTAAGAAGTTGTACAATTTGATGGTAGAATATTGTTATAAAATTGTTGAATTTAATGTATATTTTCTATTACTATAGCGTCATATTATAGTACTTTACTGTAGATTCCTGTTTGTGCTATAATAAAAGTGTATCACAGAAAATGTGGAGATTTTGAATTTAGATTGGGTGCCTGATATTGTTATGAAACGATTCGATTGAAATTATGAATATTTCAAATGATTTATCATTGATATTCCGTAAGAGACAATAAAACGAAGATCCGAGGTGTAAAGTCTTTAGATCACTCTTAATTGAACATGTTTACCGAAAGATGATTTAACGATTAGACTGTTGTTGAAGGTTTTGTATTATCACATCAATTATATTGCGATAAGATAAACATTTTTGGTTGTAAGTTTAAGCAGACTTTTGATAACCATTACATGATAATTTAATTAAAGATTTCGCTCGTTTTTCGTCCATTCTGTGAAACTTTTGTAAAAAATAATGAAATGAAAATTCTAGGCAATGTGAAGCACTTGCGAGATGATAATTTTGTAGTATTTTGATATAATTTCTAATTATTTTCGACCACTCTACGACGAATAATAAACTGGTTAGTTTAAATAATCAATTTTTTCTCAATGCACAGCTATGATTAGCTAATTATAATACTGATAATTAAGTGTTTGAATAATTTCATGAAAAATTGTATATATTTATGATATATCTAAATAAATATTTGGCAATTCAAATTGAAACGTGATTTATCATCTCGATACTGTTCGAATTACATTCATTCTTCTACAATTACGTTCGTTCTTTGACTATCTTTAAATCATATCTGACAGATGAAAAGAAAGAGAATTTATCACGCCGAGGTTCTTATTCGACAATAATTCGTAGATATAGTAGCAGCTCGTTATAGTAGCAACTTTTGTTTGATTTTGATCGATGAGATTAAAGAGTTGTAGATATATCACAGTCAATTAGGTTCACTTCTTAACTTTCTAAAAGAATACTATGAGCACTTCTGATTACGAAACCTTGTTTCGGTGGGACTTTGATTCCATAAGCGTCGGTTAGCTTTAATTTCTAGATAAAATGATACATTAGACACATCATTTAATTCTCGTATATGAACAAATACAATTATCATTGATATATATATATATATATATATATATATATATATATATATATATACATGCATTAATAAAAGACGAATTTGGGTTTAAAGCTTCTAAAAAGTTTGTAAATAAAAATTTAATCACGAAAGCATGATAATTCCCATTGAGGGAAAATTCTCCATAAAATACAACTTTTCTCTCGATTTAATTCGTATTCGTACGACACGCTGGTGCACTGGCGTCGACTCTTTTATTGGACAACGTGTATATATATATACATGCATTAATAAAAGACGAATTTGGGTTTAAAGCTTCTAAAAAGTTTGTAAATAAAAATTTAATCACGAAAGCATGATAATTCCCATCGAGGGAAAATTCTCCATAAAATACAACTTTTATCTCGATTTAATTCGTATTCGTACGACACGCTGGTGCACTGGTTTATTGGCCAACGTGTCGTTGGTCGTACGTGATTAAACTCTTCGTAGACGTAATTGAAATTTCTCTAAAGAATTTTAATACGAAGTACGTTAACGAAGGATATGTTCATTTTAGTAAAATGAATTTATTATAAACGTGTATAATCTATCTCACTATTTACAAATAGGGATATGCTTCCTACTATCCATATTAGGCATGTTTTATTGCTATTGTACATAGAGCATTAAGTGTACGTATACCAAATCGAAACACTGTTATGAAATAACAGTGTTGGTGATGGTATTACAGTATTTGTTATTTATTAAAAGCATAAGGGTATTTACTTCTAGATGGAAGAATTAGAAATTTTTTATTGGAATGAGAAACTTTGGTTTTAAATCATCCTTTAATAAATTAACAATAAAATACAAGTTTTGACTCGACTCAAAAATATTAAAATGGAAAGTACTTTCTATATTATTCTCTACGAAGAATATTTCATGGCGGTTTTGTGGAAATTTCCAGAATTAAAAATCAGCGAAAGTATGGGGATTAATATTTGCGATACAGAGAGTATCACGCCACACTTGCGGATTTAGAAATCTTCGAAATATCGAACCTCGTGGCATATATCGATGCGCGAAGATTAATGTCTCGTTTTAACGATCGATATCTGGACGAATCTCAAGGCTCTTCAATGCCGCGGAATCAGGGCAAGGTGGCGGGAAAAAATTGATCCATCGACGTCGTCGCCTCTTCCGCGACTTCTAACCCCAAGCAATTCATGCTACCCTCTTCTTCGTACGTCTAATTATGAAATCTTATCATTCTCTGCCGAAATCTCTACCTTAACTGCTGATAATGTTTTAGAAAGACCCAATTAAAGTTTCACGATTTAGGGACTCGATAAAGTAATATGTATCCTAACTGTAATAAATGTACCAAGTATAGAAACGTAGAAAAATGTTCTCAGAAGTTATTATTATAAATGTTTCCGTTACTTTTTTATTTTTAATAATTCTCTTCCAATAAAACTACCAAACGAAACCAGCTTCTCTTGCAAAGATTAATATCCAAAGCTGACATAAAGGCAATAAATAAAGAAGTAAGAAAATTCGAATTGTGATAAATACTTTCAATCGTATCTGCTGGAAAAGTATTTGAATTTTATTCGAAAATTGTAATAACGCATTTACAATTAATGAATATAATAATTGAAACGAATAGTCGCGAGTTTCAAAGCGCCGCTTATTGAGATTCAAAAATCCCTGTTTTAAATGTCCATTGTGCCATGACGTGTGCTACGCATTTAATAAAAAAGCTCTGGAACAAAAGTATATAGACTCGATACTGGGAAAGGGAACGTCTGAATGAAACAGCCATTCTTCAACGAAGGATCCGAAAAATGATGAATAACGATCTTCCGCTTGACGTCACAAATTTGCGTACAAAGGGAACCGGGCAAGCGAAACTCGGCCGAGAAACGACGAAGCAACCACGTATTCTCGAATCGGTAATAAAATATCGACAATCCTATTCCTTTCAATGGAACGAGTCACATGGTCGATCAAATTTTCTGCGAAACCAGAATCAATCGATTTATCTACATCTACGTGCCGGTTGAATCTTGTTTTCCAACCAGATAGGTATCAGTATTTACAAAAATACATCGCAATGGATTAGACTATCTCGGCTATTTTTTTATCTGCCATTCGAGCATTATCGCCCTAACTCGACCGACAAGCGCGTAATTTTTCTACGAAACGAGGGTCGCAGGAGGGAATGGCTTTTGATTGGAGTATAAAGTAAGGAAATCGGCGCACTCCAGACAGATTTCAAGATATCGAGTAAAAATAACGTGGTCACGAGGAAATGATTGATCGATTCGCAGTAAAATCGCTTTGTTCCTTCTTTTTCGAAGCTTCGCGTCTTTGTTCTATCAGGAGGAATTTTGTACAGTGGTGCTAGTTGGATTTAGCTGGGATTATTTTCAGGCGAATATGGAATATTACCATTTTATCGAGAAATACAATGTTGAGCAGGTTAATTTCGTTAGGAACATTCATCAAGTGGAATTACATATAAATTTCTAGAGAAGTCAGTTTCAAGAAGAAAGCTTGATTTTTTAGAATATATTATAGAAACGATATGAGGATCAAGTGATCTACTTCAAAAAATTAAAAAAAAAAAAAGGAAAAAAAAGAAAGGAAACGTTTAAGAACATGACTGATAAGTGTTATCAATCGACTTACAGGATATTTACAACAGATGTGTCATGGGTCGTGTAATCAGAACATTTAATTAATTTTTAATACTTCATAAGCAACTAATAAACAATAAAAGAAGAATGGCTGTTTGGAATCCAAATATGATGAACTCATATTTATTTTTATTTTGCAATAATTTCAACAATTTCTCAACGCTGCTTCCTTGATACGTTAATATTTTTAATGATCCTTGTCTTTGTAACTGAACTATTCTTTTAGCTAGTCAAGTATTAGGTAAATGAAATCATTTTTACGGGATAAAACTTTAACGCTATATTTTAAGTAGAATTATTCTATTTTTTATCATTCAAAGGAAATATATTTCGAGATCGATCTTGTATCGAGTACTCGATCTGAGCTTAACAATTGAACTTAACAATTTATAATCAATTGCAGAGAAATCTCTCGCTACTTATACTTCACTCAGGATAACTATCGTAGCTAAAAAGTCCGCTGAATTCTCTTAAATCCTCATTGACGCACAATAAAGATAATTATTAGAGTTAGTTTCTCACAAATTGCACGGCTTAGTACTTTTCCAATGACTCAATCTTAGAAATTTCCGATACTTACTCATCGTTCGATTTTAGATAGGGTAAAGTGTTGTCACCTGAAAGATAAGAAATCCCCCGTGAGAATTTACCAGGAAAATTGAAGAAACAGCAATAAAATAGCCACGGTTGGAATACATCACGATAAATGGGCGTTTTAATTTCTTGCGATTTAACTAAACAATTATCCTTGAGAACAGATCTCACTCAGAAATTATGTCACTGATTAAATGTATCGTATATCTTTTATTTATATTTTCGAATATACATCATAATATTTTTTAAATATTTTTAGATACGTCTCCTATAAAATGAACATATTTAGCCTGACTATTTTAATTAAGTATTTATGAGCGTACAGCTATATATGTTCGCTGGTTCCAGTATTTATGAAGCGCTATAGTTAGAAACAGAGGAAAGTGTTTCACAGCTCCTTCGATTAAGCATTTATACTGTTCTATAGTTGAAAAACAGATTCTACATATTCAAGAAATATTAACAATTAAGAAAATTAATTAAATTAAAATAAAATTAAAGCGATGCTTTGGAACTTAGTTCTATGAATATTAACTTTGAGACAGAAATGAAGGAATAGTTAGAAACAGAGGAAAGTGTTTCACAGTTTCTTCTGTAGTTGAAAAATAGATTCTTCATATTCAATAAATATTAACAATTAAGAAAATAAATTAATTTAAAATAAAATTAAAGGGATGCTTTGAAACTTAGTTCTATGAATATTAACTTTGAGACAGAAATTAAAGAATATTAAAGGTATTACACTACTTTTTACTACTAAACGTGGATTGTTTCCAATCCAATTTTCTTTACACTGAACCTGGAATATTCAGCTGCTGCTGATTCCTCACCTATCTCAACATTACATAACGGCAAAAACAAATGACACGGCCAGCGCTACGAGCAAACAAATGGGAAATAAATTATCGTGAAGTTTCGAAAAATTCACACGATAATATATCGGTGACGTAGCTTGTTAACGGATATCGCGAATCGATGAACTCGATTATGAACTTTATCGGGCAATCACAGAGCCCGACGTATGGCCAACAAATTATCCGCGCAAGATTAATCTCAGCAACGATAATCGATAATCTTATCTGTGATTTAACCAACGATTTAACTAAACGTTATAATTATTATTAATTGCATAATACGTTGTGTGATTAGCTTATCGATATAAAACTAAACAATGGTATGTTTAAATTGATGTTTCTTTTGTCTTCGAATGAGATATTCGTGATATTGTTCTTCTTGGTATATTCGATGTAATTGAATTGTTAATTGATGGAATTAAGATTCGTTAAGTTCCATAGTTCTGTGATATTTCTTTTTTTGCTGGCATTTGAGCTTAGTTTATTTATGATTATTACGATGACTTTGACGAGTGAGGAACAATCGTCTTCTTTTTGGAAACCGATATTAACAGATGTGTGCTTTTTTATGATGGATACACAGTCAGCCAAGTATGAGAGAAAGGTCGTTGGATAATTTATTGCGCGTAGTTAATGCTCAATGACCTAATTCCTACTTCTGAGGAAGTTTCCTTCCATCGATTAGTTCAGTTTTTTCAGATTATGGAAAATTAAGTTCTTGAAATTTGGAATTACTAGCTTTACCGTTAATTAAAATTGAACGATTAAATGGAACATTGCAAACACAATTGAAAGCAAATCGAATGAACTTTATCGAATCGAAACAAAGCAAAATTCCTCCAGATCAAATCCAACCATGTCCCGACAATAAAATCAAACTAAAGCGAGCCAAGGCAAACAAAAGAGATCCTCATACATCAAATTACATCAAAATCTTCAAACGACACAAATTGGAACAATGAAAAAGTTCCTTCAAACCTAATCAAACCGACTGAAACTTCTTCAAACTAAAAGACAATTATTTGTATTAAAGTTTATGAAAAAGACTATTTCAAATGAAAAAATGAGAAAAACACGCATTATAGTAATGTCGAAATTTATGAAAGAAACTCGAAAGAAATTCTTTCAAACCCAATCAAACCGATGTAAACTCCTCCAACTCTGAAACAAGCTTTTGCTTAATGAACGCACAACAATATATTACATGCAGTATCATAAAAAATATGTTATCTCTATATAAATCTTCAGACGGCTGAAATATCCTCTGAAAACAACATTCCCTTACGATATCTCTTCTCGCAAAGAAACCCATTCACCGATCACGCTATCACACGACGAGCACACGATAGCTGGAAAAGCCAGTAAACAAAATCGTACAAATCCTTCCAAGGTGCATCTTGTTTCTCGAAACAGACGACTCGATAGCAGGTCAATCCACCTATCTCTCCATTCTTCGTCACATTTGCATCAACAAGAATGCTCGTCGTAATCGTTCAAATGGATGAGAAGACAATCTTCTCGCAAGTCGCAATAAAGCTCAGACGAACTGATAACGTACGTCGGAACGCAAACAACGATGCAACTCATCTTTTTGAGAATTCTGTGTCGTTTGCAACTGGTTCTACCATAGGGTGGTACATGCACACGTCGCTTATCTGTGTGGAAATTTCATTCGAGACACGCAAATTTTTTTTCAGGCAATCGGGATGGAGGATGTTGGTTAGGTTCTCGTTTTCGTCCACTTTTTTCGATTAATTTTCGATCGGCTACGTCTTTTCTACGTCGCGAGAGACATTCTTTGGCTTATCGGCGGAAATTTATGATTTTCTTGACGAATGTGCGCAAATCGAGGATCGGATTGTGAAAATCGTATGGAGGGGATATATAATGTAAAACGTGCATATTATGTGAAAAAGAAATTTACACAATTCTCGGAATATTTTAACGTTAAGTGTCTTTTTAGAGGAAATTTAATTTAAGAAGATTTTAGAGGAAATCTGGGAACAATTTATTCCTTAACACACGTTGTTACAAAATCGTCGTGAATTTTCAATTTGTGCGAATCGTCCTGAATTTCAAATGTTCCCTTCATCATGAATTTTACATTTCTCTGAATTCTGTTTAACCAAGAAAATTTGTGACGCTTTTGTATTAACAAATCGATGAAAAGTTTGATGAAATGTCTATATAAATAATGTAATAAATATTGCATCGAACAATTATTTGGTAAAAAGGGCAGCCGACTAAATATTACTATATTTTTCTGATTACAGTTTAAACGAATGTTAAACAAGGAACTGTCACATTTCTCAGAATCGTCCAAGTCCGGCAACCAGATATCAGAATATATCTGCAACACCTTCCTCGGTAAGTTGCAAGTCAAAATCCACCTTTGCAAACCTCGTAACTTCATTTTCATAAACTTACATCTTTGACGAGACTCTTTACGATGATTAAAAGAAGTGGAAGGAATTCAGACATTCTTTGTCTGCGACGAAATACGAAACGGTCGTGAAACTATAAGAAAAAGATAATTCGCGATTTTATCGAGGTCGACGCCAGGAGCAGATTTACCAGGGACAATGAGAGCAACGTAGGCTCTTACGCATTAAGAGCCCTTGAAACACCGTAAACGCGCGCATGTTTCACGATCATTCATCCCGTTAACGCTCTCTTTGTCTCGTGCTGATTTCTACTTGCTCGTCAAACGAGGAATCGGAATTTTTAATTACTCAAACTGCCTTATACGTCGATGCAAACGCGACTTACACCCTTTCTCGTCGCAATTTAGAAAATCTAGCTCTATTTACGAATTAATTGGTAAATTATAAAATGTTGGTCATTTTCTAATTTACCAATTTATCCACACACGATAGTTTCTCAGGATTAAGAATTACGCGTTGCTTCGTATCAAAGACTCTTCCTATTTCTCACGCAACTTTCCAAATCGCGTCAAACCGCCGGAAACTTCTCCCAACTAAATTGAACCAAGTTATCAAAATCAGATTAAACTAAGTCCTCCAACCAAATAGAATCAAATCGAACTGAGTCATAGCAGTGGAAGACAGCGGATCAAATCAGATCCAAGCAGAACCACATCTTCCAAAGCGTATAAATCGAATAATGAAAAATCTTGCAAAACGAATCAGACAAGTGTCGCTTTAAACTTTAACAAACCTGATAAAACGCCAAGAAATTTCTGTATACTATTTATCTCTCTATACTATTTTCTTTTTTTCCTTGATAAATCTTGCAAAACGAATCAGACAAGTGTCGCTTTAAACTTTAACAAACCTGATAAAACGCCAAGAAATTTCTGTATACTATTTATCTCTCTATACTATTTTCTTTTTTCCTTGATAAATCTTCTATACTTTATTATATACTACTTGTATAATACACGCTATATATCATATATATCTCAAGCTTTCATATATTCTTACTACGTTATCCTATATAATTGTTACAATAATAAATTGATGTAATAGATAAACAACAAGATGTAGATATACCATCTCTACCGACCGACGAGGATTCCTTAGCTGCCGGAAGTGCAGATAAAAAGGAGGCGAAGAAGAAGGACCGCGTGCAAATAGGCCCAGCTTCCATGTCACACATAAGCGGCGTAAAACGACCCCTCACACACACAAACAGCTTCACCGGGGAACGCGTGCCGCTTCATGGTGTCGAGACACCTCACGAAGAAGAACTTGGCGAGGTAAGAAAGCTCCGTCTTGTTTTGCGATTATGCATATCCCGACGAACCAGGAAATAGACGAACCAGACGGGTTTTAACCGAGAGTTCGCTTCTTCAAAATTAAATTCACTCGTTTAGAATTAATTTCCGGAAAGATTAGCCAAAATCTACAATGTTTTCGCGTGCTTGGCGTCATTCTTTTTAAAGTCTTTCCGTATCCAACGGGAAAGTGTCCGATTTTCAACTATTTATTTCTAAAAGGTTATCGATCCCCGATGATCTGAAATGGACAACATTTAGTTTGAAGATGCGAATTTAGAAAGAAAGATAGTTTTATTTCTACCGAGTATATTTTATTTCTTGTTGTTGTTTCGCAATGTTTTTCAACGACTTTTTTAACACCGAGTAGTATAATTAATACGAGGAAGTTTCCTGCAAAGCAATTATTAATCTAAAATGGAACTATGGCTTGGTGGTAATCGATAATTGTACACTGTAAGAGTCGTTCCATGGATTGATCGTTTTTTTGCAAAATAGAGATCGCAAAATTATGATACGGGATCCGTATTGTGTTCAAGTAACAACTCACGAAGTAACGTTTTTTAATTTCATCTCGTTTAGCCTTTCTCCAAGCTCTGGCAGCTTCCAGCTCGCTCAAAATTAGCCGTTTGAAAAATTTGTTCTGTAAAGGAAAGTTATCTTTTCTGTTATACGTTTGTTACGTTATTTTTCTTGCAAGTTGGCCGCCGTAGGCCAACTAGTTAACTATAAAAATCGCAAATAGAAAATGAAGAGAACGCCGCGTTGTCAGTTATCGTGAAATATGCCTTAGGATATTCACAATAATGGAAAAATCGTAGCTATCAAGAAAATCAAACGCTTTTATTTTAATTGACGAAACGAAATGGCAATGGATGAGACAAGATCTCAGAATTTCCTGGTAATCTCCTCACGTTTGTACTTGTCCAATGAATCATCCAAGTCATTGATAACTATCTGTACTGTTAAGTAACCACTCTGCCGATATGATTCAGGTGGAATTGCATAAGTGGTTCCCAGAACGCGAAACAAGAGTCGCGAAAGCGAAATTAATTAACGGTACCCTACGCTTTCTACTCATCCGGAAGACCTCGATTACGGATTCAGTGTCCCCTGTTCAAATGTCGCGTTCGAACAAAACACTTGCACAACCGGTTTCAAAGTCTAATTGCAAGAGTTGGAAGTCGCATGAGAAACTTCCTGTAAACCGAGTGTCTGATCGAATATCATAAATAGTATCAGTGCTTGCTGAGTATTTGTAAAGTAAAGTTAAGCAGCTGTTTCGCCGAGAAAAATAATTTAAGGAGAAACACATTTCTCCTGAGTTTCACTTTTCAAAATTAATCCTTCGATGTGAGTGCCGCGTTAATTTATTCCAAACTAATTTCTATTCTAAATTAACTCTAAACTAATCTCGAAATCGATTTTTCTTCAATGTCGGCCCTAACTTAATTTCGAAATTAACGTTTCAAAATTAATTAATCGAGAATCGAGAAGATCGTGATAAGAGATTTTCAAAGTCTGATATCCTTTTACGGAAACAAGTTTTCCGTTTCAGAAACGAGTTTGTTGCACGTTTGAGGAATCGTAGAGAATTCTGCGACAACTTGCATTGTTGAAGTATGTTCAAACCTCGGAACAACCTCGTAATTCTTGACCAAGATCAGAGAAACCGCCTTTAAATCCGCGTTAATTAAATTTTCACAAGACACGATCACCGTGTCTCGGTCTCTACATTCTCCAGACCATAAATCGGATCACGTAGCTTGCTATACCGCTCAGCTTCGCTGGTTTCATGGCTAATTCCACGCCTCTTGTCTAATTATTAATCGTGCTAGACACCAGTCAGAAACACGTGTAATCTCTGACACAATTCAAAGACTGTGTCCGTCTATTCTACGCTTAGCAATCTAAGTTTTGCACGTAGCTGTTAATCTTTTTTTTTCTTTTTTTCTTTTCATCCGGCTACTTTGATCACAGACGCGTGTTTCATACTAGAGGTACCTTGGGAGTTTTTATCAAGTCAGGAATATGGCACATCTTTTGTAATTTAATTTTTGATCGTACGTTCGTCCCTTCTGCGTCGTTTGTTAGACACTTGGATACTTTATAAATAAAGTAGCGATACAATTCTTTTTAGACTGCACATTTACATAGAATCGTGTCAAGTTTAGAATAAAAAAATTATGGTAAAATTATGGTTTTGTGATATGGTTAGCGAAAAAGAATATTCGTTTCGATATTTTGCAAGGCTCGCATTTTAAAGTTCTTTTCGTATTGTGTTTCCTTAATGTTGATTTATTTGTCTATTAACTTCAGACTTCAGAAGTTTCAACAAAATGAAAATCTTCGTTGCAATAACCGTGACGTAACATAATTTCCTTTTATACTGTGCTTCGTGCTAACCGTTCACGCTGACTGAATTTGAACGAGACATGTTTGTTTAAGTAAAAGGCTAGTAACAGATTCTTCGAGTTTTTATGTAATAGAATTGTTCTGTCTCGGGACACGAAACACTTATGTCACGATTATGTATCCCTGGAATTTCCGACTCTGACACTTGTTCAGGTTTCGACAGACTTCGCGTTTCCTACGGACGCCGTTTCTGTCTACAGTTTCCTATTCTTCCCTCTATGCGTTATTCAATTAAAATTGTAGAAAACGCGAATATAAGTAGCAAAAATTCCTGATAATTAATCTCCAAATTTTATTTTATTTTATTTATCTCTATTGTTGAGGTTATTAGATGTACGAACAGAGGAACGCGTGCATAAATTGTAAAGTAGAAAATATATTTGAATACAGAAGTAAGTACAAGTAGGAATAGAATTTGAGCTGATCCCCAACAGCACGCTAGCAGTGTTACCCTATGACTGAAAGCCCTGAAGTCATCATCGCCTGGCTACTGTCTATGGTCTGCCTTTGTCCCAGTCTTTTGTCCATACGCTGTCGATGGCTTTTCTTAGAAGTGGTGATCACTTCAACGATAACATTATAGATTTTTATAGAAATATGTCTGAACATATTGAGTTGTTCCACTGTCATTAAATTCTGTATTATAATTCTATCGAAGGTGGTGGTTGCTTTACCTACTTCTTCAACGACCCACTTATGCTATATTATAATAATATAATTATATTATTATATTATAAGAAATTTTCGAAATTTCCAATTACCAAATCCAAGAACAAAATTGTAGGAAATTTTCCGGAATATAAAACTCGAGAAGAATATTGCACCGAATGAAATCGTTCTTCGCCCTTCTCGTTTCCTTATCCTTATCTCATCACACGTGTCTATTAGCATAAGTTTCACGGAGAAGTCTATAAATCTAGGAAACTTCCAGCGTCGAGAGCAATGGCCTCGACTTTTAAATATTTACCTTGTTTCTCAATTAACAGAGAGTAAACATAGCGCTAAAGACGAGAATAGTTGGCAACATTTATGAGCAAAATCCATTTCCAAATACGTACGCGTTAGAGCAGCGTGCACGTTTTTAAATCTTCTTTTATGCTGGTCCGTGTCGCGTGAAATCGGCTGAAAAATCGATTAAGCGTTGGTAAACATGGCTACGTGATCATTTTATGGAATTTTTGGACAGCTTTCTCTTTTTGTTACAATCCTCATTTACATTTAAACTTATCGTTGTTTATTTCTACTGGAACTATCGTTGATACTTTATCGATCAACTACAAACTTAAGAAAATTTTTAATGAAATAAAATCATTCACTACTACCATGATGACTATCCAAATTTTGTTGACCAGTTTTGTTTGTCATAATTTCCTCATATTTTTTTTTTTTTTTAATTTGAAGTATTAGGTTGTCCGAAAAGTTTCTTTCGTTTTATAAGGAAATGTTCTTTGTTTTATATTAGTTTATTGAATTATGCACGAACATAATAATAGAAATATAAAGAAATGGATCACATCTAATTCGATAAAATAATATAAAACAGAAATTCTTGTTCGTCTATTATCACCTTATGAAACGAAAGAAACTTTTCGGACAACGTAATATCTACCAGTCGAGCAATTGAAACGCAGTTAATTAAAAACTGCTGCATGAAAAAGATAAACTTTATCTCGTCTATGAAAATAAAATAGATATAGAACAACGCACGAGCCTCTATTTCTCCTATTTTACTAACAATTTATTTACACCGCCATGCTGAGCATACTTGATGCACTGTGAGACAGATAACCGTGAGATTTCTATTCTTCGAAAGGCCAATGCTGACTATATTTACGATCATGTGCACGAAACAGCATACGTAGGTCGATGAAAAATTTGGGTCGAGGTCGCTAGCCTACGATAACCTAATTTCTTCGATTCCTTATCGTTATCATTATCGTCGTTTTCACCTTAATTAGCGAGACACCGCTAAAGAATTTTTCACGAGGTTGGATCGCATGTGATTTGAATATAAGAACTTCTTTGTGACTAGTGAAAATACAAATGGTCTTTTGAAGACTTTCTGGCAATTTTGTTATTCTTTGAGGATACATTTATTTAGAAACTTCCTCTGCTTTATTTTATTGTTAATGGTTAATCTGGAATAATATAGTTTGAAAAGATTCGAAATAAAGAAATTCGAAATATCGACAGAATTACAATATTTTAACAATGTTTCTTTTCGTTTAAACAATTTCATATTGATTATTGTAATGTCAAAAATACGTAAAATTTGCAAATCCGTCCTGATGCTTGAGTAAAAATTTTATTTAAATTTGTTACCAAGATGTACATACAAGCTGTGATTATTATTATAATTGGAAATTTACATTTACATTTAGTAAACTTATTTTATTCTTTTACTTTGCTAACAATGGCTCGATTGTTTGATTGAGAAAATTTACCAGACGTGTACGAGAAAGTTTCATATGCAGTTTCAATTTTACGCAAATTATTTATCCGCTCTGCATCTTGTTAGCGATTTTAAGAGTTCCACGAGTTAAATTCGTTTCATAATCCTGGTTTATTTGCAAAGATGCTGGCTTATTTTCAAACCGATAGAATTCGCTTTTCTCTAAAATAATTCCAAGCTCCAAAGTGCGAACTTCTCGTAGTTTTATTGTTTCTACGTATCGCCGTGAACTATAGCTATTTTCAATTTCCGAAACAATCAAACTATACGAGAACTACGAGAATTAACAAAAAAAATTCCATTCATACCGTTTGACTCTCGGTTCAACAAACATAACTTTACAACTTTCATTGATCTTCTTATTTAACCTTCGTCTCTATTCATAGAATCCACCTAACTTGAATCAGTTTCGTGAATTATAGTAAATATGCGTGAACCCGATTGTAGTCTGCGTTTCTCCGAATTCATTCAAAGAACAATTGAAAATAGAATTTGGTTTTGCATAATCGATGCAAATCCTCATTCCTGACGAGGAGAGTAGCTGCGACTTTCACATAATCAGCTACCGCTTTGTATGCTGATGAGACGCTTCCTGAGTCTGAAGAAACTTCTTCATTTCCGGTGCAACACGCCTTACGAGGCTTCAGGGTTCTCCGGTTTTTATTTCATACGGAAATGATTGACTGCAACGTGAAAAGAGATAATCTACGGATAATTAGATTTGGCTAATTGTCGTCTATGGAAAAAAAGAGTAAAAGATACGTAGAATCAAGCAAATATCAATTTTATGAAAGATTGTGTTATAATTTTTACTTTGCTTTACATCTCTTTTTACGTAATTATTTTTTCACATAGTTGTATTAGGTTGTCCGAAATGTTTCTTTCGTTTTATGCGGAAATAATAGACGCACAATGTCTTTTTATTTTTTAATTATGCACGAATATAATAATATAATTTTAATAATTTTAATAATAGATTTTTATTATACTTGATATAGATATTGAATTTTAATAAATTAACTGTAATATAATAAAATTGTACAGCGTCACACAGCATTAGAATCGTTTAATAAACTCAAAATAAACTCAACTGACAAAAACAGATAATATTATTTAATACCATGTAAATTATGACAATATTATCTGATCAATTACTCGAATAAAACATCATTTCGATAATAATGGCCAATTTTACGAGACTTTAGAATCGTCCCTGAACCCACACGTTCTGATTCAGAGTCGCGAAATGGTTTCGAACTCCTTATTTGGTCCGCTACACTGGTAACTGTCTGTTTGTTTTGAGAAAACACGGCTAGATACGATTCAGAAAAAGTTTAAATTAATCATGATCGCGCCTGTGTTAAAATTCCTGGCGTACAGTTCGAATCATAATAAACAATTTGCAGTTCGAGTGTTTTAACTGATCAATTTAATTTCAGGTTGCACGTAGATAGGTAAATGGTTTATAACAATAATAATTAGCGGTGCGAGGAAGTCGATCGTTTCTACGAAGAATTTTAGAAGGATTATACTATTTCTTCAATTTTGTGGTTACGTACATATTTTCAAGGCCACGGTTGGATACGAGTTAATCGCGAACACGTTAATTAACGTTAAACAAGGAACTTTCCATTCATTAACAATTTCTCGGTAAACGATTAAAAACCTTCTAAAATCGCGTGCCGGTGCTAAGTATCTCGCATGAGCAATATTGCGAGTTGTGCCTGCGAAAAACTGTCGAAAAGATTAATTGTTCCAGCCGGATAACAAAACAGAGAATTTACGTTTCTCAAGAAAATAAACTATCTTGAGAATTTCAGCAAATAAAACAAACGATAAATAATTTTAGCGAAGAAACATGACTTGGTACAAAATCATCAAAATCGATCCATCCGATCCTCTGGTGTTCTAATAGTTTTCTTCAGATTTGGAGTTAAGTACCACGGTCTAACATTGGAATTCAGAACGTTGCAATAATATGTAACGATTACGATATTACGATAAAATTAAAAATTCCATTCTCTGATGTATAATTAACTCGATAAAGACACCATTGTCATTCTAAAAGTCTCTCAGAACCTTCACATCTAGCGAATAGACTTTAAACCTACTCTCGGTTAACACAGGTCTGGTTTGTCGCCATAAATCTTTACAAATCTCGTATTCTCTATTTTCTAATTATTCCAAACTAATTAGCAATAATTCCACGCAATCATTACAGGCTCTATTAAGCATCAACACATGGGGCATCGACATCTTCCGGCTAGGCGATCTGAGCAACAATAGGCCATTGACCTGTATCACCTACACAATCTTCAAAAGCCGTGATTTGTTCAAGGCCATGTGCATACTGCCTCAGACGTTCCTCAACTACATGACGACCCTCGAGGATCACTACGTCAAGGAGAATCCTTTCCACAATAGTCTGCACGCGGCTGATGTGACCCAGTCCACCCACATTCTGCTCAGCACGCCCGCACTCGAGGTTAATATATATATATATTCATTCATCGTTCTATTCAATTTCACAATCCTAAACGTGTGCCAGAGAACAACGCAATAGCCTTTCTTCCTTTAGCAAACGATTCAATACGTGTAATTCAAGATCCTTTCTCTGGTGAGAATAATTGTCTTTATATCTGTATGGTCTTTTAGAAGAAGAATTTTACAGTTGGATAATTACACGTTTAAATTGACGTTCTCTCGTTATGCGTTTGATTGTATCGTTGTATAGTACGCCGGCGTGTTTGGGATTCGCGTTAATTAATATTCTCTAAGCTTGGATTGATATCCAATTAACGCGCAGCAATACTGGTCAGCTAATTGAAGCTGTTTGTCTAATTACAGTCCGTTTTCACACCATTGGAAATCGCAGCTGCCCTGTTTGCCGCAGCCATTCACGACGTAGACCATCCTGGATTGACCAACCAGTTCCTGGTTAATATCGGTAAGTGTGTTTTTCATGGAAGCTCGCAGAATATTTTCTCTGGTATAGAATTTGTATAAGTTTTATTTTATTTCATTAATTGAGTTATTTTATTCGATTGAATTATTGAGCCCTCCGGTTTATTAATCTTCGCCGATTCGCTCCTCGATACTCTTTTGTAATGTAATATGTAACATTAATCTTGACAAAGTATTATAGCATCTCAGCAAATGTTAACCGTAATTTTCTCCTTTTCAGGCTCCGAGCTCGCTCTCATGTACAATGACGAGTCCGTTCTGGAAAACCATCATCTGGCAGTGGCGTTCAAATTGCTGCAGAACGAGTGCTGTGACATACTCCGCAACTTGACGAAGAAGCAACGCCGGATCTTCAGAAAGATGACCATTGATATAGTTTTGTCCACGGATATGTCCAAACACATGACTTTGCTAGCAGAATTGAAGACCACGGTGGAAACCAAAATAGTTGCTGGCTCTGGCGTTCTAGTATTGAAAACGTACAGTGATCGAATAATGGTTATAGCAAACGCAGTACACTGCTCTGATCTATCAAATCCCACGAAACCATTATTCTTATATCGACAATGGGTCCAACGGTTGATGGAGGAGTTATTCCGTCAGGGAGATCGAGAACGCGAAAGGAAAATGGTGATTAGCCCAATGTGCGACAGATACAATCCCACCGTGGAGAAGTCGCAGGTCGGCTTCATAGACTACATTGTCCATCCTCTTTGGGAAACTTGGGCAGAATTGGTTTATCCCGGTGCTCGGGATATTCTGGATAACCTAGAGGAGAATCGAGACTGGTATCATTCCATGATCCCTCCGTCACCACCGTCCAACGATCAACAGAAGAACGAACAACAGTCCGATAATATACACTTCCAGGTAAGCATCGACTCAAAGCTCTTTGTCAAATTTTTTTAAAAGAGGAATTCTCAAGTTGTTCGATTCTTTAGTTTAGTTTAGTTTCTTTGGATAGTCTGTGCTCCCTTGATATATAGATAGACTCTGTACTCTCTTGATAGACGGATTACACTCTGTAGACTTGCTGATCGTGGTTTCTAAATTCCCTTGGGCCTTTTAATTTATGTAGCTAATAAAACCTCACGGAACTTATCCAATCAATTTATTGACTCTTCAGGTGACACTGGAGGAGGACTATACCATTGACACGGAGGAGACCGCTGGAATGTGACTGAGATTCGCGGGTATTTGCAAGAAGCTCCACGAAAAGGTGCAGCAGACCTGGTGGCGCGTGCGTCAGTAATCATTAGCTCGCTGCCACTGACTAAATGTCTATGTGTCTATCTATATTCCTTTTTGGCCAAGCTCCACTCCCCGGAACAGTGGAAGAAACCTTGTCTCAGCAGGAGAGACAGGACAAAGAGAAAAGGAAAGAGTGAGAGAAAGAAAAACGATTAACTGGAAAAGGAACGTCTAGTCGCCGCTAGTTCAGACCTCGACAAATAAACACGGGGTCTTTTCTGACGTGTCAGAAGAGAATAAAGATCACAGCCAGGAAAGAAATTCGGAAGATGGAGGACAACCCACATTGACGCGATCGTTTTGCTCAGACGCTGACGCGTCTCAGTTATGGGCAACGGTCCTAAATCGCTTCGTCTCGACTAGTTCGAGACGTGACGACAGCGTCCACGATGGACCATCCTCGATAGAAAGACAGAGAGGAGCATCGTCGTCGTTACCATTGTCGCTTTTCTCCCTTCCCATAGTCGTCGTTCGATCGGCCCCAGATTGGCGCGTCTCTGGCTCGAATATGGAGGGCACGAATCTCTTCACCAAGTACCTGTACATTACCCAGGTGGACCGATCACGGTAAAGACTATCACCGTGTCTTTATTAGGTTCCCTTTATTATCGTAATATATAGAACGAGAACATGAAAAACGACGCGACTCGAGAAAACGCAGGAGTATCTCATCTCGCCTCAGTGGTAGGATCCTATCTTGACATATCAATTACACGGTACAAGCGGCTCAGGTCGCGATGTTCCAACGATCCGGAGGATCTTCTACGCAGCCAGCTGATCCTCGATTGGTTATTGAAGAAATTGAATGTCTACGTTGGACCGTTTATTCCAATTTCGGCCAAATTGGCTATGTGGCTGCGGTAGAGACCAGATTGGATAATTTTACAAAAAAAAAAAAAAAAAAAGAAATTGAAGTTGGATGATTAAAATGTTTGAAAACGAGAAGGTATAATGAACAACAGAGAGGGTCAGGGGCATACACACGTACCTACACAGAAGACACGCGATCGTTTTTAACCAAAGAGTATTGTTAGTCACTTCGTCGTTTGAGAAACGAACTCTTTTTCTTCATTCAGGATAAATAAGAAAAAATGAATTATAAATCGTGAACAAACAGCGAGACATCATCGCGCGTTCTAGCTTGTAGCGATGGTAGATTACTTAGGGGACTCAGCGAGGTGAAGAATTAAATTAGTTAGATCTTTGCAACTCGATGTGTTTACGAAACCGAGACTAAGAATAAAAAAAAAAAAAAGAAAAAGAGAAAAGGTATTAAAAAAATAATAATAATAATAATAAATGGAGATAAAATGAAATAACGAAGTACTCTCTCGCTTGGATGTCTGTGAATCGCTCAAACTCAAGGATCCATGCTCGATCTCGAGTCGATGGCGTCTCGATGGTCGAGCGTCGATCCTCTCTTCGCTCTCTTTCTCGAAGCATCGCAATTTTTCATCGAAATTCAACTGGTATATATACACAGACATATATATATATATAAATATATATACATATATTTTTTTGTAAAAAAAACCTTTTTGGGCCTTGTGTTTTCTACGATGCATTTATTTTCTCCTTTTTGATATATGCCTAACTGAATAAAGAAAAAAATTTATCGTGTCAATAAAACGACGAGGAAATCAATCGTGATAATGTTTTCACGTATTCGACTTTCTGACGAGAAAATGGCGGCCGCACGGGCAAGATAAAATGGCCGACACGCGTCAATTGCTCGAGAAAGAGGCGAATACTTGTATCTGTGTCCGTAGGCAGTGAATCTAGTGAGTGTTTTTGGTGCTGTGCACCAAGCTTAGATCATTAAGAGTAATTTACGTAAGGCTACGAGTACACGACTAGATATTAAGCTGAGGAATTAATGTATAAACGAAAAGAATGGAAACAAAAAAAAAAAAAAAAACGTAAATGTTCTTTAGGACGTAAGCGAACCAAGTAACTAATGATAATTAAATATTTAACAACGAGAAGAAGACGATGAGAATTAATCGAAATAAAAAAAAAAAAAAAAAATGAATTGACATGACGCTGTTCCATTTTGGGATCCCTCCGACAATGTTCCGCTCGAAAGACGATAAACAGATTTTGGACACTACGAAGATCACGAGATTCGAGTGAGAACGACCGATCGAACGACGGGAAAAAATAATTACAAAATACCTACGCGTATAATTTTTTGCCGATTTCCGATTTTCTCCGTTTGCCTTGTGGTGACCTTGATATGTAACATATAGATTTAATTCCATGGTTTTCTCTAGAATTGTTGTACATATTTTTTCCTTTCTTTTTTCATGGGTTCTGCGACGAACCAAAGATAATATTGCCCTATAGTAAGCTCCCTCTCGTGACTAATGACGAATGTTTTTGTAACGTGGAATACAAGCGACAACCGCGTTCATGATGATATTTTCTTCATCGAATGAATATGTGTGCTTGTTATTGTGTATTTAACGATTTTACCGACCCACAATGGTGATGACGATGACTATTATTGTATCATGCGGCATGGTCACGATGATGAAACGTTGAATGATCGCGAGAGACAAAATAGGGGTAACAAAAATGAATTAGAAAGGAAAAAAAAGATGGCAAAAAAATTTATGAAATAAGAACTAAATACTATGTGTTTGATTGCTGGACAGTTAAATGAACATGTATTTATCGGTGTAATCCTCGTATAAGATATATGTGTAATAAAACATATTTATTGTCGGAATTTGTTGTTTGCCTTTTTTATTATCCTCCACGTTTTTAGTTTGTTTGCTTTTTTTTGTTTTATCGAATCTTTTGGGAAGCAAAAGGTTCGAGATATTGTTTGCATCTCCGTGCTACTTGTACTTGTACTATAAGTATTAAGAAAACAAAATAGCGCAAGAGGTATTGGGAACATTTTCACATTCCTGCAAAGAACGTCGTTATCTGAAAACATCCGAGAAAAAATTTGTCTGCCTAAATAGCGGTTTTGTAACAGGAGAACATTGGTACAGGAGGTAGCACCATCTCGGTAATTCTTGGAATTAGGCATCTTTCCTCGGAATTTCCGAAAACTATTTCGTTGTCTTTCTTTACACGAGTCCGCTTTAGATTTCGTGTTTGCTTAACTAATTCCTAACTTCATTTTTTCCTTTCTTTGTAGGTTTTTGTAGGATTGGACAGCGAAAAGGATAAGCAACAAGATTGTAAAACGCTATCGAAATACTCTGATCCATTGAAACTCTTACTAAATATATTTTTCATGGTTCTTCTGCAATACAGAAACTTAATTTTTATTGTATAACCATTTCCATGAAAGTTGTTGCTGCTGGTTGATGTTGAGTACTGTTGTTTACTGCTGGTTGCTATTGGTTGCTGTTGGTTGCCTACTGTATCCTCATTGTTGTTCTGCAACCAATACGAAAAAAAGTAATTTATTTCAAATACTTAATCGAACTTTGAAACAATTTTTCTACTTTCTTGTTCTTGCTCCATCGAATGAGCATTTCTCCTCCCACCGTGCAATCGCATACTTTTGCCGCCAAAAGCATCGACGAAGAAATGTACGTACAATGGAGGTTCTTGCAACTTGTGCAAAATTTTTGCCTAACTTTTTAAACATTTCATCGGCGATCTCTCTACTTATCCGTGAAAATACATATACTGATAAATTACTACAGAACACGTACCTATTAGTATGTAAATTAGGGTAAGGTATAAATGAAACCATCAGCCTGTCGCTTAATTATTTGTAAATATATTATTAAGTAACATCTATAATATAGTAATGAAAAACCATTTACATTAATAAGTATCGTCGTAATAGTTCATGTATGTGAGTGTCAATGTGTCAATGTATAATTTCTGCATCTTCCATTCATCGATCCAATAGGCGACACGCCATTGGTCGCGCAAAGAGTCACATGGCTTTCACCATAAAGCGGGACATTTCGAAACTCGAAATTCGAAAGGTCGTAAAATTCTCATTTTCGAGAATACAGAGCGCACAAAACGCTCTGTACGTCATCTCATTTCATTCTCTTTTTTATTACGCGTTTCGGAAAGTTCAGTTGAGGGTGAAATCCACCCCTTTCCACGCCTAACCTCTAACATCATGGTTCGAGATAAAGCTGATATCTCTATTTCTTTCTCATTTTTTTCGCATTTTTCTTTTTTTTTTTGTTCGTTCGGTAAAAAAATGTATCAGGCGTCCTTTACACGTGGCTATCCTTAACCTAGCGTGGTTAGTACGGGTATATCGAGATGGTTGCCGTCTCGATCGAGATCTCGAAACTCAAATTCCCCCTATTCAAATTGATTTCCATGAATTTTAGGTTCCCCTTCGCCTCTTCGAAGAGTTTCGTCGATTTGTCTTTTTGTTTTCTTTTATTGTGTTTTAGTCGTTTGAAGATTGGATTTAGAATTATTTCTCAAAAGTTGCAATTAACTTTAAACTTGTCTGTAAAAATCGACGAAGTAAAAATGAAGGCGTAATTTGATACACATAATAGATTTAAAGGAAATTTGTTCTGAGATTCATTTGATTAGAGGAGTGTTTGTAAAGACTGGGTGTAGTCACTGCGGTGACTACAGTTGTCACCACACTATACTATATAATAACCATAGGAGTCACAATAATTACTATAGTACAGTGCAGATTACATGTAGTGACTATAGGCAGTGGTTTATAGTCACAAGCTACTTCTCAGCTCTTATATCGAATGTGCTGTGATTTGAATGAATTTCGAATTTTCTCGACCGAGAGTTGCTGAGGGTTTCTTCTCCAATTCATTCAATTTACAAAATTGAAATTACCATGTAAATTACTAAGACTAGAGACGGTAGTAGTCGTTGTGTTTCGTTCTACAGGCAGTAACGTGTGCGCGCGACGAGGGTAGGGAACGAATCGCCTCAATTTAGTGCATTTTCTTACTTTTTTTTTTTTTTTTTAATTAATTAACTTTTACGCTTTGGTGATAGGGGAAGATCTTTTTAAACTCTAAAAAAAAGAAATTCATTTTTTGGCAATAGCTAGTAATATTTGGTGATAGGGGAAGATTTCTCTTAACTCTAGAAAAAGAAATTCATTTTTTGGCAGTAGCTAATAATATCATCGAATCTCTTCGTTATCGAAGAAGTTTGATAAAGTTCCATCGAAACTTGAAGAAATATGAATCTTTTTTTTTTGTTGCATGGTGCATCGTGAACATTTTAACGTGCTCAGTTAAACGTTTGGTTATTTTGCATGAAATACGTTTCGTGAATTTTATGAAATAAAGTATGGGAGACGTTAAAATTTGTTAATCAAGAGATATTATCTCCTTAAGTTTAAATATTTAGAATCGACGATGTCTTTCCTCTTTTAAATTGTTCAATCTTTGATCCTATCACCTTGAAAATTGTCCGGATCGTGTTCGTTCGCTTTCGAAATCGCGTTTCCCACTACGCACCTCCGCGAGTACCTGTCTTTCGAATCCTCGTTACGATATAAACATTATTTTACATCATCGAAGGAACGCGGGTACATTCCCATAGTATTCGCCTCGGAACAGAAGCATTATTTCATCGAACGTGCCTCTCTCTGTCACCTAGAAATCATTTCTTATACTCGATGGAATTTTAAATACGTCGGGAAATATGATACCTAAACGATATTCACAAAAGATTGAATTATTTCTATATAATTAAAAATTGGAAATGAATTATCGAAGTAGGAGACTAAATTTTCTGGAGACTTGCTTTAAAATGTTTCGAGAACGTTAATAAACATGAATTTTTGTAATACAAAGTTTGGACTCCAATTAGAATTGTTTAAAAATCGTCTAAAAGAAGCGTGATTCGCCTTAAGATCTATACGTACGAAACGATGTTTCGTTAAAATCTATTCCGGTTTAAAGCAAGTTCACAATGACTACGAAAACATTTCATTCTTAATAGTCACTAATAGTCAACTTCACATTCGACACAAAAGATCATCCACTGCCAGCTTTCACTCGATAAAAAGAAAAAAAAAAAAAAAAGAAGGAAAAGAACAGAAATATGACGATGGAAGCGACGACAGATTGAGAAAAGTTCGTTCTTCGATGAAACACGAGGAGGCCCAACGAGTCAGCACTCGTAGGCTATTTTTTCAATAATTTCACAACAATAAAAACATAGTATATATATAATATATTCTTCCATATTTATATTTATATTTTTATATTTATATTTATAATATAATTTATATTTAAATATTTTTTTCTTGTATATAACTATTTAACCCTCGATATAAATACCCTGAAATCTACACTCTCTCGTTCTATATAAAACCGAATTCTTCGCAAATCTATCCAATTGTTCCTTTTTCTCCCTTCCTCACCACATTTTCCTTCGTTTCATATTTTTCTTGCGGAAAAATGTTCCTTTTCCCTTTCTTCCCTTTTTGCCTTTCCTAATTTCTTCGATGTTGCCACTTTTCATCTTTATTTTTCGTTCTTTCTACGTGAAAAATCGTTAAACCTACTATTTACAGGAAAACTCATCCCTTTCTTTTCTCGTTTTCCCTTTTTCTTTCTCGCGAAGAAATAAAAGACTGGAACTGTGTTTCTCTGACGACTGGGAGGATAAACAATTACGGAACAAGCCGCGTTTTGATTTTTTTTTTTTTTTTTCTAGCTAGAAATGTGGGATGATGCTTGACCTATCGGTTCGCCGAGCTTCTAATCGATTTTCAGAGTTTCGAGTGCCTTACACGCAGCAACAGCGATCCGGCATTGTTTGCTGTAATTATTGAGACATTTCGATGCTTCTGTGTCTAAATATTATGATATACGTAGAAACCTAAAACGTGCAAGCCCCCAATTTCATTCGGAATTGTAGAAGAAGATATAACTTTATTCAGTTGCGGATTTTATTTCAAATCGTATAAAAGATTTATTAATAATTTCAAGATTAGTAATTTATGAATAATTAAAGCTTGTTATTCTTGTCGTCTACCAACTTGGAATTGACTAGAGTAGTTAAACGAAAGTAAAATGATTCATATAGAATAAAGTTTCAAGTTATTATAAATTATATTGAATTCGTAACTGTACGAAGCTTATTTTATTCAAGATATACTATACGAATCTTTAAGTTCGTAAATATAGTCTAGGTAAGCCTTAGGTTATGTCTAAGACTAGTTAAAATTAAGTTCGATTAAAATGAAGCTTGAGTCAGGGATTAGAACTAAGCTAACAAATTAGGTATATTCTACGGTTCGATTAATAATGGTAATTAACACAGGTAATCGTAAATTAATTTTTAATTACATACACAAGATCAGTTGATCTTTGGTTCAAGAATTTCCCAATAATAAATTTAATTTAATTTAAATCGACCAAAACTAATCGGTTGTAAAAAGATAAGTAAACCACAAGAAATTTCCCAAACACAGTTAAACGCCACTATATCACAAAACTCGATCGTCAAACGTGTATCACAAAATTTTATAGACGTTTCATGCGCTCTTAGATACTATAAAGACGAATTTATAAAAACTTTCACAGTTCTTAATAGAACCATACAATCCTTACGATAATTATATATATTATATATATATATATATATATATATATATATATTAATTAATATTATATAACACAGTATACAGTGAATTAGACATAACAAAGACATCAAAAAGCATCGAGATGCCTCGATTAGTATAAAACCTGTACGCCTAGACAATGGCAACCCGCTCTACTCGCTTGTTTCCATTCATTCGGAGGAATTTCCTCCCTTTCTTTCTCTTTTCTTCTATCTACCTAATAGTTTACAAGTTTATAGCCAACATCGAATTGTCCTCGAGTATTTATATATTTATATATATATGTATACATAACGTATATATAATATTTATAATATTTATATCCCGTATTTATATCTGTATTTATAGTATGTATATCCAACTATCCAAGTATGTATAGCGAATCGACTAAATTTACGCGATCATAGTACTGCCCCTTATCTCTTTCCTTCGTTCGCATAGTAGTTATTGGCAGGCCCTTAATTAAAATAGCTCCAGGTGAAAAATATCTGTACTTTGTCGAGATTTTGCATCTTTGCGTCTTACATTTCTTTCGTTTCATTGTTTTTAAAGTTGTTTCAGTATCGGTATCGTTCCGTTTGTTTCGTCTACTTGGTTTCATGGGTTAGGAAGTTGATGAGATAATTGATTATCTAACGCTACCTAGCAGCTTCTTCGAGTTCCTTGTTCGAATTCTCTCGATTTATCGATATGTCGTGGTTCTCTTAATAATCCCTTGTCCGTGACCGAGTCAATCCTTTTATTGCTCTGGAGTTTACGTTTTCTTCTTTTTTATTTTTAATTATTGAGTATTTTCCTTTGTAATCTTTGGCTTTAATATTTGTGATTTTAACATTTGAACGTTTTGTGACTTCCAAGTTAATTTTTTCTATGGACTGAACATTTTCAGGTCTTCGTTTCATAATTTTTCATAGTTTTTTGTTATTTTGTCCAATATCTTCCAATATTTGAGTATCTTCATTCTTCCCATACGACAAATTATACGTGTAAAAGACGAGGAAAAAATGTTCTTTCGTTATTTCTCTTTATAACTCATAAACATCGTTGATTCGATAGAAAGTATGAAATATTTGACTCGTAAGAAAAAACTTAATCCGTTCCAAAGCAAAAAATGGACTGAATAGTCACAGTACAGTAACCTTTCCTTCACTCAGTTTCATATGATCTCTGTTGCAAAGTCAATCCTTGTCATCGACTCTTAAATTCACGATCTCCACTTTACATTGCATAAAATACAATGGTTTCGCAATTTTCATTATTTCCATTGATCGGATCATGCATACAGATTCAGTATTAAATCTAATTTAAATCTAACGCGAATTAAACTTCATACTTGAATAGAAACTTACATAAATGTATGTATAACCGAATAAATGATAAATTTAATGCAAATTGTAAATCCAATAACATAAATCCCCTTAACTTTAAATGTCGTTTATCAATATCTAAAGAAGTTAATTCTAGATTAAAAATCAAAATAAATATATTCTTTAAATCTATTTGAATCGTAAATGAAATCACAAAATCCATTCAATCCGTTCAAACTCGCTTTTAAGAGTCGACCAAGGGTAGAAATTCGTAAACCAGAGGATCACGTAAATCGGATCAGATCGGATCACGAAAAATTCCCACAGTCCGCCTGTATTCTCCTCGTAACAGCGTTACATTAGCTTTCGGCGTGTCTTACGATCCAAAGTCGTCTAATCACCCATACGTTGGGGGTAATTCACGAGTGAAAGCCGAGGGGTGGCAAGAACTGAAAGAAAACCACGCGAAAGAAGCCACAGAAGAAGAGAGAAGTCCACATTTACACCTTCGTTCTAGCTCTCACGACGACACAATAATCGTAATAATGGCAGTAATAATAATAATAATAATCGTTCTGAGCCATTGGTACTCGTGGCGCAGCGAAAAACCTGTTTCCTCGCTATTTTCCTTTCTCTTCGTTATTTTGAAATTTCTACACTCGTACACACGCGTACATGTCCACGCATACGTCAGAAAAATTCTCTCTCTCTCTCTCTCTCTCTCTCTCTTTTCGCTCGAGTGCAGTGGAACTTTAATTAAAACGCGTACGATTACAGTTGAAACGTTCCTGTTCCGAGCAAATACACGTTTTCTGTTCGACCTGGAGAACAGCACGCACCACTTCGAACATGGCAGACACGTCCTGGACCTAAATAAGTGTCATAAGTTTCTCGTTCTCTCTCACACTCGCTTCTTTCTGTTTTCTATCGTTTCTTTTTTTTTTTTTGTTTTTTCTTTTTTTTATTTTCTCAGATCTTCGTTTTGCTATCTGGTTCTTTCTCACTCACAAACACGTGGGCTAGTATCACCACTCAGAACGCACACAATATTGGCCCCAGCACCCTTTAGTTCTCGTTTTTTTTTTTTTCGATTTTTTTAGCGGTTAGGATTTTTTGCGATTCTTTTTTGTCCTTTTTTCGGCGTTTTTACTATTCGTGCTCTTTTTTTTTTTAAATTGGATTCGCGCGATGCGTTGCACGTTGCATTCGGCCAGGGAGGTTCCTAATTAGCGAGGTATAATCGGGTTGCTTGGGAAATTTAGCAATCGAGATTTTTGGAATTCGAAAGTTTTGCGCGAAAGATTTGAAAAAGTTGAAATAAATTGAAATTCGAATATTATGTAGTTTAAAATAGGAATTATACTAGCGGACAGAAGCAATACTAATTTTGCCCGCGATAAATCTGTAAATAAGAGAATGTAGATAATGCGCCCAATAATGAGAATATAAATAATCCAATAATTAATAATTTTACCCATCTACGGACAGGAAAATAATCTAGAAATAACACGCTTAACAACATTTTTCACCAATCGACGAATAAATATTCACCAGAACGTAGATAGTCCAATAAACGCTACATAGAGAAATAAAAGAAGAAAATTTTTGAAAAGGAGAGGCGAGACAAAAATTCAGCCAAAAGCAATTGCTCTAAAAACCTCCCAAGATCCCATCACCCAATTCGGCCATATAAAGAAAACATGCTCGTTTGCAGAAGGGTTCAGTTCTCCCTGACCCTTAAAAGAAGACAATACTTTCCGAAGCGACTACTCCAATAAAACCGAAGCTTCCTTAAGTGAATTTTATATACATGTACACATATCTGTATGTACATCGAAGGTTTGATCCAAGGATCCGCCATGTTCCAAGCAACGACCAGGTTCTCTAACAAGCTTCCTTTTCTCTCCTTTCTCTCCTCTCCTCTCCTCTCCTCTCCTATCTCATTTTTTCCGTCGCGCCCTCTTCTCTGCACGACTCGCACCCACGGACACTTACACGCTATTTATGCTTGATTATTTAGGTTACTTTCTCCCGACACGCATTCCGTGTTCATTCCTTCGTTCGTAAATCGTTCCGCTTAATATATATATATATACTTTGTATTTATATATATATATTTTTTTACTTTGTATTTATATATTTATATTTATATTTATATATATAGAGATTTTTTTTCTTTTTGTTGTTGCTGTTTGTAGTTGCTGTACCGACGACTCGAGTTTTGTGTAGTAGGTTGGTACTACACAGCCGTCACGTGGCCTAGTTCCTTCACTCAGTGGTATCACCTCGCGATGTATCTGCCGAACAAGGTGCCCAGCACTGCCAGGATGTAAACCGAGGCGGAAATCCGGAAGGTCCACGACGTGGCCGTCGAGATGTCGCCGCATTGCGCTGGAAAAATTTGTTTCTGGTTAGTTTCGGTTGCTACCGATGTGCAGAGAGCGCGATTCAAACGATTAAATATGGAATATTTTTAGGTTCAAGCTTTACAGAAATTTTAGGCTTTTCAATTTTTCAAGCTATTTACATAGTTAACAATTTTTTTTTTTATTTTTCGATGATTCAACCGATACGGGTTCTCTTTCAATTTGTACAGTTTTGAAATATTGAAATTTTTCAGCATTTTTTATTATTTGATGTTTCAACTAGAAATATTTTTTTAATCTTCTAATTTTTTTATCGCTTGATTTATTGAAGTGTCAATCCCAGATTTTCCCCATTCCAGAACCTTCCAATTCTCTTACAATCATATTTGTAACTTTCTAATTTTTCAACCCAACAATTTTTTATCTTTTAATTTTTTCAATCAAATATCTGCCTGCCAATCTTATTATTCTGTCGAACAATTAATTTCCCCTAGAAATCCCCAATTCCCCAGAATCTCTACCTTCCCATCAATACTGTCTCAATCGGATCCAATTTGAAAGATAAAGCGAATCAGCTGTTTAATTAGCACGTAGAGTGACTGGGCGATTCGGACAATACGATCAGTGTCATGGTTGAGACGCGATAATCAGGAACGTCGCTGACAATGCTCACTGTACGACGTGAGGTTGACCTGCCACGGTACTGCACGACCATCAGAGGTCCTCGGACAGGAAACAAGATGAACCCGTCACTGAATGTTCGCAACTTCCAGTCGTCACGACAGATATTCAATTTCCTTATTTCCCGATCCTTCAATTTTTTTTTCAATTTCCCAATACGTTTCGAATTTATATATATATTTTTTTTTTAGTACTTATGACGCATTTAACTTTCTGTAGTTTCCAAAATCTGTATATAATTTCTCAAATTTCCAATTTCCAAATTGTTTAATTCCTCGTATTTATAACTTCCCAAGTTCCGAAGCTTCCAATTTTGTAATTTTCCAGTTTTCCAATGTTTCGTATATTTCATTTCTTAATTTTCCAAGTTACCAACTCTCTTTCCGTACTTCGGGTCTACCGACTTTACGAGATTATAATTTTTCAATTTCTTCGTTATTTACGTATTAAATTTCCTAATTTCACATGTTCCTGCCTTGCTAATTTCCATGAAGCTACGATATACTTGATGTCCTAATGGAAATTTGCGACGTGATAATAAGGAACATGGGTGATAATGCTCACCATACGACGTGAGGTTGACCTGCCATGAAACTACATGACGATGAGAAGCCCTCGGACAGGAAGCAAGATGGCCCGTCACCGAGAGCTCGCGACTTCCTGTCGCCGCTGCAGAAGCACTGTAAACGAGACAGTATCTTCCTTTCTCGGTGCTCGCCACCAAATAGGCTGTGTCGTTCTCGATCCAAGTTCCATGGCACGAATATTCTGAAACAATTCATTTTTCGCTCACATACTACTTGTTATCATTGTATAGATAATTAAAATTCAAATGATTAATTCCAAAAATTGTTTCAAACGTTAGTCAAGAATATTCTATAGGCAACATTAACTTTGTTGGAGATACTAGTTAATTCTTTTTTACTTACAAATTAGATATTTTATCATTTTTAAATCTCCAATTGAAATTGAGTAGCTAGTTGAGTAGTATTTAATCGTATACCGAGAATGAAATACGCTTCTTTAATATTAAATGTTCAACTGTGAATAATAATTAACGTTAGAGTCACAGGAAAATAAAGACTTTTAAGCTTCCAAATTTAAGATTCTACTCGTAGAGTCTGTACGCCCTGCTAGCGTACATAGAGATTAATTTGTTATAAAATTTCAAGCTAGATTAGAGTTTAAGCTACGCAATAATAAATAGTAATATAATTTCTAGAAATCCTATAAAACGCATAAAACTCCAAAGCGTTTGAACCGCAACATCAAGTCACAAAGACATCATTATTGGCTGCATGAATCCCTCCGTCAAGGAAACACGCTGTACCATAATATTTAATTATGCTTGGAGCAATCGAAGAAGAGGACAAAACGAAGAAAGTGGAATATAAAAAACGACCGAGCGAATGGTTATAGCATGGAAATATTACGTCAGCCGGTAATGTGACCTCATTATCGAGAATCGAAGTATAAAAGCACGATTTCCGAGTAGTTTATCGGTTTCGAACTGTTAAAGGAGAGTAAGAGGGAAAGAAAGGATTCTAGTAGCAACGGAGGAACGTTTATCGTTCTAACGAAAGTACTGAATGGGTAATCACCCATGCAACGATTTTAAGTGTTCGATTTCGTTCACCTTAAGGGTCGTTTCACGACCGAGTTACAAGCTCGACTAAACGGGCAGCAGCCAGGGAAGGTGGAATGAGCGGAGGAAGGTGAAAGGGGAAAGGTAAAAATGGGAGCGATTGAAACGAGCCACCGTAAAAGAAGGAGCAGGTTTAACGTTCGTGAAAAGGGAATTAAATTATCCACGACGACTAACGCTGGCTAAGACCGTTCAATTATGATCAACTATGCGCAATTAGAATTCCTTCGATTATTAAATTTTTACGGTACTCGAGCCTCTATATTCGTTCAGGCAGGCATGGTGACCCCAAGAAATTGTATATCTCGTCATCTTTAACAGTGACCGATTATCCTTCGAATGGGTTAAAGACAAACTTGCAATGAATCGTTTGATAATTGTTATGGGAAATTGATTATCGATAATGATTTTAATATAATCCATTCTTATTTTTGTCTGAAATTCAAGATATTATGTTTCGCGAGGTTTAGCGATAGGTTTTCTGAATGGGTCGAAGATAAATTCCATGTTGAGTAGCCTCATAATTGCAATACATAATTGGTTACTGATAATGGTTTCATATCGATCCACCAATAAAATTTTAATATAGTTTACTGGATTAATAAGCTCATTCACTTCTCACTAATGTCTACATCTCAAAGAATGTTACAGAAGTTGTTTAAAAATGGCGAAAGTATAGGTATTTGAATATTTTCGATGAAAAGTTATAGAGAAATATAATAATTAAGATACTTCTTGATTATATAAATAGATGTCATATAAAAATGCCAACACTCGATGTGCTGTTACAAGAAAACAGGATTGAACTTATTATCCAACTTAATATTTTTCAATGACTAAAACTCTTGAAATATTTTTCTATCGCGTAACAAGAAAGTTATATTTCTAGAAATTGACAAAGTATCTAAAATTGTTTCATACGACTTCGAATTAACTTGGACGTGTTCAAGGCTGAATCGTTTCGAAGTAATCCTTGAAAAATGGTCCTTGAATGTAGGATGTTCGACAGGGAGACGCGGCTTTTAGAGAAGAGAAAAGGTCGAGTTTCTCTGTGTGTTTGGAGTTTTCGAGGAAGGCGCGAACGGGGACGAAATAAACGAAAGCCGTAAATCGCTTCGACACGTCGATATCTGGCGTGTTGTCTCGGCCCGATACCTTATCGAGGCTGCAAGATAGAAAGATGAGAATTTACAGCGTCCGCGCGACAGTTCGCGTCGGCTGAAAACGGAAATAAACAACGGGAAAATTCAGCGACAGAAAGAAGCTACGCCTTTCACCAAACATGCTTTCAAAAGGGATAAAAATCCGAGACGTCAGTCTCCGTGCTCATCTCTGATCCGCAAATGCCGATAAATTCTCTGTTCGATTGCTTCTTTGCATTTAAACGACGTTCAAAAATTGTTTCTCCTGCTCCTTTTTCTTAAGAACAAATATCGTACAGAGTATACAATCTTCCAGCATGAGAATTTGTGAAGAATAAAGGACGTAAAATGACGATCAAATATGTTTCGAATGTTAATTAGCCTTGAAGAAACAGAAAAGGTTTCAGTGAATTTTTATTTCATTTATTTTGAGAACGGCACACAATTTCACTTGACATATATATTGTACGTTTTTAAATGTATTAAAGTATTTCTGGAAAAAGTTACGATATAAGTTGTGATAAAGCTTGTTAAACAGTGTACAATTTTCCTCTTCAATTTTCTTTCAACTTCACTCGCTGCCAAGTTACCGTACAATTTATCCTAGCCATTAGAATCAACTCCTATTATTTATTGAAATATTTCATTTCTTAATGAAACTTAGACATACCAACAAATTATATTTCCTTTAATTTATTCGATAAATATATCCTTACACAACTGACATTATTTTTCTCCGAAATATTTGATAATCTTAAAAAAGATTCTAGAAAATAATCCACCAAAACTAAGGTTTCTTATCGAAAGAAATTCTATCGTATTCTCTGGCTCTATTTTTCTTCAGAATCCTGGAATTTCCTCTGAAAAGTATCCCGGAGAGATAGAGTATAACGCGTTCTTGAAAACGTACTTTGTTTGAAGTCGATAGCTCAATTCGTTGCCGAGATACAAGGCTTGAAAGTTCGAGCGCTTAAAATAGAAGATGGCGGCGCCTGGTAGCTTTGGTGATTCACCTCATTCCGAGCAACTGCATACCTTGATGCTAGGAATGATAAAAAACATTGCTGACTCAATGTCTCTCGCTGACCAGACCACGCGTGGTGGGAAAGGGATAAGGTCAGTGGCCGAGTGTGATAAAGATGGAGATAGCGAAATATTAAAAAATTACTCTTCTATTTACACGATGATATATCAGGAACGGAGCGTCGTATCGACACGATTCAAAAAGCATTTCAAAGGGGAAACCTTACCGCTTCTGAAGATATTAATTAAAATCAGCAGGGACGATGTGGATTCGTGTCACAGAGCAAAGAAAACTGCAATCTTTTAATCTTACTTTAGGGCTCTGGGTTTATACTAATTTGACTTGGAGTGAATGTTATTGCTTTCAGATGATTAATATGCTGGTATAGCATTGGAATGAGTACAGCAACAAGTAATATTAACTTCCATGTCTCTGCTAAACACGACAATAAATTATTAGGTAATAAATTATCTATTGTAAGACAGAAATGAATTGCAATCTTTTTTCGCGATTATGCGATAATAAATAACGAGTGAATGATTCTAACGAAAGGTGTAGCAGTATTAAACAATACAGAACTTAATTTTGCAAAATTGCAAATTCCTAACCTCTATTTTTAAAGTACATGCAAGAAAAACTTGTTGGTATCACTTTCCGAACTTTCACAGATGATTAAATCTCAAGTATTTCGCTTCATCCTAACTTCCCCTACTTCATCTTTTTACCTCTGCTTCGATAATCACACTGCTGCCAAACTTCCCATCGATAGCGTACACCAGACGGATTGACTCTCTACACCACAGTTCTCTAATTGCGAAACTAGCACATTACAAGCTAGAGCTGATCTCCCAAGTTTCTGGAACCTAAACTAAAACCTAATCGAACTCGGGTTCGTTTCTACCCGCAAGAATATCAATCTTCGACCTGAAAATGTATCTTCCGCTAGACAAACTCTCAAAGAAGATCAAAGATTACGATCACAAGATATCACAGATTATTATTATTAGGTTCGCATCGTGATTCTTAATCCACAAAAACACGAGGATTCATGAAAGGGAGAGAGAGTTGCAGCGACGTTTCGGTATCAGGAATTATTTTAGCATGGAGCAGAGCGTTGACATAACCGAGGATTTAGCCGGTCGAGCCTCGTATCTTACGACTGTCGACAAGGGGATTGCGTTCCAGGCTACAGCACCACCCCTCCGTAGACGCGGAACGCGAATTGGTCATTAAGACTTCGTACAAACAGCGATCTTAGCTCCCAGACCCAGAGAGAACATCTCGAAACGTCTCCAGCCAGGCTTCTGGTAACGATCGTTAATTACATCCATTTCCAACGTAGTATTTGTCCGTGTTGGGATTAGAATCTTGTCAAGATTCGCTGTTTAGAATATTTTATTTGGTTATGGTGTGATAGTTGAGATCTAGAAACTTGTGTTTTGTATTGTATATTTACAGTAACCAATTAAAACCCAATTAAAACGAATCAAAATCGCTATGATAAAATAGAGCCAATCTGAGAACGTTATCAGATGAAATCTAACTGTTCAGTCAAGCTATGATCTGTTGCATAACTCTTCCCTGACATAATATTTTATGTAGAGAACTTTCAGTCTATCTAAACAACTCCTACCGTTTCATTTAACATTTCATGAATAGAAATCTTCCTGCAACCTAACATTACCACAACAGTGGTATTACATCTGTTCCATCCATTGTGCTACTCCAAAGGTAGCAATTAGGTAGGGAATTTTAGATGTCCCTAAACAATCCTTCAAGAACTAGCTCCAAGACCCGCTTCTCTCAATATAACTATTCAAAGTAACTCACGAGCCCTTCCCCTTACATGTCATCAAATAACAGATCCCACAATAATCTCCTATTCCCTACCTCAAACTCTCGGAAGCCCCTAATCTCGAAATTCATTAATTCGATAAAATCAGACCATTATTGTTCGAAGCAGGCAGCGACAGGATCTCTCCGCAGCTATTCCTGAACGGTCGGTTCTATTTCAAACTCCATTTATTATTCCTAACCTCAAACTCTCAAAACCCCCTAACCTCAAAATTCATTGGTTCGATAGAATCGGTCTATCATCGCTCGAGTCAAGCAACGACAAGCTTTCTCCGCGACTATTCCCGAAAAGTCGTGCAACCAGTCGGCCCTATCTCTAAACCAGCCCAGCCAGAGCCCCGGAAGCCTCGAAGCTTGGCGCTGCATCTATCTTTCAACGCGAGCGGATCCGCGCGCACAGGCACGCGCCATAAACACGTACAGCCGAATAAAGCTACAAACTTTGCACATAAGCAAGCGTGCAGCCACGGCAACCGTCACGCCGCTGACTTCTCCGCAAACTAACTATCGCCACTTGCGATAACTTCACCCCTTCGAAGAGGGCGAAGAAGGGACGGAAGAGGCTCGAGGTAAATGGGGAAGCGACGAAGACGCGTCTCTTCACGATGGGGGGATAACTCGGCCCTGGTGCGGGTAATCCGATAAGATGTTCCTGTTGAAGCTGCCTCCATCCTACGAGGATTCACTCGACCCCCCGTGGTGATGCTCCCTGCGAGCACAGTCGATTCTCCGGTGCAAGATACAGGTAAGACGGATGTCAATGGGGACGTGGGTGCCTGTAAGAGCTGTTTCTTTCGTAGTTTTTGAAGAAAGAGAAGTTGCTGACTTCCTGATACACCCTCCGAGAACGTTGTAACGAGCAGACTGCGAATTACGGTCATGCCGAAATGTGCAGGACGCACATGATATGGGAAAGTATATAGAATATCCAGAATATAGTACTCTTTATGACATACAGTTGATACAACAACTTTTTATTCAAGATCCAGTTTCTTAATTACATCCGTGACAATATGAATTTGTGCATGTTCTGTTCGTAATCTAGCGTCTAGAAAATATTTAGAATGTACGTGTATAAATGATTTTGAGTTGTATGGTTGCATATAGAGATACGTGTTGGAATTTTTGACTGGAACCAAGCGTGACTTAAACTGAATCCAAATTTAAGCTGAACCGAATCTAAAATGGAACCCAAATCTAGTTCAAACATAACATAAATTGAACCCAAAGTTAATCCAAACATAACCTAAATTGAACCCAGGGCTAATCCAAACATTACATAAATTGAATCCAAATTTAATTCAAACCTGGCATAAACTGAATCAAAATCTAATCCAATCTTTATTAAACGAACTGAAGATGAACCGGAAGACCACTAGAAATTCGACGAAGATCAATAGAAACTCAACGGTCGTCAAAAATAAATTTTCTTTATGAAAGCGTCTTTAGAGAACGGCAAATTTTTCTTATAAAGGAGAAAATTACACCAAGAGATGTTACCTGGTGGTGTTTCATCGTTGCACGATGTAGCAAACTCCATACGATCCGGCGTCTTGCAACCGATATCTAGTCGATAGCGACATCGTCCTGGATAAGGTGTCGACGTGACCCTGACATCTTGAACCTCAGCAGCGTTGACCATTGGTTCACCATCCACGCCCAATATGTCCTCCGCTTTGTCACCATTGTGATTGTGTAGCACAGACACAATCTTGTAGCGACCAAGGTTGGGGCATTGCTTGGTAATTGGGTCTGGTGCTGGAAAAAAATTGATCGATTTCAATTTTCTGCTTCTTGCAGCTGCCATTTCTGTTTGTTACGTTAACTGACTTATCTTACTCACTCGTTACTCAACCGAACAACACACGCAAATTGTTTCGATCAATTTTAGTCTGTTCGATGTTCTTGTAGCTGGCATTTATGTTTGCCAGATTAACTAGAGTGCATGAACCGAGTTTATTTACTTTACTCGAGGTTGGATTATGTTGAGGAAAATATCGTGTTTACAATGGCAGAAATATTTGGCCACCTGACTTGGAAAACAAGTTGAAGTATGGAAACTGATTCATTCATTTCCGGCGGAATCGGCCAAGATAGTTCCTAAAATCGTCTCCGCGTAGAAGAATGGGGACGTAGACGCAAACATCGTCGAGACGAAAACGCGGTTGGCACAAAGAGGAAGTTGCGAACGACGGCAGCTTAACAATCGATTCGCCAGCGACTCCTTTACGATCGTGCAAAAGGATCATATGCCGAATCCGTCGTAAACTCAACCCTCGACGGAAGGCAGCACAGTTTCTGTTTAAGCCGATTACGCGATTCTATAACACTGACGAAGACAGCAGGGGTCGTTTCCAAGGACGCGGAATTTATCGTGACGCCATTCAACCCATGTCTAGACCTCCGCCCGAAATTACACCTCTATCGTGTTTACCTTCGTTTGTCCTTCGAATTTTACACACCGCTCTCATTAAGTCTGATCTATTTATTGTCCAAATGGAAAATTAGAAATTGTAGCTAGGGAATTTCGGATCTATTTACACGAGCTTTGACGTTTCATCTAAAATTTCATTCGTACCAACTTTTCTATTGTTTTAAACCAAAGTTGTTAACAATTAGGCACAGGAAATTTCATTGCGCTTGGCTAGAGTTAAATTTTGTCGAAAATTTCAAATGTGTCTAATTGAAATATGCTTAGGTTACGAATGAAAATTCCCAATTTTTCGATAACAATAAAATGGAAATTTTCAAAAGTAAATAATAGGAACAATAAATACATTTACCACGTATTAAATCAAATTCCCCGATACTACAAAACCCCAATAAAATAACAATAAAAAATTGGAAAATACCAAATTTGTCTTTCTTTGTAAAACCAGGCGCTTATTTAGCAATTTCAGTAGAAGAGGGACATTTATCCTGGCCGGAAACGTGGCCAGCCATTGTTAAGACGTTATTTATCGATACACGTGTAAAGGATAGGGGGGGAATAGCACGAATTCTCGCGAAATAATTTCATCGTGTTTCAAGAGTGCTCCATTGGGAATGCGATATCTTCCCGCGCTTACTGTCATATTTTATATCCTTTCTAGTTCCCTTTTGTTTCTATTCCCCTCCGCCCCTTTTTTGTCTATCCTTTATACCTTTTTTTTTTATTTTGTCTTTTGTTTTATTATTTTTTCTCTAGCAAGTTTCGACAGTGAAATATCACTTTTAATTCTAGCAGTCGGCGTTTTTATTTTTCAAGCTCAGCAAAACGAGAAACTGCGACCGTGAGCAACGCGTTTTCCCGTGTCCGAAGTCGCAGCCGTAATTAATATCCTGTTCGATCTGTCAATTAGGAGAAACTAGGCTCTCGCCGATAAATAGAAATTTCGATTTCTCGGAAAAAATCAACAGGTCCGTCTTTTTCCAAAAAAAAAAAAAAGAAAAAATGTAAAAAAGTCGAAGAGAACTTTCACGTTAATGAACGAACGAATATTAACGAACGTTTCCTCTGTACCACATAATCATTGGAAACTTTTTGAGTACTTTCCAATAAAAAGTCACCCAACTTCTATCGAAGGTTGAAATACTTGAAATATTTGATTAGAAGAATGTTTAAAAAATTGATCTGAGATAATGATCGTATAGTATAAATTTCCAAAATTTCTTCAAGATTTTTGAATTATATCGTCGCTTGCAAAGACTCGTACCAAGAAAATGGTAAGAAATAGGAGAAAAATTGTAATTATACGGCAACTTGTTTGTAAAGAAAGTGTCGAAAATAGCGGCAGTCGACGCGAGTAAACGTCGGGAGGCGTTCACACGGCTGAGTGTTAATAAATGATCGTAATTGACTTACTAATGAACGTCGTGTACGGCGTCGAGTGGGAGTTGAACGTACTCGAGTTGCACACGTCGTCGGGCTGCTGGCTCCATTCCGACAGTTGCAATTCTATTATGTGGCTATCCCTTCTGTGAAACATCAGGCACACGTAGCCATTCGTGCTGTAAAAGAAACAAATCTTTGGTCAGTATGACACGAATATATATTACGATGTATTATTACATTAATTAATATTATAATATAATACAACTACAACATGATTAATATACTCCTAACGGTATAATAGTAACGTACCATTATCGAAATATGAAGAGAAACAGATTTTTCTGTGGATCCAATTTTTTAATGAACAACGCATGCTACCCATTTAGCGGGATTTTATATTTTTCCATTTGAAAAATGATGAAAAAGAAAAATTATTCTCAAAAACATACAGAATATAAAATTAGAAATCCGGAATTGTACTCTGCCTAATAACTACCTAACAACTTATCTTAAATACAATTTTCCTGTCCTAATAACTTAACTAGAATCTTCCTGCTGGCTAAAGCAACCCCTATTCAAACTAGGGAGGGGAGGGGGAGACGCAGGTGAAATTTACCAACTCGCAGGAGGAAATTAAAAAAAGGGAAACTGGAAACAAAGCTCGAGTACCAGTGGCGCGCACAATATCGCCGTAATAAAATTACAAGTTAATATAACCCTGGAGGCCACGAATCTGTAAATGGCGGGGGAGGGGGTTGTTTCATGAAAACGAGACACGTATAATAATCGAGCCAGTAAGCCGTAAAAGCCGGCGCTGGACGACAACGGGGGGAGAAATCGGGGGAGAAATCGAGGGTGGGGATGAAGAGAGGAAAGAAGCGAATGGCCAGAGGTGGAAAACAAGGGTAAAGGATCTTAAATCTCAGGCTACTTCCGTGGTCGGGCCAGGATTAAGATTTTATTTTATCAGGACGTTTCTTAACGGGGTTGCGTTAACTTTAAGCGTAATCCCTTTACGGCTCGGTCCCCTCTTTTACGACGAAACGGTGAAATCTGTACTTGCAGCGAGTTCATAACGCGAGACATGCGTTTGGTTCTGCTCTTGTTTATTCTGTGCCTTTTTTTGAATGCGAAGAGGTTAAGATTGGCGGAGCAGAAGCTTGGAAATGATTAGAAGCATCAAATTGAATCATTTAATGTTTAATACGTTATAATATATTACGTATATTGTAACATGTTATAAAGTCCAGAGAGATTATTTAAAGACGAGCCTTATTATAAGCAACTTCATCGTTAAACCGACTGAAAACTTTGATTAATTTAAACTGACCTTACGTTAATTAAAGAATTAACAAATTTCCATAAATAAGCGATTTTAATAAAAGCAATTTACCAAAAATCCCGCCTTTACCCATATTTCTCCCAGCGAAAACTACAAATTCCTTCAGCTCTATTTCTCAAAACTCTGGAAACCTGGCAAAGTTCATCCGCCCAGTACCCAAAGAGTATTCTCTTTCAGTTGTTTTATTCAAAGCTTCATCAAACGCGTTCACTTTGTTACAGAGGCGAAGAAGAGAGCGTTAGGTACTCTCGGCTTGCGAGTAACTGCATTTTCCTTACGACCGGCAGCACCATGAAAACGGACATAAAGTGGCGCGTATCGGTACCCAGTAGCACATGAAACTGGTGGCTCGCGATCGAGAACACGTCCCGGATTTTCGGCTTTATATCCCCGACTTCGTTCCTACGGCCGCGTTCCCGTGGATTATTGTCATGGCGACAGATCGCCTTCCGGTTCGTCCACTATACTTCCGCGCGTATGTTAGGAAAACGGGTTTCGGATGATGATCGCGGTCCATTGATTTCTTCTCACCTTTTATTGAGTTTCGCTCGTTGAGTAGCAGCCAGGGGAATACGGAATTTGCGAATCGCTCTTCGAGAACTGTTTCACCAATGCGATATTGGTGACGGGTTTTCGGTTTCGTTTTATGGCTCGATAACCTAGATTCGTGTAGGATTATTCTGGGCAATAAATTCCATTTATGAGATTTCCTACGAAATTGTTCTAAATATTTGATATGGAATAAAAATTGCGTTGCTGGTCAGAACTTTGTTGATGTTTCTTCTATATGAAATATTAAATATCTCTAAACGTCAATAGAAAATTTGAATTTTTTCATAATACATTGTATAGAAAGACTAGGTTATTTTAAATTTGATCGTGAGGTAAGTGTTTTTTAATAAAATTACGTTACATATGAAATACAATTTGACGTAAATTGTGTAGCTTAAAAATTTCTTTTCTACTAATTTAATTAACATTATTATTAATATTAATCTTTATCGTAGAATACATCGATACATCGAAGGATATTCATAATTTTTAGTACGTAATCATTAAAATAGACGACTTTTTTTTAAGAATTCGCCTGGACTAAAGCGTAAACACGAAGAAGTGGAGGACGCTGGAAGAAAAGTCAATTTAATTAATCGAGTTGCCAAGACGGCCATTTACATTCTAGCTTCCTAGAGTGTATCTAGGTAAGTCTCGAACGGTGTTACCACTCCCCAGGGTGCAATGGCGGCTTCTTACGGGCTTGTGTACATTTTCAAGCCTCTCCTCGAGTACCAAGCACGAGTGTAACGGGATATAATCCCGTTTTCGCTACCTTTCGTGACTACACTTTGCGCTTTTCGCCTCCTGAGGCCTTCAATACTACCGGATTCCAAAAATTTCCGCGAATCATCGGCGGCCATATTGATATTAACTGTTCCAATGTTCAATTTTGAGGTTATCTTCGATAAAGACATTTTTTCTACAAGAATTGGGTGAATAGAGAACATGGAATAATTATTCTGGAACATTTTAATCAGTTAAGTCAGTCAATTAAGGTAATTTAAAATAATTCGGAAGAAGAAAGGAGGAAATTACTTTCGACGAGATTTTTCTGGGAATCTCGAGCATGGCAATTAATAATACTTTGCTTTAATTAATGAACTCGGTTATTTCGAGTAGCTCGCGTTAACAACGAAGTTTCAACCACCGGAAATTACAATCCACAAACTCCCACGGTGACTTCATCCCTTATTCGACTCAGTAATCAAACTTGGCTTGCAGGTTAAAAAATTCAAGGCAAATTACTGGAGAAAGGGAAAAAATCTGCAGGAAGGAGAAAGGAATTGGAACCGTTGAAGGACTCGTATCTACGATCTCAAAATTCATGTCGGGATTTTTATTTGCCTTCGAATCTCTTAAAAGAAATATTTTATCTTTAAAGCTTCGTCAAATGTCGTTATGTACATTGATCGAACGATGCAATAGAAATCTTTAAAAAAAGATCCTGAATATTGGAAAACTGGAAATTACAATCCTCCGAACTCGCATCCAATCTTTATTTACCTTTGAATGTCTGGGGAAAAGGATTCGAAAATTAGTACCGTGATAAAACGCGAATAAACCGCACGAGTAAAATTTCTTCCCCTTGATAACGCTCTTTCGAACAAGCAATTCCCATAAAGAAACCACTCCCGATCGTAGCAACAACGATTCCAATAATTTTTTTTTTTCGCTCGCGGGAGCCTCGTAAAAACGGAGGTAAAAATGGTGGGCGAATTCAATCGAAAAACGTCAGCCAAAAATGAAATAAAATTCTCCCTCCCTTGCCCTACCCCAGTCACATATTGTCGTCGTTCCAGCGGGCCTTAAGGAGGTTACCAGATGCAGAAAATCGTCCACGGCTCTTTTCCCGTGGCATCTCCAGTTTCCAATCTAATTTATGTCTGGTCGTTAGACGATTCAATGAAAGGAGCACGCTTATGCGGCCAATTTGACGTGCACCCTTTCCACCTGAGGGCCTTCCACCCTTCTGCAACTCATCGTTCCATCTGTTTTCCTCTCTTCTGGTCTCGTATTTCCTCCAGATGCTCCTCTTCGCCAAGTTCTTCCATTTTCTCCGCTCTTTTTCCCCTCGTAGTTCTCTTTTTAATTGGAGATTTTATTGTTCAATGTTGGTATGTGGATTTTGGTGGTTCTTTTAGGTTAGGTTTTATTTCAGATTAAATTATTTCATTTCTTTTTAGTTGGTGGATTTGTTAGGTTAGGATTATTTTATAGGTCGTTTTATGGGATTACCGAAGATTACTTTTCGAGGAGGAAAGTTCGTTACTCAAGTTTATACCTCGTTCAGGCAAAATTCGATATCCCTTATATTTGATATTTCTGGGTCTGATGTAATTAATATTTCATATCTTACATTCGATATACGTTATTTGATAGATTTAATATTCGTTGTTTCTTACATTTGGTATTCGTTACAATTCGGCATACAAATTTGATATTCGTTGCTATTCATCAGCTCATCGCATAACATTTAGTACGATATCCGCCAAAAGGAAAAGACCCACGCGCCACCATAACAAGAGCAATTTACCAGCTCGCAGCGTACCCTTTTATCTCTTCTTATTCTCCATTCTGTACCTTCATTTCCCATCATCGATGTTCACCCCACTAACCCTACGAATGCCTTTCTTCCGGCCGTAGCTAACTATCTTCGTGACGAAGATGCATCAAACGGCGTGCTCCGTGGAGCGTGGCTCACGCGATATCCGGCTGATACTGCGACCGCAACCGCAGCCGCAGGCTCGCTGATCGCAACCCTCCACGCAGTAATATCGAAACAAACGAGTCCAGGGCAGGGAAGACCGTGGAAGATAAGCTGGAATCGGCATGAGACGACTATGGTGCGGTTATTGTTGAGTTACCGACAGTTATTATATTACATTACTTCTTATGAATTAGGATGGGGACTAATTGGGCATGTTGAAAGCAGTTAAAAGGATGCTCTTTCGCATTTTCTTTTTGAGGAGATTTTAATTTCAAAAGGGAAACTACCGTTTTGATGGTGACAACAGGTGCTCATTTTTTGGGTAGATTACGCCCATTATACAGGGCGTTTCATAGCATGTGAACAATTTCTATGAAGATAAGCCGTCGCAGATCATTGTAACACAAATGTGGCTATAACTTTGGAACATTGTCAAATAGGAACCTTTTTCATTGCTTTAGTATCCCGTGCCTAGTCCTCAAATAGGCCCCACATTTTATAAAACACCTTGTACAGAAAGTAGAAACGTGGACTGTCAGTTTATCAAATTTATTACAATTTCATATAGTTTATAGGAATAAGTATACCTTGTTATGTTTGAAATAAAAAAACTCTGAAATATATATCTGTTAATTCTCAGAAAAACAACAAAGCTTCGATACGTATCCGCCTCTTCTGAACCATCCTGTAGGATTCGAAGAAGCGAATAATCCAACCAGCGAAACTCCCCAATTGCATAAAATAAATCAAACTCTACGATCACTATTCGTAACAATGCCTAAACGAGTTCCTTATCCACTATCCTTCTACGTTACACTACAGTAATATTCTCTTTTTTTTCTTCTCACGATATCACCGCACTGGCCGCGTTTCTGTTTCGACAGGCAGCCGCGCCATAAATTCCCGTTTAAGCTCGCCCAGGAAAGCATCGTTGGGAACGCGGCTTGTTAAATCACGGAGGACGGGCCGCGCGTCGTGGCATCGCGATGCATTTTCAGGCCAGGCTCAGAAACTAATTGTAAACAGAGAAATAAATCTCGCGAAGGGGGTGGCACGCGCAAAAACTAGCCGCCCCGAGACGGAATAATGATAACAAACAACGGCCACGAGGAAGAGATTAGAGAAGCCGGTGCCGCGTAAATATGCCCCGGAGAGATTTATGAAAAATAATATTGGCTAGCGATCGGCTTCAGACTCTGTGAACCACCTGAAAGAGCGCGCAAGATCCCATTTCCTGTAATTCGATTATTCCTGATTTAGGAGGGTTATCTTGTTTTGCTTTAAGCATGATAAAGTCTTACACGGTAATTAATTACGGAGTCCATAATTTAAAAAGAATCGTGTTTGGTTCACTTTCATTCAGCGAAATCGAATGAAATGTATTTTTGGATCCTACTATAGGAATTCCATTATTTTTGGTTCAGTAGAATATTTGTTATTTTACGCTACACTGAAGTTACAGAGAACTGTAACATTTTATTTCACAAACATTTTCGAATCCTTATCTGATATGCAACAAGTGTACCTACAGACTGTCCCAAAATCTCTCCAACTTTGACAAAATCTGCTGTGCATACACCTATAGGTTCTTTCAGAACTTATCCATCAAACTTCAATAACCTATCGAGAAAAGCTGCATGCACTCCCATGATAAAAATATTACTATGTTACGCAAAACTCATATACTTGGATGAACTCAAGGATACTTCGCGGGTAATAACCTAACCTCAAAAGCAACAAGTGTACCTACAGGTTGTCTCAAAACTTTTCCCTCAAATTTCCTCCAAATACACGAAAAAAATTCCATAAAATCTCTGTCACCGTAATTCCATAAATTGAGAAACCAATTTCTATAATCTATTCACAAACGCAACAAGTGTACCTACAGGTTGTTCCAAAAGCACCCAAGTTATCGCAACCCAAAAATCGCTGCAAAAAGACCTGTAGGCAAGGAGCGATAAACTGAAAGACGTGAACGGAGCCATACATCGCCGGTAAATGGCACGTTCGACGATGATTTCAGCACAGGAACCTGTGCAGCGTGGCCTCGCTTCCGGTCGCTAGATCACCGGTCAACGAGCAATTTTCCGGTCGATTGACCACCGAAACGTCCAACTTCCAGCCAAGTCGATCTCCGCCGACAGGAAGAGACACGCTTGTTTACCCCGTGACTCTCACTCTCTACATACGTTCGTTCCTTAACCCCATTCCACTAGCCGAGGGGTGGACGTGTCCTCCGTATATTACCGGCCAACTACGTGACTCGAATCTTTTACGGTGAATTTCGAGGGTGGTTAGCTATTTCCAGGGACACGCGGCTCGCGTTCAGTGAAACCGTCGATTTTTTTCTCTCCAAGTCGAGGCTGAGAAGGGGTGAGTGTCAACGACAGGGGCGTGTTTACGTTGGGTCATTGGCGGACGAGGGATGAGTGTTTGTTTTGAGAGGATCGAAAATACGGTGGGTGGTCGTTAAAGGGAAATTGGAATTTTAGCTGTTTTACGGGGTGGCTTTAAGTGGCGCAGATAAGTAATTATCGAGAGTGACGTGAATGTTTCTTCAGTATGAGCTCCTGTGGATCATCTTTTTAGTATTAGTGACCTAAAAATGAGCAGATAAATGACAGATCTTGATTGTACAAAAAGTTTTGTTTAGGAAGGTTCTACTGATATAATGGGGTGTTTCACGAGACTATCATTAGGCAGATTCTAGTGACATTATGGGGATTTTTGTGTTACGACAGGTTTTTCTAAATTCATCAGCAATCTAGACTGTCCTCGTTTTCTTTTCTGCTTGGAGTACATGAAATAAACAATTAAAATTGTTTAGATTTATTAGATCACTTTCATTTCCATTTTATCTCGAAACGTGGAATTGAAATTTGATAAATCAATCGTCGGAAATGCATACTTTATTTCGTTTAAAAATTCAGTTGAATATTATCAAAAGGTGTATGCAACGTTTATGGTCCTCTCGAAATTTTAACTGGCGCAGCCAGCACATTTTAGAAATTCCTATTCTATATTCTATTTCCTGTTGAAATAACTGTAACCATACTTCTCGCAGACGTGTAGTATCTCTCTAAGGAAATGAAGACGTTCGATGCATACATGAATTTGTTGAAGTAAAACGCGACCACAATACTGTCTCAAGGAAAGAATAAGAAGAATTGCGACAAAATTTGAAACGAAGCGAAGTAGAACAGCTCTCGACAAAATATGACATGGAAAGATAAAAATAAAGCGATACTAGGCTAAAAGAATAACAAGATTAATTTTTACATAGTAGAGGAGAAACACAATTGTAATCTAAAAAGAAACGTAAAGCTCTTATTAAATTCTAATAAGAAATACAAATTAAACCCTCCATTTTGATAACCATTTTCATTCCTTTGATATAAACAATTGTCAGTAAGAAATAGAATTTTTATGGAATATTTCCTTCTATATTTTCATTAAAATGAACGTGTATCATTTTATATGCAGCTTCCCAAACTCTGAAGACTATTTTCACCTCTTCAATAAGGATAACCAACAATATTAAGGAAAAGTACCTGTAAAATATCATATTGACAATTTTTCCTATTTCAATTTCATTCAAATCTTTGCGCGTGTCTTTTTATAAAATTTTTTTAACGATACTGTAATTCTCAAGCTACAGGATCCCATCCTAATAATCACAGAACCGACTTCATCCCTTCGTTCTCGAAACGGTTCGAATAATTTTCGCTGGTTAACCGAGCTATCTGGAATGTTTCCCGATAGAACAGCCTGGAAAACCCGACGAAGCTGGATATAATCCTCGATCCCACGAATGTCCAACATTCCGTCAGGTATTCGCTGAAATCGACTACCAGTGCTGCCAACACCGAGTGCAGACCGAAATTATCCTTATTACCGAATGATACCATTCCATTTGGGGATGCTGACGAATCTCTAATGACGAGGTATGACCTCCTACAATATAAAGTCGTATGACTGATATGTTTAAAGCTCTCCCGAGAACATTCAAACGTCTATTCAACCTGTTTCTCAAAATTCAAATGTTCTAAATTTACTTAAACATTTTCACGCAGGTTATATTATTCTATGATATAAATACATTTATTTATCATAATATAACTAAAAAATTACAGTTGGAATTTATTATTAGATGCATAACTCACCAAAGATAATTTTCCAAAATGATATAAAGATCATTTTCAAACGCGGTATGTATATTCAAGAAAGCATACTGCATGCGGTGGAACATTCTGGAAAATAATGCTTAAGTATTCCCTAGGGTTCTAGGGACATTTTGCGATATATTACTGTATATTAAAAGGTTTAATGGTATCAACCGGTTTCCTTAATTTTAATAACATAAAAGTGAGAAAGGAGAGACGAGAGATATCGGAGGAAAAACGAGATGCCCGGGGAATAAAAGGCGAGAGCACGCAAATATTGAAAAATGGAAGCTGCTGAGATGAAAAACATGGAGGAGCCGACTACATAGAAAATATTGAAAAGTACAGCGCGCACAAAAATAAATACAGAGTACACACAATGGATAGCAAAACAACAAAAAATAGAAAAAAAAGGGAAAATATACACATACACGTATGCACGGGAAAAACAAAGAGGGAAACAGAATAGGGGAATGAGAAAAGCTATAAAGCAGAGAGTTGCAAAATAGAAGCTGGCATATTGCGAGTATTAAAGAACGTATTTAAAAAAGAACTAGATAATGTTGCAACAACTTGGGGGAAACTAAACAATGAAAAGATAAGAAAACCCGTAATATTTTGCAACAAAAGAAAACAAAGGAAATGTATCACGTTTCTTTCTTGCAATTTCATATGAAATCGATGCTGTAAAGTCGACTAAAATAAGAATCGCTAGATGATAAAAAAAGAAAAATAAAAAAGAAAAAAATGAACGACAATGGTGGCTCTGATGCCACGTATTCCACTCCAAGATTGAACACACGTATCGGAATACGATATATCGATCGAATTAGAGCGTCTCCCTGCCGTTTCCTCTAGTTCCAATTAAAAATACGCTAACGTATTATTATTATTATTATTATTATTATTATTATTATTATTATTATCATTATTATTATTATTATACATATCACAAAGCCATAATGGGATAATGATACAGCTACAAACAAGTAATTGTTCAGAAGACGAGAAAGGAGAAGAAGGGGGAAAAAAATAATAATCTTATATCGGAAGTCTGTTCATTTATTGGTCGATCATTGTTCCGTACCGTATTGACGATAACAATATGATCATTTTTGTAATACAATAGGTGTGTCATGTCAATTAATAGATTGGTAATCTTGTTACTTTTCATAAAGGTTGCTTTGTGTATGCATATCATAAGGATGATTATTGGACTGATACGAAACAATGAGTTAAAACGGAAACAGAGATGAAAATCGGGCCAACCGAAATGAAAATTAAACGCGTCGATGGTTGCATCCACGACTTTTGCATAAGTTTTAAAGACGAAAAGTTAAAATAGCTTCTGTTCATGCCTGTTTTGCAGCAGCTTTTCTCTAGATAAATTACTAGATAGTGATATTTTGTAGATGGCGTTGACGCTAAGGAGATTGCACGTCAAGTTTACACTAAAAGTGGCGATTTTCGGAGCGTGATCTTTAATCTGAAAATTATATTCCATTCCAATATTAAATTGAATTAAATTTTACGAAAGCGTTCAAACAATTGTAAAAGTCTCTTATGAATCTATTATTATAATAATATATGTAAATATATAGTTCAAATATACTACTGTTCTCTTCTTATTTATGAGCTTCATATTGCTTTGGGTAAAATCAATGGTAATTTAAAGAATCTTAAGTAAGAAAAGTCTTGCGTCGCCATGGTTTGACATCCATTGGTGACATCTACGTTTCTTTACGTATTCTTTGTTCTCTTATAGCGTTGTCGGTGTTTTTTTAATGTTCGGTTAAGCCAGGATATTTTCTGAGAATTATTCTCTCTTGGACACTTTTCCACTAGGAAGATTAGAAGCTTGATGAATACCTAGGAAAAAGTGGATGCTATAAGAGCGAGTTATGGGTTCATAAAAAAATGCCCCAGATGAAATTGGGTTGATTGCAGAGAGAAAGACCATTTCTTAGCATGATACCAACAGCAAAGTATTATTCGCTGAGAAGAAGTGTAATGAAGGTGAAATAAAATTTACTAGATTGAGGGAATTTACTAGAATATGAATAAATGACAAGAGTAATTTCTTTTGTACATTTACCTATTCCGATAAAAAAGTTTCATTTTTTGCAGTTGGTTCGTAAAAAGTCAGTTACGGTTAACGTTACGTTTCATTTTAAAAATGACATTTGTCACGACAATTAACCAGATAACTGATAAAATCCAGCATGGATTATCTTCCAAGCTTAGGACAGCGCAACAAACTAGTGAATTTTTCTTCTAATCTCCCTCTTTCACGATAAAAACTACATTTATCATGCAATAGCGTCATTAGTTGATAAAATCTAATATGAATTACTATTCTAACCTAAAAATGTCACTAAACAACACGGAAACAAATGATTTTTCCATCTAATCTCCTTTTCTGGCGCAAAAACGACATTTATCATGCAATAATCTAATTAGTCGATAAGATCTAGCGTGGATTAGCATTCTAACCTAAAACGAAATCATCGAATCGATTCTTTTACTACGACAATCTATATTGTACCAATATCCTAACCTAAAACACTACCTAAACATCACCCACTTTAAACAACCGGTCCACTGAATTTCCATGTAATCCGCGCTCCGCCCCAGAAAACACAATCGCAACTTCACGTAGAAACAAAAAAACGTTTCGACGAAAGGGTAGAGCGACGCGTCACTCACACATGTCCTCGCCAAAATACTCAGCCAACAATCGCCCATTCCACTATCCTCCTCCAGCAACCTGCAATCGCGTTTATCCGTGAAACTATCGTTTTTCCGTTGAAAAGCCTGTCCCCGAAATCGTCTGATTTTTGCCGGAGCAATCTATTTACACGAACGAAAAGCGGTCAGTGTCGGTGGAACCGGCTGTTTTTTTCGCCGGCCAATCATCGTTACCTGCGCGAACGCATCTGGCCGACGTGACTACCCATGAAAAGCGTTCTTTGAGGCAGCACGGTTGCAATAAAACCCTTCAGGGTTGTCGAGTGGTAGTCGCGATCTAATAACCAGCCGGCGTTTCCCTGGTTTTTTAAAACGCTGCAGGACGATCCAACTCGAGAGCGAGAGCTGGCTAGCCGGCTTCGACAGTTTCAAACGCAGCGCCGCCGCATATACAATACATACACCTCGTGCACTCGATCAAAGCTTCTTTTTATGCATTTCACCCCGGTCCATTGAATCAAAAGCAAGGAGGATGGGGACGCGAGTTATGAGTCAGCTGGACCGTAAATAGTCCTCTCTTTGTCGTTTCGGGGCGAAACATCTACGAAATTAAACGAGGACGGAGTGTGTGTATGTGTGTACGGTGACACGTAGCTTTTTAAGCATAATTGAGCATGTGTCTGATGCAAACAGGCGCGATTTCCTCGTTCCACTTTGTTTCATATCGTACTATAGGGATTTTGTTTCTCTCGGCCCCCTCCTCTTTGTTCGTTGTTACTGCACTTCTTTTCTTTTTTAGTTCCTCCGCGTCCCGTTGGATTCGCCGCTGTTTTTGTAGGCTGCCTCGATATATATCCGGCGGCTTTGTAGCCTCGCGTTCCAAGTATCCGGCACAGGCTCTGCCGTTGGCGTTCATCGATTTATGAATTCGTCCGCGATACCCGAGCGTAGATGTTTTTTCGCGGCAAGCGTGATATCGGCGAGAATAATGTATGGTTGGCGACACTGTCGCGCGTTACCGCGGAGATAAATGTTAGAAAATGGCGGAAGCGAAGGGACAGGATAGAGTGCGGTCTCTGTGCTTGATCGGTTCATATAATATTGCCAGTGGTCTTTTACTTACTTGGAAAAAGAAATTTCTCCGTAGAAAGCAGTAGAACGAAAAGCTTCTCGAATATTAAAGCGCAAACGATTCGTCTACGACTCTCCAGACATTTTTAAATAACCGATGATCACTCTCTATACAACTTTTGCACAAAATGCCCCGTAGAAATAGGATTTTGCATAAACATCAACGATCCAAAAGTAACTAGAAATTCCCTAGTACCACGCAGCTCCATTGATATTTTCGTGGATTCGGATAGAAGCGAACGTAAACAGGAATTTGTTCTCGATATTGAGAGTAATTGTACGTAGACAGTGACATTCATCAGGCAAGGGTTCTTCCGCCACTTTTTGCGCGGCAAATCCAACGGAATTCTCTCATTACCACAAATGAATTACCTGCCAGCAACTTTGCCACGATTGCAAATTTCTCAAAGGGATTTATTCTCGCGGTTTCCGCTGGTTACCGCGCTGTTCCTTTTTATTATTCCGTGTACGCGACCTTAATGGCCCTCTGACGCGAAGAAAGAGATGTAAAATACGGGAGGAAGGGAAAGGTGGCGCTTCTCATTGTTAGAAATCAGCTTGCGCGTTTCCCTTCAGGCGATCCTATAAAAATATATAGCGATCGTAAAAGCATTTGAAAGAAGCTCGCGATTATCTGTTTACTCGTCAACTCGTTTCCCCCTGTTCTTTCTTTGCAACACGTTCTTATCGTCGACGTAGTTGCGTCTCGAAAATCTTTAATGATTCGCCGCTTTAAGAAATAATCTTGTGCCATTGTTGTTGGTTTGTTAAGCGCTCAAGTAATTTTCTTCTCCGCGAGTTCTACGTCTTTGTGCTTTTAGCTTTTAACTAGCACGAGTGATTAATATGCAATTGGAAAAATATTCTATCGCTTTCGTAACCAATAGTCGTCTTCCACATAAATATTAGAAATTTCAGAAACCTTTTTTTACTTCTTCTCCATAAGAGGAAAGAACTATACAAGTGTGAAAGAACCACTAAAAGTATCGTAGAAAGCATTGTATAACTATTAAAGCAATCTTCGTTTGTAACCAGTAACAATCTCACCCATCGATGCCCTAAAAGATTTCAAAAAACCTATCTCTCTTTTTCATGTAACAAAGAGCGAAAAATTATTCAATTACAAAGCAAACTACGAAAATGGGAAAAAAATGGAAAAATAAGCGCTAGAAGGTTTGAAAAAGAATAATATTGTTATAGGTACTATTAAACCGACCATCAATACCTCAGAAAATTTCAAAAATCCTCTCATTCTTCTCCATAGAAGCCAAACGCTACCAAACTATAAAAAAAAAAAAAAAGAAACTAGGAAAATGTATAGACTATAGAAAAATGTATAATAACGTGCAAAACCGTGGGAAAGTTTTGGGAATAAAAAGAACAAGATTTACGAGGGAAACAACACGTTTATCCTGGTTGTCTGAAGGCGGGGGCGGGACCGGAAGTCGGCGTGGTACACGTAACAACGTCGAAAGCGGCCTCTCCAAGAAATAGATTCCCGTTTCGTGGCCGCGTCGAATCGAACGAAAGTTTTATGCAGCGCACGATGCTCGTCGACTCGATATACAGTCGCGATAAGAACGTTTCTCGCCGATAAGAACGCGTCTCCCTCCTGTTGCACCAGCCACAGGGCTCGAACCAACGGGTTCGCGATCGAGTCCACCATATCGATATCTCGCCCCGGGAATATTTATATTGGCTGACCTCACGTTGCCTCTTTTAATTCAATAACCTCGACACTCGGCCAGGAAAACGATCAAAGTCTTTCAACTACGATTTCACGTGTTATTTTTCGATCTTTGTTAATAGGTCGTGGATATCGATGGAAATTCAGATTTTTATCATAAAGAACGTGGCAGAGGCTCGTTTTCACCTACTGACTGTTACAATGAACATATTCCGTTTCATATATTTTCACATGTTACACGCATTCTGTGCATTTCAGCATTTTTAAATTAATTTATCTTTATCAGACTTTATATTTTTCAAATCAGGATTCATGGCATAAGAGTGGCTCTATTGATACAAATTTCACGTAAAATACGAAATTGGCAATTTTCGAAAAACTCGCGAACCGGAAATTTTTTTCATACTGGAAATGAGAATTTCTGCGTGAGATTATTAATTTTAAGACATTTTTATGATCAAACTCGACACACCGTGTAAGCTCATGATTAATTTATGTTTGGAATATGTTTTTCGTCTTATTTATCGATGCGCGTAAAAAATAAAATTGTTTTATTACAGAGAAAGAAATTTTGAATTGCGAAACAGTTGATCATTTTATTGTGTTTAAAAAGTGAATTGCCATCGATTCGATGGAAATTTTATAACATGCATATGTAATTCAAGAGTATAATCATTTTATGGGGCTAGCCGCGCGAATAACCAATAAATTGTTTATGCGATTGCATGAATTATAGATCAAAAATCAATTTCAATAATGTCTAACTTTGTCTCCTGGCATATTAAGATAAAAATCACGCAAAGTTCATTTTTAATATTAGCCCAATTAAAAATTCTATATAAATTTCTATCGTTCCTCGAAAACAATTTTTGCAAGTTTATCGAATCTTTTATCGTATTCTATGAAATCTTAAAAAGATGATCTACATTCATTCTATGATATTTCGAGTGCATTTGAATTTTTAAAAAGCAGATTGAGGAGAAACGTCTTGAAATATTCTTCTTATAGAGAAGTTCTTGATAATATTTTATCATGCGAAAGAAATTGAATTAATTTATTTTAGGACAATAGAAATATACCGAGGTGAGAAGAAAATATCAATTTTCATGGCACGAAAACTCTTCTTTAAATGATTATATAAAATGCATTTGAAAAGAGAAGAAAACGTCGGAAATATTTAGATTTGAGGAAGAAATAATTTAATTTTAATAATTTTGGAGAACAACGCCTCTTAAAAGTGAATTTTGCAAAACAGACTAACCTCCGAAGTACGTACAAGTAGTATACGATAACAATAAAAAAGTTCGAATTAGCAAACTGCTACATTTCATTATTATTTAATAAAATAAAGTATAAATAGTATACCAAAATTCTACTTTAAAAAATGTCAAAGAATTACAAACGCTAATTTTTCTAAATATTGAAATTCCCCCAACGCTGAATTTCATTCCCATCCTTCGCTCCAAATTCCAAAATTTCACCTCGATTCGATTATCCCACCTCTCAAGAAATCTCACTAAATAACACTCCTTTTTCAACCCTAAAAGACACCCCAAAATAGTGTTCCACTCGTCCCCGGTTAAATAGAGCGAGCAAAACGAAAGGCAGAAGCAGTTTGGAGCAAACGGAGGAACCGATTCAACAAAGTCTCCCGCGACGAGATTCGGTGGCCATAGAAACGAAAGCTCCTTTGTACACAGCGTTGCGAAGGAATGCTATTCTCTGTTAGGGACAGGGAACAACGATCATAAATATCGCGAAGGAAGGAGATGGTCGAGTTGAATATCGATCGTGCCGGTCCCGTACAATGGCCGTCCGAATATTTATCAACGCACAGTCGCATCCGCATCCGTACCACACGAGAAACTCACTAGGCCCTGTGTCTCTTCTAACAATTGCATGCTAACCAAAGGTTCGTCGTTCCAGTTGCTCCTGACACTATTTGTAAAATGATTGTGGGTAAAAAGGGGCTGCGAAATTTACAATTTACTTGAATATTTGAACTTGGCGCGCCAACCAAGGGTTCGTCGATTTTGGAACGACGTGTAGAATGACTATGGAGAAATAGAGGCGAGAAAAATAAGTGTAGTGCCCTTGGATTTTGAGAATTTGAGAATTTGAGTATTTGAGAATTTGGGAATTTGAGCTGCCCCTGGGACGATTCGTAAAATGTGGGAAAAATAGGGGTAAGAAATAAGTTTAGAGTCTTCAGAATCTCTGAGAATCTGGCCCAAGTACTACAAACATTCGAATACTTTTGTGAGTCTATTGGACATAAACATCTTTATATCCAATATCTCTTCAAACCTTCTCAAGCAGCCCACCTTTCCAACTTCGCCCTAAATCCATAATAAAACTAAAAGTTGATAAGGCTTGTCCAAGTTGTCAAGAGAAGAACAACTAAATGCACCTGGCCATCCCGAGCAGACTACATGCAGTACGTACTTCATTAGCGTCAAGCATTTTGCATAAATTACGGTCCAGGCTCGTAGCGGAGAATCGATCGATAACTATAGCCAATAAAAGATCGATAAATCTTCCAGTAGAGGATTCAGAATCGGGACGAACGACGTTGGAAAGAGTTGGAAAGAAAAAAAAAAAAAGTGAATTTGCAATAATTTACCGCGAGGATATCGCGCTGCATCCTAGCGGTTATTATATACAGGAGTGGGGGTGAAGCTGGCGTGACGGGAAACCATTTTTCAGGGGCGTCGTGGCGGGAATACTTAGCAACTGGCTGACGTTTTAATCGATCTGTAAATAGCCTCGTTTTCGAGACATCGCGGTAATTACCGAGCCGCGACCACGACAGTCTTCGACGTCCACCTGAGACACATAGCGGATCGAACGAAGCTTTAGGGTAGAAGACTTAAGTTTGGGTTAATGGAGAAAGTTTTTGTCGAAGGTAAACTGATCGGCGATTGTTGCTTTACCATTCTTCGCAAATGGGATGATTTATGTTATTTTATGCAAAGGACGAAGCATGTGTAAGATTTCCTTGGTTTGTTTAATGTCATTTCAAATATTTAACATTAACATTGAAATACTAACTCAAACAGACTAATATCCAGACACTGAAACATAACTCAAATCGTAATTCGAGCATAGTTCAGGTACTAAGTCCGACATGTTAATACTCAAATAGTAACATAAATACTCAATATTCAAGTAGTATAAATACATTAATATTCAAATACCAATACACCTAAAATATACTAACACTTAAATACTAATACAACCTCAAAATACTAACTCGTGCTAACTTGAGAGTTACATCAAAGAATAATTTAAAGATGCTGATATTCAAGTAGTAGTAATACTTAAATATTGACTTAAATAGTTGGTCTTATTGACAAATTCTTGAAATTTCAATTTCATGAGACTTTTCATTTCTAAAAATTAATTGATCTTCACCGAACGACCTTTAATCATCGAAATTCATAAAACCACTACACGGAATACAGTATTCGTGTATTGAAAAGCTGTGCAATGTACACTTGCACGATTGCAGAAGTAGCAGTAAAATTTCTTGAAACGGAAACCTAGTGAACACGACGAATGTACCTGGGTATCGGTGTTCATCCCCCTCTGAAAGGAGTAGCGGGGGTGAAAGTGGATCAGTAGGGTTGAATAGAGGTCCGAGCAGTGAATGGGTGCCTATAGAGTGCAGTGTTTCGAGGGAAAAGCCCAGGGGCTGGCATTTAAATAGCTCGAAAAACAGGGTTAAGTCGAGTTGCGATTAAACAAACTAAATGCATCTCTCGTGAAACATCCCTTTTTATTTACATTTGCTTTCCGCGACATTTTATGTGAGCCTATAGTCGCGTCCGATTGATCATTCGTGAAAAGGAGAACATTTTTCTTAAGAATTCTATCAATCGATTGAAGCAAGGGACTGAAAGGTTGAAATTTTCCGAAGAATCGGGAAAGAATTTTGGCAGTATAAATTAAGATAGAATTGGGAAACCTTTAGGAGCCTTTATTGCAATTTGATTGATACTTTACATAAAAGAATCAGTTTTTAAAAAGTTACATGGAGTAAATGAAAAGTTAGTTGGAAAATTGAAATTTTAGAAAAAATATTGAAGGAAGCATTTTGAAGGAAAAAATTTAGATAAAAATTGGAAAATTGCTACGAGCCTTTTGTACCGTTTAATCGACTTTTCATGAAAAAACAACAATCTTTTAAAAGGATTATACCCAACAATGAAAAATTTGGTCTGGAACTTAAAATTTTGGAAAGAATCGAAAGAAATGCTCAAGTCCAAGTAAAAAATTGGAAACTCTTTCTCAGTGTATTTCACTTTCCAATTTGGAATCAATTTCGTAACAAAGTTATATCGATTAATTAAAAATTCAATCAAAAAACTGCAACATTATGAACGATTGAAAGGAGTTTGAAAATATTGATTCCATAAAATTACGCAAGCTAAAATTACGGGACGAATAATTATCGAACTCAGTAAAAAAGTAAATATTCTTAATACATTAAACCAAGGATCGAAGTATGAACGAAATTGAAAATATTCCAACTGATACATAAAACTGTGCAAAGGGATGAGAACGCAAGTTGTGTTTAATTTGATGAAAACTTGTCGTAAGGAAGAGGTTCGTTTAAGTTCCATTACAGTTGAAACGCGAAAGGAAATTTTACCTCGATACGAGTTAACAGTCGAACAAATTTCATCTCTCTTTTTTTTTAATTATATTTCTCAAGTATATATTCGTTCGATGTTTAATTAATTCCGCGTACGATTAATTGAAATAATGATGTTTGCATTACGTAAAATCGTTGATAGCATAGGGATGGGGGAATTAATTATGCGCGTTACAGTCGAATTAATTGTGTTGTATAATGAGTAACGATTTACGATATGAATAAATCATTATTGAGAGAGAGAGAGAGAGAGAGAGAGAGAGAGAAAGAGAGAGAGAGGAATATTAAAAGAGGAACAGAATTATCAACTTTCGTTCGGTTGGTATTTGTCTTCGTTTGATCAAGTGAATATTCTGTTCGGAATTGTATACCGATATTAGTGTTCATTGTGCTTTAATTATACAATATTTCCCGGGTTCAATTCACATGGCGTAGCATCTTCCGTTTTAAATAATTTATCTCTTGGTATTTCCTATGTTTAAACAATTTTATACAGTAATTTTGTGTGTAAGGTACCAAAAAGTTACATTAGTCAATTAATAATATATTTTTTTGGCGATAAATTTTGACTAATTTGCAGAAAAATCTTTTTCTCAATTATTCATATTGTTGACTTCATTTCTTGCTTTTTGATAAGTTTAAATAATTTCAAACAGTAATTTTATTTAAAAACAGATTTAAACAGATCTACGTCAATTTTCCAAAGTTTATTTTAATATCAATTTTATCATGCTACAGTAATCTAAATTTTTCCATCTAAAAAAGTTTCCAATCTTTTTCTCTAACTGCACATCAAACAAACAAACAAACAAAAAAAAAAAAAAAATATATATACTGAAATCGCAATATGATTAAACATTTATATCGATATTTATTTTATCCATAGGAGTTTTATGAATTTTCTAAATTTACTTGAATAACAATTTACCCAATACAAGAAATTACTTTTTATATAAAAGAAAGACGATATGGAAAAATGCATTTTCTTTAATATTACTTCGGAGCAATTTTCTCGACGAGTTTCAAAAGACCCGTCAGTATTTCTGCGTACAAATCAATCTAAACTCGGAAAAAATCGACTGCAAACATTCCCAATAAAGTGCGCACAATACTTTTCATTCGCGATTTTCGGGGCACTCGACCCGCCAGCAAAATAAAATCTGGCGCGACTCCACCCTGGTGAAAAAAAGCCCACTTTCCCGGTAGCTTCCATCGTGGTGGCGGTCCCTGGAACTCAATTTTTCACATCAACACCCATCTGCAGCCTTTTTTCCACGGTACGACTCGATCGAATCCAGTCGCAGCCTAATTACCATCAATTCCCCTGCACTCAGCCGGTCGTAACAGGCGGTCTAATTCAATTTTACATCACTTACAACAATGCAGCCATTCCATTCATCGTTATAGATCGTTCGTTTCGATCCTCCATTTAATAAGCCGCGAGACAAAAGGAGATACGATATTGCGATGTTGACTCTGGATTTTAATTAACAGCCACGATGATTTATATAGGTTACTGTCGTTCAGTTCCAATATTTCGACTTCATTGTGTGCACTTCAACATTGATTTATACTACCTGAATCCTAACGTTCAGACAAAATGATACAGTAATGGAATATCCTAGTATTCAAATACTATAAATAGTAGCCCGGTGCTAACTCAAATACTAATACCCAGATACTTAAATATTAAATATACTACCAACTCAAATATTACTAGTCAAGTGTTCAAATACTAGTCGAATACCGGTGTCATGAATTTTCATCCATCAAATTTGAATCTTGGCTCGCAAACTGTGAGTTCTATAGGCTCTAGACTCTAGGCTCAGGATGTTTCGGATCTCGCATTATCGACTCTTTATATACAATTGAATCTCGTTAAAGATTTTCCATCCCAGTCTACAAACAACTTCTAGTCTAACAAATTTCCAGTACTGAATAAAAATCGTCGATTATTCAATAGCTGGATCCTTCATCCTCGATTGTTCGTTCGTTTCGATTGCCCAGCCATTTAATAAGCTTCGAAACAAAAGGAGACGCGACATATTCGGTCGACCGTGAGCGAGTCTCATCCCTCTGAAATCCTGTCAGCCATCGCTCGAACGGATCCAGACACCGGATTTTCCCCTTCTTATTTCGCGGCCTGATCTCTCCTCGCGCTTTAATATGCCCGCGATTACGCGCCAGCTCGCGACTTTATTAGAGAACCGTGCGAGAGTTTCTTCCGGCACTTTTCAAGGCCATCCTTTTATATCCCACACGCTGTTCTCCCGCGAATTCATATTTTTCGCACGAGGCAAGATGAGAAAGAGGATTTCGATGGAATATTGCTGTGATCCGAGGTTCGTTGCCTCGAAATAGTTTGATATTCTGGCAAATTGTCGAGATTTAGAAGTTTCGGCGATTTCAAAACGGGGCGCCATTGCGATTGTCTTTGAATACGAACGAGCGAGTATCGTAAAAACCTTTGGATTGAGAATTTTAGCGGAATTTTGGCGGATTTTCAATTTTCTAAAAAAATTCACGGTGTAGAATTTCAAAAAAGGATTTTATACACAGAAAATATGAAAGTTTTGAGGTAGTTTGAAACCTTTTTCAGGATTTTGGAATGGGTTGTTTCAGGATTGGTCGTGAAAATGAAGGGCTGGGTATAACGAAGATCTTTGGCTTGGGAGTTTTAGCTGCATTTTAGTAGATTTTTCGTTTTCTGTATTTCGAATTGTAGGGGAATATTTCACTACAAAGACGTGAAAATTTTGGTCTGTTGCGAGTTTGAAGTTACTTCGGGAAACTTTAAGTGGAGTTGTTAGATCGATTGTGAAATTCAGAGGCTGAATACTGGCAAAGTCTTTTAATTTGAGGTTCTAGTAGAATGTTTAGTTTCTGAAAATGTTCTTTAGAATGAATTGTTAATTTCAGAAATACGAATGTATCTCATTTGCAAGCATACGTATAGAATAGAACACAATTGACCGGTTCGATGGAAATTTAATTTGCTATCTGATTAAGGAGAATTGATTTCCATCTACTAATAGAGTTGTTTCCCGGCAGTAGTTTCTCAAAGTAGAGGTGCAGGGATAATCTCCGGATGCTCGAGGAATTTCCAGCATTAAGTTTTTCGACGTGAAGGAAGGAGGAAAGAAAAGAAGAGGGAGAAGACTAATTCACGGCTTGAACAGAACCGATGTCTGACCATATACGCTTCTTTACTACTCGCTGCTCCTATATATGACCTACTTACCAGAACAAACTCGAACATGGGTTTTTGTTTCAATCGAGACTCGCCATTTATCCTCACCTAAAGCTTCGAGAACGCGTTTTTCAACTTTCATTGGAAATTTACTATCTATTCTCACTTAGAGCTTAAAGAACCAATTTTTCAACTTTTATTCCAAATTTACCATATATTCTCACTCAGGGTTTAGACAAAGTACCTTCCAAACTTTTATATCACATTATTCCAATTGATTTTGATATTGAAACTTTAAAGAGCAAGTTTCAAGCGAAATTTGAATTTGTCCCTTCGATAGATTTGAAGAATTTTATTTATGAATCATTTGTTGGAACTTTAAGGGAGAAGTTTTAAACGAAATTTGAATTTTCTCAAGTTTTTTCCAGTAGACTCGAGGAACTTGGTTTACGAATTTTCGGAGGATTAAACAAACTTTACTTGTTGCAATTTTAAGGAAGAAGCGTTCAATGAAATTTGAATTTCTTAAACTACGAAATACGATAAAAAATTCGTTATGAAAATTTGACTGACGCGATCAGAAAATTCGAAGAATTTCACTCAAGAGGAGACTCGATTCGACCAACGCTACGAATTGATTTTCCATGGACTAGAACTAACCCACCATACAGAGAAACATTGATCGAATTATCGATTCGAGTCTAAACCCAACCTTAATCCATCAAAAAGCACAAATTCACTAAAAAAAAAAAAAAAAAGAACAAGATATACAACACAAAAAGAAGAAGAGAAACAACAGAAAGAAAGTAAAGGGAAACGAGAGATCTAATTTTCCGCTGCGCTCATTTCAACGAAAATAGCAACTGGATCCGGAAATAATGGGACACCCGTTAGACGGGACAGGGCACGGACGATTAAAAGCGATATGTTACGTGGCGCGAACACGGTTGCACAGTACTTGAACGAGAAGAGAGTGGTTGAGTGCAGGGTCACATATATTGACATTCCGACACGTGTACCAGCCGAACCGTAGGATCTCTGTTTAATCCGACGCAAGCTGTTTATTTATGCGCGCACAAGCGTCTTTGGTATGCGATGAAAGGATTATCGCGACATACCGTCATAATTACACGCCGTGCCAGCAACCTCGACACCGATGCTTTTGTTTGTGAACGCTTTGTTGCGTTTGTTTGTTGCTACAGCCGGAACAACCATGACGATACCTCTTCCGAATGAATGCTTTTCACGTCTCTTTCGTATTTTGTTACTCGTTGTGTTTCGCTGTTCGTTGCGTTTTTTGTACATTTTATTTTCCGTTTCAACCCTTTCACAGTGCATCATAGCCTAGTAGAACACTATAAATTTCACGTCTTAACCATTCTCAAATTAACGATGAAACATATCTCAGAGTAACTTTTGGGGGTGTTTAGTCGTACAATAAACACGTATAAAATAATGTTTGTTCCAGCAACTTTGTAAAGAAGATAGATACGCCGTTGCGTATGTACAAGTTAAGTAAGTGATTGATTTAAGGGTAGAGACCCGTTACAGACGTGTGTTGACTATTCCAACGATGAAGAATAAGTGAAGTCTTAGCGACGATGCTGAGTCGGAGGAAAGCTAGTGATGGGTGTGTCTAGCGCACGGGACCATCGGATTTGTTGATGACAATTTTGGTTAGGAAAGCGAGGGCAGTAGACATTGCTTGTGATTGGATAATGAGAAGGTTGGTGGAATAGGAAGGGTCTTAGCCGCCCTCGATAGAAAGTTGCTAGTGGGAAGCGTCGCACGTCAGAGAAACTAACTTTCCCGTGTCTTCTCGTGGTAAACAATAAACTTTAGAAAACGCTTTAGTAAAAAGATCTCTGTTCGGTCTGAAGGATCTTTGCTAAAAAATTCCTGAGATTTATGGTCGGCCCCTAAGACTATTTAGGGTACGCAATGAGGATGTACAAACATCTGGATGCCATCTCGTCCGCGGTGAGTGGCCTGGTTTGGGTAGAGAGTCGGCCGACGTAACAGAGGAGCAGATTGTTATAATTTTTCTGATATTCGCGTTACATTACCATTTCGAATATTACGATCAATCTGTTGCTGTTGTGGAGCAAATCGTAGACTGCTACGGGATCGATAGACCAAGCTCACGCACAGACAATTCTACATCATTGCGTTACTTTGATAAAAAGAAGAGTTCACCCGTTAGACTATAGACTATGCTTCCTGAATTGGATTTATTGAGATACGTATAATTTTATATGCTAGATTAGGTTAGATGCGTAGTAGTGTAGAAGCATGTGCGTGCGCGGCGTCTCAAAATCAAATGAATGTAAACTGTTCAGTCGGTTAACAGTCGGGTATGGAAGAAATTGCTGAGACGCGTGCGAGTGTGTATCGATGAATATCTTTGGAATCATTTATCAAATAAATATATAACTATTCTAACATAAATTCCAAGTGTAAATTTAATGTTCATATACCATTATCTCGGCTATTAAGATCCAAAATTCTCAACAGGATTTCACGATTTCATTTCTATATTCTTACGACCTTCTTATGAATATTATGCGCTGGACTTTAGACTTTGGGTTCTAGTTCATGGGTCCCACGTTATTGACCCGGGTTCATTAGTGGCAAATTGTGAATCCTAAATTCTATTTTGTCAATCAAGCTTCAGAGCTTCAAATTCTAGATCCTTTGTTGAAATATCGTAGTTTAAGTAACTTTTAATAACGAGTTGAAGACTGAGAAACTTACCAATCGAGGGTAGCCTTGGCAACGTACTGCACCTGATTCTCTCTGTCAGGATGCTCATGACGATCGTTAAGAGGGACTACAGAGTGACACACGAGACGAGTCTCCTGTCGATTTACAATCGTCAGATTGTAAGGTGACGCCTGTAGTCGAGATGCTATCGGATCCAGAGCCACCCACAATTTATTGTCCACCACCCATGATGGATATGAGCAACGTTCAGTTGAATTTTCTGGAAAGAAAGGAGCGATACCTTGTCAGAAAATTATTAAATAAATATATAAATAATTTAAAAATATTTTCCAATTATTTGCGTATTATTTTATTTACGTATTTTATTTACCAATTCGTCAATTTCATTGTTTGACAGCCATCGGTCGATTACGTGTCGATTTACTAATTTTATTAACATCGTGCAAAGATTCCAAATTGTATCGAATAAATGCAACCTAGGAATTGAAGTAAAACGCAGTTAGACGTCGAAAGACGCGATGGATGCTTTACTTCTCGAAATAATGCAACTCTGTCGCTAACACGGTTACTCCTTGGCTATTCTCGAAGCGTATAATGCAACTAGAAACTCATTCCAAGCTCTTCAAGTTGGCCAAGCAAGTCTTCCCTCTCCGATAAACGAGCTACACCTATAAACTGCGTTCTTCTTCTTTCCTTTATATCATAATCTTTGTACTTTTTATCATTGAACTGTTACAAATTGAATTACACGACTGTCGAGTCTATCCAGAATTGAATAGCAGACGAACAGCTAGAATTTTAATTTTCCATTTGCACTGGCCCAATTACGAAACGAGCCGACTAATTAAAAATATTATTCCGTGGCGCGGGGAGATCGAATAATTTCCAAGTTGCTCGAATAGCCTGTTAATTCGTTATTGTTACGAAGTTAAGCAACATAGTTAAGAGAACGATAGTTTGGAATTTTGCTGACAGGATTTCAACGGAAATTGGACGAATTAAAGCTTGTAATGACTGTAAACTTTCTTTTTCAGCCTCGTAACAAGATTTCAACTCCTCGAATTTTTATATTTATTGCATTTTTTTATATTTATTGCGTTTTTTATATTTTACAGAATAGCCACTGTAATTCTGTAAAATTTCTCTGTAAGAATTGGTATCTTCTGATAAAGGTAAGACAAAAGAAATTTTACGTATACTTCCAAATAATCCATAAACGAATCCTCTATTTTATTGTGATGTATCGTACCCAAGCTTTTCGACAGACGATACCAATTTATTTTTGATAATTAGTTTGCCACTTGTTTGTACACTTGCGATACATTCGCGTACTGTCGTGTATTTTAATTTTGCTCTCGTTTTAACAAATAAATTTGTTGATATCCCGAGGAAATCACGTAGCAATAACAATCCAAGACATGCGATTAAGTCGAAAATAACCGAAGGTACACGGAAAAACGAGGGTTGGTTGTGTATCTTTTAGAGTATAATCGGAGAAAATTGTTAATCGAGACACTTTTTAGATGGAAGTTTTAAAAATAGTTGCGTTCGACAGATGGAAATGAAGAGAAACGTGAATATTACTGGATTTCAGTAGCACGAGTCAGTATATGGTCAGACATGCATAGGTGCGTCATATAATTTCATACGAATCACTGTTTATTTAAAATACAGCACAAAGTAACGCAGATCCAACATATCGAACATAAATTCTTCTTTCATTTTCATCAAAGTATTTCATTTTATAATGAAAATTACAAAATAATCCATTTTGTGACAGGCTTTTTAAACATTCGTAAGTATCTCTCATTTTACGCTTTCGTTCCTCTTGTTTCGGTAAAATTCTATATTTCCAAATTGCTTCTTCACAAAATCGCAAGCAATTGTATCTTTATTGTTATTCCGCAATAAAAATTGTAAGATACATCATTACACGGCGTTGTTTCTAAATGTTTGTAATTGTGTTATCCCTTGCCATATTTTAATTTCAATTTTTAACTGAAAATTACACATTCATAAACTCCGTATTTAATTTCGTTCGACCATTTCATATTGTAATAAAAAATTGTAGAAAAAGTTTATTTCGCGACAAATTTTCTAGAAATTCATTGTCATGTTCTCGCTTTAATTTTCGATTGAAAATTATGCAAACGTCTCGACGAATACAGAACGAGTGAGAAATTTGTGAAATAAGGATGAGAAAATGGAATCAGACGTGACAATTTTTAATGATAATTCGGCGAGACAGTGGGAGAACATGCGTGTCCCATCGAGGTATCGATCGCCTTTCAGCAGAGGCGTCCTGTACGCCACATACTTCGACGCCTGTGCATTTTTAACGGTCCATTAATTCGCGCACAGTGATTGATAGCTGTGAGCAGTCGACCATCGACGCGATAACTGTTTGCAGGCGACCTGGACTCCCGTTTATGTTGGATTATTGCATTCCTTTGGATTATCGCTATTATGCCACCTACGAACTTACTTTTTCTTCTCTTCCTTTCCTTCGTCTTACACAAATCATACATTTATATTTATTATTTCGCTGCTTATTTCTATAATCGAGTATTTCATTGAACAAATTTTCAGTGTAATTACCAAATGAGTTATTCTACATAAAATCTATAGCACAATTAGTATTATAACATAATTGTTATGCCAAAAATAAAAATCAAAAAATATGAAGCAAGTAACAAAACAGATTTCCATACAATGTGCCATAATCATATAATAAGAACGTTCGCTCGCTCTAAATGCAAATTATGCGTATCGATTTTTCGTTAAATCAATTATCATAAAATCCTGTTACCTCGTCACGAGTCTAACATTTTTTATCGCGATTCTGGACACGTAAAACCGACAGGCAAAGTGAATTTAGCCCGTCGCCTATTATTTCCCACGAGACGGGAAGGACGTCTTTTTTCCGTTTTTTATAGAAAGCTGTTCAATCATATTGTAAATAATATCGGTGCACGCCTCCGAGTTCACCATTTTATGGTGGTGGTTTTCTTTTTTATATTTGGTCTTGGAGCGTGGTAGAACATGGACGGGGACGATCCTTGATTTGCATCGAACCGCAATCTCTTCTCTCGAGGAGAACGAAATGAATTCGAGACGGAATAAAAAAGGAAATATCTCGAAGGGACCGTAAATACCTTGGAACAATATTGAAACTTGAAAGTAACTCAGTGTAACGTGGAAAGTTTCTGTTTGCAGATTTTTCTTGCCGCTTTTTTATCGTCACTTTGTTTGCTGCGTGTGTGTAGGATGCAGAATAGAAGGAATTTAGACGTTGTTTTCGCGTAAAATAATTGAACATACGATCTGCGCTTTTAGGAAAATTATTCCATTTCCATTGTTTCGTGAATTATTAAACTTTCTTTTTAACTCAAATTAGCAATCTCTCTTATTAATGTCATTTCGTGTAGAACCAAGTTGGTTCGTGGCTCGTAATTTTACGTACCGGAATTATAACTTTTATTAAATCTTGCTAATTATTCTATTTAGAAATTTTATAGAAAAGCAAATTTTATAGAAATTTTATAGAAATTTTGATTTCAAACATTGACACATTGCGTAGTACTTTCTATGAGAATCGATTCGCGTTACGTTTAAGACAACTCTCTGCAGAAAGAATATAATTATTAAAATTAAAGAATAACATCGTGTTATTTCATATCTCGATCATGTTCCGTTTCATTACCTGCGCCAATGTTATTCATCCGTGAATCGAACAGTTTAGTCAATTATCGTATTAAATCAATTTCTGTTTCAACATGCTCGGTTCGAAATTCGGCATGTTTTGTTAGAAAAGGGGAAAAATTTCGAAATTTCGAGCAAACGATTCGAGCGTTTAAGCAGCTTAGCAATTTTTCCACGCCTCTATTGCAACATTGGCTCGGGTGTTTCGTTAACCCCATTCCCTGGCGTTTCCATTTAAACTTTCCAGAAGGCAGATTAGTCCCTGGGATCTGCAACCCGCTTCCCTCGATCTCGTTGCTATCCTATGGCCGCGATTTGGTTCGGTTGAAACTCGAAAATGGCTCTAATACGTGTAAAAAAAACGCGTTCGATTAATAAAGAAATAATCGCGACTGCAAACTGCGAGCTGCGCCGTGTATAATAGTCTTTTGTGCACAAGGCAGCATTTTTAATGCTACAGAATTTTTTATATGGACTGAACTGAATTTTATTAAATGCACTGCACATAACAAAATTTGGCTCCATTTTTATCTTTAATTAAGATACCCAAAGGTTATAGTCGCACAAATAAATAATTAAATATAACGCAGTATATATTACGATGTTAAACGTTGAATCAATTTACTAAATTTGTTATATCAATTTGTTAAGTTTGGAACAATATTCTGGAACTGTGTGCTATATTATTGTTCAGAAAATATCTGGAAATAAATCCTGGCCAGTGGCAGGATCGCGCAATCAGTCATGTATCCGGGAAATTCAACTGGAAGCGGTTTACCGCAAAACCAGCAACAAGATCATCTCCATCTAATACAACTGTCTACTCGTATCCACGTTCATAGCTTCACAGGATACGAGGAACGGTGTATTTAAACCGAAACTGGGGCAATGAACCGAACAAGCCGATCGACGATGATGATCCGTTCCACTCTGACCGAAGATTGATAAATTAAAATGGTAATGAACGATCGAGCTATACGATGAACCTCCAAGAATTTCATTTCAGATGTCAGAACGTTGAGATGTTCTTTCACTCCGCGAAGAACATTACAATAATTCCTTTCATAGCAAACTTTTAACGAAAGAGATGGTTTGTTAATTTTTTTTAATCTTGTTGTAAATTTTTGAGAGACTTTTAACGGCAAAAAACCACAGCAAGATGAAAAATTGTCTAAAAGAATATTTAAACGACGAGACAGAAATTCAAAGACAGGGACCATCGAGCGTTAAAAAGATTTTTGACGATAGAAACTCACGATTAGATCGAAAACTATCGGGAAAATATAGGAATCTTCAATCTGCGCCTAGCTTTATAAAAAAAAAACATGACAAAAATGCAGAAACACGACCTATAAAGCCTATACAACGTAGCCACGCAAGGAATTCGGTTTCAGAGCGGAGACTTTTAACCTCTCAGCAAGAATTTGCGGTAAAATTCCAGGCTAGGCCGATCAAAGATTCGCGGTTGCAGGTAAAATCAATCCCAAGAATGTTGAGAGAGGATCGAACGATGCTGGTGATCGCCTCAATTTGGTTAACCATGGCTGCAGAGGGCAGAATCATCGCAATCTAGCAAGGCTACGTGCAGTTATGCGATACCATGGAATACCCCAAGTAGTTGACGTCGACCGCCGCGCCAGTGTGCCGATAACACGCGGCCCAAGAATCCGATCTGGTGTCCATGGACACCGTCATAGTTTACGTTCTTCGTGCCCTGGTGCTATCGGTACCCGCGGTTTTCCCCGCGCCAAGACGCACGATCATCAGTTAACGATAACGTCAATGTGCCAACAATTTGCCCGCAGGATCGCTCCTTTTCACCTGGCCACACTGTGGTAGTGTACGTGTCACTTCGTACATGTTCGGTTACATGGATGTTGGAAGAGATTTGATGTGCATGGAATTGGTTATCAGCGAGTCGAACAGAGGTAGATTGATTTTTACGAAACGAATGTTCCAAGGGTTTCGTGGCGATGACAATATTATGATTTTAACTGATTCTTTAATATTGGTCATAGACTTTTTCCAATTATGGTATCACGTTGGTTGCCGAGTACTGTTGCGGAGATTATTTTACGAATTGGGATTTTTGCGTTGACAGTTTGAGTATTGGAAATCTAATAGTGACATTATAGGGATATTTTATGAGACTAGTTGTAACTTGGCAATTAAGCGTGCCTTCTGTAGATTGCTTCATGAGTGGGCTTTCTCCTGCAAATGATGCTACATTAAGCTAGTTTACAATTGAAAATTTAATAGCGATATTATAGAAATGGTTTTAATTTGTCAGTTAAGTGTATTTTAGTAGCGAAGAATTTGGCGCTGCCGTACTAGAGATTATTTTGTAAGTATCGGGATTTTTTCTATACAAACTTTGTTTATAAGCACTTACTCTGTTTCATCTTGAACGTCTTGGCAGCCTCCTTAACGCTGATCAAGCCAGTACAGGAGGCATCCTCACTTTGCGCCAAATTCCACGAATTGTTCGAAGTTTGTTCATAGATGAAGCATCTATAGCTGTCCTCGTCGCTAGTTTTCCGCGGAGCGTGCAACCTCGCCACTAGATTGTGCGTGCTGCTTTCCTTCCACGTGGCTAGGCACTCTAGTTCCACATCTTCAAACAAAATCAAACGTTACGTCGAATTAGGTATGCATTACTTTACTTCAATTAGAAATCTTAACTTGTAAACCTTTTGAAGATAAAAGTAAAACCAAAATTCTAATTATCGAATCTCTGTCAAACAGGATTTCTGCAGAACTGTTTCCAAATTTATTCAAACTTGATCAAACTTCGTCAAACCTTAATTCGAAACACCATTAAACTACCCAATAGTGGAAGAAATAATACTTTGAAGCTATTTAAGACGACTTTACGTCAAATCCTAACCTACAGGAATACTTCAAAGCTACCAAGAAAGAAAGAAAATGGTATTTCACTTTTGTTTCAAGGCACTCAATGTCGTTGCACAAATTTCGGTCATCGAATAAAAATCCTCATCGTTGAATCATGAATCTTCTGACCACCATTAGCTTCCCCCAATTACACCGCGATGCATAACGATTCCAATTACGAGGAAGGCTAAATCGTCCGCGGAGAAAATTATGGACGGAAATATTCTAACCGTTAATAAACCGCACCGCAGCCGCGTAGAATGAATTATAGCGGCACGAGCGTTTTCCCTTGGTATAATAATCGCGGAAAATCGGTCGGACAAGGGGTAGCAGCAACAAATGGTAATTGACAGGGCCGTTAATCATTCGCCGGAAGTTCCACTGACCGTCACAGATTCTCTTCCACTGCGTGTCGTGTTAATTAACGTCGTCATTGGGTATTTCTCGGTGCACGAAGAAAAATTACGGTTCTTCGCATAAAACTACCTGATGGACAAATATTAGAGATATTTATCTTACCTTTATCGAAATTTTTTCTTGAAAAAATATATTTATATGCAGAAGAATACGGAAAAGAAGATATCGTCGAACAGACCGTGGATATTCGTGCAAATTCATATTTTTGTTAACGCGAGTAAAGAGTTGCTTGAAACTATAGATGTTATGATGAGTACCTTATTTTGCATATTTTGTATGTTTCTCAATATTATGTAGATTTTCAACGTTTCTATACGTTTCAACTTTCTACGAACGTGTAATTTTTATGCATGGCAATATATAGAGATAAATTTACAAAATCTAAATTTTCCAAGTCACAGTCACAGTCAGAAGAGCTATGAAGTATACTCACCGACGCTTTCAGAGGACAGCACATTGGCACACGCCTGGTAGCGGAAAAGCAATCGCGATTCTTGAGTGCAGGTTTCTGCCGCTGATAACGGCGACTTACACTCCCCTTCGCCATGACTATACGTGAATTCTAGGGGCCCCTTAAATGGACAGGGCATCGGAGCTGCCCCCGTGCGAAATAGGGAAATTAATATGGCATCGCTTCTCAACTCGCTGCATATAAATGGCAAAGTAGGTTTTGGCGACGCTGTGATGCAATAGGCTGAAAAAGAATGACGAGAATTAACATTTTTTTTTTTATTTCCTTTCCTTTTTCCTGTCTACATTGTCTACCCGTCTTTCAAATATTAATTGACATTCTCGTCATTGGCAATGAAACGTACCAGTGAAATTGTTTGGTACTTCGTTTTCGACAATTAAACAATTTCTGCAGACGTTTAAACTACGCGTTTAAAATCGATTAGAGCAGGTATCCATAACGCGCGAAACTTACTTTCTTTATACTGAAGAACATTCGGATGCTTCATGTGCATGACGATGCACCTATAGCAATCTATCTCTCTGTAACAAAGAAAAAGAAGATTCTGTTATTATAAAATCGAATGATGAGAGAAATAAAAAAGAAATAACTCTCTTTCCTATTCTACGTTTGACACCAAATAAAACGCTACGATAGACAATAAAGTTCTTCTAAACGATTTCGCCCAAGGAAAAGGAAATATCCAAACGTCGTTGCGATCAAACAAACTCCTTCGAACGCTTGGTCCATTCAGAAAACACAACATCTCCAACTTCTTTCTAACGTAACAGAGATCGCTCTTAAATACACTCACATCTGAGAAAATCTGCAAGAAAAGATAAAACGAAGTGTACTAACACACGCGATTCCCAGGCATTTGTACACGATGAAAAGACAAACTTCAAGGTGCGCGATAGAGACAAGGGCGGTTAGGTAGAGGGTGGAAAAGGGATGACTGGTCCAAGAGGGGGCAAGTAGTATCACGTAGCTACTTAAAACTTTTCGAGCTTGTCTTGTGTCCCTACTAGTTGCCACCTTGCTTACTTAGCTCTGCTTCGCAACTTCTACCTTCCACTGTAGTCTCTTTCTCTTCCTGCCTCTCCCTTGCTTCCTGTTTCCCACCCCTTACATCCTCCTCAGCTTCCTGCTGGCTGGGAGGATGAAGTTTACCTTCGTTTCTGGCTACCTCCTGTACTTCTTATCGAACGTTCATATTTTTCTTTTTCGATGACATTTCTTTTGACATAATTGATTCTTCGTTATTTTTAGGTCGAAAGGGGTCTGATTGACGATGCGACCAAGTTTACGTATTTTGCAGAATTTACTAACATTTATCGCGTAGAGTATAAAGAATACAAATTAAGACGAAATAATGTAACCTAACTGAAATTCAAACTACTACGATAACACGTAGCATAAGAATATCAACGAAAAACTGAAAATGAAAGTCTCGCAAAATGCTTGAAATTCGGCTTAAATGAAATAAAAGGCACCAGGATATTCCCAGGAAACTGGAAATCAGCAATTCTATTCACTGCATACCCAAACTTTAATGTAAGCAAAATTAAAAAATCTTCTGTGCTTATCAAATGGGACAGACCAAATTTCTTCGCGCGTGCACAAAATTCGTCTGAAACAAGGCTGCACATTCTTTCTGTTATTTCCTTTTGCACGAAAGAACCTTGCGCTCATTTGTATCTTGTACGTTTGTACGTCTGTTTATCGACAGTTGCTCGTTATTTAAGCCTCGAGATGGTCTCAAAGCGCGAGATCAATGCGAGCAAGCATAAAAGCAGACTCGAAAGATAAATATATATGCGTGAAACGCACGCATCAGCGAGTTCAGACGTTTCGCAACGCGAATAGCTAGCCATTCGTACACTTCGAACGCGGTTCATGGTTCATAAAAGAGAGGACGGAGATGCGTGTGTGCTGGTCTCTGACGTTTATAAATCGACTGTTCCCAAGAATATCGTCTGGAACTTCGTCGTAACTTTAAGATACACTAATGGATGTTTTTCTTGCATTAAGTTGCACGCTTTTGGTACCAAAGCCTTGCAAGCTCGTGTAGAATGTTATTAGACTATTATAAAATAGAGTGTTAGGAAATCGGTATGAATACAATACTATTTGTAATTGATAATTAATAATTTCTATATATCAATTGTTATTTATTCTGTCGTATTATCGGGTATTTTTGTCCCAATGTATTTCATCGCGTATGCGTGTTTTTCCTTTCTTTTTCATTCCTCTATCAAATAAAATACTCCTCTTTTTCTTACTTATTATAACATAACTAAACTGCGTTTATTGTAAACTACGATGTACAGGTCTGAATATTTTCAGATTTCCTCTCAAAACAAAACAGTCCTCGATCGATTAATTTTCTAAAGCGAGAAGTATAAAGTAAATGAAAAATTTGTTCGAAAGAAAGGAGCCAGAAATTTTCAAATTGCCCATCAAGGCAGAAGAATACTCGGTCGATTAACTTTCTAAAATAGAAAGCAACTAGCCTCTCCAAGGTCTGAAAGACGTCTCTTGGAGCTGTTTCGATGGAAGAACACCGTCGTCCAAGTTTTCCACGTTGGCCTGTACATGCAGCCGATCTACAATTCGAAAGTTGTCCAAGTTTGTATGCATGTCAACGAAGCCGCGGACACGGTATCCGAGAGCGGTTTCTCGTGATCGCATTTGGAGTAACTATCAGGCAACCGGAAGCGAAGGGAACGCTCTCTGCCCTTCAGCTCGTGAACCGCAAACGGCTCGGAGTTAAACGCGCCGAACCCGACCGCTTTTGTCGACCCAACTCGACCACTCTCGCAACTTTTACCCAACCCCTTTCATGTTTCGTCCGTTTTTTTTTTTTTTTCATTTTTTCTTCTTCTTTTTTCATGCTGGCTAAGGCGACGAATTTTTACTTTTTTTTAATTCTTTTTTTTTTTGAGGGAAGTTTAAATGTACCGATGTTGTTGTCAGAAATGTTGTTTGGATTTTCGTGATAATGTTCCGAGCGTAATTTTTAGTGATCGCAGTTATGGATATTTTAATGTACGATGTTTTTGGAAGACTTGGAATTTGAGTGTATCTGTTGAGTCGTTAGCTTCGTATTATTTTAATATCGTATAATGTTATTAAGTTATATTGTAATTTTGTTTTCTATATTTTATGATGTATAATAATGGATATTGTACAATGTTACATTTTCAAAATTTTCACTGTCAGAAATTTTATGGTAAATGTTATAGTGAATATCTTTTCGATATAGGAACGCTAAACTTTAATGCACGAATTGGAAAAATTGATTTACACGATGAATTGATTGAACGAAATGTCCTAGGAAATTGAAAAAATTAATGGGCGAGATTGAAATTGGGTTGGGTAAAAAGATTCGCTGAAATAACAGATTTCGAAAGATTGAAAAGTTCCCAGACGAACATTTCGAAGAATTCGAAAGTTCCGGGACGAAAAATTTGGAAGAGTCGAAACTTTAGAATGGAAAATACTAAAAGATGGAAATATTCCAAAATATTGAGAAGCTTGATGAAATGACAAATTTCAAGTAGTTGGAGGAACGAAAGAATCGATATGGATTATTCTAAGCAAAATAACGATACTAAAATTACTCATCCACTATCCAATATTCAAAATGCCTCGTATCAATTAAATTTCCGTTTCTAAAAATTGCAATAAAATTTCTAAAAGTACGCTCTTCTCGTCGACTGGCTCAAAACGTCGAAAAATACTTCAATTTCTACGAGTGGGGTCGTTGAAAAATCCAACTCGTTAGCCCATAAACGCTTTCCGATCTGGCAGCTGCGACGTGCTCTCAGGATCGATTCTACAACTTCCGGATTATTGCCACGACAACTCGGACGTTTTATCGTTTCTCGATGATCCGAAGAGTTTCGCGGAGATCCTTTAAAGCTCGGTGCCACGTCGTCCGATCGTTCTGTTCTCTGTATCGTTTGAGACGCAACGTCGAATCGGCCACTTTTACGATCTCCGCGATACTCACCAATGATCATTGTTATCGCTTACTTTTATTTGTTTGTTCCATTCGGGGTTCCAATTGAAAAACGCAATCAGAATAGTGCCGAAATAGCGGAGCGTTGTGGACAAGGAGACTCTTAAAAGTTATGTTGTTTGGATTGTTAAGTCGGTAGTTATACCGTCGATAAAGCGTGTTTGATGACTATGTTTAAGTGGTCGTACAAATGGTAATACTAAGATTCTCATCGCAGACTAAGGATTTAACAAGAAAAATCCTAGAAAATAATCCTAACCTAAGCTTAAGTGACGTTTAATGGCTATCTTCAAGTGGCTGTAAAGACTACTAGATTCTCTCATCCTAGATTACGAATTTCTCAAAAAGATGTCTAAACCTAACCTAACCTAAATCACCAAAAGCCTAAACCAATCCTAACCTAAACATAAGTGATGACTCATGACTATGTTCAAATGAATGTATAGATGATACTAATAGGTTTTTAGAATACGTAGTAGTAGGTAGATAAATGAAAAGTAACCTACACCTAACCTAACCTAAATCGCCAAAAATCTAAACCAGTCCTAACCTAAACATAAGTGATGTTTCATGACTATGTTCAAGTGAATGTATAGATGATAGTAATAGGTTTTTAGGATACATAGCAGTAGGTAGATAAATGATTTTTGTCAAGAGGAGCTCCGAGGAGAAACTCCAACCTAAATATAAGTTATATTTGATGAAAGCGAGTAAGAATCGCAGCAAGGAGCAAAATATTTCAACGATACGAGACTACCCAGATTCTATATTTAGATAACAGATTCGATTCCTTGAATTATGAGTATTTTCACCCCGAATCATGATATTTTGTCCCAGAAATTTGGACTCTAAACAAAGTTTCTCGCATTTCCAAAGATACCAGGCTATCTTCAAATCCTTCTATAACAGCATAACTATTATATCTTCCGTAAAGTATACCTCGAATAACACCAAAATTTAACAATGTCCTTGCATTATCCCCTCCATTTCAACTTTATCTCCAATTAACCCACTCTCCATTGAAACTGCGAATGTCCTCAAATATTCGCTGCTATACTTCATGAACAGCTTAATAGGCCAATATACGAGACCATGAAACAGTTATAAATCCTAACCTATTCACGTGATTCGACTGCGAAATCCGAAGATGTAAACGTTACGACTGAGAAGGGTTAATCCGCGTGTAAAACGAAAGTAGGTCTCTTAACAAGGGAGTGAGAGGGGGATGTACAGAAAGGGGTGAGACTGGAAGAATTTCATCCATAGGTTATTACGAGAACACGTTCTTCTATAGTGGTGTGAGAGTTGATGAGAATGTTGATTAAATGTTTCAGCAAAGTTTCGCCAGGGAACCACTCCAATTACACGGAAGTTCCATCGGCGGACACGGTGGTTGTAAGTGAATCCCGACGGCCTCGAATCGAAAGTGATACCGTAATTGAAAAAGAAACGAATGTAAGGGCCGTGGACCCATCGCGGATATCCAATCCGAATTTTAATTTCACGCTCGCCACACGTGTCCACCGAACGTATTACCACTGTACTCTCGCTATTCGAGTTTTTCAAATTTTTATTTCAATGGCCAATAGAAATTCTAAAGTTATCTCGGAAACCATAACGAATTGTAAAAAGTTTCAGACCATCGAATAAATTCGGAGAAGCAAACAACTGCTTGAAAAAAGGTTCACCAATTAAATATCTGTCTAAAAGAATCCACGAACTAATAAAATAAGCTTCTATAAATTGAAATCAATTGGCAAGTTACCTTCGGAATCATAGGAAACGATTCCAAATGAAACAAGTAATAATTTTAAAAAGCAACCTAGGTCCACCTAAATTAAATCTTTCTTTCGCGGCTTTTAGAAACTGATAAAAGAATTCTTTTAGAAATACCAGTAAAATCTAAAGTTATCTTATCAAAACTACGAAAAAAAAAAAATTGTTTCGAAGGATTAAACTGGTCAACAAATAAATTCCGAACGAAAACGGTGGTACACGAAGGGAGGAGAAAAGCGTTTTTCATCGAACAATTTTCGCGCTGTGGCTACTCTTGCTCGTAGTTATCAGTCTGTCGATAACGCCGTTGTCATTACTCGTAGATTGCAACGGGAGGACAGAGAATGAGCTGTCTCAGCGCGATCGTCGTGATTTATTTATGCGATCGCATCGAAAAAAACAAGGGGACGAGTTTTTCGTTCGTTGACCTGCTCGTCGAAATAATTTATCGTCGATTATTTATTGTATTATCGTTCTGTTCTTTCTCTCTCCCTTGCCTGACGCTCAACTGGTAAAATTGAGTTCTCTAAACAATGGACGATGTTTCATAAATCTTCTCGTCTCTGTTACAATAATAAAGTCATGCTTTACGATTTATTTGTTAATTTGCAACAATTTTTTATTGTTCCCAGGATAACTCGGAAATTTGTTTGGATTTGTAAAGTTTATTATTTTGCAAATTCGGCAGACATTAAAGAAATCAAAATTTCATAATTTCCTGAAGCTATGTTTCGAGTTTCTGAATTAAAAAATCCCAGCAAAACAAACGAATCGTCGCGAAACGAAAAATTAACTGAGAAATATAACATTTTTTATAGTTTTTGAAAAAATTTCAGTTAATATCGTCCGTGTTAGGTATTAAAAAAAAAAAAAAAAAAAAATACCGTCTCGTTTTATCATCAAACGATCGCTAATTCATCGTCCCTGGCTAAACGCATTTCACGGAATGCTCACGAATCGCATAAATCTCGCGGTTGCGTTCGTAATGCGTTTAAAAATGATTCATCGCAATGCCCGCAGTTTCGGAAACAAGCAGCATTTGTAACCAACGACACGTTCTCCTTTCCACGCTGGAAAAAAATCGTCGTAACTTTTTCATGTTCTAAATTTTTCATTTGTAATTCGACGTTGGAACCAAAAACAGCCACTTTTTATTTAGATCGCATTTGCGTTGGATAGAAAGTTCTGGAAAATCTAAAAATTAAATTCTTCACGTTTGATTAGAGTTAAAAAGGAATGTAGGCATACTAATGATCCTGCTGAAATTTGAAATTCGATGAAATAGGCTACCCGAAATAATATAAAAAGTAATAAATTTAATTTGATTAAACAAGCACTTGAAACAATTGCAGGATTCCAAGACAAACAATTTCAGTTTTCAGAAAACACGGTGAGCGATAAAAATGTTAAACGAAAGGAAGCTAAGAAACTAAGAAGACTAAAATTAAAATTTGAAACTTTTTTCTAACCTACAACTTTAATAGATTTGTCAAAGATGAAGTTTCCAGGAGATTAAGAGCACTAAAATTTATATTTAAAACTTAACCAGCAACTTTAATAAATTTATCAACGTTTATCAAAGTTTCTGCGAAATTAAGAAAAATACCGCTCTAAGTGAAACGAAAACTTCGAGAGCACATACGGGAAAGTTGGAAAAAGAACTGAAACGAAGGGAAAGCCATAACGCATTAATTATATTTCCCTGGTTCCGACGCGTGGGCTATTCTTCTTTTTCCACCCCTGTAATGGGACGCGGCAGACGAAGCGTATTTATCTCCGCGTTAAGAGAAATCGGCCATGTCAAGTCGAGTATTCGCATTTTAACGAGAGCCTCCGTTAAAGTCACCTCGTCACGGCCACTCGATAATTCCGATGCCTAGTCGAAGCACGTGGATTAATAACGCGCCACGAGAACCAGTCATAGAACGAGCTCCGTTCCTTATATCCAACTCCCTTAACCCAAACCCTTCTCCTTCTTTTTCCTCCTCCTGCAACTTATTAACAACGACCCCATCGAGCGTAAACCAGAATTCCGGAGTTACCGATGAATGAGCTATAATTGATGAGCACCTTGGTTCTCTGAGAACGACGAGGTGAATCTGGGGTAGCTGATTGTTATGCGGTATTCTCTGAAAAATTTTATATCGAGTGTTTCATCAGTGAAGATGAGCGAATGATTTGTGTCTGTGCGTAGGTTGGATTATTTTGAAATAGCTTCTAATTAAATCTCGTCGAATCTTTCCTTCGCCATCGTCAATCAATTCGCTCTAATTAAGTAATTAAACGAGCCAAATTTCTGAACAAATTATCCTTACTCTTCTTTCCTCTGAATCCTCGTCATTCAATTTCATATATATATATATATAGTTTTCTTCAAATCTCTCGTTTCATTAAATTGTTTATTAGTACCCAACTGAAATGGGATCTGCTCCATTTCATAGACAGTTACTGTTAAAAACCGTTAAAAATAATTTATTACAAACATCAAGCCTGACATACTCCGCTCTGCAAATATCTATATAATAATAAAATATCTAATATCAAATATAAAGAAACAATTTGCTACAAAGATTCCCTGTCTCTGTCTTTCGAAATCTCTGTCCCATCTTCAACAATCGATTCACCCCAATTACCAATCACGAATCAAACAATCCTTCTCCAGCCTTGAAATCCCACAACCATCGACGATCTAAAATTTTCTTTCTCTCGATAAGCCCAAAGCCTGTTCCCACTGGGCGACAACACGATAAAAGGGGTAGCAGGATATAGAAAAAAAAGCGTTGGGCTCGTTGTTAGGCGGACATGATCAGCGGCAGGCCGGTTGTTTGTATTGTCTAATAGCCGGATGGCGTGCAAGGGTGAGTTTCACCCCTTCCTGTCGAATGGCGGCCGCCACCATCTCGTTCTCGGACATGGTTTATTGATTCCTCCGCTGCGTAAATACGCACGCCACTCCGTGGTCCCTGCTAACGACGCCCATGAGGGCGTCGCGACGCGGACTGCGGCTAACGGCCACGAATTATCGTACACGATCGCTTCCACCGTGCTGACCCCGGTTTTTTCCGACGGTTTTGTTGCTTCCTCTGTGATCCGCCGACGATGGCTCCAACCACGTGAAAAGGGAAATCGAGGGTGGAATTTTTTAGTAAATCTTGTTGATGGCTTTCGAGGGCTTGATTTTAGGACGCTTTGAGAAGGTTGAGAGAATTTTTGTGAAAGATCTCCAGGTTGATTAACGATAAATAAAGGGAACTTGACTCGCTTTGCTTCGTTTAAACGACTCTGAAATTGTAAAAAGTTTTAAAAAATTGTACACGGTGGTATGTATGGTGTGTCTGATCGTATATTGTCCATATCTCCTTATTTCGATAATATCGTTCATTTTGTCGTATTTTATCCACGTATCTTGGAAACGAAAGACATCTAAAAGAATTGTTCGGAAAAATATATGCTTATTGGATACATTGCACGGTACGTCTGACCACATACTGATTGCATCTCCTTGTTCCGACAATTTCGTCTGTATTTAGAACCTCGTTGGAATTTTCATTGTACGAAGTTTCGAAGACACGATGACTGAGAATTTTTATGAAAATTGGAAGAAGAATACATGGGTTTTAATAAATTATGTTGCTGACTTGTTACAAAAATATACGCGCAACGTTAGAATTATTTACAATCCGCCCCGTCATCTGAATGTTGAAATTGAAATTGTTAATTTTATTATAATTTAAGAATGATGACGCGGAAAATTGGCGGGAATCGAGATGTTGTTTAAATATTTGTAATAGCATATGAAATGGAATATTTGTCTTTGCTTATCTTTGGCCGCTGCGAAACGCTATTTACGCATATCTGTTCAGCTATGGATAATAATTTCACAGTATTATTCATGCAAGACAAAACATTTAAATATAATTATACATACCAATCTGTCGTGGATTATGCTTTGAACTTAATTCCGGTAAATATTAATTGATCAATGATGTTATAAAATAATATACATATATCGTCGATAATCATATTGCAATTTCATCAGCAACGTTTACCGAATTCAAGTCAAATTATTCATAATCAATTATTAACGATCCATTTGTCGCATTTACCTCGCTCAAATGTTAATAAAATCGTAATTAAACTGAATCTTTCAAATATAGTCATCCAACGTTTCTTCTTCAATTTTTTAAAAATTAAAAATGAGATACACACGCGATTACGGAACTCTTCATAAATCCACAAAATAAAATAATCGTTATACATAAAAAAAAAAAAAAGAAAATAAAACCCTAAGATATCACATCGTAAAATGAAACAATCCCAAGATAACTTTTAATAAATCCTACTTTTAATTTTTTACTTTAAATAACCATAAATCACGATAGAATTAGCGAGACCATTTTACCATGCGTATCTCACTTCAAATTAAATAAATCGTTTTAGATTTATCTTTTGCAGGCACATAGCGCATACAAATTCGACAAGAAATATGTAAAAAAAACTACAAGTTTTTTCGAAAAACTTTATCCCAGTGAATCTTCCTCTTTTTGATCGGTTAATCCATAGGCGTCGGCGAATCTATCTTCGGGCGAGCGTGTACGCACAGAGGGCGATCGTTCTCGTCGGATTACGCGGAGCGCACGCACGCTCCTCGACGCTCGAGCTAAAGCCGGCGAGCTTAAACTTAGGTGGCAGCCAATCACGGCCGGTGAACCGCCACAAAGCCGAGGATTTGTGCTCGAATTAAATTTTAAGCGAGCGCGCAAAGCCCGCCGGGTATCGCGACCGATCCGCGCGCTGATGGCGCTGATCCGCGTCTGGCTAACCAAATGCGCAATCCAAACCACTGAAAAACTCCACTGTTTCCACTCAATCAAATTGTTTCTTTTGCAAGTCCTGGCTAATACGGCGTGTCAGAGTATTTTGTCTTTTTTTTTTTTTTTTTTTTTTAATACTTTTTGCTTTGAAAAAATTGGAAGAACGGCGATCATATCAGGTTGCGTGCAAATTTTTGTATAAATTCGAGTTTCTATGAATCATAGAATTTGGTCATTGACGACCGCCCTATGTTTAAAATTAATTAACAGGAACGGAACATTATTATAACATATTAATTTCAAAGTTATTATCTCGATCAATAAATGCTCGATAATAATTGGACTGTGAAATGAAATTGCACATAATGCATATTTTTAAAATGGTATTTAGATATTCTCAATTATTGTATAATAGCAGAGTGACAATGCTACCAAATGAATTAAAATTAACTCTACGAAATTATAGCGGGGAGAACGAAATTGCGCGCAGATGTTTCTTTGTATGGAAATGAAGAAAGGAAATTCGAAAAAGTGATAAATATTCTTGTGAACATAATTCGCTATAATCCACCCTACTATCCAGTTACTCCAGTTGGTTCAGAAGACGAATACCATCCTCTTGTAACAATAAATTTAATCCAACTTTTTCCGGGAGCTTAGGTGATCTAAATTTGTCACTGAAAATTTGTCTCGTCAAAAAAGTGGTAGAAAGAAACAAAAAGGGAGAGAGAAAGAGAGAGAGAGAGAAACAAAAGACGAAGGTGGCAGAGGGTAGCCATGGTCCAGGGGCAAAAGATACGAGCGGAAAAGGTTGGGAATATCGAGCGTGAGCATTATCGGAGAAACTCACGGAAAGAAATAATCCAGTAACAGAATCGTGAATCTCTGACTTCCACGGCGACTCCATCGTGCAAACTTTTGCACGGTAGTTTACGATGTTATCGAAAGTTTCGGGATCTGCTACGAACTAGGAAACGGAATGTGAACCGCGTCGATCAACGGCCAGACATTTTGCTTTTCCGGAAAGTTACCGCGGGTCGTGCAGCTTTTTATATTTTCCTTTGCAATTTTCAGTAGAGAAATTATTAACTTGCGTTAAATTATATTAACAAGTGTCTCGGATACTGCGATATAGAAAATGAAACGAAAGTTCTGCTGTTATTGCATTGCATCTGTGTTACGAGGAATCAAGTTTCTTGAATCTTACTAAGTTGCTAGAATCGTTAAAAATTGAATGTTATCGAATATCTTTAGATTACACTAATCGTGTGTGTTATGATATTAAAATATGAAGAATAAATTAGATGCTATCGTTATTGCTGTCGGTACGAGTCAGTTTTAATAAGACATTAGATTATTGAAATTACTAAGATTCTCAACATATTCGACGATTTGCTCTACTTTTCTGTATCGTATCGTGAAATTCTTTCCCAACTTCTTAATTGAATATCTTGTTTAACATCGATCGTTATATTGGAATTTAAAGAAGCAATGGTTTATGTACTGCTAGTAACTATAACATAAGCAGTTGATAGTACCGCAGAAAAGTGATTGTCGTAGCTCATGCTTTCGAGAATCTCGCACGTTCGATACATAATTCGCTGGGTTTCCTGCCCGGAGCAGCATTCCGGATGGTTGAACTCTATCTCGATATTGTATCGAAGCGGCTTATGCATTACCTTGCTGCCCCTCGATTTACAGTAAACCGGAATATTTTACTAGAGAATGGTGAACCGAAGACACGGCGAAATTCCCTAGAAATTCGTCCACTCAGGCGTACTTTCGAATCTAAACAACTGCTGAAAGATCCATGTTGTTATTATCAACAAACCATATGAGGCAAAATTACTTTTCGATGCGCTACAAAAACTTTCGAAATTCTCTCTTGATTCTGTTTCTGTAAATTTCCATGAAATACGGACTATGTTATCTTTATAGTCTTTTTCGAGATTGCAAAAAAAAAAAAAAAACGTTGTTAAAGAACGCGGGGCAACGAATTACTCGTTTTAATCCGTGCAGAGATTCGTGACGCGTTTAATGCGAAACGCAATAGTTTGCTCGACTGCGTGCACAGCTCCAATCGAACTCTGTTACCCCTACTCCTGCCCCACCCTTACTCGAGGCGAAATGCAGCGCGATTATATCCTTCGAGGGAAATTGTTGCTGAAATGATTTAAAGTAAAGCGCAATGGAGCGCGCACGAACTGTTCCCGGCGATTATTCAATTCCTGAAATTCCCTCCCCGCGCACAGAATACCGAGACTTTCCGTGTTTCGTGTTTTAAGAACGGCCGTTTCGGAGTTGCTGACGTTCTACGTTGCCTTCAACTAAGCGCCGAACAATTATATTTAATAAACTGAAACAATTATACGTTATATATAGACGGCGTGTTTTTATGCAAATGTATATTTTTATGAATGCAATGAAAGGAAGTAAAGAACTCGGATAGAAAATTGTTTTACCTATTGTATATTATAAATGCCACTACTATATTCTGGATATTTCGTATGTTTTTCTCAATTATTTGCATTCTGTGTATTTTTCATATTTTCTTTCTGATAAATTCATGAAAATCCACAGTCTAGTTACGTTAATGATTTATCCAACTGCCTACACTCCTCAATAGCTATGGAAAGTAATAAAATATCAGACAAATCGATTCCATAAACGGTAATCGTTACTTTTTTCAAGTCTACCCTGAAGAAACGAACTGGATTATTCACGAAATGTCGGAACAAGATGCAAGCACCTGCTGATAACAGTATTGAAACTCGAGGAATCACAAATATGACGCTATTACAATTATTAGCACGCGACAATTTTCAGCTACAACATAGCTGCACAACAACGACATCTGCAAATGATATCTCAAACTACTTTCTAACCTACACACAATTTCACGTGGCACAACGTGAGTAAAAAATGGCATCAGATTTAAGGCTGGAGCCTGGAGACTGAACATGGTTTAAAGCAAGATTCAACGTTAAAGATTAAAGGTTTTGCAAATGGAATCGCGCGATATTCCCGCTTTGAAAATCTGGCGGTTCTCGCGCAGTGCATTATTGACGGTCGAGCCGTAAGCCGACCAGAGGGATCTGTCCCGCTTCCTGGCGTGCTCTTTAAAGTGTTAACAAATTGAACAACATGGAATTTTGACCGGACAACCGACCGCGTGTTTGTTTGCAGGCTTTTTCTGGTTGGCTGATGCTGAATCTTTGACGGAAATTCGTTTGTTCGCTCCCGTATTCCCCGGCAATATTGAGCCAAAATGCTCGATCCAACCGCTGTCCGCTTTGGCGGATCAATATTGATGAACTGACTGTTGGATGGGCTTTGTTTAATGAAACGAGACTGCTCTGATTCTTTTGGTGAATTGTTTTAATCGCCAATGGGAGTTTCGAGTGGTGTGTCGAATTTCGTTTTAGAGTTTGTACTTGATGGACTGTTAGCTACGAGGAATTCTCCTATACTGTGTTTGCAAATATGTACATGTCCCTTATACCAATTTTGAGGTTAGGAATCTTTCCATTCGGAACTCACTGCTTTGTCCGCATGACGCTTTTCGACTGTGATTTTGTCAGAGGTTCAAACTTTTCATGAAACACTGACGAAGTATTCTGTACGAGTAAGATACCTGAAGTTCCAAAGATTGAAGGAAAGGGAAGATTAAATAAACATTATCGAGGTGGTGTGCCTCCTTAATACGTAAAAGAACACTTTTGGCAAATAAAATAATTTACCTTTGTTATTAAAACGTAACAAAATCTACAATATTTTTTGGATTTTCTTAAAAATTCTAATAAATGTTTAATTTGTATAAATCATAGAAACAAAACAATAACAGATTAAATCCGCGCTTAAAGCCTAAAGATCCTGAAAAATGCTCGAAATCGAGGCTAGAAAAATCTAGAAAAAAAATATTCTAGCAACAAAACCGATCATCCAATAGAACGGGGAGAATGGCGAAAGTTTCGTCGGACATTTATCGCGCAAGTAAAAACCGTGGGAAGGGCAGGAGGGGTGGTATGCGAACCGATCATTTTTCGTCGGAAAAACAAACGGTGGAAATTCGGATCCGGATACGCGAATCGAATCAGTTGTATCACATATTTGCGCGTTCGCCGCGCGAAACTATCTGAATTATTTCGATTTCACGTACGAGAGCCTTTGTAACGCGATAGGTTTTCGATGTTACAGCGCCGCCTGCGGCCGCGGCATCGAGTTTCCGAATTCCCTGCGCGTGTGTCCGCTGTTTTCCTCCCGTGTGGCCTCGATTGCCGAAATGAAATCGACGCTGATCGATGCAGAAGTTCGACTAGTGGCTTTTTTTTCGCTGAGCTGATGTGAAAGAGGTGTGAGTGTGAAATATGAACTTGATTTGAGAAATCTACCGTAAAATCAGGTACCAGGGAAATTCTGGTTTGATTATGTCGTTTATGGGCATGTTTCCCAGTTTTTCTTAGTTTGATTCTAAGTTGGACTTATTTAGGATCGACAGATGAAACGCTACGTAAAAATTATTTATGATCGTGATTTATGGGAGAAAAACATTCGATGTAATAGCATTAAATTTACGTATAGTTTCATCAAAATACAGAAATACATCGTCAACCGTTTTTTCAAATTGGAAAATATTTATGAAAGCGCAAAAAACGTATCGTCAATTGCTTTACGGAAATATAAAAACTATGTTATCGATTGTTTTGTCGAAATATAAAAAACATATTTTAAATTGCTTTTTCAAAATACGAAATGTGTAGGTATCGTCAATTGTTCTATCAATGTAAAAAAAAAAAAGAAACATATTCTCCATAGTTGTTTTATTAAAATATAAAAAGTTCTATCTAACAGCCAAAATTTTATAAATTAACGATTTAAATACCATAAATTAATAGCTTGAACGTTATAAATTAATTGGCTTATGTGTTATAAATTAATAGCTTGAATGTTATAAATTAGTGGCTTAAACGTTATAAATTAATAGCTTAAACATCATAAATTAATCGCTCAAATGTTATTAATTGATAGTCTAAATGTTATAAATAGCTGAAATCATTTGGATATAATAAATTAATAATTCATTTGTTATGAATTATTTGTTCAGTTGTTACAAATTAATAATTACATTGCTAATAAGTGAGCGAATGTTTTCTTTCGACGTTCACGTTACGAGAGGTCAAGCAAAAATGAGTTCACGCGTGAGTCGAACGTTCCTTATATACAAAGTGACATACACTTCACTGAATTGATCAAAGGTTGACGACTTTTGTGATGAATAATTTAAATGTTATAAATTAATGCTTAAATGCTACGAATTATTGGCCTAATTAATAGATTATTATAAATTAGGTGCTATAGATTTACGGTAAATAATTGAGAAATCCTACTTCCAACTTTTATATTATTTGTTATAAAAATTTCATAAAGTCGCAGAAAATTTCCGCCAGCTTTATTAAAAATACGGAATCCCCTTCAAAATGCTTTTTGAATTACGTCGATACGATGTTCCGTTCTCGAGATATCGTCGTACAACGAACACCATAATTTTTTAATATTTCGCTAACTCGATCCTTGTCGCACACTCGGATGTCTCACTCGTACGCACACACAGGCATGCCATGTCCCCACCACGCGCATGCTACTCACTGGCAGTCGCTGAGTCACGGTTTTTTTTTTACTATTCCTAGTACCAACATACGCATTTCCGGGAAAAGTGGGTCATGGCGACTACTATGGACGCTGCCATGTTGTATTTCAAACAGTTAAACTTTAAAACATCATATCTTGAAAACGAGTCAAGTTATCGACATGAAATAAGTTGCATTACGGAGAGAACCTTTTCTTCTGTCTTATGTATATGTTTTTAAGCGAAAATTCCGAGTTATCGTGGTAGAATTTTATATCGAAACTTTGTGTCACATAACTGGAAAACATCACGTAATTGGTTAACTCGATTTCCACATGATTCGATAATTTTTCTCAACAGTTGCGTTTCACAACTAATTAGTTTCATTATCCCAAATTTTGTTAAAGGAGAGTACTGCAATTTCTTCTAAAATAGTCGATGGACCAAGAAACTGTCCGAGTCATTTCAGCGATATCTCGAGCCTCGTCCAAACACTAAATTTGTGCTCCCAGCAATTCTCACGTCACTCTTTGCAAATTTTGACTAGTGCAAGACTATGGCAGAAATATTGCATAAATTTTTCGTACTCCCAAAAATCTTTCTTCTCAGCCAACGAATGCCTCGAGTCTCCGTTCTCATCTCTTCGCAAAACTTCGTTTCATTGCTCCGGAGCCATTCAAAGTCCCCAAATCGAAGCGACATCTTTAGAATCCACCGGAACGCGTTAAAAATTCTCAAACGAACCGCATTTACGATTTTTCTTTCGAGTATTCGGAACGGCAACCGCATTACCGGCCACGCTTCCGGCCAGTACGCGTCTCCGACGATCCGATTATCGATCTTTTTCTCACGGACACGCAACACGCTCGGATCGTAATTCGTTTACCAGAACCTGTGAGAGGAAGATAGACGGCGGCGCAAGGCTTGACGAGAATTTCGCGCGCCCCCTTTTTTTTTTGTGTCAGCCATTTTCTACGCGGAAAAGGGAGCGGAACGAAGAAACGCTCGACGCTAATGGAGAACGTTCGAACGCGGTCGGGAAAATAAGCAGCGAGAAGATCCTTGCGGCAGGATGCGTTTGCATTGAAACGTCGAACCAGGGCTGCTCCGCTGCTTTCTTTTTGTCTATCTTTACCTCTCTCTTTCTCTGTCTCTGTCTCTCCCTCTCTTTCTCTTTTTCCTTTTTCTTCTTCCGCGTGTTCTCACTGAAAACTCCCGGGGAAAATCGACACTGAGCGATGTGAAAGCTCGCGAGAACGCGTAAAGGCGAACGCTTCTAACCGGAGCCGCGTCTATTTTCCAAATTTCCAGCCTCGATCGTTCCCCGTGTTCCTTTAAGTCCTTCAATGCACACAGAGCTCGTGGTTGCTCGTGAAAAGAGGAAAGGCAGCGTGTGCTTTTTTTCGCGGGCTTTTCAAATCTTCCGAAGCTACCGGTCCTCCGTGAAGATTTAGGTTTCAGTCCTCCTTTTTTTCTTTTTTTTTTTTTTTTTTTTTTTCTAGGAGAGCGGGGAGAAGATTAGAGCGCGAGTCACGATGAAATTGTAATTTTTGGAAACACCATAGCGAACAGAAGAAAGTTTATAAAATAGAAAGTATAAAGATACACTATAATTTTACAAAAAGCACTTACGTTTAATAAGAGCAACGAATAAATATGCTACACGCTGGTATAGTACAAAAATTACTATAATTCATAGTGTGTCGATTTTAAACTTTATTGTATCCTTCGCTATACGAGTCTGCGGCGTGTATGGAGAACATAGGACCATCTGAATTTTAAACACTTGAATCAATAACAATCCGACACTTTAGAATCACAGTAACGCGAAGTATATTTCCATATTAATCAGTGAAACAACTCTGTGCGGAAACTTCGTGTTACGTGATTTCCGTAGCGAACGAGCGATGTGATTTCTTTGTTATACGAGAGAATTTGTCGATGTTTGTTGTAATATTATCTCGTCCCAGCAGCGTGAAACTTTCCGGCAATTTCGACCAGTTAGCCAGGAGGTTTTGTAACGAGTTGCGCCGAGAGAATATAATAAAACTCGGGGCCAGAATTATCCATCGTCGAAGGTGGAGAAAAGGAGGGGTTTTTTTTAATTAGGATCCCATCAGGGACTCCTCGACCTCGTTAATAGATTCTTTTTTTCCGGTCGAAACTTTAAAACCAGATAACAACGCCACGAAACGGGGGCGTCTTCAAATTTGCATAGGGACAGTAACCACTGGTTACGCCGGGCAAGACATATTGTACGGTTATTTCGTATTTAAAAGCTCCTTTTTCCAACTACAAAAGCCGACTTATACGATTTAACCGGTTTTATTCGACGGCTTAATAATGTTGGAACGTGGCTCGTTGAAGTTGCGTGTCCTGAAAATTAAATGCGACGGAAATCATGTGCAGCTCAGATTTCTCCTGTCACACTTAGTTTTTATAGAGACTTTCGTACCGAATTAGCACTAGGACAACCGATCCACTATGTGTTCCTACTATTTATACTAGTTCCTATACTAGTACTATACTAGTTCCTACTAAGGTTATAATTGAAATAGTACGCTACGAGAATAAAATAGGAATATTAATAATTTGATTCGAAAGTGACACAGTTCTTGTACAAGGATTAATAAATTTCCCAATTTTCTGAGAAACATAGGAAATCCAATAGAATTTCTAGACTAATAAATTTTCAATATTTTGCAATTATCAACTAATGTCACAATTAACGTCACATCGTATCTACAATACATTCAAACAAAGATACTAAATATTAAAAATAAAAGTTGTCAGACAAGTTCGATCCAAATTAAGTTCACTTCGAATATTAACCTAAATTAACGATGAAATATCAAAATAAACACGATCAAAACGAAGTGTTGCTTGATTTCTTAAAAATTCCGGGCCTTGTTTCAAAAATATCGTACGTTTCAACATTCTCAAAATTCAGTCTGCCAAGGGAGAACTTCTGCATACTTCGATTATTATTTGGTTAATGGTTCGATAATTGCGTACGAAGGTAACAGCGATGCTATTAGTTTCAATTAGCCACAACCTTTAAGGCGAAGGAAGGAATTGAAAATGTAAATTACATCGGCAGTCTTCTGACCCGGCGTGGAAGTTTAGCGTTTCAAGGCTGTACGAAAGATTTCAGGCATTCCGGCAGTTCAAATGCGCGAGCAGAGGCTGGGGATGGTCGGCAAAAGGAAAATACTTTTGATATTTCCCCGAGACCTCGATAATGAAATCCTACAAAAGACTTGAAATTGAATATTTTCTTTGTATAACGGGCTTTAAGCGTTCCGACGTTCTGAAAGTTAACAGATCCTCGTTGCTCGGGAAGTTTCTAACGAACGCGTCCGCGATATCGACCCGAATTCCTTTTCTTCTAAATTCCATCGCAGCGCGCCCGGTCTTTCTGTCTTAAGTGTCTTTGATGAAAGCTTTTCAGGGCCCTCGAACGTCTTGTTTAAGGCAATCTTGATGGTAACGCGCGTAGGAAGTTGCCGGCAACGTGAGATTAATTTTACATTTATGCATCTGACCAGGCAACGTGTTATACTACTTGAATGCTTATAACGTAGGTGATTAATAGACCGGCATTGTTTCTGTATTTATGAGAATTTAAATATACGTAGGGAAATGCAGAGAAATTTATACGTCTGACCGTATAGGTTATTATACTACTTGGACGTAATTAATAGACTGCCAGTGTTGGTTATAGGGAAATTTAAATGTACGGAAATGCACGGAAATATTTGGAATCTTCGAAGTAAAATGTTTGCAGGATTGAAACGAAGTTTCATTTCTGTTTTTCATTTCGTCAGATTTGCTTCTGGAAATATGAATCTGTACAAGGAACCGCGGAGTAGCAGTTAAATAAAGAATCTCAAACGTGTCTGAACTGCTACGGTGCTATTCTCCTTGGACGTCTATCTCGTATTTAATACACTACGGATATTTATATGTTTAAAAGTAATCTACGAAAATGCACAATATTTAACGTGAAATACTTGTTATAATATTTGGAAGATGATTCAAATCTTTATTACTTGGACACTCCTGATGTAATTAATGGAGTGCTCGGGTGTTTATGTAGTTATGAGAGAAATATCCAAAATGCTTAAAGTAGAGTATTCGTTATAATATTAAGGAAAGTTGAAACATTTTAAACGACCGAAAATCTAGTTATTATTCCATTAATGCAGCAGGAAATTCTCGAAAATTTGTCTTCTATACAAACATCGTCAAACCAATTAAATTCTCAGAGAACTATAATTTTCCATCGAGAACTCGACTAACTGAAAGTTCGACATGTTTCGTTAAATTTCAAATAATCTGCGTTCCATCTTCGAACTTCATCAAACTGATAAAAAAAAAAAAAAAAAGAAAAATTCTGAATTCTCTCAAATTGTATACAATGGAATTATCGAACCAAAGAACAGCATTAAACTGCGTCAAACCATCTTAATTCCCAACAAACCCTAGCTCTCCACCTGCGATCGACGAATGAAACTTGCAGCTCGGCACATTCGTCATAATTATTTTCCTTCAACTTTCTCTCAACTTCCTCGTCTAATTAATCAACCTTAATCCCATTATCATGTCTCGTTTCTGAGCCAAACAGAGACAGACAAAGACAGGGGAAAAAAAAGTCTCTGGAGGAGGGGAAATCGGATATCGCGTTTGCAGGATTCCGAAAACGGAGAGTCTGAAAGCACGAACGACGCCGCCCTTTAATTCAGAAACACCGGTCTGATGCTCGATCACGCGTCGATGACGAACGCTGGAAGTGGTTTAATCCATGTCGTTTGTCGTCGCCGCCGCGCACAACGAAAAGGAAAATCGTGTAGCGAGCGCGAAGACACGTTGCCGGAAAATCTGATATACATTCGCTCTCGTTTTTCCACCCGTAGACAGCTTTTTCCGTGGACTTGGTGGGGGTGGAGGTGGGGAGAAGGGTCTTCGCGGGGAATATTAGTCTCCTTGGGGAAAATGAAGAGGAAATTCGGACCGGGGGAGAGTGCTTCGCGAAATTATTGGATTTCTCCGTAGTCGGTTGTGGTGAAGCGTGTATCTCCTTCCATTTTTCGTAGAAGAGGACCAATTTTTTTCGGAAAGTACAGTGGCTCGTGACAATATCCGAACATTTTACCAATGCTTCTTTTTACCGTCGACAATTTTGCTGTCGAAAACAAACTTTCAACCCTTACTGTAAAATCACAAACAGGAAGATAAAATTTCGGAATATTTTTACCCTTTTAAAGTTCACAAACAAAAGGACAAAATCTAATCGACGTATTTACGATATAAGACCTGTAATATATATTTTTCTTTAAAATATTGTCCAATTTTAAAATAATAAATATCAACAATAAAAAAAAATAGAAAAATAGAAAATAGAACGAAGTATTAGAGGAAATTGTGCAATCGAGCATCAGAGGATTGAAACACGGAGAATAAAACGTGTTTTCGAGCGGATTACTGCTACCGACAATTTCAATTAATTCGCCAGATAGCTAAAAACATCTTCAATCAACGTGTTCCCGGCGGCGAGAGTAGCGCAAAAGATTCCACGGCTTGTGAGCGGATAATTAAACAATTGACTGGAAAAGGGGGATGCTCAACAAATTCCCATCGTACGCGTCTCCGCCCCCAGGGGCCGTCGATATCATTCACGATGATCGACGATGCGCCCCTGACCACATGAACGAACAACGCAAATAAGGAAGAGAAAAGACGCGAAAAAAAGAGGCAGCTGGAAAATCAACCGCCTGGAGGCGTCGAAAATATTTTCAACCCCTAGACCATTTCACTGTGTAATTGCCTAGAACGTTTGTCCGTTGCATAGAAATGCTAAAAAAGACCTTTGATGATTTATCACAGACATTTAAAAATTCTAGTTACTTGACGATTAATCGTTTTATTAAAATTCTATATTTGAATGTTTTAGTTTTTTAGGCTACTGGAGGTTTATCAAAGACCTTTGATAATTTATCACAGACATTTAAAAATTCTCGTTACTTGGCGATTAATCGTTTTATTAAAATTCTATATTTGAATGTTTTAGTTTTTTAGGTTACTGGAGCTTTGTTAACAATCGATTTTGACGGGCAATTTAAAATTATTACCAAATTAATGTTTATTATTAACTTATACATTTTCATAAATTTATCAATACTAATTATTCACTGGCGGTATGATAATGCGTATAAATCATTTTGAAACACATTTTCATTCATACGCACGTGGAATGAGAATCCTATTTTCGAATATATGTTAATATCCTAGCAGTTATTTCGAAACGAGAGAACTATATTGAATTTTATCATGGTTATGTTATTCCAGAATGAACAATGCGAAAACCACAGCAATCCTCGAAATAACTCACCATTAACAATGCTTGGAAAGTTGATACCAATCTAATAATAACTGATACTTCCCAAAATTCGGTCACTATTTAAACATAAAACATTGGTATTGTGTACTAAGCCGATCGTATTACCCGGGTACAATACCCGATGGTTATTTAAACTGCGTTTTATATATCTGATCAATCATACACAATTTCGGAAACGAATTTACGCTGTACATATTTATGTTGTTATCGCTAAACTGCGGATTTCATATTTTTATGGAGAAAACTAAAGGAATGGAACCTGCATAGTCCTTTCTTTCGTACATTAAAAATTATAACTCCATTAGTACATCACTTTGGATATTTTATATATTCTTGTACGTTACATGCAACTTGTGGGTTTTTACATGTCTAAATTTATCATAAATTCATAAATCCCGCGATCTGGTTATCACAAATTCCATCTTCCGGAATAAAAATATTTCTATCGTATGAAATCCTCAAAATCGGTATCTTTGTTGATCAATCAATATAAAACATCGTTACTGTTATCTTTAATAATTTCAAGAATTTCTGTATTCCAATATACTTTGAAAATCTAAGAAAGGACAAAAAGATTAATTTTTATTTCGACTCATAAATGTTGTAATAAAAAGCTTTGAAATTGCCAATTTATGTATAATACGTACAGACAATTTAAATTTATATTAAAATTATTTTTATGTATCCTTTCACTTTACTTGCTTTTTCTCTTTCTTTATTCTTCTATTTATCTATTATCATTTTATCTAACATTTTCCAAACAATATTTAACAAAATCCGTCAACTCGATTTACAAGCCGACTCTTTTACAAAATCCGAAAAACTCCTGAGGGGTAGGAGGATAAAAAACAATGCCTAATAAAAAAGCATTAAGCCCGATAATAGCCTGGAATCACGGGCCACATGTTCCAAAGGCCACTTATTAAATCGTCGCAGCCGAGGCTCGTAAACACATTTTCCACCCCCGATGCGGGGGGTTGGGTCCCGTATCGTGCGGTCAGCGACGAGAAAACTGCCATCATTTCATTACAGCTCAACCGAGTTATTCAGGGACCAACGACCCCGATCGAACCTCAGCCTCTCCAACTCTCTGTACATCCACCCTCCCAATCTATCCCCCTTCAATCGCAATCATCATAAACAATTACCCACGAGCGTAGCAAAAATACCACCGAGTGTATCGTGGCTTTATATCCTCTACCAGAGTACGCAGGGTGTTTCAAAATAGAAAAAAGCTGTGAATATACATAGGCTCACGTAGGAAAATATTCGAGCACATTGTATATATTACACGCACATCGAACGCCTGTATCATTCTGCGTTACACGAAACATTTTAACATTTCAGTAGTACAATCAGTTATAGTATATATGTCAGTATGTTGAAATGGCCACCACTTTTAAGAAAACTCTACATTTGGTGTTTTTAGTTTTCACAAGCACTGAAGCCGAGAGACTGGGACGAAGACAGACCATAAACAGTAGACAGGCGACGATGGTGTAACATCAACCAAACAGGAGATCGAGATTTTTTTTAGTCACTTGTTGAATTTTTACGTGACAGCTTCAGGGCTTTCAGTCTTAGGGTAACACTGCTAGCGTGCTGTTGGGGATCAGCTCAAATTCTATTCCTACTTGTACTTACTTCTGTATTCAAATATATTTTTTACTTTACAATTTATTCACGCGTTCCACTGTTCATACATCTAATAACCTCAGCACAGTAGTATAACTTGTTATAGTATACAGCAGGCTGTAGATATTTTAGGCTGTAAATAAATTTATATTTTTATGAACATAACAAAAAAAGAAGGAAACCTAAAATTCGATATCATAACACTAGATATCATAACGAGTGCTACGTTTAAACTTTGAGTATCTCATATAATTTTGCATATTACGTGCAATTCTATATTTTATAACGTATGTATATACATTTTTCGACATATCTTTTAACATAAATTTACCTGCGCTCGAATCGTACCGCCATTTCAGAAGCGTGCTGTATATTTCATCGGTGACGCTGGGGGTTGGCGACGACAGGGTTGGTCACAATAATCGCAACGTTATTTCACGCTTTCGTTCGGCCGTTTAACGCAATTCCAGGAGCGTATGCGTGGTCACGATCGCCCCCGTTCGTTGATCTCCCACATCGTTCCGTTTCCACGCCGGGGACGCGTACACAAGGGGTTGATTTCAAGGGGTGGGTACGCGTTTGTTGTTGTTTGGTCGGTGTTTTAGAGAAGGGAACGGGATCGTGGGTTTGTAATCGGTTGGGGGAAACTCGATAACAGTCGGATAGTCTTTGTAGATCGTGAAATTTGATCGCTACGGTGTTGGATTTGGTTTCGCAATTCTTCTCATCTTTTTTTTTTTTACGATCGTTTTTCTGTAGTCGATGTTTCTGTACTACGAAGTCTCCCAATGTTTGAAATATTCGTCGGAAACAAATACAAAAAAGAATATTTTATTTCGTGTTAATAGAATAGAAAGTACATCTCCACTTTCTTTCATAAAACTAGCAAAAACACAAGAATCGGTTCTTTTGCCTAACAAACTAAATAAAATTCACAAAACGATGACTTCTATCTTAGCAGAACGATATTCCTCTTTTTTATGGGAGTCCGGCAAACAGTTAAGAAGAAGACAAAACGGATGAAAATAATGAAAGAATAAAGGAAAGTGGAATATATAGAGGAAGGAACGAGATGGAGGCAAGAGGAACGAAGATACCCTGGGGACACTGACAAGAAAAAATAGATTGCGGAAGAGAAGAACAACAGGATGGATTATGGCAACCGAGGAAAAACTGAGAAACACGAAAATGTTATCAAAATAAAATGCAATTACAGTAGCTGCGTTATCCTGACTAACCTGAACCAGTCTTTAATCCGAACCTTGGTTAAGAACTGAGGATTATTTTTGAAGCTAGGAACCTTTTTTGGATTTTTACAGAACATCCAAAAAAACAAACTTCGATATAAACATTGAAAAATATTCTGATACTTTATAGAAACACATGTAATTTCTATACACATTCCTTTCCTCTAATTTTAACCGTAAAGTCATCGCCATCCCAATCATTTAATTTCTTAATTCTAATTCCCAAATTATCGCCATCCTGATCTTTTTAATATTCTAAATTCCCGATTCTAAAATCGTTATTACCATAATTTCCTAACATTAAGACTATCGTTATCTAATTTTCCAATTTCCTACTTTCCAAAACCCAGGACCATTATCATTAAACTCTCTCCGATTCCAATCCCATACAACATCACTATCCTCCCGTTCAACCTCGAAACACCAAAACTCATGCAAAAATTCCCTTATCCCAAAAATACAATTGCCGAATGGAACAGTGGAGGTCAGTGGGTGCAAACTGTTTCGGGAGAGTAGGCGCATCGCTGAGAACCACGGGAAGAAACACAGTGGAAATCCCGGGCAAGAGAAGCAGAGAAGAGACCAATGGCTGATGCATTGTTGCTTTTCCCTGGCGGTGTTTGCAGTGGCGCTGCATTGTTGCGCGCATCCCTCATCCTCCCTTTCATCCGGCACATGGCCAGTATACTCGTGGGAGCGGCGCACATCTCATATTAGCCGCTTAATTGTCTCTATTTGTCGAGGCTCCGGAGTCCGACAATTCGCCATTGAGCAGACTAGGCCTCGAGGCGAGAAGGGTCCATGAAGTTTGGTCCAGAGCTACGTTGGCTCACGAAAGTATTTAGACACTTGCCATAGGAAACTTTTGTGCCTGTATCCTACGTGTTATACGAAACGTTTTGCTCAGAATCTGCTTACAGTAAAAATTCACACACGCCTCACGATTACTCGAAACTAATTCCCACGAAGACTTGGAGAGTTAATAATAAAATTCTAGCCTGATGTTTCAATTATCGAAATTTTGTAATTTCCCGAACATTCCTCACAGCCGAAGAAATATCAGATTGGATGCTGTCAAATTTCGTTTGTTCGTAGTATCGATTGATGTCGAATTGAATTGATTACGCTTTTATAAAATATTATTGACAACCAATTGTAAGGAAAATTCAACGATTCAGTATTCTCCTTTTTATTTCTTGATCTTCGTGGTTGTGCAACCTGGAATTAGTTTAATGGTGTTGTAGAGGGCTGATGTTTGATTTGAGTAGGGTCTCCGATGGGGTGTTTTTGATATTTCTGAGAGGAGTTTGATAGCTTCTGCTGGAAACTCGTGCAGGTTGCGGGTGACGTGTTATGGAATATTTGAAGAGGCTGATTTTCGTTGGTCCCGCGCAACTCGAATGTCTGTGCGATGTGATAAAATATGTTAATTGAACAAGACGAGGCCGGTGAATTTTCTATTTGCTTCGTAATAATTTTAACGATTAACATAAATAAATTTTTAAAGCCATCTTCTTCAATTCCTATAAATTTTAAGAACGACCCAATCTGTTCTCTACTGTTCGGTGCAATTTTCCTATTTTTAAATTTACGATTATTTAATCATTATCGTTCAAAGATGTATTCGCCAATTATTAAACTTTTTAATAAATTCTTAGCTAACCTGAGATCAACTTAACATCAAGAATCGAATCTCTTCGTCCGAAACAGTTTGGTAAGAACATTACACGATCCAAAGTTTCGTTACGCCGTTAGATTGTTCGTTGAACGTCGGATATCGAACAACCACGATGAAAAGAGTTCATTAACAACACAAAGTCTCTCTTCAGGATAATAACGCGAGCGTGGTCCTATTCGCTCGGTGATTGATGTTCTTTCTGTCGTGGTGCACAGGGAGAAAAAGTTATAACGCTTCAAAGCAACAGGTCAAACTACATTTAATTCACCGCAGTGCTATGTCTCGTAAACTGGATAGCCCCTTCGAAGAAAATAATCCTTCAGAGCCGACTATTTTGCGACGCCTTCGCAATTTACCAGATACGTTGTCTCGAAACGAGCCGATTAAAACGTGGCTTGGTCCACGAAAGAGCTTTCATATTTTCCGATTGAATGGGAAACGTGGTTTCTCACTACGTGGCTTTTCATCTCTGAGAAACCATGAATTTTTAAATAATTCGATTGCGGATAAATAACGGTGACTCGCGAAGATATTCGGTTGCTTGTATATAGCAAATTCTGAATTACCAATAGAACGAACGTTTAATATTAAATAAAATACGCATATTGGATTGAAATTGCCAAGATATAATAAACGCAATCGATCGTCCATCATCGAGCCATCGTTAATTGATCAATTCGTCCTCTTCGAAACTAGTTTCGTTCGTTAAACAATTGTGCCCGTCTTCTTTACAGAACTTGAATTTTCTATCCGGCTATCAATTATCAAAACGAACGTTTGTTCCATTTCTTGCGGATGCCCGTTTTCTTCGGGGAATTTCCGCGACGAGAATAATCGTCCGTAACGGCAGACGGAACAACGAAGATAATTCCCCGAACTTTACCCTTCCACAAGCTTTTTTCTCGCGTCTATGATGAACCACCAGGGTTGGCAAGGAAACTGCCTGTAATTACCCTCACCCTCTGTGCACATTTTTCTACCTCGTAACAACGATATCTCTTTGGCCACAAGAAACTCGCCGCTGTACAGCAATAAACGCGATTACTAAATAGTTTGAGAAGAAATATAATAGTCTTGATTCTTCGGTTCCTATTATATTTCGATATCGATGTTCAAGTAATAAAATAACGTTAATTCGATGGCTATTCGACATTTGGAAAAATCGTTTCAAGATCAATTTGTTGAATGGCGAGATGTCGATGGATGACGAATGCTCGACGAGACAGTTGATCGATTAGGTGGGTGTTTCGATGACCGAACTCGGTCGACCAGTTCACGTAAACCTCAATAACTCTCTGTTCCTCTTTTCCATGGCTGGATCCTCGGTAGTTCAGGTTCCTTTTATTTATTCATGCTCTGGTGACGACACGCGGCACCGCACGGCGGCCATTTTCATGGCTCAAAAGCGGACAAAGAAGAAGCGCGCGAGAGAAGAAATTAAGGTCGTGACCCGTGGTTGAAACTTTCAGCTGGCTCTCGCGATTCTCTACCTGCTCTTTAATCTCGCCCTATTCAAGGAACAGGCGCGCCGACAATTTATTTTAATCAGCCGGCCAACCGGTTATATTCCCTTTCTGCTCCTAATGTTCTCGTTTAATGGTTGGCTTAATTTTTATTTCGATCTAGCCCAATACTATGAGGATAACATCCACGCCACGTAGTTCATGATCGTGATTTACATGATCGTACCGATTGCAAGCCTTCCTACTAATCGTTGGATCTTTAGAGTTGCGCTGGAAACGGAATCTGAATCGTTTTCGAAATTCTTAAATTACTGGAATTGCAAATTTCAACATACGTGGGATTCCAAATTTCAAACTCTCGATACACGCAATTCTACATTGCGGAAATTTGGGATTGTACATTTTTAAGACTTCGTATCGCAAATTTCGGAAATTTAGAATCTCAAACTGTTGAGACTGTAAACTGTTGTTTCAGACTCGTTTAATTATTATCGGGTTTTACTTGTTTAGATTGGCAGATTTACATAAAAATGGAATCTGGGTCAGTCCGAAAATTTCACACGTTGAACATTTCACAGCCCAGTTCTGGCTAAAATCCTCCAATTTAAAATCTTCAGCAAGAGCTAAAAATTACTTTCACGATATAGGTCGACCTATTCTTGGAAACACTAACCTGAAATAATTACCGACAAACGTCACCAGAGGATCGATAATGTTCAAATTTTTGTTAAACTGAAAATAAATTTATAAAAATTCATACTTTAGTAATAACTAATCTGGCGCGAAACGTAAATTTATAATTGAACGAGTATGAACTTCTATTATATAATAAGTTATAGGAACATTGTCTAGGTAATAGGAGAAAAAAATATTCCGATAAAGTGAAGCGAGACTGTGTAACTTTCGAAGGGGTGGTTTCTGGAATACTAAATGACACCGAATGGTTTTTGCAAGGTGGAGAAAAGTTTCTTTCGGCGAAGAATTTTTCATATAGGTAGACCATAGAGACACTGGTTTTAGCGGAGAATTAAATTTTTACGAACATGTACTCCCACTTTGCCACGTTATTATCAAGTTGGTTATAAAAGTCGCTACATAATCTGCGTCAAAAACGCATCTACCCCTGACAAATTTTTCTTCTATGTACATAAAATATCTATCTTTCGAAAACCTAAATTCATTAAATTAATTACGTATGATAGTTATAATATAAATTGGTAAATTTAAAGGTACTGAACTAATGTACACGTCTAGTGAATTAACAAATTTGTATAATTATAATAATTCCTCCTTTATAATTTGTATAATTGTATAAATATAATAATTCCTGCCACCTGCCCTAACCAGAAATTAGATCTTTTAAACAGTCAACTAAGTCGCAGGTTTCGAACAAAATCTTACTCCTGCAAGAACCAAGCTCCCCGTAATTTCCCCTAAAAACCAGCAAAACTTTCAGTGTCCCCGTTTCTCCAATGAAACACCTTGGAGAACACGTTCAGCAGCATCACGAAAACGTTCGTGACGAAATTATCGAGACAGCCCGGCGCGTTTTCAGGCGATCCGCTTGTTCAGGCTCGCAAGTCTCGCCTCGTGCCGCGAGACAATGAACAATGGGACGAGCAGATTCGCATAGCTGAACGCCTCGGTGAGGATCCGCGAAAGATGGAATTCGAGGCGCTCGCTAGGCAGCCACAAAAGAGGGAGGAGCGGAAGAAGCTATTTACCAGCGGCGGCGTCGCGAGCCATCTACTCGGTGAGAAAGCATCGAGTTATAGGTTCTAGGGGTTGGAGGGGCCAGGAGACGGATAAGAAACGAGCGGTGAGATACAGAGTAACGACCGGTATGCTGAATCTGAGTTTCGATTTCTTTCTCTCGGAGAGATCCTTTAATTCTATCGCGATACTTCCGATCCTATCTTTATTCTGCTTTTTATTTAGTCTGCGTAGACTTGGAAAAAAATGATTGAAGAGAGCAATCCTAGAAATTGGTAGATTGGTAAGAGTTGTCGGGTGTAATAGTTGGATTTCAAAAAATTTCGCGTTGTTTGACGGCGCTTAGTGGCTATTGTTTGAAGATCGCGTATTAGTCTTGATTATATCAACTGTTTGATTTTGAGAAATTTTTCAGAAATGTACGTCTTCGTAAGCTTGAAGATTTCCTGAACAATTCAATCTCTCATATGGTTGGCGAACTGTTGGGCGTAACAGTTGGATTTGTCACAGTTTGATGGTGTTTGATGAAGTTTGATGGCGTTTGATGGCTGTTGTTTAATGATGCCCGCAGAGGTCTGTGGTTAGGTTATACAGGTCTATGCAGGTTAGATTGTTGCAGTTTATGCGTTGGTTTGCTTACTATCTTGTATTAGTGTTTGTTATACTGTCTAATTTTTAGAAAATATGTACGTCTTTGTAAGCTTGAAGATTTCCTGAACAACTCAATCTCTCATATGGTTGGCGAACTGTTGGGCGTAACAGTTGGATTTGTCACAGTTTAATGGTGTTTGATGAAGTTTGATAGCGTTTGATGGCTGTTGTTTAAAGGTGCCTGCAGAGGTCTATGAGTGTTGAAGTTTATACGGTGGTTTGCTCACTATCTATTGTATTAGTATTTGTTCTACTGTCTAATTTTTAGAAACTCAACAAAAATTTAATTTCTCGTAAGTTTGAAGACTTCATCGACTCAGTTTCTCACAAACCTGTATCAGGTTTCTCGAACCCGAGATTCGTTCGTTCATTATACTCGAAACAAGCAAGAAATTCGCAGTTCATCCCTCAACGCGTCAAATTCCGGTCACCGAAAGCATTCAATGCTATCAGGATCTCATCTGGTCGACTGACAAATCCATAATAAAGTATATCCATCACGAGTCGGCGTCAGCCATCGCCATTACCCTTTCCAGAGTGGTAGGAGGCACGGTTGGAGGTCGAAATAATTCCCGGAAGTAACGCGCGTCGACGGACAGATAAACTTTCCCTCCAATTCGAATCCAATCAGCGGATCGTCTGTCGATCGCGTAGCTACGTCGTCGCCGAGGGGAAATCCAGGATATTATTCATGTGCCGGCGACATGTGGCCCCGTGGTCAATGCGGAGGCAATATAACTTTTTTTTTCATCTTTCTCTTTCTCTCTCTATCTTTCTCTCTCATCTCGTCGAGTCCATATTCCGACATCGTTCGTACGGTTCCGCGGTCTGGTCTCTTGCGACACGACGGTTCTTTATTAGCTCCTATTTTTTGTTATAATGAAGGCGGGAAAATTTTTCATGCCGCGGCTTGAGGATTGAGACTCTGTGGCCGGAACGTTCCGAGCGTGGTGATGAGCTTCGGATTTGTGGATGAGCTTCTCTTGGTAAAACGAATTCTGGTCGATAGAGTAATTTTGTCAAAGTAAAATTGTTCGAATCTCGTATCTTTTTTTAAATAATTATTGTTAGGAAAAGTGGTTTTAGTTTGCAGTCTTAGCTTTAGTAAGCTTCTTTGGGCGAAGGAAATTCTGGTTGATGAAGTGATTTTGTAAAAGTGGAATTGTGCGAGTTTTATGGTTCTCTTTATTTCTTTAATAGTTATCGTTAAGAAACTTGTTGTAGTCGCGGTGAATTGCGTTAATCTAAACTTCATTCCTGATAATTCCAAGCTATATTTCAATCCATTATTAAATTTCCTTTAAAAAATATTGTTGTAACTGTAAAGTATAATTCGTTGCTTGCAGGAATATCATCTTGAGAATAAATTATTCTAAAATTCAGCTTTCGTACGAATCACAAATTGCGTGGATAACAGGGAACTTTACGTCCTCTTTGTATCGAAGAAATATGTATAACTCTGATTGGTAGATGAATACATTCATAGAATATATATAATAATTACACACAAGTACTTGTTGCATCGTATTTGTGTGTCACAAACTTCTATATTTTATTGATTTTCGTTTGCATAATTGTACTCGCGATTTCATAGTATTCGTTCGATTTTATATCGCTTTCATACGCAAAATAGATATGCAATTTGCCTCATAAATCAGAATTTGAACGGGAACTAGGAACTTTTCCCTCTGTCACGTTAAAAAGCTATACTTTTTATCGCTTAAAGCAACGTCATGATTTCCTCAAGAATACTTGGCAGGATATGCAGATCTATTCAAATACAAGACAGAGAAATTTTGCATTAAGCATCGCGATTTGCTCCTCGTAGGGGAATATCGTTTGCATAAATCACGCGTTGCGATTTTGGAAAACAAGTTCCGGCGTTCGATTAATTTCAACACCTCCTTCCTCTACTCGCCTGCGAGTTATGCTTCGAAACAATTTTTCCTCATTTTTTTTTTTTTTTTCTACACACATTTTCATCGTTCCCCGTACAATACCGTTCCGAATTATTTTTCGATTCATTCGCGTTTCGTCGATAAAACAAACTGCCGAAAGCTACTAAAATTGATTTATTTCGGTACACGTCTGGAAAAATATTCAAACGCGCAGCTGGAAATTTATCTAAAAATTATCCGACCTTCGTCTTTCCTTCGAACAATCAACTACCATTTTTCTGTACCGTTTTGTGCGTCGTTCTTTTATTCTCGAAATACGGCAGTGCGACAAAATCTATTTTCATTCGTTGTAAGAATATATCAGTCGTCGTTGTTAAAAGATGAATTATTACTTCGATATATTTTGTAACAGGTTAATTTTTTGACAGCAATAGAATCGCACAGACGATAAATGTAATATAAAAAACTCTTCATTTCCAGTTTCAATTTAAAATACATTTTTCCCGATATAAAATAAAAAACCATGCATATTAATTTATCGACAATGGTGGAATTTGCAAAGTGGAAAATAAAAACAGAATAATTAAACTTACACGTCACACCCTCGAAATATCGAACTAAATTGGAAATATTTTCAGCGACCACGATAGCGCATCAAACTTCTGCCAACGAATAATAACACGAATTTTATATAAAGAATGAAAATAAAAGTTATCAGGCTCTGCAAGATGACAATTAGAATATGAAAATGTGCGAGTAATTGCGATCCAAAAAATGGCAACACGACGTGGGGAAAAACAAATCGAAGATACAAAGCTAAATCTTTACTCTATAAATCTATCTTTACTCTACACTCTTTCGATTTAATTTATCACGTAAAATCACCTTTTTTGTCGATTGAACGATGATTATCGGGACACACTGTGCAGTATAATTTATGAATTTTAAATGGCTATTTTATGGAAATCGAATGATTAAGCTGTTCGATGATTTCCAGCTGAAAACGACGCAATAATAAAGAAGCAGGCAGGGGGAATAATAAAATTTTCGTTACAACGAGACAGGCAATTGGCAACGAGGTGTTGCAAATAAATAAAAGAGATAGAAAAAATATTGAAATAAAGCATTGTCTGAAAAAGGACTAGCGTAAATGCCGTAGTTTTGATATTCGAGCGAGTAAATTATTCGTTGATGGCGAATGTGAGTCTCGATAAATAATTTCTCTTATGCGCGATAGAAATCGCGAATAGATGAAATTATTCCGTAGAAATCCGATAATTATTTTTTTCCCGCCACTCGTTTAACAACGTGAATATGGCGCGCGATTTATTGTGTAATATTAGTACGAAATTCTCTGTATTTATTGAAATACGTTCCATTAAATTTCAATCAATTTTTTTCACGCACACACATGCACGGGTGGAATGCGTTTTTCATTAAAGTTCGGTGTATTCAGTTTCATTTTGGAATGCAAAGGACTCGAGTAGAATTTTAATGTTTTAATTATTTGGTAATTTCATTCCGTTTCGAAATTGTTTTTCAGATGCTTCCGTGAGATTTTTTGAATTTAATCCTGCAATAATCAAGCATCTTTCTACGAGTGTCGTTTTTCTGTCATTCGTAATTAGCTTCAAAAATATTCTAACGATCGATTCGTCCAATTATTATTCTCTTTAATTGGAGATTTTCTAAAATGAAAGCTGGCTGTTAAAAAGTGGCCATTTTTGGACCTCGTGACGACCGAAAAATTCTCGTAGGATATTTAAAGGGATTATAAATTTCTAAGTTTCTGCGATTGCAAATTTGAATATGCTTGGAATTTCAAATTCCAAACCTTTCATATAGAAAATTCTACATTATGGAAATTTGAGGTCGTCAATTTTTGAGACCTCATAGGTCTTCAAGTTTGGGAAATTTGGAATCCCATGTTGTTGACATTCTAAATGCTATTCTAAGCTCGTTTGGTGATTATTGGTTGTTACATGTTTTGCTAAATTCGCATAAAAATGATCATCCGGATCAATCTCAAAATTTCTCACGTTTAGTATTTCACGATGGAAATTCTATTGCAGCTACTTGCAGGTAATTATTCATCTACATCGATGTAATAATTCTTCGGAAATTCTGCTGATACATCGATCAAAGTTTGAAAGCGAGCAAATCCAAAGTACCAGCAGATTGTTGCTACACGAGAACAATAGCCAACAACAAGTACTTGTGGTACTTTGGCTCGTAATTCGCTCGATTCCAAACTTCAATCGCATTAACAGCAAAATTTCTAAAAGAATTATCTCGTGGATGCATCGATATTAGAAATTCTTTCTAATTTTTCAACTCTGTCATCGCATTTCGGATAAATGCAAACAACATTTGTTGTTCCTTGACAGACGTTTTTAAATGTTCTGCAAAGATTTTTCGCTCGCGAGGTTCAAAAATGTCCATTTTCTTAACATCCTCCTTTCAAAGAAATCTAATGGCCATTAAAAGGTAAAGTTCGTCGACCTAACAGAGAAGAAATCATCGAGCCAGGAATCACGTCCATGTCGGCCATTCTATTAGACGACACTGGCTCTACTAAGTGTAACGTAATCTCGGTACCTGAGCATCGCGACGCCTCGTTAACGACGCCACGAGATAATCGATATCCACCTACGGAACAGAGCATCTATCGGATCGTGGCCAGACCTTTTGAGACTGCGTTCGAGATGAATCGACCCTCGAGTGCTGGCAACCGATTTTAATGCCTGCTTCGACCGAACCAACGATAGACTGTGTAGAATTACCTTTGCTTCTAAGATTTAGAATATTCAAACCTCGCTAACCAATAATACCAAATATTATGAATACCTGTTGCTAGTTTCTTTTTTTTTTTTTTATTAGTAACAAGCTACAGGGTTGAATATTGTTACTCTAATACATACTTATTTATATTCATATTACATATTTACTGTAATTCGTAAAAATTTTTCTATCACGCAAATGATTCTTCTCCCTTCGATCGAATTACTTGGAAAAGGTAGACAGCGTATTCGATTATCAGCTGATAAACCTATGATCGGGATACAAGTTTCAAATTTTCAAATGTTTCTGAGTTACATACGCGAACGCGACATTACTCGTGCAATGGCCTGATATATGCTGCAGACGAATTTTAACCTTATTTTCACTGGAAAAGAGAACAGAAATCCTTTTACTTGTGCCAACTTGCACTTGCGGCTCGTTCCGTGAGAAACGAGAAACTTCTTGGTGATTAAAATTAAACGGCAAAATTGGCCGGCCACCGAAAGGGGAGGAGGCAATCCCGAATTTTCTAAACGTTTTCCACCGATTCGATTCCGCGTCCCGGAAGTCCACTCGAACTCTGATTAACTCCCGGGCGCAATCAATTATCGAGTCGAGCTAACAAATCGTCGAGTTCCCAGGAAGTTTCGCCGTATTAAAATCTGATATCGAGTCGATGTTGCCGAACGACATCCTTCTCACCGTGAAATTTTATTATTATCGTCATTTATCGTTATTTGTCAAATCGCTGGAAAATATACGACCGACGTTCACGTTCACGATCGTTATTTTTCTCGTACTTCAAACTCTGCAAAAAGCACGCGTCGTGATTTATTTCTCCACGACACGCTGATTTTTGTTAGAAATTATTTTCTACTATTTTATTACGTCATAGACGATAATCTACTATGAATTTCCAGAGTAATTTTTTCCTACCGTCGTGCAAATTATTAATATCAATAAACCGTTGTTCGAAGAAAATCAAGAAATAAAAAGAATTATTAAATAGCGATTATTGCATACGTAAATTGTTACGATTAAGTTCACGATTCCGTGTCTGCTACAATCTTCGTACTTTTTCAATTTTCTGATCGTATTGTAACGTTGCTTGATATTACTAATCAGTAGAGTTTCGTTTACTATAGAACTAATTATAGTGTACAAAAGGTTGAATAGCCTATAAAAGATAAAAATGCTGAAACGTTGAATTGTGCAATTACAGGGGCGACCACCCGCAGTCGAAATAATTTGAATTTGTTAAATCACGGCAATTGGTTTTTACATTGCACGGTATAGCGTCATCAAGTCATTGAGACAAGATTTTTCCTGGGTGGGTGGATAATTGGCAAATAGCCCTCTATTTCTCAATTATTCCGTATCAGCGGTGCTCACGCTGCGCCGCATTAGAAATAACGAGATTATTATCATTAACGTTCTGATTGGATTAATGGACCCTCGAAGTCGCCGTTCTGCCATTGCCTCTTAAAATGTTTACCGTTCGGTCCGTGAAAATGACGATCGCGAATTAAACCAGCTCAGCCATTTCCCGTAACCTGATATTTGCTGACATAATAAAGAAGATATTATTAGGCGAATAACTGGTTTGTTCAAACTAAAGAACAATGTACTTTGATTTACTTTATTTAGAATTTATCGTACAATTATATTTATTGATAATTCTGTCGTATCATTGAGAATGCGATGGAAGAATTTTATTTCGGAGCTTTTATTGTGCTATTTTCAAGTGATTTGATGAAACCTAAACTACCAGACAAACTTCAAATATTTGAATGTGCAATATTCTGAAGAACTTTATCTTATTTTCGTGATTGTTTCCTCATGATTTGATTGTTTCAAATTAAATGCACTAATGGTTTATTAGATGCACTATATTGTATTATTGAGATACGTATAACTTTATGTGCTAGATTAGGTTAGATGCGTAATAGTACTACTTTTATGTGAATATCAGTGTGTAGAAACATGCGTGTGCGCGTCTCAAAAATAAATGCACTAATAGGTAAGTACTATTGCCTACAGAATGGGCTACTTTAGCCCAAATAAGAATTCAACGTCGTTAATTCTCCCTACAAATTCAATTTGGACAAAGAAACTTAAGAAATTCGAGCACTTAGTGAATCGCTTTATCTCTTCTAAGCTTGAATACAAATACTAGATTTGCCTCTATCTTAGAATTTGTCAAGAATACGTATCAAACAAACATTCAATTGCTCTGTCCCCTACCCCAATATCAACCCCAAGCAGAGGTTCACCCTACTCGATTCATCCCTACGATCCATTTCACAGAAAAATTTCCCGCCCACAAAGCAGTCGTCAAAAAACTATATAAGACATTCAAACACATGTAAACACGAGACGGCATAAGAAGATCGGGAAACCTAAAAAGCGCATTAACAAATCAATTAGAATGTGCCAAGCGGGTAGCCAAACGTTGAAGTAACCCCGGTGATCCGTAAGTTCGTTTGGCTGACCTCTTCTCATCACTTTTTGCCGCTCGAATCAAAGAATCTTAATGGTAATGCCGTCGATTGGCCCATTTACCAGCTCCACCGTGCTCAGATTTCGCCACGCGAAAGGACATCCCTTCGATCCTTCTTTTTCCAACCCCTCCATCTTCTTCTTCTTCGTCGCTACTCATCTTTTTTTTCTTCCTGTTCCTTTCTCTTTCTTTTCTTTTTTTTTTTTTTGCTCGCCAGGCCACGTTCTCGAAAAGAGAAGCTCACTGATTGGAAGGCTAATCACGCGCTACTCTCCATTACATTAATTAAAACTTAACTCTCAACTTCGCTCGGTTACCAAGGCTATCTTGCCCGCCTGCAACATTCTCCGGCTCTTTCAAGCCGCGACGCTCGTTTTGTCCCCGTGTCAGTGGTTGTCAACTATCCTCGAACGTTTGCGTGTCAATAAGGGGACAGCATGCTGGTTCGTTGAGTAATGGCACGGTTTCAGGGGGACTGTCGAGTTGCACGTTTGATCGAGTTTCATTCTCGAGGTTAGACATCGTGGCGTGGGTCGCGGTGATCTAAGTTTGAAATTTATATCGGAACGTTCGGTTGGGAATGTTTAACACTCGAGTAATCGCGAACGCGTTGTGCACTTTTGGGAAGAAACTGTGCGTTTTGAAGCATTGGACGAGGTAGTTGTATATTTGAGACAATTTCACAGATGGAATTTTCTGGTTTGTTAATATAGGAGACTTTTTTAATTTTTGGATCCCGTTCATTCTCGTATTTATGAATTTTCAATTTTCGAGTATCAAACTGCACATCCTTCAGGTTTCGATCATACAAACGTTCAAAGTCTTTTTCACTGAAAAATTTCTAGACACTTTTTAGTATTTCGATCTCTGGATTCTCGGATTTTTAAACAGGCCACTTTCTTCGTGTTCGTTATTCCAGTTTCCAGTTTTAATTCATCTAACATTAAATAATCGAATTCCTTAATTTGCAAAGTTTCAACTAATTGAATAATGTTCTTTAGTGCTTCTCAAATTTCCAAATACTTTAATTTCCTATTACATTGGACTTCTTTAATTATTATTGAATTATCTAATAATGCAATTTCTCCTGCTGTCCAATTCCCTCGCAATAGTGATTATCCCACGTTCTAATTTTCCAATTATCAGAATTCCTAAGCCGAATATTCCAGATCCTCGATTTCCTAATTTTCTAGTTCCCTAAATTTCCCAGCTCAGGGCCTCGGAAATACTAACAATTCGCTAATTTTTCATTTACAAAACTTTCTCAATTTTCATACAAAAGCTTAATTTCCTTTTGGAGATTTAATACGCTCGTAAATTGTCCACTATTTCAATAATAAACTGTGATAAATTAATTTTATGGCGAGAAAAGTAACTGGAAAGTGAATTTGTCGCATTGTAGTAAATTTATACCGTTGCACAGAAGACGTATTTTCTCAACGCCATTAAGTATACGAGTGCATCGATCGATATTTCTACTTGAACGCCTGTCTGACTCTAAACGCCCATTTCTACTGCTCGTCCCTTTACCAGATGTAAGATACTAATATAAACTACTTACGTTTCCTCTCGTGTAAATTTGAAACTGACGATTATTTAATACATTCTTAAATTAACAGTGCGTCAGCATTTTATCATTCTACATTATTTCATTGTGAAATTGAGCTAAATGTTTTTAACGGAAAAGAAGAAGAAGAAGAAGAAAAAAATACTTGTAATGGATGAAATATTAGTATGAATGGAATTATGTAAAATTAGCTATGAAGGTACATGAAAAATTGTTTTACAGTTTTAACATACCAGTTTCCAGGATTTTTCCCGGATTTTCAATTTCTATATTTCTCATATTTCTACAAATTTGCTAATTACTCTTATTAAGATACTGTTGTCATCAGTCGTTTTGCAGTTCTTAAAATCACGTTAGTTTAGGAATCTAAAAGACTATGACAGCTCGGTAAATTCGTATCCCAATAATTTGCAATATTTCCATTGCATTTAAAATATCAATTTTATTTCGATCGCTCGTTAAAAATTAAGAATTAAATTAGACAAAGTAATTTCGAACAAACTTTTGTTCGATTCGTCGATGGAAAGAAAAAGTACAGAGGGAAACTGGGTAAAATCGAGCCTCGAGTATCGAACCGGAGAGACTGACGCTTCCGGTGCAACCCGCTGACCTTCCGCCACGCTTTTCGTGCGTTTTACACGGTCGACGCTCGACGAAACGGCAAAAATTAAGCGCCCCAACGCTGTACACGCGTTCTCTGTTGTAATCCTCGTGAAAGTTTTCCCCGCTTTGCTTTCTCGACGTTTTCAACTCGCAACGGGCGTTTATGATTTTTCCCCAAAGCTGTACTAACACTGAGATTTACATTTCGTAGTATTTGGGTTAATTTCCTCCACTTAAGCATCATCGTACCGGTAACGTGATTCCTTGGTTTACGGAAAATCTGCTCTTTTCTCTTCGAACGTGTAACAGTCTTCTTGAAATAATTTTTGAGAATAGTAGAGAGAAAATTGTTTAACGTGACAAATTATGAAAAATGATAATATTCTATATTCTATACTATACCATTCTCTACATATCTCACATTATATATTATACATGCAATAGTGTGCGTTTTCTATAATATATCTCAAATTTTAGGAAACATTCAAAATCCAGATCAAAATTTCTCAAGTGGAAAGACGGTGAAATAGAAAGACCCATGAAACAGTGACCTACTTGAACATAAGAAAGCTAAAACTTCGAACACCAAGACGCCGTAAAATCGAGGAATAAGATAGGCAAAAAAGGAGAGAGAACTACGGAGAACAGGACCAAAGAACGACAAGGGAATTAAGATCCTGAGGAATTTCAGAAGAACCGCCATTTTGCTGGATTTTCGCGGTTCCCGACGATGGCTGATCCTTCGTCGTACGGCGCCATCTATTCCAGGACGAGGAGCAACGATACCCGGCCAAATAGAATTTTCGCAAAGTGCACGAAATGATCTCGCTAACCTTCTCTTTCCCCTCGTTCTTCTTCGGCGCGGATATTAAGGTCACTCAGGAATATAAGAATCTCACAGAGAGAGGGGGGAAAAGATAAAACGAAACGGAATAAAGGATCCTCATCTTGGGTCGCGTCTTATCGTTGATTATACTACTTTGCCCCGGAGTTTCATCGTTCCGCAGCCTTCCAGGGTTTCACGCGCTAAGAGAGCAAATAAACGAAATTCTGATAAACAATTTCGGAATATTTCATTCGGGTCCGCCTCGAACCGCGACCGCAAACCGCGTTTCCGCCAACTTGAAATTTAAACGGCCAGAAAAATGAAAAGATATTTAATATCGAACGAAACGACACGTAATACTAATGGCGGAATGAAGTGACGAAATGTCGAGGACGTATCGTTTGGTGCTCAAGGGGCTGATTTTTATAGGCACTGACGATGGGGTCGATTATTGTGAGTTTGAAATTATATAAATGGCAATCTTCGGTAACTCGTGCCAGGTTTCGAATAATTTATTCCTTCGATTAATTTTGGAGAACTATTGCTTGTAACCAATTTTTAACTGCATTCGTAAAATCTTTCGCATTCCGTGATATTTGTCTTCTTGAAATTACGGAAGCTGATTAAGTTCGCTATTTCTTTTCAAATTTTAATTATAAATGTTATAAAAGAATGTTGCTCTTAACTAATTTCCTCCCTTCATCGATGGAATTATACAGTAGAGACATAACCACTAAAAATACTCTTACACTTTAGATTCCACTTTGATGTAAATGTCAGAAAAGCCTAAAAATCCTAAAAAGCCTAAAAAGCCTAAGATATTTATAATATCTTCCTATTTCATCCTTTTCCTTTGAAAATCCTTTTCTTTGAATTACGCCTTTTTAACTTTCTACGCTCTGAAATAGCGATCGCTGGGAAAAATTCTCTAGAATTTTCTGTATACGTTCCTCTTACACGTTCTTAAAAATTTCTCGGAATTCTCTGGTATCGAGTGAGGTTTTCTAATGTCTGAAGCGGAAATTCTCGTCTCTGGCCCGGAAGAAAAAGAAATTTCTATGCGAGGAGCAGGCACTCTTTCCCTGGCGGTAGCAGCTTATCGGTGATCGTCGCGGCTTAAAGGCGACGTTGAACGAAGCGCGGCCTGAGCTTCAACGCGATACCGGCGAGGACAGAAAGCGGCGACGCGCGTAGATACTGTCTGCTCGTACGACAGCGAACGCTCTCTCCGCGAAATTGGATCCTGGTCGTGGCGTAAGTTGCGGATAACGAGTGCTTGGATTTCGGGATTGGTGTATGTGGAATCGATAGTCGAACCGTGGAACCCACTCACTTCTCTGCATTTCGCAACCAGATATTTTTCAATCAAATCCACTGGATTTTTCCGTATAGTAACGTGACGCGATATGTGGAACAATTTTGTGCAAGTCTTTTTTGTGTTACTAAAAGGGATTTCGATTTACAAAGCACGCGACAAATTGCAAAATGACAAAGATAATTGCACAAAGATTATACCCTGATTTCTTCAAACATCTTTAAACGCATGTGAAGAATTTCAAGTTCTTCGAGTTACAATTGTCTACAAAATTTGTATCCAATAAGTCAATTAAAAATGCTGTCTCCAAATGGAAAACTTTGAAAACAGTTCTCATTCCTTGACGGTAAAATATCACCATCAAATAAAGATGTTCCGTCAAACGTCTCCAAACTTCATTCAACCCTCTTTAGCTCTTAATAAACCTCCAGTAAACCCAAATTACCCGCTCCCTGACAGTGAAATATTAAAAGAATTTCGCGTAAAGATACAATACATCGTCAAACATTTTCAAATCTCATCCAACCTGAACTCCTAATAAACCTTCCCAGAGATACCTCCCGTTCCCTGAAGAGAAAAATATTAACATCCATCATAATATCGTGATACACACGAGTCCTTGGATCATCCCCTCCCACTTAACCTGGAACCCTTCCGCCGCGGAATTTCGCCGGAGAAACGTTTTATACTGTGCTGTCGGTTGGCACGTCGCCTGGAGCGCTTTGTCGGAGGGTCCGACCAACGAAGGGTGCAGTTAATTAATAAAAGCTCGGTGGCAGAGGGTCGGGGGTGGTGTCGGGGGCTGACGCGGATAAAGGGACGCGAAATACGATCCGTGCATCGCTTCATATCGACGGCCGCCTGTCGATACCTAGCCAAACGTTCGTACACGCGCGTACACACACACACACACACGAGGCAGACTATATCTCACTTGCAATTCAAACGAGAGAGAGACTCACGTGTCCTGAATGAGGAACTTGTCGTCTTTGGTCTCGATGCAGCGGCCCTTGCTGGTCATCATGGACCCGTTCACAGTCACCAGCCCCTCGATCCCCGATTGAAACCAATGGCCGTTCCACTGCGCCGGAAACTCGCAACCTGCAACACACACATGCCGAAATATACACACCTGGTCGGGGGAGTTTTACATTTTTTTCATATGGCCGACAGTCGATAAATAAAAGCGCGGGATATAATCTGGCCTCGAGAATATGCAAACAGGAGGATAGTAGGAAGAGATAGAAGAAGAGATGAAAAGGACAGACTGTTATAGAGTGATAGGGTCTTCCGTGAGAGAGATTCGGAAGGTGGTTAAATATCGTTGGGTTTGACTGCTTCCGTTTCTTGGTTTTTGTTGGTCAGGTTTCGTTTGTGTGCGGTATACAAGATCAGTTAAGTCATTGGGTTATCACTGTCGCTACAACTGTCGATTTTTATGCATTTGCGAGAGATCGAAAGACGTGAAAATGTGTAAAATTCAGATAATGCGCAAAACTGGTCAGTGAAAGAAATTCCTGTTTACTTTCCATTTCTTTCGCGATATTTATAAAAGAATGAATCGCAGAAATTTTTCTTATTTGAAAAATAAGCGTTGTCTGGTCGTTATAGTATGTTACGAGCATGTATGAGAAGTTTTGTTTTGTCGTTTCGATCCTTGAATTTTTATGCCCTCATATCGTTTTCGTCTCAACGCAGGAAAACACTTTTAACGTTTGAGGAAAAGATCTTCATGTGTACAACTGCTACGAAAAGTAAGTGTATCGATCGTAATTAACGCGGCAATCATGAAATGACATTAAGATCAGAAAAAAGTATACATATATGATATTTTTCTCCCGTGATCCTCAAATGATATTTTCAAATCCTCGAGAATGGACGACGTTCAATCTGTGACTTCGAATTTCATTACAATATAATATTTCGCGGTGCGTTTATCAACAATAAAACGTAATATCCAAACGTAATGAAGTCGATTGTTCGTTCACGGGCTATTATACGGAGAATTAATACGAAATACGGCGAAACAAAGAGTTAATGCAACGAAATATTCTACACCATCCAATTTTTTTATTGCGTGTTATGCTGTTTGCATTTCTAAGTAATGAGGTAAAAATTTAAATACTGTAAAATGAATCTCTTCCAGCCATTCGCGGTTAATAAATTAATTGCCATTATTAATGTGCTGCCATAGAAGAAGCAAGAATAATAATTATTCTGAATATCTGCATATAATACATAATTGCATGTACCTTTCATATGCAGGAATAATTTAATAATATAAAATAATGTATACCGTAAGAAAATATTTCTTTTCTTATTTCTACGATAAACCAACTATAAGAAGACCATCGTGTCTCACTGTACGTAGCTACGATAATTTAAAAAATAAAATCACAATAATTCAATATCTCGTTAATCTTTTAATTGAAACACGTGTTGCAAAGAACAAGCAAGTGTCCATATACTTTTTCATATTACATAAATATCAATTGGATAAATAAGAGAGATCCGCGCTATAGCCTTCGTTAGGAGTCACGAAACGAAAATTATTAAAACGGAAGTCGTTACATCCTCCTGCCCTCGTCGACAGTACCAGGAATTATCCTTACCTCGCGGTGTCCTTTTAAGCTAGCTGCCGCCGAAAGGACCAGCGGAACGGTAATTAATTAGTAATTATATCAGAACGGGGGAAAAGCGGGAGCAGCGTCGAAACTCACCTCGATAACTTTGCTTTCTGACCTAACTCTAATTTCTGCTAATTATATCGTGGCCGTGTCTGCTTGCCTTCTCGCGACTTTCACCACTACCACGAGGACTATCGCGCGCGACAGTGGTAGTTTTACAGGGTTGGTTAGGTTAGTTACCTCTGCAGACTATCGTTTCCTGCTATTTCTTTTATGTGCTTTCTTTTAGGAGGGAACTGTCGTGTGATGGGGAGGGATCTTTATTCGTGGGTTGAAGTTGAAAGAGATTAGGGGTGAAACAGAAGGTTGTTTCGGGGGATTTTTATGGCGTGGATTGATCGGTTGCTACAGGATTAGGAATTGTTTATTGGATTTTGATTATCACGCTGCGTTTCGCTTTCACCTTCAGGGAATTCTCTTGAATTATGTTAAAAGCAAATTCTGTTCGAGACTATTTGTATGGCGATTTCTGGCACGTCATTGAATAATAATGATCGAAGGAATGCGGAAGAAATTCGTAGAACAAAGTTCGTAGAACAATCGTGTAGAAATTGGGAAATGTTTATTGAATTCCAATTATTTCTATGATTCATTAATATAACTATCATACCACAATAATTTTCTTTCAACAATTTTGGAAATTTTCTTCGTACTTCTGTGTCGATTTTGCTGAACGTTTAAGGACTAACCGAAAATATTATTCATAACCCCAAGAAGATTAATAGCTAGTTCTATGTACAGTATATACCGCGCTATGAAATTCAGATTTCAGAAAAACACGATTTCCATTTAACCCCGAAAACCTTTCCTATATCTCAACCTTCTACAAAAACCAGTTCAATCATCGAAAAATCAGCCTTGCCCGAAAAAGTGCCATTCACTCAATCTCCACCTCGAAGACAGTTCGAACGTCGAAAGAAACGACTCGAAAAAAGGCATAAAAACCTAGCGACATCGGAAGGGAGGGATAGCCGCGGAGATGCTCTCAAGAAAATACACGTCGTAAGAGCAGCGACGTTATAAAGCAATGACGATAATGGCCGTGGAAAGCGCGGCACGGTTCGCTGAACGCGAGAACCGAACCTTCCTCGTCGTTCTGGGCGAGACGCATCGCCTAGTACATTTAAACAATTGCAGGGAATTTTCAGGCTGGCCATGGTCAATGAGTCTCTAGAAGAATGAGAAATTCGCAAAGTATGACACGATTACCATGTTTCTATCGACATTAAACTAACCTAACCTCACTCTGCAGTTTCTATGTTAAACGTCTATCTTCTCATATCGTACTGGAAGAAGCCAATCTCTTAAATCAGCTCTTTCAACTCTATATCATCACTCGGAATAAAAACTGGCTAAAGAAGAAAGAAGTTTGTGGATGTAATTGAACCTAACCTCACTTTTCAACCTTAACTGGACTTCCATCTATATTTGTGCATGCGCATCGTATATGCGGTCTATACATTTTCGCAAATGGTTCCCCATAAATGCGTAAAAATTCACAATCTACTCGTAACAAGTTTCCCAGAAATGTATGAAAATTCGTAATGTAATTGTAACAAATTTCGGACAATTGTACAGAATTATTGGGCATAAACAGGATTTTCACAAAGCTTGAAAGACAGAATGACCAAAATCAATAGTTGCTAGTAAGAACAAAGATAATCCCATTGGAACATTCTCAGAATATTTCGGACATGCCGCTCATCCTGCGACTGTCTTGCAAAAATGGAGAATCTCCTTAGGGAGATCGGATTATCCGGCAATCGATACCGTTTCCACGGTCGTGTTGTCTACTTGTAGCGAAGGATTACAAGTTGAAGACGTGGCGATTAAACATTGTTTTGTCCGTGCCGTGGTATTTTGCATTTAATAAGTCCGAGTGTTTCGAAATCCTGCCAGCCGGATGGAATCTCCTCACGATTTCTCGAAACGTAATCCAACCTTTTTCTTTTCTCTCTTGTCTGCCTTTGTGTTTCTCCGTTTCCGTCTACGCGTTTTTCTTAGCGCGATTACTTCGAGGTTATTGCACCAGTCGGAACACCGGCAATGTAGTCCTCGAATGGTGGTAAGCGTGCATCAAGACGATTCAAGGAATGGAGGTTTTGGACTGGTTCTGTGGTCTGTTCTGAGTTCTGCGAGAGTTGGGACGAGGGAATATCTGGATGGGTGAAATTGTTCGGCCTCGGATGAATTTTTAGAGATGCCGAAGCGTCGTTTGATGCAAGCTGCAAGGCGATTAGGATAGATATATCTGGGCTGGGATGTTGAGGTTAGGATGGTGAGAGGAATAAATTTATTAAAACGACGGTCAGGTATTTTTATAAAGCGAAAAATGGTTAAATATATGATACAATACCAAATTGTCTCTCTAAAAGTAAAGACAAAATGTCGAATAAAAGAGAACCATACGATTAATGAAACTTGGATACCCTTTATCCCCCACTTTAGATTCATTCTACGAAATGGCGTTCCGGAAACTCATCCTACGACTGAGTTGCTTTAATCCTCTCTTATTTCCCCATAATTGTTTGCCCGTGGTGCGTTCTTTATAGCGAGGATCACGACACGCACGTTGACAGTGCGTGTTTCGTAGTTTTTAAAACGAACTGCCCCCCGTTGAACAGATGTACCGAGTGTCCCGTAATTGCCAGACCCAGAGGGCTCGTAAAGTCGTAGACGGTGCATGCGACCCAATGTTTTGCGCCGAGAAGTTAGGTTAGGACATTCCTGGAAGATGTTACGAGCTGCTTGTTAATTTTCGGCACGTGATACGATCGTATTTTTCGTGGAAATTGACCCCCTTTGAATAGAGTTTAATGAAAGGGTACTCGTTGATTTCCTGATCAGCGTAAAGCATAATGCCTACGAGTCTTGAAACAGGTAATTGGAAGAGGCAATATTTTACGCTCCTTGTAATTTTAATCGAAGGTTAATAATTCTAGGGTTTTGAAATTTTTTATTATATTACACTTGACCAGTTGCGAATTCGATTGCCAGTTATTGCAAAATTAGAAATTTCTAGGCTACGAATTCTCACAAAACTTGCATCACTCCGTACAAAAGTTCCTTTAAGAAAACTTATACGCTAATATAACTACCAAACACCATCCAGATCCCATCAAAATCTGTTCAGAATCCGCAAAAAACTACCACAGTGAATGCACAGCGAATCTATTTTACCGATCCAGCGGCGATCTTCCACTAGTCTAACTTTCTTCATATTAAAACACAGTGGAGTCTGGTGCAGCCCGTAAATCACTGCGGGGAAGCATGGAGAAGGTAGCGGAGCATGTGGCAGCGAGTCGCCAGACGAATCAATCGCTCGTCAGAGGGCTTAAAAAATAGATTATCGAAGGTGGTCCAGTCTGGAAATTACCGGAACTCCGGCAAACGATTGGAAACTCTACCGGCCAACGATTTCCAGATTAGGGCTCCATTTACGCGGCAGGTTAATTCGATTTTTATGTAGCGAGACCGTGGAAGCGTCTCCGCGCGGGGGTGGATGATCGAGGTTTCAGCCCGGGGAATAACTTGATTAAAATAATCTATCACCCTGGCGGGTGACAAGGGTGATTGGCTATCCGAGTTAAATATGATGGAGCGGCCACTTTTCCATACACGTACACATCGACACCGTACAATCGGAGACCTGGTGACCACCCCTTTCCCTGGTCTCGCGCTATCTTCCTCTATCGTGTCGTCTCTCAGTATCGACAGAGGCAAATTGATTGGTAATATGTGGCCACTGGCCGTCCGCCTATCTCCGTGACATTTACCAACGGAAATGCCTCGTTTTTCCGATATCCGAACCCGAAAGAGCCGTTGAAAGGGCTTTTACTGGAGGAAATGAATATTACACCGGTGTAGCTGGCGTAACTGGTCAACGGGAACCCGGGTTCTGATATTACAGTCGCCCCGCTGCAACGAGAGACTAGCGGCAGTCAACAGCTCCGGCCTCTAGATCAACCTGCACGTATGAGATTCGAGATCTGGAGAGACGCGTGTTCCCTGCGATGTCGTTGCGAGGCTATGGCCCGTTTGATCTGTAATCGACACTCCTTTCCTTGGAAATTCTGCTTCGATAGGTTGATTCATTCGGACGAGTATTTTTTAAAACACAGTCGAAGGATAAAAGCAACGATGGTTGGACGAAGGACGGCGACAGTATGTGGATGTGACTGGATCGTTTTGCCGAATTTACATGATAAGAGAGGTTAAGAGAGAAAGAGATCAGAGGAGGAATCACGAATTATTTTACAGATGTCTGGTATTTTCTTAGCGGAGATGATACGATTCGTTCGATGAAGAATGTGCAGAATTATCAACGAGGATGATGCGGTTTGACAAAGAATACCAATATTATCCGGGTCATTACGAGTGGATTACTCTGTTAAAGTCACATCGTAAGAAGTTATTAGTGGGACGCATCAAGGGGAATATGATGAATTACTTTATACGGGTGTATGTCACTGTCGCAGCAAACGAGCGGTACGATATTCGCCGTGTAACGTGAACCACGTGGTCAGTTAGCCGGAAGCATACAGCCCGATCGATTCTCAACGATAGACGGGCGCGTTAAGAGGGTCGAGCCCCCAACATTGTCACGAGCATCTCAACGGGGATGATTGGCACGTTCATCTTTGATACGTCGGCCCGTCGATCGAATTCAGACACGCCACCTAATTCCTATATATCTGTATCCGACGCTGTCACTCATACTGTTTTCCACGTTCTGTGGATCTGTCGCGCTACCTCGCGCTCCAAGCCTCGACCGGTGAACTCTGAACTGCACTTGGTCCGTGCAACTCACAATTAGCTAATGATCCCGGCTCTTGCACCATTCGTCACTCTCGAAAGCGCGTGTTTTCAGATTCACGGGAGACCTTTTTCCGCGATGGAGGAATTGCCTCGCCTGGTTCTCTCTCTTGAGCTTTTTCTTTCCTCCCCCTTTTTACCGTCGATAGAATACGTCAGGGTGGAATATAGGTCGCGCGAGAAGCCGTGTTTCGGTTTCAGCGATGGAACCAAGTGGTCCGTGGCGTCGTATTTTAATTTGGTAGAATTTTTTGTCTACCTCTGCGCTTGAGTTTCTTTTAGCGATAGTCTAACGCTTCGACACTCGGCTGCTTCTTTCTTGGCGATTCAAAGAAGACCTTTGCCTTCGTCGATTGCGGACAGCTCTTCAATTTTTTAAATACGCGTGTAACACCTTGTGATCGTTTGTTGGTTCAAAAATCGACTCGATCCGTTTCCTCTTTCATTCGTTGTATTTTACATTCTTAAGAATTACAAGTGATAGGAATATTTTGTAACTTTGATTTTTAATTTCTATTTTTCTAGCTTCTTTCGATAATATTTGCACCCGTCGATGTGTGTTTTGAACGAAATTTCAAGGCAATAAATGCTCGTTGATGCGTTTTTTCTTCCTTTTATCCTGTCGAATCATCGTGTTATATTTTACTTGAGAAATGACTTGGTTATATATTTCATTCGAGTTATTTGCTGGAAAGGGCGGATATACGTAAGCTAATGAAAATTGCTGTTTCAACTTCGTTTAAACCTGTTTTAAACCTTTTAACGTCCGGGTCTAAAACTGCAGTATAAAATAGTTAAATTAGAAGACCGCTTGTTTAACAGTTCAAACTTTGTTTAACTCGAAACCCACTTTCTTTCATTATCCATATTCTTTACGTTTCTCCAAATATTTAAACATCATTTTCGTGTATAATTTAACAGAAGAGGAGGAAGAACACCGTCATCCAAGTAATTATTCCACGTTTCCAAAGCTCCAAAGAATTTCATTAAAACGTTGATTCATTATAGCTCGATGTATCGCCCCAATAACGGACATTGATAACACAGAAAAATGAAAAACGAGTTCAAATATTCGTTCCACCTCCTGTATCAATTTCCCCAAAAAGTGGAACATTCATTACGTATCTGTAATTCGTTCTAACGAACAATAAAATCCTTTTATTTATCGCAACGGGCATATACAGAATCGAACCTGACCTAACAGTACAAAACACTTTTCCATCGTTCTATCATTTAACGTAGGATTTTTATTTGTTTAGAATATTTTAGAATATTTAAGAAAATATTCTGCAAGTTTGTCAGAATGCAATGAAAGATCCAAAAACATTTTCAAATAAACAATTTATGAAACAAAAAGGCAGACAAAATAAAAATTATTTGATAAGACTTTTCAGAGATTTACAACATTTAGTGTATTTTCCATTAACTTACATTTTAATTTCCATTAACTTACATCTCTTCCCCCATATCCGTACTATTAAGTCGAAAGAAGACGCGATCACAGTGCATATAATTCACTGGAAAAGAAAACTATACGTTCGTCAACGCAACGACCATGGAACACGCCCATGGAAAAAAAGGGGAAAAGGGGAAAAAAGCAGGCCGATCGGCGTGTTTACAAAGTAATTACATAGCCATCGGCACACACCGTTCAACAGACGGGCAAACAGCCCCAAATGGATTTTCCATGGGTGCAAAAACGCGAGGCAAAAATCCCGCATCCGCTTCGAATCGCGCGTTCAACTATTTAATCTGTACACACGATACGACCCAGAAAAAGCCAACGCAGCTTTCAAACTCGAAACCGAGGAACTATGTATCGATTTGTGAATATAAGGCACCCAAGAGTTTCTCCCCATGGAATTAGAGCAACGCACAAAAATTTCACTTTTCACGTTTGTCAATGTACACAGAGACTTTGCAGTTCCCCAAAGCTCGGTACGCTGTTCAGTGATCCAAAAATTGTCGTTTTCCACGATTTTGGAGCGAAACATCTTCTTCCCAACCTTTTAGCGATTTCAACATTTTGGTTCGGAAAAAAATTTTTCTCTCCACTTTTAGCTATTTTATACCAGGATATTCTACTTTAATAGTAAAGTGACGAAAAATGAACAAAATTCAGAAAAATATATTTGTCACGTCTTTCCTTCGATCTCCTTATCCATTGGTCCTATGAAATCGCTTTTAACGTGTCATGGTAATAAATTAATAACGCAGAATACAACGTAATTTTTTATTTGTGATTCTGTGATTACGATAAATTACGTTCTATCTGAAACCAGCAAGTGTTTTACTTTACTTTCGTGCAACGACGTATGTAAGGGAGGGAAGTTTTTCGTTTAGAGAAACTGAAGTCTGGCATTTTCTAAATTGAGATAGAGAAGCGGCGTGACAATTTCGTAGCGTTCCTTCTTCGTTTCTTCGCGTCTCGTACTCGCTGAGCGAAACTCACCCCTCGCGAGATGCTTTCTTCCCAATTCCGGTACTCCACGCGCTACCGATCCGATTCGTTTCGTCGGAAATTAAATACACAGCCGAGCATCCCTTCTCTGGTAACCACACCCTGCTACTTGTTGAGGCTGCGTCTAAGAAATGTTTATTTCGTCGGATGGAATACGTGGCGAGCCACGATTCATGCGCAAGGTCTACTTTACAATGAAAATATTTTAGTCGATTTCGGTCCAATAACAAAAGAAAAATTGCAGTAAATTGCACGAGTCTCCCTATATTCTATGCGAGAAAATAAATTTTCCACTAAATTCATAAAAATGCAAAGATAAAAACCTTATAAATCGTGCAGATTCTATAGATCATCCAAAAATCTTTTTGTAAAAGCAAACATAATGCAATTTAGGAATTTACTGTTGAAGTGGTCACCACTTCTAAGGAAACTCTACATCTGGTCTTTTAGTTTTCCCAAGCACCGAAGCCATCGACAACGATGGACAAAAGATTGGGACAAAGGCAAAGCATAAATCGTAGACAGGCGACGATGGCTTCAGGGTTTTCTGGATTAGCTCATATTATATTCCTACTTTGTATTTACACTTTAGTATCAAAATATATATTTTCTACCTTACAATTTATCCACGCGTTCCTTTGTATTCACATACATCTAATAACCTCAACATTTACGAATTATAATATTCTATGTATTGTGGAATATCCCAGCGGTACATATATTTAGCGAAAGGTCAATATATGTATTGCTCAATGAGTAGACATCCTAAATATATAGAAAGAGAGTCGCAGCACATTTTAGCAACATTTGTATGCACTGTTATTAAAGATTCGTGAAAATGTCGTCATCTTAAAATGGAAAACTATTTTCGTAAATATTAGAAACCATATTGCCTCTCTGCTTACTAATTTCTTTTTGATTCAAAGCAAAGTCGAGGATTAATATCCCAAGACTCTTTCAGACTTCACTCCTCCCATCGAGTCTCTCTTATTTGAATATAGACGAGGGTTAATTTTCCTGTCTTTCCATTGAAACAAGTCATTTTAGTAAACGAGATTATAACAGAGCAATTACTCGCGCCAAGCCTTTCCTAACAATAAGAAAAGGATCTTCAAAAACTTCAAATTCGATTCTAAAACCTGATTCGACGAAGAGAACTATTTTACAGGAACCAGCAATTATCGAGCCATCAGGCTCGAAACAACGCCGCGACACTAATTAAAACGCCAAAAGGAAGGCCACGCTTTGACAAACAACGTACCCAACCCCCTTTCAGGTTCATTAAACGTTCCGCCATTTAGCAGCAATGCCGAGGAATTTATTAGACCAGCCAGCCTCGATCGTCTGGCTCGATGGAAAAACGAGAACGGCTAATTATTTGCCCTCCCTTGGCCCCTTGTCGATCGTGTCACGCACAAACCACCCCCTAGACCCTTCACCCTTTCTCTGTTCGCCCACTCACGCGCGAATTTTGCGGAAATAATAAGGCTTCGGGCGATTTTCCTTTGCCACATTCTATTCTCTTTGTATTCTCTTTTTTATTTTATTCTCCGACGAAACAAAAAATGAGACAAAGGGCAGTAATTTTCCACCGATCAATATTTAACATTTGTCGTTTTGGACACTCAAAATTAATAACCGCGACGTAAATTAAGTTTTAATTTATTTCGATACTATCCGACAGTGTATTCTAGTTAAGTTTCGTTTAAAACGAAAGAAACAAGTTCTATTTACGGAGAATTCCAAGTTTTATTTTTCGTTAAACGTAAGTAAGTTTTTATATTAATATGGAAAAGTTGCCATTTCATTTCGGAGATATATAAGCTTCTATATCAATATAGAAAAGTTTCTGTTTCCTTTCAAATATATACACTCTATATCGATATAGAAAAGTTCCTGTTTCGTTTCAATTACACACCCTATCGAAACTTTAGTTACTAAGTGCTCCATAGAAGCCAGAAATTAAGAAAAAAAGGTGGACAAATTTTCTCTAGCCGTTTTATTTCCCAAAAAGACACGGTGGATCGCCAAGGAGAGGGGGTAGCTCGGGGTGGGCGTTTTCAATATCTGCTGTATTTCCGACAGCATCGTTTCCACCCCTCTGGATATCTGGCAGGGGTAACATTGTACGCACCCCGTCACTACATTTTAATATTTCGGCATTCAATGATACCCCCTCGTCCGTTACTCGCGACCCACCCCCTTCGCTAAAACGCACGCAGATGTGCTCAACTTGTATGAAGAGTTTAAATGTGATATGTGGTGGATTTCAGGTGAATTTCAAGGGAACTAATTGGGTCTCTTAATGGTGGAGGTTTGTGGGAGGGGTTGATTGAATCACGAAGTGGGAAAGTGTATGTGATTTTAGGGGTGAAAAATGTATGACTGGGGGAAGATATTGATGGATGGCGTGCTGTATACTTTTTCCTTTTATTTTAAAACAGAAACATAGGTATTGAACAGATTATACACCACTGAGTTAACTTAAGGTAGACAAAGTTGAACTTATTGAATGGTTCATGGAAATTTTAATGGCTAATTAGTATTATTATTGGTAGTATTTTGTCTAATACGACGTTAAAGATATGTTTCATCTATTCTTTACGTTATATTTTTATTATAGTATATAACAAACGATAATAGTAAAATTGCCCGTAGGAAAAAGGATAATAAAAGAAATTCGAGGAAGGATTTGTCAAATCCATTGGACAAAAAGAAAGTCTGTGAAGTTATCTTTTAAAGTAACAGAGGTGAACGATTTCGTAGGACGCAGAGGGTCGTGAGGGATTCAGGCGACGTTGTAACGGGACGATAATCGCATTGCTGATTAATTCGTGGACGGTTTTGGATATGCCTGCTTCGATACGAATCACAATGGATTGTATCAAAGGGAATTATCAAAGAGACGAAACGAGCCTGCAGAGCGAAATTAATTCCCTCGACTAACCTTTATTTACAGAAACCGGAAGGCGATGGGACGCCATCAGAGAAACCACGAGGTTACAATGAGAAAAAGATATTACTAAAATTTCGACTAAACTATTGATATTTTTATAGTTTTCCATTAATAGTTTTACAGAATTTTCGTATGCTTTTCTCTTTCTGTTAAATGTATCAATTTATATGAGTCGTAGTTTAAGCGAAAATACGGATGTTCGCAGTATAACCTCTTTAAACGATGAAAAAGAATCTTTATTGCAATCTCGATCACTTAACGGATCAATTAAAAGAGCACGTTGCTCGTCATTAACATAATTAGCGGCAATTAATGCGCGTAATGGCAGAAGGAAGGTGGAAAAAAAAAATAAAATCAGAATGGAAATTTCATTGCTGTATCGCGCGATCGTTCCTCCAAGTAATCACTTTACCTTCTATTCAATTTCGTTCTAGTAATTCCAAATAACACGCTCGAAAATTATACGACGACTATCACGTTCAAAGAATCTATACTCCACTACAGTCTAACAATACACAGTTCGTGTAAGCATTAAACGTTTCAATTTTCAACATTTCAAATATATTACTATTCGAGCTTCTAAATATTCGTCCATCCGATTCACGCAAGATTTCTCCATTGTGTCAACAGATTCGTCACTTTATAAAATCCGCATAAGAACCGAAATATGTAAACGATTATTTTCGTGTGGTGTTGACAATTAATTTCACCTGTCCATGGTCCATCAAACATCTGTCATCCGAGAATTCTGAGCAAAGCTTGAGCCTCACTGGCGGTCGTTATATAAAATTGTCGAGCGAGCACGGGGAATTCGGAAAGGGAAAGGAAGCAAGCTAACCCGGGCCAGCCCAGCCTCTCACTTTATAATGCACCCCTCTCCCATAACTGTATATTTCACGGATTCACCGACTAACGCGGCCAGAGAATCCCAGCACAGGCGTATTCAAATGCTTCCACTCCCTCGAATTGTGCGTTGAAACGTGAATTATACGCGCCTCGTGTGATACTTCGACGGGATTTCCTGCGGATTCCGCGCGAGACTTCCCCATAAACGCGTGCCCCTTGCTTGCCACCCGACTAGCAATATCGTTCTTTCGATGGAGAAGCGTTTTTTAGCTGGACCTGTTGGGCTTTCGAGTCGAGATTTTGTCCGATGGCTCCATAATATTACGAGTTTTTACGATACGACGTCACGGCGCTGTGTATTTTGCAGACTTTTACGAATTTGAGGTTAGGATCATAAGGAAATTTAGGGGATTGGGAAAATTCAAATACGATTTAATCTCCGCCTACACCCAAAACTTCTATCGCGACCTTTCAGCAAGCCAGAAAAAGAAACATCGAAAAGAGACCCAATCGAACTGAGTATCAATAACTTTCCCTCAAAGGAAAAGCTCTCGACCAAGCTTTTACCACGAAGTGATCCTCAAATACTTATTTAGAGGTCATCAACGCACTCCAGATCCATGACAAACTATCTCCGCTTAACCTTCGCTTACACCTGAACTTCTGTTACCGTTTTCAACCACAAAAAAAAAAAAAGAAAGAAAAAACAGATCCAACGAAAAGCAATATTAATAGTTGTGCCCGCAAAGAGAAGTCTCAACCAACCTCCCGCCACGAGGCGATCCTCAAACAGTTGGAGAAAGTCTAAACCAGCCAACAGGCACCTTGGTCAAACAAAACCACACAGAATAGGAGAATCGACATAGGTCGTCCAAACATGGAGGAACGTGATATTCCTCGACGAGGCTTGGAAATCCATCGGCAACTTTCATTAAGCCTCGCGTATTAGCGCCTCGCCACGGGGCAGGGTCGTGGTTATAAATAACAATAAGGGCCCGTGCGGACGGCAAACATCGTAAAACCTTTGGTAAACACAGGGGTGGCTTCGGCCCTGGGAGGAATAAGTTCAGACGTTCAAACCAAGGGGGTGGCGACGCGCCATGAGACCACAGAGTCTGGGATATCGCTTCGTGGCCGGAATATACCGAGCTGGTACAGCGTGCACATGTTGAAATACGAATTGGGAAGCGTGCTTCGTCGCGACTCGCCGGGATATTCCGATTTAGGAGGGGGCCAAATATACGCTGGTTGCATGGCACGGCTGCTTTATGGGGAAACTCCAGGGAAAATGGGTTTGCGCCGGTAGCTGCCGGCGACTCGTGTCAATGGGAGATTGAGATTGATGATTCCGCTGTTTATAATTGACGCTGTGTACTTTACTGCGGGGATAGACAGAAACTAGGTGGCCTGCACCAATGGAAGCTAGGGGTTTATTTTGCGATGCTGAATTTTATGGATAGGGCAAAATGTGCTTGTTCTCTGACGACCTACTAAGCAGAATTTGGTAAGAGAGGACATTTAGACAGATTTTTTAGGAATTGTTATTCTGGTTACAAGGGATTTCGAATATCTGATTTTAAAATTCCATCAAGCGTTAGTGACTACTGCTGACAGAACATTCACTTTCAGTCTGAAACTCGACCAAACCCCAAAATCTCGTAATCCTAACTTTGTCGGTCCTCATCCTCGCTAGACCCGTCCAAACAACGCATCCTCCTGTCTTTCAATCCGAGTTTCACGAAGACCCACGAAGGTTTCATAACATCTTTCGAGTTACACCGCTGTTTAAAATTATTAAAATCGTAACAGAAGCTAGGGAACAACCCTGGTCCATCATAAACGAGACCAAGACACAGGCAATAACCTGGCCAGCCGAGCTCTTCCAGTTTTTTACGACATCGTGGATCGTAACAGAGGACCGGAGGAATAGTGACAGGATCAAGTACGTCGCAGGTAAACTCGGCACTCGAATGCTGAAAATACACGGCTATTATTATAATATATTCATAGCAATATCTTTGTATCTTCTGCTTTGTAGAAAAAGAGATGATTCAATTTAATACAATTTATGTTTTATATATATACAGATATGGTCTAGTCAAGTCGAGTCAAGTTATCTTTATGTACAAACAACGATGTATATAAATTACGTTCCGTCAAAAATAGACTGCCGTTCACTGTTGAGAATTAACTTGATCCCATCGCTAGACCAGGCTATTTTTACGATTGAACGTTTCATCGGATCACGAGGATCGCCATGGAGAGCCTGTTTACGATGCACGCAACGCAACGACCAGAAGAGTATCGACTGTTCCGCTAATTTATGTGCAGGCTGTGCATACGCGCGCATGTTTACACTAGTTCCGCGGCACTCGCCGGCTAGATGCCGGAAACACTGACGGGATTATCGATTAGGCACTGGTGAATATGAGTGGCGCCCTGTTCAAGCGACAATCGAGCCATCCCGTGTCCCGGAAGCCGATGAAAAGTCGAAACCTAGCCGATGCTCACTCGTGATAACGTAAACTCTCCATTATTAACAGATTATTTGCCGAGATACGGGGTTAGATTGTTGATCGAACACGAGTTTCAGGGGTTTATTAAGGAGGGATTAGTGTTTCTGATCGGCGCTTTCATCAGAAAGTCGTTAGTTAGTTGTTTAATAGCACCTAGTGGCTAGGGTAGCAGTAGTTAGTGTTTGATAATTGGCACTGATTTCGAATACATGATCGTCAAACGCGAAACAAAGTATGAGTTACTGAGGATCTGTTATAAAATTCCAGGATAGGACGATCTACTATTGTTAACATTACAATGAACTTTCGTAGTTTTTGTCAATTTTACGAAGGATTAAATTTCTACTAGTAGTAGCAGCTTTGTAATTTTTAATATCGCAATGTGGCTTTGTCATTTTTGGGAATATCGACAGGAACAGGATTGGATAATCGATCTTCAAATCAAACAGCAATCACCTAATAATTTATTAGAACTTATCCAGGCTAACAGTAATTAATACCTAATTGATATGTTAATTTAGGCAATACCATCAATGGGGCTTATAGTAATTACTCTGACCTAATTATGTTAATAATTAGACGACATAAATCACGAATTATTGCAAGTGAAGAAAATTTATTATCGTAACCAGACTGCCAATGTTCGTGCAAATTTCTAGGTAAAAATTTGTATCATTCGTTGAACGTTATAAGGAATATTATACTTTGAATATTTTATATATTCTCCTACATATGCATTCTCGCTTTAAATTTCTCACAAATGCACCAACATCTGCAGTCAATTGGGAAACTACGATTTTAAAGAAAATTCTACAGGTCTCCGGTTTTGGCAAATTTGTGGATGAGAAAATTGACCAGGTAAAAGAAATTTCAAGTCTTGGCGGTACTCGTCGAAGATTAATACATCAAAGAACAGAAAATAGAGTTGGCAGAACTAATTCAAAAGTTTCGAAAAATGCGATGAAGACACGGCTTGAAACGTGGTAACACCTTCGACAAGTTCTCCTAATCCTTTGGAGCAGCACGCACGCAAGTTGCCTCGGCTCGGTCGTGGCACGAAATCGGATAATTTCGCGTCTGTTTCTGCGGCAACAACGGCGGCAACTTGTTCGAAGCGTTTCAGACGCGTATCCCAGGATGGGAAAGCAGAATAGTGGTTTTGCTTTTGTTTAAAAATAAATCGGCTTCTCGCGTTCGCGAGCCGCATAAATTTTGGTCTCGTTTGAAAATTAACGTTTAACGATACCATGGAGTATTTCACGAAGACTAGCGAACTTCAGAAAAGCTTCGGAGATCTTAGTCCGGTTGACAGAATTGGAATTTGAGCAATGTTCCAAAACGACGACTATTTTTTAATTGGAGTTCATAGAATCGATAAAACGAATTATACCAAATTATTTTCCTAATTCTATTGATTTCTTAAATCATAGAACGTTCTTCGAATCTTGCTTTCGTTCTTGTACTTGTATAAAAACTAAAGTATTTATTCCGCGAATTATTTCGAAGGAATTTTTTAACGATTTTTAAATATGCAAACAATTTGTTTTCTTTCTCTGACAAATTTCCTCTTATATTCTACATATAATAAATATAATAAATAAAATGATACAAATATAATACATAGTCCGGGAACAACAGGACACGTAATGCCCGTGAATTAAAATTATAATTTCGAATTCCATGTAACGCACATTAACTGTCCTAACTGAATTACGATCGTATTTAATTTTCGCTCTTTCGTCTAATAATACAAACTATGGGTTCCTCGGAAATAGCCCAGGATCAAAGCGTTCGCGTTATTATAATATAATTAATTCACGGACAAGCAAACGAGTAGAAAACTTCGAATTGAAAATTCACAATCGAATAAACCAACGCAAACAATTTGTTGCTTGTTACAAAGAACAATCGTGAATAGACAAAGTAGTCACTGAGGCGTTAATTTGCCTGAATTAGAGTCGGTATCTTGTTATAGTGCGTTTGCTATCCCTTTATTAAGGGGTGCAAAGGCGCGTCCTGCCGCAACATCCACTTGGTTAATTTGGTTAAGCCAAGTTCACTGTTCGTACGCGGTCGACATTTATAATATTCACTTTATGGTTGTGCGTTCGCCAAGTTCTTGCACGTGTTATCGCGACGGGAATACCGAATGATTCCTCGCTCGGCTGCCATTTTGAATTCTCCAAATGCAATTTCAACGGTGCACCGTTCGACGTCTAACAAAAGTGCTTCGTAGAAAATCCGCAAAAATCACAAAAGTATTTGAACAGTCAATTATTCGTTGTATTAATAAATGCCAATATTCAGCTGGTCTATATCGGTTCACGTTTTAGTTATAGCACGCTCAAACGTTTCCAAATTTAATTCTTTATGCCCTTCGCTTCAGTCAAAGTTCATGAGAAACACTTCGAAGATCATTTACTTTGTGAAAGTATAAAATTGCGGTTTAATTTCGGTAACCTAACAATGCAAAACTATTATACTCAAAATACATTGATTAAAATGTGAATTCTTAATTTTAATAAATTGAGAACACAAAATTGTTATTAAATGTAGCAACTGAGTCGATTGCCAGTTTCAACGCTCCAATTACGAATTCTTTCGTAAATTTTAATCGAAACGCGCCGAAGATACTTAGAGACCTATGAATAAAGATTAAGAAAATTTGACTCGAAAAGAGAATCTCCTCGAGAATTTTATTTCTCCGACAAAACGCAATGATGCAAAAAGCGTCGTACCCAACCCCGAATTAACTCGACCTAGCCCAACCCAAACGAAGTAACTCGAAAAATTAGAAATTTGGCTGCCAACCTCGCTAACCGGAAAACAAAGAAACTTCTCGAGAATTTAATTCTCCATTCAAGCACATAGCACAATGGGCGCAAAAAAATAATAATTGCTGCTCACTGAAACGAGGTATAGATTTCTGCGTGTTCACGTTGGCTTTAGAGCGGTGTTTTCCTTCTATTTTTTTTTCTTTTTTTTTTTTTTTTTTTCACGTAGACCAGTCGGGACGATTGTAAATTAATGCGACTAAAACAGCGGCGGCTCGGTAATTGAAACGCATGGAAAATTTCGTCTGGCCGTCGAATAAATTAATTAATACCTCGGTAAAAACGTGGCTTCTGGTTCGCCGTGCGATGCCGAAATATAACCGGCTCTGGAAAAAAAGAGAAGGGAAGGGGTTTGAAAAAAGTGGGATGGGGAAGTGATCGTTGCTAGATAAATTCCACAATTATACGCACGCTCCTCTGTATTCAAGCGAAAATAATATTCGCGATTTCGTTGTCCCCCTGCGGATTTTTATTACCCTCTGCGGGATTAAACGACGCGTTTCTGTGTTTACACGTGCACGCGCCGGAAAAAATGTCCGTTTTTTATGGACCGCCGTCACAATAGGAGGGATGAGGGTGTAAATATCCGTGCGATTATTCTGCCGACGAAATATGGAATTTTGATGCGATTATCTTTATCGCGTTCGTCTGCTTGGCTAGGGTTATGTTAAATGAAACGTGTGTACTCTTGCATGGTAGGATATATAGGGTGCTTTGTATAACGTAGCACTGGAAACTACAAGATAATGCTATGGACAAAAATTAATCGAAAATGTGGAATACGGATATCTTTGGAAAAAGGTTTTTCGTTTCTGAGACGATTGGTTCTCAATATTTCTCGAAAACGAAGCGTCTTATGAAACGCCTTATTCTATACCTTCCACTCTTTTCTCACCTAGAATCATCCTACTGCTGATTATACCACGATCGCTGGAACATCCTGTATAGTTTACGTTATGCTGCTACGTGCATCAAAACACGTCAGAGAATAAAATTACATATTAACATACCACTTTAATTTCTAGAAATATTTCGTTGAATTGCTACAAACATTCCAGTTTTACCAGTTCCAACTGCCAATTTCCCGCAGTCCAACCTCCTCAACGATTATGACGAGCAATTTAGTTTACATCATTGAGTTACTCAACGTAACGCCGGCCGTTTGAATCAATCAGAGGGGCGCGTAATCGAGAAACAAACGGCGCCACCGGCGTAGCCAGGTCCGCTGATATTACGTCGGATTTCGTTTTAATTCAGCCGCGAACGAACAGCTTTATTGGACCGTAAACGTAACGCGAGGCGCGATCACCAATTACATCGGCGGGAGTTTCTTGGTATAAAGCCGGTGGGCCACGATGAAGCTCGCGTATATGGCCGATGCCGCTCATATCCGCGAGATTAAGGCGGATTTAACGAGCTCGTTAATCTATTAGCAACGCCATCGTCCAGGGCGATTCGAGGGCTGTGCGCGTTTCCACGAAACACGGAGACACGCTCCGGGCCATTCCCTCGTTTCATCACTGAAAACTCGGAGATGTTTCGTGCGGCATAGTCGAATAACGTTCTTGGAGAAACCATGCAGCGAACGTCGTACACTATCTCGATCTTGCTTTGCACGCGATATATTTGCACAGTGAAATATTGTTTTAATTTTAATTATGCAAGTACGTAGCAGGTATTGAACGATATTAATATAATACTACATCTGTTTCGATAGTTCGCGGAGAGGCGCGATCGAGAGAAAGCAGTAGATATTGCTTGCGATTGGATAATGAGAAGGTTGGTGGACTGGGAAGGGCCTTAGCCGCCCTCGATAGAGAGTTGCTAGTGGGAAGCATCGTATGTGAGAAAAACTAATTTTCCCGTGTCTTCTCGTGGTAAACAATAAACTTTAGAAAACGCTTTGGTAAAAAGATCTTTGTTCGGTCTGAAGGACCATAGCTAGAAAATTCCCGAGATTTATGGTCGGTCCTTAAGACTATTGAGGGTACGCAATAAGGATGTGTAGACATCTGGATGCTATCTCGCCCGGGGTGAGTGACCTGGTTTGGGTAGAGAGTCGGCCGACGTAACAACATCTATTCTTTTATAACGGTATAAAAGTATAACAGTACATATTTAGCATGCTATATTTTTATTGAGATATGTATAATTTTATGTGCTAGACTAGGTTAGCTGCGTAGTAGAGATACTTGTGTGTGAATATCAGTGTGCGGAAGTATGTGTGCGCGCGGCGTCTCGAAAACAAATGGAGGTAAACTGTTGAGTTAACATTCTGGTATGGAAGAAGGTGAGGGGCGCGCAAGTGTGCATCGATGAATATCTTTGAAATCGTTTATCAAATAAATATATAACTATTCTAACGTAAATTCCAAGTGTAAATTTAGTGTTCCTATACCATTATTTCGGCTATTAAGATCCAAAATTCTCAACAATTTTACTTCTTCTTCTTCGTAAGGGCGTAATAAGTTGAGTTAATTACCTTTATTACAATACCTCAGATTTTAAGTTTGTAGGTAGACTTTCGTGAGTGACTACGGGTTTTCTTAATAATTAAAAGTTTTCCATTCAAGATGTACGAATAATTATCTCGATACAATATACGCTACCTACCGGTTATTGTAAAAGCATCTACATATTCCAAACAACATAAATATCCTCCCATTGCAGCCATATTTCACTAAAAGTATCATCTTTCGCCGACGGTGGAATAACGAAGCTACTACAAATTGCTAAATTGCTGTAAAGAGACAGAATATTATTCAACTAAAGTGAAAATTCCTATCGACGATTATTTCCTCGGAAGACCAACATTTTACTCGGCTCTCTTAAATATTCACATCGTGGGAAAAGCACGGCAATAAATTAGAGTTAGCCGCGGCCGGTGGCCCCAGTATGTTTCTTCCATTTCTCTTGCCTGTTTGCCCGCGAAAGACAAGCCAGGCATCGCGAGAGGACAACAGGCAGAGCGAAAAGAAGAAAATGGAGGGCGGGGATTTGAACCGTTCGTCCTGCGAGTTTCATGCACTTAGCCGGGCGGGGATCGCGTGGCGATCGATGCGTCTGCTGCGAATTTATGCGAGGAAAGATGCACTGCACGCAGCGAGAGAGAGATTAGAATGCATAAACAGATCGATGTACAACGGAGAGCAAAGTGGAGGGAAAAGGTAACGAGAAAAAGGGAAGCGCGAGACCAGGTTAAATTTAAATTCTTCGGGAATGAATGGCTACGAGGGAAGAAGAAGAGATGGAGAAGAAAGAGCGGCCCGAATCGAAATGGAATATAGAAGGTATTGTAATGCATTGTATTATAAAAAATATCAAGGGAGGGAAGAACGAAGAACGAAGTTATTTTAACCCTTAAAGGAAACATTCAAGTGTGAAATTCTTCTTTCTATATCTTCTCACGCGTTTTGCCACCCTCTTTTTCCACTTAAATAAGCTTCTTTCTTTGTGCCACGGCGTCAAGTTTTCTTTCAGAAATCAAATGGAACTTGGCTTTTGTGCCGCGTTATTTTCTAACTATGTGCAATTTTGAGAGATGGAAGTTGCCAGAGAACATAAATAAATTGTTAAAGCTTAATATCTGAGATAGTTGCTTGCGAAAATTTGTATCGATTTTATGGTTCAGAACGATTGAAAGGCGATACGATTGTATAAAATATTCTATTATACTTTATTTATTTATCTTATTATATCTATATGTATAATAAAATACTAAAATAGAATATTTTATGCAATCGTATCGTTTTCCAGTTTTGAATCACACATATCATTTGAATAAACATTTCTTTAAAATGTAGGACACTATGGCTGTACCATATTTTATTATTATATATCCACTTGAAATATTCGGTATAAAACATTTTTAATTAAAAGAGAAAGGAATTTCAAGCACCAAAGAAATTTATACAACATATTTTCAAATAAAATATCGTCACAAAACATTATATGAATAAATTATTTATAGATATCCTATTTTCTATTCAATGTGCTAAAAACTTGAAGTCGAATCTGACGAAAGTCATCAAAGTTCGTGCCTTTTGAATGGTAGGAGTCATTAAAACTCTAGTTCTTCAATTAAACAGATTCTAAGTGTTTGCCCTATTTCGCGTCAGGGATTTTGAATTGAAGCAAAAAAGGAAGAAATTACTTGGTCAAAGAAAAGCAGCGGCTAGAATCGTATGTAATTAAAAAATTGCCTTATTATTCAGGAAAAATGTTCTACATTAATTTTTAACCTTTATAATAATTTACATCCACGTGTGAATGTCTCCTATATAAATTCCATGTAACAACTGATATACGACTGAATCGTATATTCAATCACGTTTTATACCAAATTTCATGGTAATCAATGATCTACTTCGAATGGAGTTAATTTCATGAGGATATTAAAGAATGCTTATCAACTTAAAATTACGAGGAATGAAATTTTGAATAAATAATATATTGGAAGTCTTCCACGAAAAATATTTCGTGGTTTTAGAAAAATCTAATATCAGTAAAAAATGTATTATTGGTAAGGATTGTTAATTAATTCTCCACTATCTCCATGGGGATTTATTATTTAATTTTAATTTTAGGAATTCTTATACTATTCTCCGCTAAAGCTTCCATTTTCAAGTACTCTAGTCTACTTTGCAATATTTTACTATCACTGTACAAAGTCCAAATTCGACCTATAACCACGGTATAAAATATTTTACAATACGTTATAACCCCAATCCAATAACAATTAATTTTCATCGTACCTAACCTCAATTGATACCTGTCGAACAGCTAAACAACCATATTCGTGCCACGCAGAACCACTACCTAAATTAAAAAATTCAAAACACTTACAGAAAAAGACTCGGCCAGTATTCCTTTTCGAACACGCGAATCAAACGACGATTAATCTTTATTCTGTTCGACCTAACCTAGTTTCAAATCATATTTACACCGTCAGGAACTTTACAACGTTGAAGACTGACATAGAAAAGACGACGCATTCTTCCTAGAAAGAACAAGTAAATGATAAATCATAAATCCGAGCATCCGTTTGTCGGTTTAATGGTTGGCGATTAGTTTCAGCTGGTTTTTTCCGTCAGTTTTCGGCGCGCAGCGAACGCGGCCTAACCGCAAATCGAACGGTCGATCGATCTAGCCGCAATAACGAGCAGCCACCGCTTGGACCCGTGGCTGGACCAACGCAAATCGTTCGATCCTGGTAACGAACTCGGCCTGGCAATCGCCTTAATCAAGTTTACAGGATAACGGGTAAACGCACGGTTAATCCCACGGTTGGTCCTCCATAAAATGGTGACGCGTGTGTTGCCAACGTACGTGGATCTGATCCAACGATACGCCGCGCGATGGCTCCGCTTATGAAAAACCGTATTACTCACGATGGCAACATGAAAGCGAACGCGTTTTCCCTGCGTCCACTTCCGGAGGACACCGGTTCGAGCACCGACCAGCGATCGATGTCCATTTGCCCGGCTTCCGATTGATATTCGATGGAACCGGTTTTTAGCATTCGAGACGATGTACAGAGCGCCGCAAAATATGTGGCAGATAATTTATAGAGTCGATTCTAGATATCAAAACGACGAGAGAAATTTGTGTATAAAAAATGGTGTTTCACGTGTCTTTCAGAAGTTATAATTATAATTATATTACGTTCCGTGCTAGAAATATAAGGTGTCTTGGTAATCCTAGTACTATACGATCTACGCGAAGGAAAAGATAGGAACGTGTGTAGGGAATTTTATGTTTTTGTCATCCTAGTTACTTCAGTAAGATAAAAGAATGGAGTTTAGAAACGGATGAAAAGTATTTTTGAGCCTATAAATATTTCTCTCGCATATTTTGTGTCACCCTGTATAGAACGAAGCTGAGGGATGGGCTTAGAGGGATTGGCTGCACTGGTTGCGAGATTGGCGGAGGTGCTTTTACTAGATACTCCTCTTTCCTCTGGTGGAGAGGCTCGTCCGAATATTCTTCGATGTGTTTGATTAAATGTTACGGGCGAAATGGGTCGAGAGTTGTCGAGAAGGTTTTAGAGAAATTTGGAAGATTTCTAAATGAAAGTTTCAATGGGTCTATTTTTAATCCTTCGGGTTCCATATTGTACTTCGAAACATTATACGCCATAGAATGATCTTTAAATTTTTATTCTGGATAATAATTATTATACTGTAGACGTTTATGCAGTAACGAGAAGTATATAAATGCAAAAATAATACAACATCATAAATTGTATAAAATATTCAAAATATCTGGTAAAATAACGTCTGGTAGGTCGCACTTTCTTCAACTATGTTTATCAAAATTCTAATCTCCATAAATATCGAACTCTAACAATTATAAATTACATTAATTTTCATTTTATATGCGTACATTAGAAATTTCCTTATCTATATTCTCTCCGTTATAGATCTAGTCATCAATTTCTGTAGAGATCTAATTCTAATTGAATGTTTCTTCCAACCTTATCCTACTCGATCTTGGAAATCATTTTTATCCAATACTCTACTAGTACTTCCCTTTGATTAGACGAGAAGATAATGGAAGCGATCAGTCGATCCCTATGGGATTTCGAGCTTCTATATACAGGGTGACACATGACAAATGACTCAGAAACGTTAGTAGAGAGAGTTTACACGGGTGGAAACAGGAACGGAGCCAATCATTAAATTTTTATTCTACTTTCAGGCGATTTGCACCCCAGCGAGCATGGCCGAGTCTAATGATGATGCATAGAGGAACACGGGGGTTAGGAACACCAGGGTGTCCTCCTAGGGGATTAAATGGGAACGTTCGAATATAAGAATATTGGAGTTGTGCTTTATTTATTGTATTGGGACATTGGGGTCTCGAGGTTAGAATGCCATGCTCCCTTTTTTATGATGTAGATTTTAAAGAGGCTTCCGTTTCCTGTTATTTTGGTGAAATATGGGATTAAGCAGAGGAATTTATAGCTTTACTCATTTTAATAAAATACAGAATTAGGTCAGGAATTGTTTTCCTTAACTATTCTAATCGAATATAGGATTCGAAAAATTGTTAATTCTTGAAGTGGAAATTTTTCTTTTTTAATTGTTTTAATTGAACGCAGAATCAAATGTAACGATGTTGTATTTTTGGATACAGGGATTCTCCTTTTTCCGTTATTTTCGAAATACAGAATTAAAGGTAAGGATGGCTTTTTGTTATGAAAATTTTCCCTTCTTTTATAATTATTATTCGTATATTTCGTAAAACCAGAAAAAATCGTGTACATTTGAAGAAGATATTTTAACAAAGAACTTTTGTTACAAAATTTTTTTGGCAACTTTTTCTCTACGAATTTGTTTTACTAAAATACAGAATGAAACATAGAAACGCGTCACATTTTTTAATACAAAAATTTCTTTTCTTCGTGTTTCTTTCATATAATTATTATTCGACAAGATTCGCGAATTGTTCATATATAAATAAATATAAATAATGTTTATGTGTACGTCAAACGCTACACTTTGATGCAGCAAAATATTCATCTTAAATTTCATTAAACGCAAATAAATATAAATTATTATTTAAAATTGAATTATATAAAAAAGAAGAAAAGATTGCTTTATTCTGACATTTACTACGAAACCTTAACGAAATTTGTTTCACCGTAAAAACATTTCGTTAAACGCCGTGAAAACGAATTCGAGATCATTTCACGGGCTCGATCACCGGTAGCCACACTGATGCAATTTCGAATTGGCTGTTTCCTGCTTAATTATCATGCTGCTTATGGATCGGTGATTCGTATGTTTCCGCGCATTTACAAAATGCAATTTTGAAATGCACACGACAAAGTAAATAACCGCTGTGTGACCGTGTAAAAGGCACCTGCTTCCTAGTCTCGTTTAATCCCATTTATTTAATCGCGAATCGATTCGATTTAATTCGACGCGTGTTGAAGGGTAGGGAACATTGTGCTGTTGTTATTAGACGAAAATGAACACGCGAAGAATTGACCCTGGATATGGAAATTTACGTGAATCAAACGTAAAGAAACTCCAAGTGAAATTAAACTCCGTTATAAACGAGTTTCACCTTTTCGTAGTTTCACGAAACCCTCATTTTTTGATAAAATCGTTGAATAAATTTGTAGAAAGAGAAATCACTACTATTTTAACCTAATTTTAAGTACTCTTACATTTCCATAAATTGTTCTCCGCAAACGTAAAAAAATGTCACCACTAAATACAACGAAATCATCGATGTATGACGTTGCTTATTGACCAAAGTCGTATTTAAAGGATTAATAGAAAATTTAGCCTTTTTTCTTTCTCTGACTGTAAAGAAAAAAGAACTTGTAATAAACAAGTAAGAAAAAGTATAATGTTCAGACTTTTCGACTGTATAACCTGTAAAACCATTTTTAAAACCAAAAAACCAACCTATCTTCCACATGAAACATATCAAAAGACGATTCTTCGTTTAAACTCGTTCCCCGCACAAACCAACATCCAATGAAACCAGTAACCACGCGAAAAAAAACCTGACCATACAAAAGACCTCTCATATCCGAAACCTGTATCACCTTTTACCACCAATCTCTTGCAGAAAACCACAAGAGGAATGCCGCAAAGGATACAGGTGTACGAGAGGAGAAACCAATAACGTATGAATCGCAAACGACGAATAAAAAAAGAAACAAGTAACTGAGAGCTCTAATAAGAGTTGCCAGTAGCAATTTTCTAGGTTGAAGTTGCAACACAGGTTTCACGTCCACAGATTTCGGTCTCATAGATGATGGTTAGCGATGGGTTCAGGCAGGCAAAATAGCAGACGATGGTTTTGTGTGCGAGCATTGACCGACTGCATTCGAACTTTCTATAAGTTCACGGAATTTCGACAAAAAGCAGCGGACTCGAACCAAAACGCAATAGATTCGAACTATCTATGAGGGAGGCCTTAGGCAAACTAACGATCGAAATTTGCCATCTTTCTGTAAGATCAACAAATTATACTCGACAAAGTATGCTCGACGAATTTAAACAATTTTGTTTATGGGTGAAATTTCCTTAAATTAATTTTGTTGTAGAAAGAATTAATGTGTAGAAAATTTGGAAAATATTTCTAGGAACATTGCAAAATGTTGGCACTGAACAAACATAAATTAATAATAAATATTACTAATCTCACGCCTGATATTAATCATGTATATTTTATTTCTTCAAACGGTATACGAATATGTTAATTATTTACTTGTGATTGAATATCGTCTGGAATTATTGAGGTTAGAGTAAACACATTCGAATTTAGTATCTTATTCCACTAATTATTGCGCCTGCAATTCTTAATTATCGTCAATTCCCCTCGATTCCATTCATCCTATCCGATCGAATTCACCGATAAACGAACAAAGGACAGCGTTATCAGGCTGAAAAATTAATTAAACCATCGAGGCATGGACGATTAAATTTCACAATATTTAAATCCATACATCTATGAACACTACCTTGAGCGAAGCGAAAAACAGAGGAAATAAAACGAAATAAAAGAGGAGATAAAATATCAGCCACAACAGAATCCCCTATTAGGTAGCCATCAAACAAAGCAGCGGTTAACTTTCGTATTTTCTTTAATTAAATTCTAAATTATACAAATATCAAATACGTAGCTCTGTTAAATTATAAATTCAATGAATTCCGTATACTTTGAAGAAAGTTCAAATTTGATTTATACACGTACTTGATAATGTGGCATACGAAAAAGACACGCAGTTTGGTAATTAACGAGCTTTGCTGTATCAAATTCGTTCGCGTTTCTCAATTCTACTAAAAGACCGAAAGACTTTGAGTGATCGTAACTCTATCTTTGATCGAGTGTATTCAACGATGGACGAAGAATGGAGAAAGGAAGCGGTCAAACGAGCAAATAAAGGTCTTTTCACGCGGGTGCATCGACATGATACGCGGGGCTTTTAATTTTAATAATGCCGGCAAATTAATTGGATATCGCTGGCGCAGTGGCGTGCCAATGACAGCTCGTACGCAATTTCCGCGTACGCAACACACCCCTCTTGCTGTTTCGCGACGTTCAGCAGCTTGTATGTACGACAATTACGTCGCATTACAGGCTTTAATGGTCGCTAAATTCGCTGGCACTCGGTCTACGGTCGACAGACGTCTGGCGACGGTGAAACTACTCAACCTCCACCCTCATTAGATACTATCAGATACTAGATGTTTATATAAAATTTGTTATGTCTATCATTCAAAACTATTGAATTCCTTGTAGAAAGTTTACGCTGTAATTGGAGCAGATCATAGTTTCAGAATCAATGGAAATGTAAAACGAAGTTCTATTGGAAGAAGTTAAATGAGTTTCAATAGCGGATCACGCGTTATGAAAATTTCCAGATCATTTTTAATTTAACTTCCATTCGATTAGTTTCATTTTCTGAATGGAAATTGCAATTACGTATTTGAAATTTTACATTCGGCAAGATAACAAAACTATAGACTATCTTGAATGAAAGGTGAACTTGGCGGAAAAATTAGAACCGTTAACTGTTTATTCGTTGCTGCATATCTGCGATTGGAATTGTTCGCTTCTACAGTGTTCTGTGTAAAATATCGCGGGTAAATTATGGTAAAACTGTACTACATCAACAACCGTATTTATTATAAAATGGACACGAGAATGGAGGGAAGATGAATATCGAGGAGAAAAAAATTGGGGAGGCAGTGATTTCAGTGTGTATCAATAACGGGTAAACATATTTAACACGGGACGATATTTTCTCGATAAAATATTGCCCCGAGTGGCTGTCGATAAACGACGGAAAGAGGAACTCCGTGAGCTCGTATTTCCCTGTGCCCCTCAGGAAATTACGCTCCTTTCTACCAATTTCAAACCTCCTACCCCCGGCGACACCCCGTGTGTCCGGTAGTCGATTCAAGAGCAACGTTGCCAGAGAAAATAACGCTGTCATCGCGAATATCCGACTAACAATAGAAGTCAGACGGCTCGGATAAATCATATTTCGACCAGAAGGTCGATACGTAGGAGTGCTCAATTCCGATCGGTTGAAAAGCAAACTTTCCATCATCAGTTCTGTCTTTTTGATTGGATATCTTCTTCCTTTCTTTCTTTTTTTTTCCCCTTTTAAACAAACGGGATCGAGTTCGATGAATTTTAATATTTTAAATTATTCTCCCGATATTCTCTGATAGAATGGAATTACTGGATAGACATTAACATAACTTTAATTGAGGCAGAAATTGAACGAGAATCCGAACAATTGATAATTTGTAACGATTCGTGAGAAATTTGTACGTGTTTCGTACACAATTTCCAAGCATAATTTGCGAAATTAACCGAAGAAGACGAAATACATATAATCTTTTCACCTGTTAACGAATGTCCTCGATCATAGTACGATATAATAAACTCGCTACAAATTGGCCAAAGTATCTGAATACCTCTGAACCATAGTAAATGCAATATTGCATACAACCATGGTAAGGGAAAATGCAAGGTGTAAATATTGTACAATGTAGACAAAAAGTTAGATATCTGCATAATTTACGAAATTAAGCGGGAAAAGGCGAAATATACGTAGTCTTTTCAACCACCTGTGAATCGAATGCCTCGATTACGGTAAAATACGACACAGGATCAACGCAATCTCGTCTCCAACTTCTTCGAACGCTCCTTCAATCCCTCTCAATACTACATTTTCTCATCTCCAGCTAAAAGCTCGTGCTGATTTATAAATCTCTTGGAAAGCGTAGCCCGATTTCCACTCATTTTTGAATAAAGAATCGTCGCGCGGAAAAACCACAGCCGAAACACAAAACACTTGGTGAAAGCCGTGCAAACGAGGCACTCTCCGCGAACAGAAATGGAAACGGGTTTCTTCCTGTGGTCGAACAAAAGCCAAACCCGATCATCTTTTAAGCATAGCCAGCTAAAAGGGAAACAGATGTCGTGTACGATCCTTCTTTTAGCCACCTTAATTGCTGGCGAATCTTTTAATCCTTTGCTGGCTTTTTCAAACGCGCGCCACGCTTGAATGCCCCGTTTCCAATTACCTCGTTACGCGTTCTATCAAACGGACATTGAAAACGTTGAAGAGGAGGTTCCAACTACGTCGAATTACAAGCTTCATCGAGCTGAAAAGAGAGAGGGACCGGCCTACTGGCTTCTGACCTACATTCGCTGGTCCACGCGAAACGGTTTCATGAAAATCAGCCATGAAAGGGCCGCTCGAACGATAGCGTCGTCGCTGGCTTAAAAGAGAGGCGACCGGATGCGAAAGCTCAGTCACGTGCGAATGTAATTTCCAGATAATCGTGGACGAGGCTTTGGCAGATCTTAAGTCGGGACGATATGGCGTGTAGCGACAAAGAGGGAGAGGACCAGAGAAATGACTTCCGCAAGGAACAACTATGATGTTGATTGTGGCTTTTTTCGATGTCTTTGACGATTTTTTCAAAAGAAATGTCTTGTTGTTTTGTAGAAGATTGACGAGATTTGAGCAGAGTTTGAAATGAGAAAGAAATATGTAGCCTTACGCTTACCTTGAACCCTATTTCTATTTTCAACTTTACCCCTATCTTCAATCCTACCTCTATTTTCCCTAACATTGACCCTCCTTTGTACATCATCCCTATTTTAAACCTTGTATGTACGTGAACAACGTTTTACAGAGTCCTATTGTGTTTGAGATTCTATTTTGGGCTCAGGGAACAAGTTAAGAACATCGTTCGTATGACATACTAGTTATATCATATTTATTATAATATATTAGGTTGTCCAAAGAGTGTCTTTCTTTCGCAAACGTGTGTTTTACAACGATGCACCTTCGTACAAACGTGAAAGCAAGTCTGTGAAATGTCGCTATAATAATTCGATAAAATAATATAAAATAGAAAACGTTGTGCGTCTATTATTTCCTCATAATACGAAAGAAACTCTTCGGACAACCTAATATTTATTATTATATCTAATATGTTGTGTTACTATATATGTACATTATATTTAAATTGTGTTATTACATATGTATATTATATTTAAATTATATTGTGCTATCAACTATAAAATGACTGCTATTATCATTACTGTACATTTATAATATAAAATTATTTTTCTCTACCTTTCGCTGCGTAGATGAACATCGTTACCGTTGCTGTGGCGTCGAAATCGTTCCATAACAATCACAAACCGATCGAAGTACACCGAACACAGGTCACGTAAACAATAGACGAGACGGAATCATGTTTATGTCACGTTCGTCTCCCGAAACGTCGCTCTAATCCTCACGCGTCGAAAACCGAGACGTAACTACCTGATCTCTCTTCTGATTTCCGCCTATAATGAAATGGCGAAGGAGTGGGGGGCAGGGGGGGGATATATTATAATACTCTGTGGAAGTTTCAGATTAAATTGTTAATTTTTTCATGGTTTCGTATTATTTTCATTGTTATCGTTATTTTGTTTACTAGTATTTCAAACAATTATTTTTCTTATTATTTGAAACGATTCAAACTTGTGTGATACGCGGTATAGAAAATATAACGCGTGATTCTGACTCAGTCATGAAGATTTCCACTTTAGTAATGAATCAGAAGTTTGATTTTGGAAACTGGAAGTTAAAATAGGGAAATTAGAGAAGTTAAAATTAAGATTAAATTATATTATTAGAGAGAGAGAAATAGACAATCTGATTTAATTTAATCAGAGCTAATAATCCCTACCAGAAATATAACTCAATCTTTATTATATTTTAATTTATAATAATAATTTAATTATGGAGACGTGGATTACAATTGTGAATAATACTATAACTATCATAGTTAAACTGCAGATTTTTATGCATCTATACAAAATTTGAATGTGCAAAATTGCACGATAAGGCACGTAATATGAACAAATGTATAAAATATTCAAAGCATAGTGCCTTCTGTGATGGTTGGTAGACAAACAACTTTCTATCTCAATTATATCCTGAAAAATATAAATTTGTCTAATTGTAATTACAAAGTACTAAGCTTTAGAAATTTTGTATATTTTCGCATATTGTAAGTACTCCGTATTTCTCATAGCATAAAAAATGCACGGAGTAAGCTAAGCTATTCCCATTCCAATTCAATCAAGTGTCCAGTTCCTCCAAAAAATCAGAAGAAACCTCACAACAGGCCGAAGAACACGATAACACCCTTAACAGTTACCGACAACTCCATGGTTCGACTTGATAAATTTATCGTAGCGTAAAAATAATTAATCAACCAATCAATACGATTTGCATAATATCTTCGCAATAAATATTCGTGCAATAATTCCTTCGAAGGTAGACGTCTTAACCCGAAATCCTGCATCTTGCAGCTCCCAAAATATCGTAGCAAGGCCTGAGGATCTCCATCTCAACATCGCAGACCCATCGAAAGCGTCCAACTCCTGGATGAAACATCTCGACAGACACGCGTCAGGTATCGTCAGAATCGAGGGCAGGGGATGCTGTGAAGGCTCCGGTTCGAAAGTTCATCCCGCTCTTGTCATCCCCGCTAATAGTTTAAAAGGGCTGGGAGCTGCTTTCATCGCGACAGACGTTCGCCATCCACCCTTATTCTGCCCGTCCTCGAGTTTTCGTTCCCTGGCCAGTCGAATGAATAAATAGAATGAATTTAATTTCCCTCTTAAGGCGTACATTCAACGCTGAGAGGCCAGATAGCCAGGTTGTACCGACGTCTGTCGTAAATACCGGCTTTGAATAGGGGATCCACGGCTGCCTGTTCGAAAAATCATACGGAAAATCATGGCAGAAGGGGGTTGAAAAACACGATAATGCCATTAACAGCGAGCGGGGGCCTCGTGGTTTAACCTGGCGAATTTATCGTAACTTAAGAACAATTAATGCGCAACTTTTGACGCATTGTTTCGACTGTTCGTGGGTGGCATCCGGCAGAATGCTGTTTTCCATCCTACCCCCGCGGTTTTCGTGCCCCCCGCTGCGTTGTTCCCCGCCGCTGTCTATTGTTTGCCCTGTTCCCCGAGCTCTTTTCGCCATGCTGGCAATTTACAGTGCCACTTCCCCGCCAGCAGACAACGTTTATTGCCACTCCTTTCTGCACTGGAATTTTCGTACTGCGGAGCTCCATTCTTTTTTTCTTTTTTTAGTTTCCCGCTGTTTTTCAACTTTTTATCGTTTGCAAAGTATCTAGGATATATGAAGAATAAATAAATAAAGCAAGGAACGATATCTTCTGTTTACAGAGTTCACTGTGTAAGAGGACGGTTGAGCCACTTACTTGACCAGTTGGTTGACCTCGTAAAACGAGAAATAGAGAAAATCGAAGAAATCTAAGAAAAGCTAAAACTATCACGCTTCAATGAAAATTTTCCTAAATGTTCTATATATAAATCAAATTAAAGTGGATGTATCTATATAATTATATCGCCGTTTACATAATAATAGTATTAACTCTGGTAAAAATACCTGTATGTTCTCGGTAATTGCAAAAAATGAAGTTCTGAAATCCATTGTTTTGGCGGATTTCGCAATTCTAGTCTCAAAATAAGCATCGATCAAAGTGCTTCGGCGCTAAAATTTCGAAATCATTTGCAGCACCGAACAAAGGTACGTAAAAGATATTACCTTATAGAAGAAATATAATGGAAATATAAAAGATGGGTATCAGCAACAGTAGCGACACATTACAGAAAGAGAGAGGGGCGTAAAAATGGACGCGTGCACGCGTGCGTTCAACACGTGTCGAAGAGGACACGCGACAGTTGACGCTAAAGTGCATACGGATCACGGATCAGAGGGTCGGCTGGGTCGATCGATGGATACAGGTGAATAGATTTACCCGGCCACACGTGCCGCGTGAAAGCGCCAGCCGTGAAGTGGAATCAAGTGGTATGAGGTCGAAAGTAGTCAGACATAAAGGTACGGCGACCTGAGCTCAAGAACGAATCCATCTTTCCTTCGAGTACAGCTCGAAATATAGGTTAAGAGATTTTGTAGAAAATTTGTGGACCATGCGTAAACGAAATTTTATATTATCAAGATAATATGATTATATTGATTGATTAAGATAGCTTGAAAATCAATCGATAGATTGAACAAAGTAGAATTCTTTTAAGATCTAAAGTCAATCCTTATAATTTTTCACAAAATCTTTCATCGAATCTGATGGGAAGTGGGTACAGTCTTTAAAATAACTTGGACTGGCTAGAAATTTAAATGAAAGTATTTGAGATTGAGATAAAATTGAACGAAAGTGGGAAGTTTGAATTTAAGTTGTCTACTAAAATAAAAATTTAAATTGTCATTCAAACCACTTTGAATTTTTCTAAATTCTATCATCCGCTCTATGATATTAAGAATAAAAGAATAACTACAGTAATAAATAGAAAATAAATAAGAAATAAAAATAAGAAAATTAATTTGGTAGTAAACCATAGAGCGTTAAACTTTAAATAGTTTATTGCTATTCTAGGCTATGTCCATCTTAATCCCTGACAAAACACGTTCAGCCACTTTTTGCGAAAATAGAGAGACAAAACGGGACATGGCATCGTATAGTCCGGCACTCCTAAATTATTTTCCCTTAGGAGGGAAAATTATTCATGGCCAAGCAGAAATCTTGGACCTCGTGATTTCACGAGCCTGTCTTTCGAGCCCTTTTCCCTTGTTTTGCTTTTAGCGTTCTTTGCATTCGCCGCTTCATGTTCTTCGGCTCGTTAACCATTGCCACAAGTTACGTTGCTTCTTTCTATTTTGTCGCTAGCTAGACATCCGGTTGAATTATTAACCACGTAAGCCTCCAACGAGCGTGTTTGAAGCTGCACTAGTTTAGGCATCAACGTTTGAGCTTGATGGGCAGCTTTCGTTTAAATGCGGTCAAAATATAAATCATACAAACTCCTCTTCTCTACCATGCGATAAGAAAGAGACAAACTAAATTTCATGTTCACCCAAGATCAGCATAACGAGAACCACAAGTATACAAACGTGAAACAAAACGTGCATCATAAAAATTCACAATCTTCGAATTTTCTACTAAAATAGAGTTTCCCCCTTCTCCGAAGAAATTAGAAATGACATTCTAATTCTACCTAAGACAACCAAAATCATAACTCATCAGACCTGCAAGCAAATTATTATCATCACCGCAGCTCCCGATCCTCTTAGAAATCCCAAAACCTCAAAATCTTCTTCCAGAACAATGAAAATTCTATTATCTTCTCTTTTCATCTAACAGAAAAAATCTGATAATTCCCACCAAGTACAATTTGAAATAAAAATTCCGGTGCCAAAGGGATCGTGCAACGAATTCGTAAAGTGAAAATTACTTACATGCGTAGAATATTCTCTGTGATAGTCGATAGTGTCCTCTGAAAACTAATAGGATTCAGAAGCAGAAATGGCGAGCTTTTCATCCAGGATACGCGTGTAACAAGCCGTGCCTGCCTCGACGTCCGCTCGAACGTTTACATGACACGAAAGCCGGGATTACAAATGGGCGCAGAAAGGTATTCCCGTTCAGCACGAATCCTCGAAAACACAACATCAGGGACGTAGCAATAATTGAACGGCCGTATTATCGCGTATTACGCGGCGGTTACTTGTCGACGATTCCCTTTACGTGTTTTTAATGGACTGGTCCCATTAAATTTTTCTGCCATGACGATCGGTGATCGATGGCAGCCTGTTGATGAAGTTTCCGCCCTCTGTCGCGTCTATCCTCGCGTCGAAGCGCGCGAAATCGTCGAATGATTCGACAGATACAATCTCTGATCAGCTAATTAGGGCACCGTATAAACATTTCACTTTTTTAATTACGATACCGCTATTACGAATAGCAAATTGTTTTTGGCCATCGAAATTATTATTCGATACATAGACGCCCGCGTATGTGGTGATTAATTTGTTAGTGTATAATAATATTGAGATATGTATCATTTTATGTGCTAGATTAGGTTAGCTTGTATGTGAGTATCAGTGGGTAGAGACATGTGTGTGCGCAGCGTCTGGAAAACAGACGAATGTAAACTGTTCAGTCGGTTAACAGTCGGGTATGGAAGAAAGTGCTGAGGCGTATGTATCGATGAATATCTTTGGAATCGTTTATCAAATAAATATATAACTGTTCTAATGTAAATTTCAAGTGTAAATTTAGTGTCCATACACCATTATCTCGGCTATTAAGATCCGAAATTCTCAACAAATAACATAGAGCCAAATTCATCACAGAGTTACATTCATCGAAGAACATGCCTGTATCCTCGTGTGTAAAACTATTTCAGTCGATTTCAACTTGCTCAAATTAATCGGGTGCTCAGCCCAGATCGCCGCGTTACGATTTGGATTTGAAAGATTTTTCAAAATTTAAGATGTTTTGTAAAATAACGAAGTTATAATCTAGGCAAGAGAGATATAAATGTATGTGTATAACACGTTAACAAAAAGTGTACGTGAATAAGTTTATATTAGTTAAAAAAAAAAGAATCATAACTCGATCGTAACTGTATGGCAATCGACATAAATTTTTACGTTCATAATAGAAGCGTTAAGAAAACTTCCGATGCATGACGAGACAGTTAGAAGATTTTCGACGAAAGTATCCTGTATACTATATATAACGCAGCGTTTGCTGTTTGCAATGGAAGCAAATTAGCCAGTGTTGAAATAAATTTTTGTTCCACACGCGTACTGTGTTATCACATATCGAGTGTTTTCCCTTTTCTTTGAAAACAATTTCCACGTACGAATCAATTCTGGTTGGGCGATGTTGGCAAAAATAGACGATCAACGGCAAATCCGTTTTTAAAATTTCGCTCATGCACATCCGATCTTCATCTCAAAAACATTCGAACACCGTACTCGGTATCTCAAAAAGCAAAACGAGAAAAAAAAGAAATACAAAACAAAACAAAAAACAGAGAAAAAAGCACCAACAACTGGCCGAACAAATCACGCTTCAGGATTCTAGTGATTTCCATCAATCGATAGGCAAGTTGCATCTCTGTGGAAAACGCCGAAAAAAGAAACAAAAGGGACGAAAAACAAGACTAGAATAAGCCGTGGAATTTTCCGACAAAGGTTTACACGTAATTGAAAATCGAATACCGATATGCGTATGTATACAGATATATTGGAAAGCTGCGTGTTATTAGCCTAATCAAAAATCACATACGTCATCATTTAAAACATTGTTTAAGGTGATTAAAATATTTAAAATAATTATGCAACATATTTAAATAGCATTACAAACAATCATTCATAATATCCAGATATTCTAAAATATAAATGATAATTATTCAAACTATAATTAATTATATATCTGTATAAATTATATAGTAGAATGATAAAATTATATTGGAATTGTCTCAATATAAGTTTCTTAGTAATGTAAAACATTGAATTGGTGACATATAGGTACAAGAATGGAAAAATTTGTTTTCAAATAACATCATGCAGCAACAGATGTGATTCCAGTGAAATTTATTACGTTTCACGAAAGTAACGTATGTGACGTAAACTGAAATTTTTTATCCACAGAGTACAATTTATTCTTCTATTTATCCCAACGCGTGTTTACTGTAATTTCAGTAATTGTAATATTTCCTCATTCCTGGTTAAACGAAGTCGAAATTCGAGAAAATGGAAATTTGTGTTTAGCTTGTTAGGAAATTCGCGAATCGAGTGAACTACGAATTTACAACGTAAATCCGTGCTCCTCAACGCGAACGCACAGCCACATTATTAACTTCATTCGATCTACGAGTCCAATATCACGAAAGATCCTCATTGCGCAACATGAAAATTCACGATATAAATTTGTTTACAATATAGACGAAGGTCTAGAAAATATTTCTCATAACATCGAACCATGTGCCCTTTTATGAAATAAAAATTATACCCATGTACAAAGAAATACAAATTTTATGTATAAATAGAGTAACAAAATGAAACAAAACACTAACGCGATAAATATTTTAATTGGTTATTTCATAGGAAAGCAGGGTATTCCATCGGAAACGTAAATTTAGCGAACCTCATAAGCAAAATGAAACGCGTAAATATTCCCTTACCTTCTTTGTAGGGATTAAAACAGTGACAAACGGAATTCTCTGTTACAAATTATATTAAATGGAAAATTTTCCCTGCTCGACAAAGTTTATGCATGATATAGATTTTCTCAAAAACCCGAACAACCGTATCGGTAGAAATTTAGAAAGAAACAGAAGAGAGGGGAAAAGTTAGTATAATATTTCCCTGTTAGTTAAAAGATCTGTCTGCATAACAAATGTTTATGACATACAGAATTAACTTTCGTCGTTCGAACCTACCTTCACGAAGCATCTAAAAAGGAAATCATCAAAGGAATCTATTAACCCAATTTTCAGAATTATAATAAACAAGTTGTTGCGAAATGAAAAGGGATGAAACTTAATTCGAACCTAACCTCAAAAAGATCCAAAAACGAGAATTCTAACCTCCTAGAAGACTATGGAGCACAGCATCGAATCGTTGTTCGCGTGGGCAAGACAAAACGAGAAGCGGCAGGGCGACGATTCCAATCGATGCCCGGCAAAATGCAAATCATGCTTCAGGATTTTCGCGATTTTCGTGGAGCAGACAGCCACGAGGAAGACAAAACGGCGAAAAAAAAAGAGAGAGAGAGAATAGTGGTGGGTGCAGGCCGATGGTGTCTGCCAGGCAGACGCGATATCACGGAACAACGGTGCACACACATTGTGGCCAAGCTGGCTCGTTATTGTTTCATGCTGCAAAATATCGCGTTCTATTTACGCGCCGCTGCCAGCCACGTTGAAAATTCGCTCGTCCGCGGGATAACGTGCCTGTCATGCCATCCATCTTACATAGAACAGGGTTAACCATATGGAATGGTTACGTGGTAATTGGTGTGTGAGCGTTTGATGACGTTTAATTTCGTTTAGACTCACAATATGTAGATTCCTTGGGGAGGAAAAAGTGGAAAATTAATTCTTAGGTTAGGAACGAGACAGAATTAGTTGAGATTAGCTCTGCATGCAGGGGTTTGAGATCAGATCGGAACGGTTTGACGGAGTGTGATGTAGTTTAGATCGACAATGTAAGTAGATTTTCTTCGTTCCCTTTCTTTTTTTTTTTTTTTCTTTCTTAAATATCGTAAAATTAATTCTTGGATTAAGAATAATAACAAATTGGTTAAAATTATTATGGCGTAGTAGCTAGTGCGCTGTGTTGTAGCGTTTCGAGAGCGTTTCAACAAATTTCATTTAATCTACATTTACAATATAAGTAGATGATTCCCTTTTTCTGGGAAAATTGAAAAGTTACTCGATGTTTAGATTAAGTTTGTCACGAGAGAGGGCGCTGGTTTCGGTACCTTCCTTGAACTTATATCTCATTTCCATCAGAAAGAAAGAAAAGACATTGCCGAACGATTTCATCGAAGAAACTAATTTCGTTAAAAATTCACGTCTCTGGAAAATGGGAATCGTGGAAATAAACGAAGGGATAAGAACGACATTGCGAAAATAGCGTCGAATGCGATCCACGGCGAGGCAGAAAAGTTGGCGAAGGAAGCGGGCTATTTATAAGACGGAAGTGGCACGGCCAATTTGAAAACAGCAGGAAAGTGTGGCCTGGACTCGTTGGAAACTTCTTGGAGAAGTTCCGCCGGATTCACCTCATAATTCAGGGGCTGGATATTCTTGCAGTCGTCTCGTATTTTCATCGGGCCTCAAAACCGCCGCGAATATAAATTTTCACCTATTCGCCGACTTCGACGAGACATCAAGTCGTTAAAAACGATGAAATGTCGGTGTACGAGTAGTTAAACGCTTCGAAAAGGACGTGTTTTGATATTTGCGATGTTGAGGAGCTAAAAATGCATTAGAAAGTATATTTCATGCTTTTTACTTTTACTTCCGATTTATTTTTCCTTTTAATGAAATTTTATATTTTTAACTTCTTTTATTCAAGCTCTTAAGCCCTCTGTTTTTTATAGTAAACTGTTTTGTGAAATAATAAATGGAAGGTAATAAATTATAATAAATGACTATTAGTAAACGCACAAAGTTGTGTATGGGAAATACGTAATTTTAATAAAATAAATGTTTATAAAAGAACGTTTTTAAATTTCTCGCAAGTGATGTTTTTAATTTTGGCAAATGTATAGGACCTTTATTCACGTTGGAAATTGCCAAAAGTCTAGATTTAATGAAAAAAGTAAAAAACGAATGTGGAGAAGAAGTCATTCGAATTTTGCCATCGAATATTTTCATTTTTATTCACTCTTTTATTTTTGCAAATTAAATTTCATGGACACGCATTTTCATTAATATAAAGCACTGGATTTCCAAGGAGCGTATATCGGTTATCAACGTCCGTTTATTAAAGTCCAACGACGATAAAAATTGGTAGCAGTATAAATTCTTGCTATTCCTGTTGCTCGTTATATTAGTTTGCTTTTTCCAAGGTTATACATTTCTATTTCGTCCATTACAACATTCGTTTGCTTCGGTCCAAAACGAAGTTTGCTACGTTATAAATTCTTATTTCACTGTGTACAATACTTCGTTTCTCTGACTTGACGTACGAAATTTGTCTAATAATTCCATCCAGATGTTAGTTAGTTAATTATTCCATCTGGACGGATCACCTCGTCTTCCATTGACTCTAACCTCGACCGTTTCTCTTGATCGTCATCTAACTCCTTTACTTATCAAGCGACTAATTAAACTTAACCCCTTTTTATTTTTCAAAATACATTGAAAAATTCGAAATTCCCTGTGTTTTTATTTTTGAAATGAAATTACATTGCACGAAGAAGATATTGAAAAATGTTGAAAATCCTGAGCGGCCTTAATTCGATATCAGGGATTGCGAATCGACAAGATGAATTATTAAACGCCAATTGGAAACGTTTCTTCGGCAAAGTACCATTTCACGAAGGTCGGATGAGAATTTTCCATTTTGTTCCCCCACGAACTCACAGTAACTCGAAATTAAATATTCATAATTAACATCCGCGAGTACGAGAGCGTATAGGGTGGGCGAACAAACAAGCAAGGGACGGGCATTTGATCAAAAAGTCAGCCTCTTTCTCTGTTTTCCATGTCAGGCTGCGCGTCTCCGGCTGAAACAGGAAGCAAGGGTCCCTGCTATCGTTTGCTCATGTTAACGAGACCCTTAATTATGTTTACAATCTACGGCGAATAAACTGTTCGTTATTAATGGAGGTCAAACCAGGGTCTAACGACGATGCGACCGTGTTGCAGGTTACGACGCACTCGCATAATATTTGTCTACGGAAGAACGAACCCGCTTTCGCCCAACTCTGACATTTTTCTTTTTTTTTTTTTTTTTTCTTCCACTCTCGCATGATCTTTCGTGGATTCGCCCGGAAAATTGCATTCGTCGAGTGGTAAATGAAGCTTCTACGAGAATTTTTAACAGACATCGGAGAAAGGCCGTGTAAGCAACGTTAGGTTACGTTACATAGCAAGCTGAGCTTAGATTGTGGGTTAGAATAATTTATGAAGAGTAATTTTTGAAATTTGATTAATTTTGAATTCCGGATGGGTGTGATATATCTTTATACCTAACGTCTGAATCTCGACTATCATTAATTTCAGTATTAATTGAGTTTGCTATTTCTGCGATAAATTTCAGCAAAAATATCCATATGCTCAGAGGTGGTGATATTTATAAAAGATCGATTGCCCAGACTGTACTTTCATCCCTTAATTTTTTAACGAAGATGAATTAAAATTATTACAGATACTCTCTGATTTCTTCGTAAAGTAGCAACCACCGTCGACCAGCGAATAAACAAAGAAGTTGCTGCAATATAATTAAAAGCTATATTTCTCTTCTCAAACGTAATTAAATATAACATTGCAATTTCTTAACGGCGCTTCAAAGAATTTCAATCTTTGGAATACAGTTACCCAGCTTTCGTCTTCGGCATTAAAATTCCTCCGTTATAAACTTCGAAAAGAGCAATACCTTCATCAAACAAACATTAACAATCGAACAAATATTTCTCCAACGATTCTACGGATCCACTAAAATCCTTTTTAGCAAGATTATTTCTATGACGTAGAAGAGAAGAAACAAGATACAAGACCACTTCTACGATATAAAAGATAAAATGAAATTACTTAGAGCCAGATGAATGGAAAAGTCATTTTTCATTCTAGGATCGTCTATGCTCACAATTAATATAACTCTCTCTCTCTCTCTCTCTCTCTCTCTCTCTCTCTCTCTCTCTCTTTCAGGAACAAATTTCTTGCGCAGGAAAGAAAGGAAGGAAGAAAGTGGTCGACACTCGAGGGAACGCTAATTAAAATCGCGAAACAATCGAACTCAATGCGAAGCCATTTTTCTCAATCAGGAATGAGGGGAAAGAGGCGATCGTGCCGCCATCAACGGAGGTAGCGCGCCTCGTAATTTCATTAAGTCCACTTTAAAACGATCTTAATTCCAGATTACAGACCCGCTTTGGAAAATTCGCGGAATTTCCAGAAAGACGTAGACGTTAATCGATCCTTCAACGCGGCACAAAGGCGCCATTTGTCTCGAGATATTTCATTCCGGAAACGAGTCGAATTCTTTGCGAAAATTTTACATCGAATTTAGTCAAATCTTTTTCTTCTTTTAGTAAATTTTAACGTTGCGTTAATTACGACTCAAAGTCAAATGAGATTTTTTTCAGCGAAATATTACACGTCTATCCAATAAGTAATATAAAAATATTATGCAATTTTATAATAATATAATTATAGTCTTTGATGTAATTATAACAAACGAGATAGAATTATTTTCGATCATTTTTAAAAGATTTTATGGAAAAATCTGATGCCCGATATTTTACTGAAATAAAATCATATTATCTTTTGTGTTACGGTAATATTATTCTGCAAAAGTAATTCCTTTGATAAATAAGGGCCTGGATTATTAATGAAAATTTGAGTTTGATAGGTTTTTCTTAACCCAAGGGGCGAGAGAGAAAAGGAAAGAACGAAGTTTATGTTAATTTGGTAGATTTATAAATAAAGTAATGCCTCGTGATCGACGAGCAGGGCTTTCCTCGTCAGCGCTTTCGGTATAAATTTGAATATTAATTTATGACTGCTTTCTGAAAAAATGAATGAACCGACAGCACCCTATAAATATTCAAGTAACCTCATTCTTCATTCTTCCATAAAGCAGAAGGCTTCCAGCTGTTAACAATAAATAAATAAGCACGTGTTCAACGTAATATTTTTTCCCATATTCCGTCTCTGTACGCTTTATGGAGAAGCTCGGCTGTAATCTACATTTACGTAATTTACAAAATTAGAATGCCTTTTATGTTTCAAAGAATTCCAATTCTCATTTATTATCGCTCATTTGATCGTTTCAACGTCTCCTTGGATTTCTAAATTTACTGTGAACTTTTTATCGATATTTCAAATTTTATTTTCATTGTTCTCCGCATTTGTCAGGATTTCTGAAACTGCAAATGCTACTTTTTTCTGTCGCTTCTTCTCTCTTCAAATTCTTTGACACTTTGCATTTCGCGTGAGAATTTATTTCGTATTATTTACAGCTCCTTCATCTTCTCGGCTCTACGAACCACGAGTTTTCTCTTAATTCCCCGATGTTTCGTAAAACATTCGGAATTTATCTCGAATTTTTTAACAATATTTTCATCTTACTATTCTCCACATTTTCTATCGTTCTATTTCTTCCACAAACTAACGATTTCCTTCCATTTTTCTCATTTTTCCTCCACCTCGAATTTTCTGATACGTCATAGAATTTTCGAAATTTCCCCTGGAATTTTCATTAATATTTCATCTCTGTTTCTACAAAGAAATAGCTTTCTTTCATTCCTCTATCATACCACCCTCTAAAAATCTTAATTTCTCTTTCTAGAGCCCCATTCTCTTCCTTTGTCTTCATTTTCGCCCTTTCACCGACCTGGTCGTTGTCCCACCCCCTTTTCTTCCCTTCTTTCCTCACTTTCCTACTCCGCAGTTGCATCTACGGTGTTCCCAACTCCTGATAGGTCCAGCCTCGTCCCTTCGAAGCTGCAGGGTGAACAACAACGCACGATTTCCGGCTGAACCCCGTCTCGGTTCCATTACCGCGCGCGTATTATTTCACATCAAACGACGCGATGCAAAATAGCGGAGCGGCGGAGATTCCGTCGGGCTCCGCGTTGAATAATTAGACGCGGTTTTGACTTGCAAAAAACGCGACACACACACACACGCACGCACGTACCGAGCCACGTCACGTGATACACTCGCAAGAGCAAAGTAGACACGTGGAGATGGCACACCGGCTATTCTGCCCGCCACCTTCGTCCACGGAAAATCTAATTATCCCTTTCGGAGAAGCTGATAATGCGCCTGGACACGTTAGAGTCACTGGAGTAGGTTGGAAGAAGCGAGAGGAAGAAGAGGTGTTTTGGTGTTTGACGCGATACGAGCTTAAGGGACTGATGTATTGTTACTATAGCGCAAGAAGCTGGTGTAGTATTTATTGTAATATACGGTGGGGGACTGATATGGTGTTGATTTGTAGCTTTAAGAATTGTCTCAGTACTGAACGCGTAGTCTGTAGAATTATAACGATATAATATGATGAACGCGCGGTTAAAGAGTACAAGAAGATAATACGAGCTCAAGAGATCGACGTATTGTTTCATTCGCTGCAAAGTATAAGAGGCTGGTTTGATGCTTATTGCAGTAGAAGAAGCTGACATTGTGATTGATTGTTGTATAAAACTGATTTAGTACACCGAATGTATATACAGAATTGTAATTGAACAATACGAGGAGTGTACAATTAAGAGCTACAGGAACTGAAAAACGTTTGTGGCAGTATGAATTTAAGAGCCTGATCCATCGTTAATTGCGTTGTATAGAAAGTTGACATAATATTTGCATAGTAGAAAATCAATCTAACTTACCATAGGAGTTCTATAAGCAAACAGTATATTTCGTTACATTTCGCGCCACTAATAACTAACATTATACCTCCACCTCTATAATAATAGTATTACAATGCGAAGCAAGCGTACAACTAGGCTTAAAACAAGAACCAAGTATAACCTACATATTAGTCGTACCTAACCTATACAACTCCTAGCGATACTGCTGCAAACCCAGTGAACGGTTGAAACAACCTAGAAGTTTCGATCGAACGACCGAAATATGGAAAATGGAAAAGGAAGAAAATGACGGAACACCGGGACGAGAGAAAGGAACGCGCAGCAGCCTGTTCAGAAGCACCGTCTCACGGACGAAGAAAACGAGACGACGGGGACCGGAGTAAAGCGAAAGAATATAGGAAACGAAGTTAAACATAAAGAGGATGGGGGGGGGCGGTCGAGACAAGGGGAATGAGAGAAGAGACAAGGAGTTCCAAAGAATCCGAGAATGGACCGCAGAAGAGGAAGTCGAGAATCTGGCCGACGCGAAATCCGTTGGTTTGCGCACAAATTGGATGTTATCTCTCGGCAGCTGGGGACAGAGGGCCACACAAAGGCAACCGGCAAGTCGGTTGCTGTGTAACACACGGTTAACGCACACAGCCACGATCCAGATATTCGAAAGCTTCTGAACGAGAAGCTCCAACGATCCCAGCCATCGAAGTCCAGAAGGAGATTTAACCGTGGAACCGTGTGCTGTAATACTTAGTACACGATTTCGGATTTTCACCGGTTGGTTTACATCTTCCGTAACAGGGATCGCTAACAGGATCTCCTCGAATTCGCCTGCACACTGTAAATACACATTTAGCGTATATCTTTTAAATAGACGTTTTTGTATGGCGCTGGAATTGTGTTAGACCTTTTGTACGACGATAATAAAAAGTACTGCGACATAAACATCTATTCCAATGAAGCGTTCCTTTCTATTCGATTCTACGTTTTATTTTCATAGCGTCAAGTTTCTGTAGTCGTATGAAAATAATACCAAGGAATACGAAATTTAATATATTTGGGTCCAATTAACTCTTTGACGTACGATTTAACCAAGGCCAACTCGTCGTTGTATGCTTTATATTATTAACAGCGTCTGTGTACCACCATGGCAAATAAAACTCGTCGTTCGAGGACAAGGGATCGATTAGTATCTAAAAGCTGCAATAGACGGTGTATCGATACTATTTTTAGCCACTGCACATATTCTAAATTCGTACAATATTAAAGTTTTATATTGTCTTTCCAAACAGTCCGTAGATCGCAAACGGTGTTTCAATCGGACTATCTATCGCTGCTCTACACAAACAAATACACTGTTATTCTCGCGATACGCTATTAAACCATCTGAAATCAGCAGCATCTGAACCAATCGCAAAGAAAGCGAAACGATCGCATCATCGACGCTTCGTTATCGATACGCGACGCGTCCGCCATTGAAGGCTCCTCTCGTCGAACACAAATGTACAATGCAAACGGCCATGCACAATACTAAGTGGAATTCTCTTTGATGTCTCTCGATATCCTCCAGGACTTCTCTGTTCTGTGGACCTATGCACGGGATTACCCACTCGTCTTCTGATTTCGATGGACGCCTCTCTAGAGCCGTCCCATTCATCGACGGAGAAAGATAGGAAATAAAAAAGCGAACGCGCGAGAAAGACAGAGATAGAGATGGAAATCGCGTCTCGACGCCAATCGAACCTTTCTCCTTTATCTTCATCGGTCGCGCGTGTTTTATTGTGCCGGCAAACAAATCGTTCTGCGAGAAATTATTTCATTTAGCTTTGGTCCTCGAAGGAAGAAAATTCCCTGGAAACGGGTACGTGTGCACACGATGCCCTTTGAGCCGTTTTATTGCATCCATTTCGTAGCGAGACAGTTTTGAGCGGATTCCGCGTCTTTCTCCATTTGAATTTTCTCCGAACGAGCTTCTTTCGATCCCGGATTCCATCCTTCCTTGTCACGATCAATTGGAACCGTGTTTATTGCCGTTCCACCGAGTCTTGATCTTTCTTTGAGGTTAGGTTCGGATTGGCTTTCATGCTGACGTAATACTGTAAGACGCGCCAGTTTTAATTTAGACTGCAGATGATTTCAGTAAATCGAATTCGAATTTAGTTTTGTTGTTATCGAATAGCAATCTGATTTTTAAATTAATTTGTTGGTAAATGTGAAAGTTTATGTGTATTTCTACGATGAATTTTGTAAAAGTATTGATTTAGCAAATAATATTTCAAAGAAATACAAATATTTTAACGTTCTTATATTGAAACTGTTAAAAATTCTTTCTTCCCGCTATGTATATTTTCTTTCCATTGAAATCGTCTAAACTATGATCCTATCGTTTTCAAATAACATTAAATCAATAACAAAAACATTTTAATGTTATACTTATGTAGGGATACTCTGTATAATACGAAGCGCGAAACTTTCAATCTTCGCATTTATTATTTCAATCGAACAATGAAACAACCGTCATCAAATGAAATTACGCGAATCGAAGGAAGAGAAATTCCCAAGCAGCTCGATGCTCGTGAAACCGCGAAATAACCGCGTTGAACGAATTCGAGCTCTTTATTTCATCGGTGATCGCGGACAGTTTAATAAAATTCCGTCGGGGAACATTCGAACGTGAAATCAGGCGGAGGAAGGGAAGATCCATGGAGGGGATCAAAATAAAAAAAAAAGAGAGAGAGAGAGAGAGGCGGAAATGGTATTATGGAACGCAGAAATTCGCGCCTCGTCGATCCGAATTACAGCTTACGGTCGATTTTAACGATCCATCGAAGCAGCTGCGGCAAATCGAGCTTCCTCGTGCCACGGATTCTCCGCTGGCTGCCTATGTCCGAGGGGGATGATTGTTTGAGAACTGTAAGGGGCGGGGAAGAAATGGAAGGGTTGCAGGTGGAGGCTTAAGCTCGCTCTTGCCGCTGGAAGATTGGCGAACTTCTCGGCGCGAATTTAATTGCGAAATGTATTTCGCTTGATTATTTTTTAACCGTAATCCACGCGATAGTTCTGGAAATTTAAATTCGATTTAAATAATAAATTATCTCTCATCTATAGTGGAACATTCGCGATAGCCAAACAAACCACCATAATGACTGAGAAACGGAGAAAAATAAAAATCAATATATTAATGCAACTAAAAATTTGTAAAAATTACAAATTGGAATTCACGTTTTCCCAGCATGGCCTCGTTTTTGAGACGATCAATCTTAAATATCGATGAGAATAGCGCTATACGTGCATAGATAGCGCAAAATATTTCGAGATTGATTTTTTCATAAACGACACATCTTGCGCAAAGATATCTTTTCACGTTTTCGATTTGGTTTTCCCAGACCATAAACTACCCATCCCTTGTATTTAACTATACCAAACAAAATCGTAAAGAATCCAAGCGTAATAAAAGTTGACGAAGATCATCTATTCTTTGGCTTTTTTTTTATTGCTCCGAGAGAGGCTAATAAAAAGCAATAATAAAAATCCTGCTTGGCAATTTCATATGAGAATCCAACATAATAATAAAGGATCACGTAAAGGACCACGACTTCATATCGGGATGAAAAGCGAACGGCGAATCGTAGGAAAACACGCAGCAAAGCAATCATGACGTTTCATCAGACCAACGAGAGTAGCGAATCATTCCGCACGTCGGGTCTGCCAAACAAGCACAAAAGAGGGTATCGAGAGATCTCGAGCTGCATCGGAAGATATCGAAGGAGGGCAAAGAGGATCCGCGTTTTCCCATTGTGTATCGAGATGTAACCACGCACCCTCGTCGTCTCGTGCATCCGCCTACGAGAGTCATCAAGATGTTTATCCGTTTATAAGGGCCACCATCCGAATATTTATTCGCCCAGAGCTTGGTCTGTCTTTAGTTTTAACACACCACCGTTAAGAGTCCTCTTGTCTGGATTTATTAGTCCATGGAAATTTGTCTTTAAATTTATCTTTTTTTTTTCTGTCTATCAGAGATAGATTCCTGGAATTTATTCTGACATATTTATTGCTGCCTCTTTTCATTCATTTTTTATCATTCTATATCTGCAAATTAATAGTAGTTCATTCCTACTTCTTCTAATTTGTCGAATTTTCAAAATTTATCTGCAACTCTTCGCGCCCAATTACATTTGAAGAAATTTTAATTAATTTCTTGAAAGTTAGATTTAACTTGGTATTTGATTCAATCTATTTTACATTTAGTTCAAGCTTCGAGTTTTATTTCACGTTAAGTTAAGTTGAAGAATCTTCCCGATCGAATGCGGGTTAAAGGATCCCACTGGAAAGTTTCATTTTCGCTGTAACGACGTAAAAATGTCTAAACAGAGAAGAAACTGAGAACTATCGATTTTACAAGAGGAAACATGATTTGAAGGGCTGAAAGGGTTGAACGAATTAATTGCAACGCTGCCTTGAATTCTCGGCAACAATTCAGGCAGCCGGTTTCTTAAGAATTTGGCACGGATATCTTTCTCAGGAAACGTACATTGTTCCCTCCAGTGAAAGGGAGGGAATATAAAGTGCCCACCCGGCTCCCATTTAAGTTGTTTTCGAGCTTCAACTCCGGGAAAACACGAAATTTGGTCGTGTGAAAGCAATTCCAGGGAATATCGTATTTAACCTGGTCGGGGCGTCCCTTCCACAGGATATCCCGTAATTTTTCTCGCTAAGAAGAAACCCGCGTAAGACACTCCCACCGATGTTTCTTCCACATAATCGCGGTTAATTTTTCACTTATGCGACTTTTTCTTCTTGACTTTGTTTTTATTCCTCTCTCCTTTTTTTTTTTTTTTTTTTTTTTTTTTTTGAAATAATTCCGTAATCTATGAATATTCGAGAGGATTAAATAGACATGTATTTCGCATTTTTAGGGAATTATCCGAACTATAGGAGCTCAATAGCATTTCAATAAAGTGCTCTCTCCATTGGTTTTTATTGGTTTGGATGTGCAATCTTTACATTTTTACCGTGAGGTACTGTATTTTCCATTTAGCCTTTTTTGGTTTGCTTTTGTGCAGCATTTCGTCATTTATAGCTCTTGGCAATCTTGTGATACGGTCAGATCAAGATTAATTACTAGTAGATGTTAGGCTAATAAAACTATACAAAAGAAATACAGAACACTTGGCTATGTTACACCAATTTAAATCGCACGCAATAAGCCAAATACGTCGATGTCGATGGAATATAGTTCAAGCAGCACGCACTTCACCGCACAGCCTTTAATCTCGCCGATCAATCGACAACACTCCGCGTGGCACGTTGGAATGAAAGGGTTAAAAACTACGGCAGGCCTGAACGACCCTGCCGAATCCGACTGGCAGCAATAATTACGAGGTTCCCGGTGAAAAATCATCAAGGGCAAGTGGAAAGCCGTGGAATGAATGGAATCCAGGTCGTTTTGTCATCGATAATCCATAAAGCGGAACGACGACGTGGCACGGTATCAAGGCGTCATTGAATAGGGGGCGCCAGTGAATCGAAAGGATCGCCAAGACCTATTATGCGATTGCTCATTATTGTTTTACGATCCTGGCAAGCCATCCAGCCAGCTCCATGGGTTGTGCAGCCGATAATAAAATCAAAGTACCCCTTGATACCGGTTGATTCTTTCATCAGAGGGTAGAAAGAGCGGAGGGGAGGGGTGAGTCTTGAAAGCTTACGATGGAGTGGGTAATTACACGCCGGCTGGACGTGTTAATTTTAGGCGGAGCTGTCGACTTCTGTCCTTCTTGAACGTGGTTCCCTCACAGCTTTTTGTTTCCGACGCTTGGCGGTTGGTTTTTGGGATTCCGGTCGCGTGGTTGGGGTTCGTGGTAATTATTCGAAGGGTCGGACGTGGTGAGAAAGACAAGCTCCTGGGCGGCTTTTCGGCAATAATTATTTTTATCGTGAATCATCTGGGCACAATTGCACTAATATAACGCTTATTACTTATTGTTATATATCATTATACTTTATTTCACTAATACCGACATTAGCGTTAATGTACATTAATAACGTATTTACGTATCGATACGAATGAACGAAATAGCAGATTATTTGTTTATTATTGTTATAACAAACGCAGGATGAGGCTTCAATGATCTGTTTTTTTAATTAAATGGTCTCCAGGAGTCTGTCAATTGGCGTGTAACAAATTTAGTGAGAGATTCTCCTCGAGATTCATTATATTAATTTGTATATTAATATTTGTATATTAATATTTGTATATTAATTTGTTTGAAAAAATCTGCATGAGCCACTTAGAAGCATACCAATCGATTCCGACGAGATTTATTTCTCAAGAATTAGACACACAATTTCTTTATTCGCTTCTCTCGTTTCACGTAAAATTGTGGAATTTTGAAATCGAGTCCTATAAAACTTCGTAACGTGTCAATTTACAAATTGGTAAATTATTTCGTCTGAAAATTATTTCATCAAACAAATCTTCTGGGCCCAGTCGGTCGGATGTATATATTAAAGAATTTCTTGTGTATGAAGTTTCAAGAGTTGGAAGCAATTGTGCCAGCAGGTAGTTCGGTGATGTATTATCTTCGTAATTTCATGAGGAAAGCTAGTGAATTTAATAGAAGGCTATTAGTGTCTTTAGTGCGACCTCAGCTTGCGAATTCCATTCAGCTTTCAGCAGTAACGGTATCTTGGAAGCATTTCCGCCGCTATCTAGTGGCCATTTTGCTGCGGCAGTCATTAGGTGTTGCACCGTTACATGGTCACGAGACTGGCGTTAAGATAATCCAAGTACCTACTGCCACCTGGCAATTAATTTCTTGTATTTCTGGAAGCTTTGCTAGTTCGATGCACCCGTTTTGTTAATAGCATACACTAATCCACTTAGTGAGGATCTTTAGTAACCTACGTGCTGGCTCGATTTTCATTTGTACTTGGAAATCTTCGTTGGTCACTGAATATTTGGTCACGATGAGCATTTGATACTGGACACTAAGTATTAGATACTAAATATTGGATACTAGATACTAAATGTCGGATACTGAAAATTAGACATTAGATACTAGACCTTTGATAGTGGACGTTGCATACTCAATGTTAGAAATTACATAATATTAACAATGTTAGATGATACTATATGATACCAAGACGTTACATACTGAATACTAAGCGATATACAATGAATACTGAACACCGAATACCAGATATTGGATACTGAATATCGAATACTGAATGCCATTCATTACACGCTGTATCATGAATATGACATATTCGTTACTGGATAATATTCGATATTAGATACTTGATCTATAATAGATAGGTGGCCAGCAATCTCGCAAAAGTTTCTTCCTTCGTCTGACACAAACCAATATAAAAGGAACGATCTATTACACGATAGAGTGATGTCGATAAAAGAGAGAGAGAGAGAAACTGTTATAGCGATACTTATCCCTAAACAAGCTGTAACGACTATGTGGCTAGAAGCTTGCAGTAATATTCCAAAAACGTCTCTGCCCATGGTAGTAGTTTCGATATACTAATCGTTATACATCGTGACATTACACGACCGCGAAGCCAGCGGTAAGATAACCCACGAATTCTCATGGATAAGTGGCCTTCTAACATCGAGAATATCCAATCTACGCGCACGCACGTAAACACTTTGCAGTTATTGATGGGATCCGAAACACTTCGTATTCGAAAATATTCCAACACGATTCGATACATAAATCTCTCGAAGATCTTAATTGTCTTCGAAGTCTTGAAAATCTTGACAGACTTGGAAGACTCAAATATAGATAGGTCTTGAAAGCTCGATCAGTTCGATCACTTCTATCCAAGCAAATTCACTGCGAATTTCATTCACATGAAATAATTGGAGAAAGTGTGGAAAGTTCGGATTATCATAAATACGAGACTTTCAGAGAGATTTTCGAGGAGCTTGGATTCATGTTCCAAGTGATTCGAATTTGTCGCCATATATGTAATACTAGTTTCGATTCCACGCCACAAGGTACGAGTTTTAATCGTATACAGAGGGTGCACGTGTAACCAGACTGTGGAGCGAATCCATCCTACCGGTTTTACGTCAGCCACGTAAATATATAAATATGCATCGTACAAACCGAGCTTGTCGTCGAAAGTTTACCTGTACCGTGATCCCGAAACGAGCCGACTCGCAACAGCCAATTGGAACGGGGAACGCTGGCGAACTCGTTGCGCTTAAGAAATTGTGCTGTGGTTTTGAATTTTCTCTGCTTCGAGAAGCTTTAGTTCAGAATGATCTTTATTATTCTGAAACATTTTTCAAGTTATATAAAATATAAAAATGGCACCTTAACAGGAAGATCCCGAGGACCAGCAACGGATATAAAATTCTTTCGTTAAAATGCACGCTAGATGCATGTTCTCGTTCAGTTGCGTATTTATATTCACGGTTCACGGGGTGGTTTTGGCCGTTGATAACGCGGCTTATCCACGCTCAGCCAGCATAATATACTTTTCGCCATTACGCAGCTTAACGGTGAATCCGATGATGGAGGCCACGTCGAAAGGCTTTTTAATATTTGAAAAGTTTATTATGGCGTCCGGGAATGGCGTTTACGCTGCATTTATCAGTGATTCGTCAGGCTTGTGCACGCGTGTCTATGTTCGCCCCATTGAATCGAACGACTCTAGCCGTAAATTCGCAGATTTACTATTTTCAAATGATTTCATGCCAATAACTCAATAAAATTATTCTTCACGTTTGAAGCTAATTTTGTGTAAAAATATATGGATATTTGTTCCTCAATTCGGCTAACTCATGAAATTCAAACGAACGTAATAATATTCGTCTTAATTTCAGTTTTAATCTGTGAAATGTGCACTGCAATATCATAATACTGAGTAATCAGGTACAATGTCGAGTAATCTCCCTTTTGAATGCAAGCATTCTTTTACAGAATTTATTTTATCTCCTTCTAGAATTAAAAAAATAATTTTAATATATTTAATGTGATAATTTCATAATAGTAGATTTGTAATACTAATAAGGCTACAAAATTTTGCGACATAAATATAACGAAATAATTCTGTTATTAATAAAATCCGTAGTAGTAGCAATAATAAAGTGAAACATCAGTAACAACTGTACTACATTAGTGTACAAATACTTTTAGTAATGGAAATTGTCGTGAAAGGCAAAGATACATAAAAAAGTCAATGCTCTCGTTAATTCTAATAATTAATAAATTAAAATCATTCTCTGAGCAAAAGAAACCGTTAACCTCGTATAATAAACACAAAGTTAAGTTACGGCAAGCAGATGGTAACCGCAGTATAGTCAACCTACCTACGTTTTAATATCCTCTACTACCTTCAATCTCAAAGATATTGAAACGAACCTTTGAGGACACGTAATTTTTTGAACGTAGAATACATTAAGCTCACAATTATTTCTTCCCAAAGCATATTTCTGCAGAAATAAAATACGGGAAAAATGGTAAATGAGGAAATTTCGATTCACGATTACCTGTGTCCAACCGAGTCTCACGGTAGAATTTTTGGTTTCGTTAAAAGCAGCATTTTCTCATCGCCTCTTGGCTTCAGCTTTTTGCGGGTTAGCGACACTCGATCGATTTCCCGGTGAAATTCCAGGGAACTTCAGGAATTGTTAATGTATCGCTGCCTTTGAGAGTCGGTCGTTTTTAATGTTTCAGTTTTCGTCGAAATTTCGAATTGCTGGTTATTCGTCTCTCTCGAGGCCGAAGAATTATTCAAGTTTTTCGAGAGTTTTTAATGGTTCGCCTGTTTCGCCTCAAAGTGAACCGGTATTTCCAGGAATTTCTTCCTTCGTCCGATCCAGCAGGTTAGAATTCATGAATGCTGCTCGACTGGTAAACCACCCGAAATTTATCAGTGTATAAAAATTCGTAAAGAACCAAGAACGCGGGAACTACCGTCGACTATTTGCTATTTCCTTTTATATTACCCTCGCAAATTACCTAACCTATAAACAACGCGGAAGTTTTTCACCACTCGAATTTTCGGTATACATATATCGGGGAAACAAACTGCTATTAGGTTGAAAGAAATATAGGTTACAATTTTCAACATTCAGAACGATTAATGTGGGTGCTATCTGCTCTATACTTCAACTCTAACTGTAGAGTTTCAATAAATGCAATACAAAACAAAGAATAAGATAAATTCTGTCTCAATAAACAGACACGCTGTTAGTTTCCATTAAATTTTAGGTTAGGAGTGCTTCGGATTAACTCACTCAAGTTATATATTATACATATTAAGTTAATTATAATTATATGTATACAGGCATTAAAGGAAAGGGTAGACAAGCTTCATTTACAAACGAATTCCCAAAGAACCTAACCTCTTTTCAAATACAAAATTCAGACAGGAAATATAGTTTAGAACCCTGATAGACACTAGCGCCATCTACGTTGGCAATATCCAGAGTTTCCTTGCAAAATAGAGAAGAAACATGTAGAACGGATGTTATTGAAAGAAAGAAGAGTCTGAGCGTCGACGATCAGCTAATTAGGATGAAAAAGCAAGTTCGACAGGGCGGAGAGAGGGCGCGAGGCTAGGATCTTCGCTTCAAATTTCCAAGTGCACACATCGCTAACTAGGTTACGTAATACAATTAGCGCCTCCGCTAATTTCTCAGCGCCGACTAGGCAACCCAGCCAGGATGGTAGTTCACTATTAATGGGCAAATACAAAGCGTCGACTATCTGGGACGGCTGTTCTCTCTCCTCCCCTAACCCTCTCTCAGCCTCACCTATCAGCAGAGACAGTGTTCCAGCACGGTTTACACGTGAAATTGCGCTCGCGCACGCGTCTCACGATGCGTTCGCCCCGCGTGCACTTACGTTCACGAGGAAAACTATTAAGAAGTGGGCGTGACTCCGTGGAAGGGGCGCGAATCGATGTAATTACTGGAATAGTGTTGGTTGTTTGACGTTTAATTGGAGCATCCACGGCTGAGTTTTTGTTTATTCTACGGCGAATTATTGGTTCCAGAGTATTTGCGCTGGCGTTCGGTCGCTTTCAAAGGCTGGGTTGAGGATAATTGCCTCTAATTGAAACTTTATGCATCGGGGACTTTCGAAGTCGCGCAACTTTCAGATTGCTGATCGCAATAAGTTTATATCGGTGCATTTATAAAGCAGAAAAGTCTGCGAGCTATACAGGGTGTCCTGTGATATGTGGAGCTTGTTTTAAACATTGATTCTATGCCTGGAAATGATGAAAAAAGTTTGACCGTTTTGCACTTCCAGGCAAGCTTGAAGATATCGTGTCTTTGTCTAGTTACCAGGTATTCCTAACAACAAACAGTGATCCCTTATGTTTCAATAATAAATTTATTCGCATATATGGAAACACCAGTTTATTAATTCCAAATATAGAATTTAAAAAAATACAGTTGCTAGTCCACTACCGAAAACAATCATGCATCATTTATATTCCCAACTCATTTCAAACCAGGCCAATTTTTCCCAGCCACGTTACAAACTACCCTTCCCACGCTTTTAGAGAAGAGAAACGCGTCCTCACGGAAAACGAATAATAATAGCAACAGCAAAATAAAAAGGAGCAAAACGACGGTGAAAAAAAAAAAAGAGGAAAAAAGATGCAAGTCCAACGAAGCGAAATACCGTGCCGCTGCCGTTGAAGGCTCAGCGCCGACCGAGTTTTTCAGCGTGGCATTACCGATTTATATTTTATATATAAATCGCCGGATTTACCGTCGGATATGTGCGTTTTTAGTGTATATCCTTGCAGCGAGAATGCACTCCGTCAAACGTTCCCTCGCTCGGGAGAAACATGGAAAAACGTGGCCCGTATTTTCCGCCTTTCTGTTTTTCACCAATCCCATCCTCTGCTCTTTCCTAGCATCCCCGCCGTTTTTCGTTCCCCGCGCTCTGTTTCTCCGTGCTTTTTGCCGTGAAGGGTGCAAAAGCAGCAACGGGGATGGAAAGTGTTTCAGGTGAGTGGAGTCGAAGCGCAAAAGAGGGTGTGAGCGGTGATCGGTGAACTTTTTACGAGGTTTAGACTTTTATTAAATCGACAACACACACACACAGTTCGAACCAAATAGTGATTTCTACTTGTCTCATGGCTGAAAGCTTGCCTAGACGTTGTCAGGAAATAATCGCTAATGTTGGACGTTGGACACGTTGTTAATTAAGCGCGTACTAGCCTTTTTTTTTAATGTACTTTCGATCTGTACAAAATTTTTTGCAGAAACAATTGATTTTCATAGAGATACCGCGACCATGCGCTCTTGTGAAACAGACTGTATATAAGTGTCGTATTACTCGGCAGATCTTTATGCGTTTATAGGGAATTTGAAATTGCAAAATTGCACAGGATGCACACAACATGAAAAGGTATGCAAAATATCCAAAGTACAGTAACCTTCTGTTATACTTGATGGATAAAATTATCATCCACCGAGGTTCTACTTTCGATGATATTCCAGAAAATATGAGTTTGCATAAAAATTGGCAATTCAGTTATATTAAATACAGTAGCGTGCACGTGGCTTTTTGCAGCTACTTGGTTATCTATAAGTGACGATATGTGCCTCAAAAACGATCTCAGCTGCCACGGAGTCAACCTTCCTTCGAGGAAACTCGGAACTCTCTCATCGCGTACACTACCTTCAACCTAACCTAGCGTGCGATCGAAAATTTTCCAATTATCTGAGTAAACGCAGATGGCGCGTCGCTCGCGAGATCATGGCGTGCAAAATTAATCGGATCGGCTCTCGTTCGTTTTCGCTCCGCTCGAAGCGGTCCGAGAAATCTTTTTGCGCGACCCGGGAAGGGCGAAAAGGAGGGAAAGAAAAGGGAACGATATGTTTCTTTCTTTGTCGGGCGTTCCAGAGGGATCCACGTGCAGGGTTAATCAGAGTCGAGGTAAACAAGCGTACGACCAGCTCGCCTGGTAATTAGTAAGGTCCGTTAAAGTGGATTCCGACACTAGCGCCGCAAAAAAGGAGCGACACGAGGACGATTAAAAGCCTGCTCGACTTGGCGCTCCCTTTTTCGTGTTTCGTCCCCACTGCTGATCTTCGTTTTCAATTCTGATGACAGCGTTTCACAGAATCCATGTTATTCGCGTTTTAATTGGTTTTATTGGCTCCTCGTTTATTTTGAATTTGGTGATCCTCGGTTATTTGGTGTATTGTTAGAAAAAGTGTGATTGGAGTGGATGAAAAATTGAAATGCTCTGACGTAATATTGTATGTAGTCTGTTTTTAGAGAAAATTGCCAATTGGGCAGGTGGATGTTATAGATTTCATTTTTAAAACTCGCAGCGAGTTCTATGTTCGAAATGGGTTTGATGTTTTTGTAAAAGATTAATCGGTAGGTGGATACTGTAGCGGTTTCGTTCGAAATATTTTTTTCTATACTACATATATGTATTGTATTAACTATATACATTAACAAATATATAACGAAATGTTATTTAAAAAGAATCAGACGATTGTGATCGCTTTGATCTTTTCCTCCATTCCTCGTATCTACTGTCTTTTTAACTAATTTTGTCAGAGATGTTTTTCAGTATCAATGTGCTTTCGAAATATCTCAGTTTCTAGAACCGAGATCTATCTCTCTGCTACCACAAATCCACTAAAGTGTCAGGATACTTATGAGGGATGAAATACGCCGTAAAAGAAACAGGATCCAATCTTCTTTCATTCCATGTCTGTCTACGAAATTTCAAGGTATACTACCAGACAATTATTACCCTCGTCCAAGGCAGTTGGACTGAAAAGACTACAAGCGAGGATCGCTGTTGAAAATCGCTTCAGAAGCTGTTCATTCACGGGCAAGGCCTCTCTCTCTTAATTCCCTTCGAGATATCCCGTCTCGTCGAGCGAAAGAAATCCGATTAGCAAGCCGCGGCGGTGCCCCTGAGCCCGTGAATCATAAAAATACACGGGATTACAAAGGGGCTGATGATTATCAACGGGGGAGCGCCGAGGATGTTTCACCTGGCTGCACCTTATCTCTCGTACACGTGTTCCCGTGCAACCAAAACTGGATTCGAGGGTTCAAGTGAATTTTACCATTACCTTTATTAATGTTTCATGCTATTTGTTGAATATTCAAGTATACCGTAGTCGATACTAAAGTACATCGTTAGTTTATGCCTGCCTATAACTATAATCAATATAATAAAAAATATAATAATAAATAACAAATAACTGATATACTTGACTAACTAATAATCTGTAGTGGACTATATTACGTTATAGCGACATACTATATTTGATCTCAATAAAATTATACGATCTGCAAGCGGAGAATGAGTCGCAACGATACGTAGAGGAAAGTCGTGACCACGACTCCTCGTGTCCACCCTCTGATTCTTGGTTTCACACTCGGTCGAGCGGGAAAAGGAGAGGATGACAGGGTGACGAGGCTGGATGAGGCCTAGTCGTGCGTGCAACCCTACATTGTTTGCATTCAGAACTGTTCGAATGACGTTGAACAGAGATGGAGGATGGCAATCTGTGTGAATTATCTTTGGAAATGGTTAGAAAAGCGTCTTCCTGGTTTGGGAACGATGATCATAAAACATTTTTATTCTAGAAATATTAGAGAAGAGTTGTCGCCGTATAATTATTTAATAATTATTTAATCTGTGTAGGAAGACAATAGTGCGATTTATGTTTTAGAAACTTTCACGTTCAAAGAGTTGCAGCTTCTCAAGATAAACACATTATCCGCCAACGTCACGCCTTCCTCTCAATTTATACAACTCGGTCCGCAAAAACGGAGAATCGCGTAAAAGAGGGAAGAAAGGAGGTCGCTAAATCTTCATAGTGTTTCAATTACCTAATTGAATTCTCCCGCGTGCCAAGTCAGTCGCCATCGTGGCGTGAGCCAACTGGCTTCCTCGTAGGTTAAAACACGAGTAAACATTCTTAATTTGGCCGACACCATTAAAAGGTAAATAGAAAAATAAGAAATGAAATTTGCGTATGTTTTCATTGAAAATTTCGATTCCATCGCACGTTACGTTTGTCATCGCTATAAGAATATTTGGTCGCCTTTGGTCGTTTCGAACGAACCATTATAAAAGTTGCGATGGTAAAAATTTATTAACAAAAAAAAAAAAAAAAAAAGAAACAGACAACAACAACAAACACAGAGGAGCCTAAAAATTGGAAGTCGAGTATACAATATCTTTCGAAAATATTTTGTATATATACGCGAACACTCGCAATCTCTAACCCAAACTGCTCAGACGCAAAAAATCAAGTGAAATATCGAAGCCTAAAGTCGAATGTCGGGCAGCTTCCAAAAAAAGCATTTCGTAAATGTATCAAAAAAGAAAAAAAAAAGAAAAAGTGAATCAGAAAATGAATCAAGCACGAGTATCCAAGCCTAGAAATCGGAAGTCGTGTCTGCAACACCTCTCGAAAAAAAGATCTCTCTACAAGAGCGATTATCTCGCAACCCATCGCTATCATTGCCTCACAAGCCATTAACCAAAAACGTCGGGCACCAAGGATCGTTCGCGTGTAACGTTAATTCCGGAGGGGCACACATACGCGCGCATGGATGTACACTTTCGTTGGAAAGTTACAAAACCGCCAGAATCAGGGACGAGGTACGAACGAATTCAACGTTCCGCTTCGGGCCATCGTCTCTCTCTCTCTCTCTCTCTCTCTCCCTCTTTCCCTTTTCATCCTGTCTTTCTCCTTCTCTGGTCCCTTTCCATGGCCCCGGCTACGGTCTGTAAACGTGCATTTTCATCGTCGCAAAATTAGTTCTCTTCCGATGAAAAAGCTTACTTCTATCGGGGGAGAGAGCGCGCGTGCAACCCCCCTTTTTTCCCCTGTGTAGATTGCTTCAAAGCAAATACTCGCCCTGACCCCCCGCCCCTCGCTCTAAAGGTATGGCCCCGCGAGGAAATTACGGGAACCGGAGGTAAATCTAACGAATTTCCATTGTAACGCGATGCAGCCAGCCAGCCTGCAGGTTTCATCTTGATTTTTCGAGACAACGGCAGACTCTTTCAGCCGTGGATGCTGTATATCGATCCGGTTACCGACCATGGGTCTCTTGTGTTTTTCCGCTGTGATTCCTTGGTCTGTTGCACGTACGTGCACGCGTGTGAAAATTTGATCGAGAGATCGATAGGAACGCGATAGGAATTGGAGTGGTTGAATGCTGAATATTATGTGCGGATTTTCATGCCTTTGTGAGAGATCTTTAACACCTCTAAAACTAATGCAATACGCACAAATATACAGCAAGCATGAATTTCTTCAAACGTTTATTCAGTGATTCCGGTAGAATCATTGCAATTCAGGATTATGTATATTTATAAGAAATTATAAAACAGTGGCTGAAGACGGCAAATTCCCATAAAGTCAGTGATCGAAGAGACGTTTTTATTTCCGCGTCCAAACCAAAAGACTGAAAACCGTGTTCGACATTCTCGCCCATAGCCATCCTTTAACGGCAAGTCAAACATAGACTAACATACAACAAGCATGAAATCCCCCAATTATTTCTCAAACGATCGCGGTGGAATCTTCTGCAACGGCGATCGAATTATTTGTCGGAGCGTCTGGCAAAGCGAAGAAGGCTCAACTCCGCAGAGTAGGAGAGAAAAAGGTCAACAGTTAGTTCCAGTAGGATCGTGTCGCGCAACCACTTCGTCGACAACGGTCTTTACATCATTGTCCCACGGGAATCCATACCATTAACGAGTTTCGAGCTTCTTACTTTCCATCCGCTGAACTCTCGGGGCGATCCTCTGAAGTGTCGCCTAGGCGATGTGCTCCAATCGACAAAGACGGCTTCCGCGAGGCTCGAACCTGCCAATTAAGGTAGTTATCAAATTCAATGGCTCAAAGGGAATCGCTGATCACGGGAACTGAATATAACCAGGGACATCAGGACGCCAGGACTTGCTAACCTTTTTTACGCTGCGTTGTCTTTTAGCCTGTTCCACTTGGAAGATCGATGTAAGAAGCTTCGAGCTTCTTGGATCGCGCCTTATAAACGACTCGGAAGTCGTTTGTGCTTGTCGTCATTAAAACAGCCTTTGTCTTCGTCTGATCGCTTCTTCAGACGTTTAGCGTACTCGCCGATGCTTCGAAGTGTGGGCTTTTCGCTGCTTGGCAATACAAGGAGTGAGGAGAAAAAATGATTGGAGGATACTCTTAATACAAAGTTATTACGACAGTCCTGTGTACAAAGTGTGCTCGTAAGGATGATATAATTTGCAAGAGGATGAGTTCAGATCTTTTCTCCATGAATTTCCAAGCAACGCAACGTAATAATTAACGTTATTGCTAACAAGTTGTGTTCCAACACGGCGAGGCTACCTTTTCTGATAAAACGTTGAAGAAACAAAAATTCTTCCTTGGAACAAGAAATAAAAAAAGAAAAGAGAGAGAGAGAGGAAGAAAAGAAAACGGCAAGAGCTTCAGATAATAGAAAGAGTCAACTTGATAATATTTTCAGACAGCCACGTCTCATTTCCAGAAACTGGAACGCCTAAACTAACCTTCGTATTATGAATTGCAACGAAAGAAGAAAATTGGTCAAGCGTTTAAAGTGTCTTCCTTTGACGTCGTTTTGTTAACCAATGGGCGATCGTTCGTTGAAAATTCTCCAAGCGACCGTGATTGTCATCGACGCGTGAAAAATATGTAAGGGGTTGAAAGTTACTGGCAACAATGGACTCGGAACAGAGTCCCAGCGTCATTGTTCTCCTGACGGCCATTAACAAGTTCGTAGCTACTTAGCCGACGTCCACGAGTTTGCAAAGCGATGGCGCTTCAATCGAGAAGCGGCAGTCTTTCCATGTCATCAATTAGCTGGAAAATACCGTGGCACGTCAAAAAGTGAATCATTAACGATTGCAGCGTTCCCTGGAACGCCGAGGCAGCCTGTTCTTTTCCAATGTTAGCCTGTCCCTCTCGGTTCGACTTGGTCCTCCTCATAATTGTCTTCCTTGTTTCTTCCTTTCAAACATTATTTATTCAAAGATCAATGGTTTCTAGAATCTATGTGACGTTTATTACTTTTGGACTGTCCGTTGTCTTCATCATCTTTTTTATTTCACATCCCCAAAGAGTTCCTTTTCAGAAAAAAAAAAAAAAAATGTAAAAATTCCTTATATCTAAATCTATCTATATGTTCCTCTCTCGAATCTATATTTCCAGGGATCGTCGTTTTTCTTCTCAGCCTTCATTTACTAAATCCTCAAACTCGTCTCTAGATGCGTTTTTACGAAGACGGAGACTGGATTCGAAACAATTGCTCCTCGCAGAGGGTGACAGATGGGTCGATAGCCCTTTCCTGCGTTCTGGCACGCGTTCCAAGTCATGTTCTTCAACCCTTCTACACTCGATTCGCCACTTGTCCGGCGGTATGCGACTCGTTTAACGTCGTACAGGCAAATCTTCGTGACAATCCCTTCGTGTTCATCGGTCTGGCAATTCACAACGCGGTCCCCAGACACGCGGACACTGTTCTCAGGGCCAAAGTGCAATCACCCTCTGCTAGGTTGCTAGAGGGGCAAAGGAACCGCATCGGAGAACTCGACGAGACTTTCCCCTTTCGACTTAATTGGCGGCTTCGAGACTAACGGCGCCGGCCGTCTACGTCGATTGAAGTGCCGCTTTGGCCACGTTCGTCGACTAAGAAGCTGGAAACTCGTTAATGGTCCTCGCGAAACAATCGATCGCCCCTCCGGATCTCGCTCATTTCCTTTTTTCTTTTGTTTTCAAATGGCTACGCGATTTGACGAATTCTTTTGGATAAAGTGAAGATTCTAATGGACACGGTCTCTATCGAAATTGTAATTCGATTTCTAAAAAATTCAACGTTCCAACAACTTTCTTATCGGCTTTTCGCTCTCGTTTCGTTCATTCACAGCAATACTTGCGTTATTTTCCCATAAATCACCACGCACATCAGTTCTGTTTGTCACGATTATGCAAAAAAAGATTTAGCGAATTCAGGTTTGAATAGAAATTGATAAATGGACCAAATACTGTGAGCAGAAGAACAACGAAACGTGTGCGGTTAGTTAGTCCGACGGTGAGCTACGTATGCGCTTGCTAATTGCAACGATTAGGTACATAAGTAGCTAGAGGACTGGACTGGGAAGTGGGTCAGCATGTTTCAGTTCCGCGAGTGTCAAAAACCGAGTACCCATAGCTTGAAAAGCGTCTGGGCTACATAATAGTTTACGAAGATGCTACGCTATAGTGATTCTGTAGGTTACGTATAGAAATTTTGTTAACGGTCAGTGAGGTTTCAAAATTTGTGCAAGGTACCACTAGAGGTGGAGAGTATTTTAAATTGTAATCGAGTTTGGCTAAAATTTCAACACACGGATAATACAAAGTCAAAGTTTAAGAATTCACAAAGCAGAGGAAAAGATGGTTGAAAATATGGTTAATCAGAAATGTATAACAACCAATATGATGCTTGATATTTACCATAAATGGTTTTATAAAATATCCAAGACTGTATAATTTAATAAAAGGCACTTTCCAACCATCTGTTAGAAGCTTAAGCGAGACTTAATGTGACTAACAGACTCTTACGAGCGAACTAAATAAGTTTCACATGAAACTATGTTGCCTAGCTGCTGCACTGGAATCGGCCACTTTTAACGATAGTAATAAGCTACGCTAAGGAATTTATTACACGCGCGACCGGCAGATATAGCATATTCCTAATGGTGCATAATGTCCCGGAACGAGATCGTAATCCAGATGAAGATTACCATTTCGACCATTCAGAACAATTTCGTCTGCTATACGATTACGATCCTTTAAGCTGTTTATTACCAAAGTTAGCAGCGGCTGGGAAATATTTACGCGCTTCCGGCTTATCTCCGACAGTTCTTTTACGGTCCATTCACATGCAAATTAGCCGTATAGCACTAGAATACTACGTAACTATAGGAATTCGACGTTTCTTTGCTTAATGTCTGCCAATCGATCGATTGACCGATCACTACCCAGTTTTCCTTCTACTGCTTTAGTTACGAACTTTCGAAGTCACTTTTCCTACTTTTACGTTAGCACATTTCAGGATCGATATTTAAACCAAAGGCCAATTTTAATATCGCTTCCAATTTATTCCGGTTGTTTCTAAAAATATTTTTAGCTATTTCTATTTATTCTAGAATTCTATTTTCACGTCGTTTTCGATCTATTCTAGGGCCTATACTGTATTCTCGTGATCTCTAAAATTTGTATAAACGAGCTCGTGCTTCTCGGAATTTGCTCAAATTATTTTTACAATACGATCGTAATTACACTGCGACATCTTTAAATATACATTTCATAAACTCTAACAACTTTTGTACAGATCGAATGGCATCTCTCCCAACTATTTTTAGCTGCTCTTACAAAATAGAATAGTTACATAACCTCGACAAAACAAGCTCCAATTTCCTAACTTCTACCCAGCCCTAAAGGGTCACCATTCGATGATTAATTACGCAAGGAATAAAAGCAATAAGAACAACGTGTTCTCCTGCTTTGATATTTCCTCCGGAAGAGAAGGGACGCGAAGTATAATAATTTATCCGAACACGTGGTGCCTGCACGAGGACAGGATTAAAGCACCGTACACACAGTGCGAGGCTTGTTTCCGCTGCGAATATAGAAATGCAGCAGGTTGCATGATGCACCGTTGCGAAGATCGCTATTACGACGCTTCCATATTCCAAATTCTTATAATTTGAACACCTTCATACCCCAATTTTTTATAATTGGAAACTTGCACATTGTAAATATCCTAACCTAGAAATGAAATAGAAAGTAGATGGAAAGTGCACAGCCTATAATTTGTTACTTGTCTAATATCCTATTTTATAATTACACTTCAATTCACTTACAATTCTTATAATTTGAACATCTTCGTACGCTAATTTTTTATGATTGGGAACTTGCACATTGTAAATATCCTAACCTAGAAATGAAATAGAAAGTAGCTGGAAAGTGCACAGCCTATAATTAGTCACTTGTCTAATATCCTATTTTATAATTAATATATTAACTAATATACCACTACATAATATTTATAATAAATGTTATATAATACTACATTAGTTAAATTCTTACCTAAGAAGAGGCAGACCTGGAGTTACGCAATGAGGTATGAAAGTATCATCGTATGCAGAATGCTCAAAGATCCTCAGTTGGCTGTGCGTTAGCTCTAAGGGAATGATCCATGCCAGCCCGCTATATTTCCACGAGCTATAGCAACTCATCCTGTCCTGGTGTTATTCTCGCGAACGTTTCACGCCAGACTCCGTGCAACAAGGGGTGGATTAAGGTCTTTTGCGCTCCGTCCACAGCCGGGCCAGGCTAATAGAAAGAGGAAAGTGGATCCAATTCGACTGTTTTTCTGGCCTGGATGCCCTGTTTTCACGGCTCGTTGCACGAAACTGAGGGGTGGCATGGCGTGGCGTTCTGTTTGCACCCTTCCACGCACCCCCTTTACGAACTGTCGATCGACGGGATGATTTACGACGCTATAATAGCGGCCGGAAATCGTGGCGCCGGTTTTACCGTCCGGTTCAACCCTTTGACGACTTGTGATGCGGTCGAGAACATTTATTAACGAGTAACTTTCCTCGAGTGATCGTCTTGTTACAGTTTTTCCAATTTGGGGATGTTGGAGAGGGGAGATTTATGGATCGCCAGAAAGTATGTTTTTCGGTGAATCGAAGATTTTCGGGCGGTTTCACAAGAGTATTGGTCTAACGTGGCAATTCTACGTTATGGGACTATAGTTCAATATTCTGTTTTTCGTGTTTCGCGTACAATAAATAGAGAATTTTAAGCAGGCGTATTATTTGTAAATTAGGAACTTGTCTCTTTTTTTCTACCAGAAATTATTATTTCAAATTTATTATACTATCATTTTAAGAACACCGACCGGAGCCTCAAAGGGCGTACAATTTTTAGAATTTCCAATATTTGTTTGTCTCGTAAGAAAAATTGTTCTACTTTGAAAATTTCATAAATTGTTCGGTAGATCGTGAATTTTGTAAGTTAAATGACGAAATAGGGGGTCTATTTCGAGGATAATGGAGTCGAGTATGAAAAAGGAGCTGTACGCTAATTTATTCCCCGATGGCAGCAAGAAAGGTATTCATCGGCCTGTCACACGGTCGATGCGCGGAATAACAAGATGATTGCGGACGATATAATTTATTCCGCGATTACAGGATAAGAAACAGCAAGAATAACCACTTACAGGCATGCGATGCACCAAGGATGCACGAATGCGGCAGCAGAAAGCAAGTCAGCACTAATGGCCACTTCATCTTCGAATCTGAAACAGTAAAAATAGAAAGAATCAGGTCAGAGATCATCTAATATATTAATAACAACTTCTTAAAGTCTCTCTCGGCGTAATTTTAAATTTCTATTATTAGCTCACAATTTAGAATGTACATGAAGGCAGATACGAGAGTCTGGTCGTTATACAGTTTGGTAACTTACTCTGGAATTTTTCTTTCCTTTGCAGAAGAGAAGATATAAAAATGCGTTCCACTTTCAAACAAACATTCAACATTTCAAGATACATTTTCATGATTAATTTTATTTTAAAACTTTTACTCGAGCAAACGTGATGCTTTCTTAAAATCTTAATAACTGTACCTGGAGTCGTTTAAACGTCCACGCTTTAATTAATAATGTTCGCTTCGATCTCGTCAGATTTGTCTTCCCAAATTTTTGCAAACACAAACCTCGAGATTCCAACGATTGCATCGATAGCTATTATTATATATTGAGAGTGTAACAGCCAAGTTTCAGATACTTAGGAGCCCAGAAACTCAGTTACAAACTGTCTCCCCCAAGGAAAAATAATCCATCACCGAATTTCCAACCATCTGATGCATCGAATGCTCGGCACAGGGGTCATTATCCGGTCTCTGTCGAGCGAAAGAATGACCAGTGGAACAGTTTTGGCTGGCGTGGGCCTTCCCCTAATTGCAGGCCATCGATGTTTGGAAACGAACACGATGGTTCACATTAATTCGCCACGAGTGTGCTGTTTCTCAGAGTTTCGTGAGGGGTTGTTGAATAAACCGTACAACCTGGATAAGTATAGAAGGCCATGGCTTGATATTAGGCTGAACGTCTGCTCAGCTCTCTCCACTCTACTTTTCTGTCATTTCGAATCGATCAGCCCGCCTAACTGCGGAAGCAGTTAGGCTCCAGCAATGGAAGGCTTTTTATAAGCGACGTTAATGTCTAGGACGTGTTTCTTGGGAATAGGTAATTAGAAAGGGGAATTTCAGATGTTTGCCTTTGGGGCACGAGGCGATTGGGAATCGTGATGAGGTTAGGGGGTTGCGTAGGTGGCGCCACTTACGATTTTCGATCAGTTATGGTTAGTTTATCGACGTATATAATTTATTAATAGTCTCAGCGATCCTTGGATTTCTATATTTCTACGTTAGTTCGATTTTGCCAAACAACAAAAATCTGTTAACTATTTGGAAAGATATTTAGATAAATTAACCGCATCATTTCGTTGTACGTGTCAGCGGTTACATCTTACAATTCGACAGTTTTGTATTTCTACGTGATAATGGATACGTCGAAGACAAACTTAACAAGTCATACGATATCGTTAATGAGGTGTAGAAAGAAACTTTTTGTAATTTGTCTCAGCAGTTCGAGTACGGAGTCATCAAACGAAATAAATCAGGCGAGCTCTCTCGGCCCAATTTCAAAGTCCTAGGAGCAGGCAATGGAACAGGGGTATCGTTCGTAGGAATCCAATTCAATGCAATCGAGCGAGAGCGACGCGAAACAATTCGCGACGATGGAAGGGAGATCAATGTTTCAGGAATATCGAACCGGAGGGTAGCCATAAATTCGCCATCTCCTCGAGATCCTTGGAAACCGCGTCACGAACAAACAGTTCCGTCGCGTCCGTGGCGCATCTTCCATCTGATCTTCCTTCCTTTTGTATTGAGAGAAGAAAAAAGACGCTAGCAATGAGAACACGGAGAGAAAGCACGAAGCTAATATCCACGGGCAAGCTTTTATTTTTCTTTATTAACTGGATATCATGAACGACCTATCGACGGTCTCTGGTATCTGGCAGACTCTATTCTCGGATCGCGTGTGACTCGCGAAGAAATATGTGTGTTGGATTAGCGAGCGATTAAAAAATACGAATTTGCACAAGTATCCGCAGACTGCTAGTAATATTCGTGTCCGTATCATTCTTTGCATCGCATGTAACCAACATGAGCTTGACTTCTATCTCTAATTTCCGAAAAGAAAGAAAAGATCAACTCCATTCTTTCGTTCGAAAGTCCGAATTGTACTAGTCACATCCGACACCCGCTTAACCCATCCTGCCCACTTTTTCCCACCTGATCAACCCCTCTATATTTGCCCCCAATCTCTAAAAAAGGATCCACCAGTTTCCAAGAACAATACCGGAAGATCAGCCAGAGGGAGAGCAGAGGGCTATCCCCGGCAAAACATTGCTCGCAGAACACAACGCAGTGGAGGAGAAAAGGACAGTGTCATCACCGCGAACAGCACAAAGGGACGCGGCTAAGTGGAAGAGAGTCCGGTAATTTGCTTTCACCGCGAAGAATAAAAAGGGGACGGACGATCAGTGGGCGGATTAAGGAACGCTGAGATTTTCGAAGGAGCGGAAGCTAGCAACGCGGAAACCGGACGTCGAGCAAGGTCTTCCCTTGCTCGTAAGGACAGAAACGGACGGGAGGAGAGTGGAGCTAATATCCTGCAGGAAGAGGAGTCTTTATTTTTCTTTATTAGCCCGGCAACAATGGCGGAGTACGCGCGCCAGTGTCAATGGTCTGGCTTTTCGCAAGCTCGAGCAAGCCTGCGAGCCAGCCAAGCGAATAGAACGAGGCCGCATCTGCGGATTCCCCCAGCCAGGGTGGTTCCCCGTCGTCTGCGTCAGAGGAACACATAGCTAGTGGCTACAAGCTGGAAAAGAGTTATGGCAGACCCGGGGAACACGGAGTGGAATGATATTAAAAAACCGAGGGAGGAATTGCGTGGCTTCCACGACACTGTATCACCCGTCGAATTAATGTTGCAGTAAGGACACCTGCTTGTGGCGGATCAGACGCGGGATGACTGTTCTTTGCGATAAACAGCTGGGTCTTCGTATATCTGATTCTGCTTGGATTTTATGGTTGAATAGTTTTCAGGTGATTAAGGATAATTGAGGAGATTCGTGAAGCCAGTCTGCTATTTGGTTGGATTTTGTGTTTTTATGGTTCTGGAATATTTGCCAGTAACCGAGGATGTTTATTAGATGAATCGTATACACAGATGGACTTTTGCTTGACTGTTCTTCGAAGCTAAACAGCTGCGCCTTTGTATATCTGACGATGGTTGAATTCTGTATCTACATAGATTTTGTGTTTGTATGGTTTTAAGATGTTTGAGGATAACCGAGAAAATCCCGAAATGAAAAACACTCTCGCTCCAAGAGAGTCCCTGAAAAGTGTCCATATCGGAGCCAACGCACCGAGCGTTATCTGTAATCAATAGCATCGCGTCTCACAGTGGCGAAGGATGATCCCAGAGCGTCGCAAAACGAGAAACGCGAGGAACGTGTACATAAGGACGCGAAGGCGTACGTGGCGAAGACGAAGTCGGAGCAGAAAATACAGTGCAAAGAGCAAAAAAACTGAAAGAGGAAAACAGGGGAAGCCCGGCTCCCAATGTACGCAGGATTGGAAAAAAGGAAGAACTGAGAAATGGAGGCAGGCGACGAGGAGAAGGAAAGAAAAAGAAGCTGGACGATGCCAGTTAGAAGAGAAACAGACCAAGGAAAGAAGAGAAACATCGCCTAGAGCGTCTCTTCGTGCGTCCCCTAGCTGTCTGCCCCTGGTGACTAGGCAACCAACCTCGCTACGACGCTCTTCGGAACTCTTGCTGGTTTCTTCCCTCTTGAACTCTACCTGCTGGCTCCTTTAAACGGCCGTGTGACGCTGTCAGCCACCGTATTACATTCCGTACGCGCTCACACGATGTTCCCTTAGCGCCTACGTGTGTAACAGTCGTTCCAGCCATAGGTGCATCCTAATAGTATGCTCTTTTTTTTTACCAAATATAGGATTTTAATGGGGGACGTATGAAACATCGTTTATTCCTTGAAGAAATTTTACACAATGACGAATAGACCGTCGAATTTTAGACATTTGTGGGGAATTAAAAATTCCCAAGGAGACGAAAACCAAACCAAATAAGAAGAAAATTTCAGTAACACTTTCGCTATTGATTGACAACTGCCGAATTAAAAAACTGCTCCGCTGTAAATAATAGACACTTATCATATTGCTCTCCTATAGTATTCAGATACCATCAATCCTAAAAACAACGAACTGATGATATCTCATCCGATAAATTTAATTCCGTTGCCTTGGGAGATTTGAAAATCGTGATCTCATTTGCATGCATGCACATGGAAAGAAATGCGTTGGAATACGAATCCATTTGTACGGCATCCTGAGGGACGCGATACCGAATAACACGATCCCCTGTGTCGACAACCCCATAATCCAGCCATACACTGTGCGTGCCGTTGCCCGCAGTCTGCGTTATGATACGCGTCGGATTATGTACGCGGTTTAATGTCCCTGCTGACATGGTCGATCGGTGTAACGACTTCACCAATGCTACTACACTTGAGATTGAAACGTTCCAAAGAAAATAATAGTGAGCTGTATCTAATAATTACTAGATTGCACGATGTAAATCAAAAGTGTCCCAATATTAATGTAACGAGTCAAATTCAATGCCTAATAAAATGCCTAAAAGTTTCCAATGGATAGGCGAGCTTAATTACATCAAATGTCTTCGAATTTGAAGATTCCACCGTGTGTAGTAAAGAATTCCGCAGCTTGCAGAGCAAAATTCCATTCCTTTCGTAGATTTTACATTTGACGTCACTTATTGCAATAATCTCGTCTGCCATAAATTCGTGACAAATGTAATGTTACAACGACAAGTACGTTATCTTATTCTACTTCTCTTCAAGATATACAAATTTAAATAAAATTCGGTATTGTGTACCAGTTTAAAGAGAGGCAGAGTTTTATGTAATATTTCGTAGCACAAGAAGTTCTCGCGTTTCGGATTTAATATAACGTTCATCGCATTGTTGAACTTACCCCTTCGAGGAGTAAAATTTAGCCTCGCAAACCTGCACATTTAAAATTTATTACACAAGTCGAGAATGTCTGACGTGGGTGGGGAGGGGGTGGCTGAGGGCGGTGGTAGACTCGAGGAATTTGTAATTTAAAGCAAAGTAAATTCCGCGTAAACGCCAGTTTATAATTCTAAATAACTCTCTCTGTACAATCGATGTTAATTCGCGAATAAAATCTAATTAACAACAATGTGTCCCGCTCATCTCCCGAATCGCGATATTTTTATTTCATTTTTCCTTTATCTAATTATGAAATTAAAAACCAGTAAAACGAGGTGGATTACGAAAATGCAAAATGTTGGACAACTTAATAGGTTGGGTCAGATCTTTCATCGTCGCCAATAGATATCTCGATAAAATCGTGTTACAGCAAGCTCTGTTAGGCTTCTCGCGTCTAATAATAGCAGATTTGACGATAAAACAAATAAAATTAGGAATCGTCTTGTACCTTCATAAAATTCACTAATATTATTAGTTGATAAATTACTGTGCTAAAGGATTCAGATCTGGTAAACTGGCATGCCCATTGGAGATCTGGCATCAATAACACAAGAACTGCAGATGTTACTAGATCCATAAACCTCGCTAGACCTCTCCACGTCATAACTGATACAAAGTACCAATACATACAAGCTGTTAATCCCAGCAACAGCTAAGAAATCTCATCCACGTCATAAATCCACTTAAGGGCCAGGCTCAATCCTCGGTAAAGCCCTATTCCAGTCATAAATTCGCCGATAGCTGGCTGGCTCATGCATCATTAGGGAAATTTCGCGATCAACGGCTAACGCCAACGGGCAACCGATTACACCAGTTTCACTTCCCAATCAACTAATTCACGAATGCTTTTAAACGATCCAAAACCATAACAGCCATTAAAAATATTAACAGGAAGCTTTATAATGTATCGACCTTTTCTTCGTGTTGTATTCTTCAATCCTTTAACGCTGTGAACTCATACATGAGATTTGAAAAATTGTTAAATATATTATGCACTTACGCGCTGAGTCTGTTAGGCAAAGTAGGAATATTTAATTATTCTTTATTACTTTCTGCTATTAGAAATAGTTTTATTTCGATATATACCCTTTGTTAAAATTTTTATTTTTTGAAATATTCTTGTTTCTAAACGCTGCAGTGAAAGCCTTCGACGGGAACAGACATTCTAGTTTGAGAACGATATCGGGATGAAATAGCACGCTTCGATGATGGCCCTGCTTGATTTCACTTTTTTTTCGTCCCATGAAAACGCGACGAGATATTTCCACGACACGAAAATTTCGCCAATAACATCGAATTCGCGACGTCATGTCACCGTGAAATCATTACAGCTGGTGATCGTTAAAATTAATGGACTCCTGCGTCCCGTGCTATATTTCCATCGTTAATGAGACGTACCCGTGACAGGAAATAAACGATCGAGCATACCTACCCATCGAAATGTTATTAAATTCGGTTCGCTTCTCCGCGTGATACTTTCGAATCAACGATTGATTAACAATTACTGTTACCAGTCCTACTTTTTATGGACATAGACAATTTATCGTCATTTTAGATACAGTTTTTCAGTTTTATAGAAATACTTCTTCAAGTTTGAATACATGAAGTTTTGAAATGCCAAAATTCAGGGATATGAAACACGACAATTTTTGTAGAATATAAAATATACTTCCATTTTCGAGTTCTACTCTTCCGTCTGTGTTTATGAAGATACAAATTTACATAAACTTCGACACAAATTTCACGCGATCATATTTGTCTTTCACTCTCCCACCCCTCCGCAGCCTCAAAAAGGAAAGAAAAAGGAAAAGAGTAAAACTAGAAGTTCCGGCTGTATCGCACAGGAACAAGTCGGCTTATTTTCTCGGTGCCGCGTTCGCATGCATCGTGTACAGATTGAAATCCAACGAGGCATCGATCGAGACGCGACGAAATTCCACGGAACGGGGTCGATGGCACGCACGGGGAAACCTGGCTGCTCCTGCGAGCGGAAATATCACCGTGGAATCCTACGTTTTTTCTCGTCAGATATGGGGCATAGCTGGATTAACGATTAATCCCCGCTCTCGAAAATCTATCTTGTGCAAGGAGCACAAGAAACAACGATGTTTCATGATCTTGGCCACGTGATCTGTGTAAAACAACGGCGCCATAGTAGCTTTCCCTTGATCGGATGACTTTATCACACAGAATGATCACTTCAGAGTAAGTTTAGAATTTTCACCGGTGAACTTATTCGTCTGTAACCACCGAATTTGTTATTTTATTCACCGCAACCTTGAAGAATGACTAAAAGCTTGATTCTTCGATTTCCGACGAAATTTAATGCCAGCTTCAATACCGATTCGAAATTACCACTAAAATGTTTATAGCTTTTTAAAAGAAGAATTTTTAACTAGATATCGACGGAAGAACAGACGGTCGAACGATTTATTTCCGCTTTTACGATTCGTTACGTTCTACAATCGACTAAAGAAACCTGCAAATGCAAGAACCAATGAAGTATAAAGCATAGGCTACTACACTATACACAAAATGTAAGAGAAGTAGGGAGAAGTAAAGAGAAACAAATGGAATTTCTTGAATAGGAAGTCGGATGATGCCGGTGATTCAAAAGCACGAAGTGCAATATTTTATCGTCGTCACGTTTCCTACTGGCTCTTGTACACGTGTAAATAATTCACGTTACAGTTACGTATGTGCTTCGCTCTTTTCTTTAGCACTTTTCCTAAAATTATTGTACGATATTTCACGGATTATATAGTTTCACAGACTGAACAATTTTTTTATATCAGTATCATCTAAATTTCAGTTTAATTATTTAATCTGTATAATTATATTATTCGAGGATGGAGTAAAAAATATAATTCAGACAAGTTTAATAATAAATTGTACGAGGCAAAGGAAACGGAAAATGATATAACACGGTAGAAGGAAGGAGGCAAATCATGCTAGATACGAAGCTCGATTTGCGCTAACAGCCAAACTGCAGCTTAGTCAAATATTGCTCAATGGCTTTCAAATGAGCCAATGCATAGCCCCGTTCACGTTCCAATCATGTACAACGCGTTGAATAATATTTGTCGTTGTAGTATGAATGAGGCATCCATGTAAATAGTCGGAACGAAATTACATTTGAATAATAAATTTTCCGCCGGAATAAATTTTTCTGCAAACATTTTTATTTCTGTCTCGAACTGGTAGCACGCTATACAACCCAGACGATGCTATAGACACGAAGGAAATCTTTAACCTATAAATATTATAATCCGCCTCTGCAGGCCTCTTAAAATATTCTTAACGAGCCTTGCAATTCATTTCGCAAAATGCTCATTCCTCTCTGGAGCACTGATTTATAAATAAAAAGGAAGAAGAGAAATGAAGAGAAAAGAAGAGCATGAAAAGAGAAGAGGAGAAAATATAAGAAAAGTCCGCTGCCCTAGGACCAATTACGAGCGAAACCTTGACAATCGTTGTCAAAAGAAGAGCGTAATCCTCAGAAACGTTCAAACGAGCAGCGTTTCACCAACGACGCCATAAATTAATGCGCGACAGAACGGGGCGACTTCCCCCGAAAAACCTCCAAAAAATAACAAAGAAAAATGGAACGAAAAAGAGAAGCGATCCAGTTATTCTCCACGGGGCCGGAAATTTCCGGAAACACGAATTTTCATTGTGCCCCGAGCGGAGGTATCCGGAAACGATAACAACGAGCCACATAACCGTGCGGATAAACAATAGTCGACAAACAACGGGCGAGAATTCTGCATTTCAGGGGCTCATCGTGGCCCGCCAATAATGGACGCCCGAACGGGACACGTTTCTACGTTGAAACAACTCTGCGAGCCCATCGGGATCAGGAGGAGTGGAAGAGTGGCGCACTCGCTACAAGATACGCTTCTATGCTTCACGATGCCGAGGTGGGAATATTTTTCGTGGCACTTGCTGTTTTTTCCCCAAGGGATACGTTCCAACGTTCGGTGTGAGATTTGAGATTTTTATGTGGAAAGGAGCTTTTTGGGTAGGAAAACTTGGATTTTAAGGTTAGGTTTGCATAACAGATACGCAGTCACGCTTTTACGAATATTAGCGTAGGTACTAAAAGAATTTTTGCTGAAATTTTGTAATAACGTAACTTTTAAGAACCGTTGTAATTTTGCTTCGGAGATAATCGTTCGTATTTTTCAATGAGAAAGAATCTTTGGATTAACAGAGATTCAGAGGTTAGACCAGTGTAACACGTACACAAGTATCAAGGTACGTAAGGTAGGTAATGCAAAAAGATGATTATGGAATTGTCCAAACTTGTACAAATTATTGGCAGATTCCCAAGACTGTAAATATTTTAATATCAATTCTTTTTTTCTCTCTTTTATATCGGTATGTTTCTGACAGATACGATCTTCACATACCTAGCCATAACTAGTAGTAGATTTAGAAAGGTACATTTAAAATTTCGAGAAACTATAATCGGCGTGAGGAGTATTGATATAGTGTACCGCTAATATAATATATTATAATAACAATAACATCAGCACGGCTCGTTCCTCGTCCGTCCATCTCTGTTTATCATGAACCAGCGGCCGATTCTGATTAAACCGAATACCCATAATGGAGCCTAACATGTGTAATCCTAGGCTGGGTTTATAAAAACGTCCTGGCGCACGCTGCCGTAGGAAACGGGGGAAAAGCGTGCAGACTCGTTAACTGATAATCGATAATCCTCATCCGCCTGGTCGGTCCACCTTTCCCTCCCTTTTCCCCTCCATGTTGAACGTACAACAACGGACAGAAAATATCGACGCGATCCAGTGAGTATTGTGCAAGCGATATTAAAGCTTTTCCACGGAACTCAGTGAACTTTTCGCGGCAAGCAGACTGTTGTAAATCGACGTAGGCAGAGGTCTGCGCCAACCTCGACGCTGGCCAAATAGAACAAAGGATATCGAATGTGTCGAGCGACAAAGCAGCGCCACGACGGTGGATCATGCGAACCATCCGCTTGGCTAATCACAATGGAGCCAGAGGTAATATCGTGTTACTTATCCGACCGTGTTCTTCGCCGGTATTTATTCTGATGAGCCTGGTTATCTCTGTTTGAGTAGCAATTTTAGACGGAATGATGATTAACGTATTAAATTTAATATTACTAAAACGCTGCTACAGTAACCTGCCAAAGCATTTGAACAAATTCTAGAGAACTTTTACGTATATAACACGCGTGTCATACGATATATTTTGAAATTTCGTTAGCAATGTAACGAGACGCGGCTGTCGTGATCATGTCGATGAAATTTGCAACCAATCCGAATATACAAATTACGCTATATCTGTTATAAAATTAGATTTACTGAAATATTAGCACGAACGCCCGTCTCAGGCATTGTAATTTCCAAACCTTCCACGCTGAAAAGTCAATTTTGCTCTTTCATCCTTTACGCTATCCATCGCTCGAAATCTGCAGGTTATTAAATTTATCGAAAATTTCATGCGTTTCTGCGTCTACAATGATAGGATGAATTTTCAAACCTACAGTGATATTTTAAATTTCCTGACCTACGATAATACGGTATATCTACATCCACGAAATTACCGACTCGCTGGAAACTCAATAAAAATTTCATATTTAAAGATTTTATTTCCATCTAAATTGCCGCCTGGTATCTAACCATGATCTTCGATGTCACTGATACGGAATCAGACATTTCTTGAATTTTCAATTCATCTAGGTTGAAATTGAAGCAAGACGCCGGTCGGAAGTCGTCATCGTGCATTAAAAAAGAGAGGGAGGAAAGAACGCAGAGGTAAAAATGTCGGAGGTAGTTGGTATTCCTACCGGAGATGTTTTCGTTAAGTTCCACCTTCATTTCTGTAAAACGTTTGCAGCACGTGAATACTTGCTTTCAAGCGTATTGTACAACTCTTAACCGCAACTAGGTCAGAGCAAACGTATATGCTGGATACTTTAATCTTTTATGTGATTGTTACGGGAATACTTGTGCTTCCCTATGTAGTTCCTCTTTGCATAGTTAACAACCTTCTCGGCAGGCACACGCGTACGCGTAAGCTTTTCTCACGAGAACTGAACAATCCCTATCGTAATTAGCGCCAATATTTTCTAATTAATGAAGCAGGACGGACTATTAATTCGGGAATTTTTTGGCTCGTTTCGAAATTTTAATTTTAGGAACTACGCGAGTTTCGAGAGATTATGGCAGAATTATACAGGGAAATATAAATATTTGTAATTAATGAAATTCTTTAGATGCTCTGAGAATTTCAAGACAGTTTAGGTATCATCTGGTGCAAGTTTCAAAAGATTATAAATATTTCACCATTTAACTTTTTGAATTATGCAAACTACGACTAATGAAGCTTCATTTTCACATCAAATTTTTATTAAACCGTATCATGGCGTAAAAATGTATCATTTTTAATTTATGGTATTCTTTCCACGTTGATATAAGAGAACTCCAGTTTTCCATTTCTGTAAGCCGTTGAACAAGATTAAAGATTTGCCAGAATATCTTTTCAAGCGAATATTAAATTCTCTCTTCTATGTTAACCACCTGAATTAATAATAATTCTAATAATACAATTTTCGTACTACGCGACATTACCACTTCATTTTCCAATCCACACCAATTAACTATCATATCAATTTTAAAATTAAGAACATTACCCATCTACGTTATACCTCTTTATAATCGAACGACGATGTTAATCAACAACCTCGTTTTCATCGTTTCAATCCTGTTTCTACAATATGTTTCCATGTTTCATATTCGTTACCTTAATTTTGCAATAATTTCATTCGGAACGTTCATTAATTCTCACAGTTCTATTGTAGCTGAATATCATTCGTGTTCTTTTATAGGAGCTGCTATAGTAGAACTCCATTTGTCTGAACACGCCGAGGAACAAACAGTTTATATAATCGGAGTTCATATAATACGGGCTCTCCAATTATCCCCACTACCTAATTATTGTTCGCATAATAGGAGCTCATGTTCAGATAAGTGAACTTAAGCAACAAAAGCTTAGTCGAGCATTGATGAGAATAGAGTTCCGCTGTACTGTACTTTTACAACCAAGGACCAAAAAAGGACACCGGTACATTCAGGTAATTTACTTCAGCTCGATGTTACAATCCCTGAACAAACTTGCGGCTCTGTCTCTGAGTCGTCGCCCAGTATCTACGGTGTCTAGATTAGAACTTCATCGTGATGAGGAATGTCTCGACGTCTCGGGAATTAGGAAACCTTCGGATCAGGATCAGCGAACTGGCCAGGTGACCGGTTTTGCTACGCGCGTCCATCCCCCGAGGGGAAACCCTGAATTTTCGTTTTTCCGCCTGCGAGCTCGATTATCCGTGTAACGTTGCACTGTTCTCGCCGAAAGCGTAACACGGGCTGCGGAATCCAGCCTCGCGATTACGCGGTTTCTCGTGCTGCATTTCGAAAGACGACGTGTGCCATTTTGCTTTCTGTTGCACGCTTGGCAATGAGAAATCCCAGATCACGGCGCGTAATTATCGCTGCAATGCGCGCAGCGTTACGAGAGTTTCGTTACACGCACGTCTCTCGATTTGCTTGACGGTGTATCAACAGGGTGGAACGTGGAATTAGACAAGCACAAAGAGAAAGTGGAGCAAGATTTTGACTGTACGCAGGGTGTTGTAGAAAGGAAACTTCGTAATAAGATTGAACTGCGCGAGTTCATAGTATTTTCTCGTTTCATTTTTCTTCCTCCTTTTACGTTTTTCTTTACTCAAAATACTTTTCTCGATTTTATTTATGTTGAAGTGGTCACCGCTTCTAAGAAAACTCTACATCTGGTCTTTTAGTTTTCTCAAGCACGGAAGCCATCGACAGCGTATAGACAAAAGATTGGGACGAAGGCAAACCGTAAACTGTAGACAGGCTTCAGGGCTTTCAGTCAGAGGGTAACACTGCTAGCGCGCGAATCTGCACCAGCTCATATTACATTCCTTCTTTGTATTTACGCTTCTGTATTTAAAATATATATTTTCTACCTTACAATTTATCCACGAGTCCCTTTGTATTCACATACACCTGATAACCTCAACAATTTAGATCGAACAGCCGACAGAATTAATCGAATGGACAACGAATAGACCCAGAACCTATACGTTGGAAACACACCTGTCCTGCATCAATGGCCACATCTTTCCAATGTTATGAAAGCCTGAAACCAACACGTGACAAAGGTATCGCGACAATTCTACATTGTACATCAATGACAATTTGCTTTATTACACCGGTGACGCTGATAGCTAATCGGCCTCGTACACAACTGCCTATCTACGCGACGATGTATCGTGGGCTTGTCACTGCATCGTTACTTGCACGACTACGGGAATTATTTAACGTGGAACACGAGGCTTTCGCTTCGTAGATAACGCTCGGCGATACGAAATCGGCGTTCAACTACGTTTCTCGTGCTGATTCTGGCCAACATTTTTTGATAAATGCTCGACAGCGTCAGCCAGGGAAACGTAGACGATTGAATTACACAGAGTAATCTGTAGAGACACCAGATGGTCGTGTAAGAGGGGACAGAAGTTCGTGTTGAATGAGATTAGTACCTCGAATAGCGCTACTTGAAATATTCAGGGAGGAAAAATGAACATTAATGACGGTGTGTTGCGATAGTGATGTAGGTTGATGTTAGGGAACCTGATAATAGACGGTCATCGGTTTCGTGGAACATTGATAAAAGGTTACTTTATTTTCCTCTGTGTCTATGTATATATATATATAAAACTTGGCGTCGATATTGCCAGCTAGATATTTTACATAATGGTTATTCGTAATCAGAACGATTAAGATTTAATGTTTTTCAATCGTTTTATACTTAAAAAAATTCCTTTCGGATTTACCGACGTCCGGCACCCACACGAGCGAAGATAAATTTTTCCATAAAATGTTTCGAACGACCGTTATTTTGGATCCCTGTGCTATTTATCGATATTTTAATATTTCTTACTACATTATCATTTTTTCTTATGAAACACGAAGAAGTAAGAATTCGTATTTTCTGCGACTCTTATAAAGTTACATTTACTTACTCACTTTGTATGTAAACGTATATAAAATTAGAAAATACGCTGGTTCGTTGGAAAATAAAATTCACCTCGCGTTACAAGCTAATTACCATTTGTAATATTCGCTAAAAATTAGAAACAAAGTAAAAGCTCGAAGGATGCATTTTTCTCGAGGTGCCTATTTGTCCCAACGAATGCACGGTGCACTCAAGACAGAATATAAACGTAACGCGTGGAATTCATTAGGGTGCGGCTAGCTCAATTTTCTTCTAAACGTGACTTACTTAAGCCACTTTAAAGACAATTGCCGCAACCGAGTGCGAAAGATACGCGTTTTAGACCTCTTGTGCTTAATTGTACCCGCTCGAAATTAAAACCCCCCCCCCCCCTCCCCACCAACGACCCGCTCTCTTCGCAACGCCACTATTTTTCATGTAACCTCTCCCTATTTTTATCCATTACGCCGTGTTAGAGGCAACGAGAATTCCACGTTAAAGCACCTACAAAGCGTTTCCTTGTATCGTACACACGGCCCGATTAATTAACTGAAATTAATTAAAACGCGCACGATAATGCGCGCCCCCGCTACGACCGGCAAAATTAAAACGCTTCGCCACCCTAATTCCCTTTTCGACTTCCGGCTTCGTAGAATACGATAGCCCATGTCTATTACACTCTTCTTCGTTGTTTAGCTCTACTTGTTCGGTTTGCAAGATGCAAATTTCATCTTTCCTTCATCTTCGTGCTCCGAATTTGTGAATTTTGCGATTTTGAATTCGACAACTTTCACAATTTTCTAGTTTGTGATTTTTTAATTCCTGAATATGTGAACATTTTTAATTGATAAGCATAATTTTGAATCTGTAAATTTGAAATCTATGAATTCTTGAATTACTGAAATTCTGGAATCTTGAATGTCCAAACGTTCAATTTGCGGATTTTCGTAACTCCGAATTTCTCGAACCTTCGATATTTTCCCACCTCCGAGTTCTTAATCTTTCGAATCGCTAAATTTTCGAACTTTCGTACGTTTCACCATTCGAGTCCTCTAAACTTTGATCCTTCCACTTGCTGAATTCTTGAATCCTCCAATCTTTCAAACTTTATATTTGTAGATTCCTGAATCTTTCAGTTCTTGCCACTTCAAACTCATAAATTTTCTACGTCCTCGTGTCTCCGCGTAAAAACGAAAATACCAAAAAGATCCTTCAGCAAAAACGCCAGTGTACTAATTACACGCGCCATCGTCATTACAATGTAACTCGCGCAACTATTGGTTGTTGACACGACTGCTAATCGATATTCAAAGCGAGTTCCCTCGAAAACTACGGGAACGTGCACTCGACTCGAACAGGGGCGGAGGGTGGAATCACTTCCTCCTCGACTTCGGCGTCGCATCGATTAAGTCGTACGAGTGGCAGCGTAGTGGCCTGATATTCAACCAGAACTAAAGGATTCTTCGGATCGAGATCAATTAAACAAATTAATCGAGCACATCTCGAGCTGATAAGTGTCGTTCGCGATACGTCTTCATTGCCAGTAGAAGGGCGCGTCTGATCGATGCGAACTAATTTGTCTTTTCCCTTACTCTCTTCGACTCTCTCTTGTTCGAATAACGTCTTTCCTCTTCTAGCTTCTACCTATAGACCTTTCTCGACGTGACAGATCCGAGAGTCTGGCTCCATTCCGTCTTCAAGTAATACCGGGATTAAGGATAAGTAACTTCGGCTGAAGTGCAATGGAAACTTTGCGGGTAACCTTACGTTCGTTGCCATCCCAGGCGTGCTCCTGATTCCGGAAAATATTTCGCGTCTCGGCTCCATACCGCCAGCCTTTTCATAGTAACGCGATATTAACCTATTTGGCCTGCAACGTTATTAAGAGTGGAGATACTTATTTTTTATACGTCTGTTTAATTGGTTATTTCCAAGGGGGTATAATTAAGGGCAAAGATCTGGGATAATCTTTCTGAGGGACGAATATTATTAAGGACACACCAACATCTGTTTTTATATATTTGTCCTTTTCATCTCCGCAGGATAAATATTATTAAAGACAGAGGAAAGTAATTTTGTGATCGCACAGGGGTAAATAATTAACCGATCGTATTTAAGGGAATAATAATAATAAGGATAAATATCGTTAATTATTAATTTTCGGTGGTCGAACAATTATTAATGATAGAGGATTTTACTATATATTTGTTCGTTTTATTTCCTGCAGGTGAGTATACGAGAATTAAATTGTGTTTCCAAATATCCAATTTATGATGACTTTATGATTATCAACGCCTTATAATTGAACGCGTTTAACGTACTTAATATTGGAATAGTGGTAGCACTTTTATTGGTTAGTTTGCATCGGACAATGGATCTTATCTAACAATGATAATCCAGAGCTTTGTTTAGACAATATTATTGTTTCGATAGGGAACAATGAGTTCCTGTAATTGTCTTGGTATTGATAATAATCTACCGACTGTTGCAGTATGATAATACGGGGCCAAGTGTATGTGCAACCTATACAATACACGCCCCATATGCGCTATCTCTAACTTAAGTATCTTAACTCATTAGCTACTACAGTCTCCGTGTAGAAATCATACAATGAAATTTATTCACACTTCGCTCAATCTAACGTGCAATTTTGCAAATTTGCAACATTCACAGCCAATCGAACATATGCATCTGATACACAAATTCATTAGCAAAATTGGGTCTAACATTCGGATTAACGTAGAATTTTGAACATTCGAAAGTCGCATCAACAGATGTTGATACCAGCGTTGGATAAAATTATAGACGATATTGCTTGAAATTAATTCGGCCAGAAAGCTGTTTAAACTGGTATCCGAAGGGAATTAATACGATAGAAAATATAATGTCGGTTAAAACTATGGACAGATTGATTTTAATGCTTGACAGCGAAAAGCAAACGAAAGCTTCTCGAATCGGAAACTAGTATAGTTCCCTGTACGTCATAAACTTTACACAGTTGACATAATAATATTTGCCGACAATGAGCAGCGCGAGCATTTCAGAAACCGGAGTATTATCCCGAGCCAGCATTGTTAACATCACTGTCACGTGTCCATTATCACGATCATTGTTTCCATTCCATATTATTCCCACTATACCCTCATCATTATTACCATGGCGTCGCTATCCACGTCGTATATTACATCTTTGAAATCCTAAACCAGCTCCTTTTTAATCCTGTCTCTATCTAACATCTAATATTAACTAATCTAATACTAGGATTTAAATATCCAATTATTTTAACGGTTCATTTAACTCATTAAGGATCGACCGATCGTTTGCCATAATGTTATACGTTGAGGTTGACCGATAGAGGAACGAGCGGATGAATTTGCAATGGAGAAATATATTGAAATAAATAAAGGTATAAGTATAGTGTACAGTGTATGCTGATCCAGATCCTCGCTCTGACAGTGTTACAATACGATAGAAGAAGCCACGATAGGGAACACGTTCATATATTTCTATCAAAGGACATTACCAAAAATGTCAACCTCGTAGCTCTAGCTAAATAATCTACTTATAGCTCTTTTGTTTCTAAACCTTGTAACCTAAATCATAATGTATATTCAAGGGCACAGTAATATGGACCTCTGATTATTTAGAATATATTTTTGTTTCACTAAATTCTATTCTCTTCGTAACAGCGGTCTCCAGATCACGCATATACAAACGTAAAGATGTAGAGTTCTTCTTGAGGTAATTTCATCAACATTGTAAATTCGTCAACTTCTTTATATTTCGTACAATCGTAAAGCGAAGATGGAAGAAATAATCAGGATAAAAGGATATCAAAGATATCGATACTAAATATATTTTTGAAAATATCAGATTTCTTTACACTTTCCTCGTACCTAAAAGATATTGTTATATATATTATTGTATTATAATAAATCGTTATTAACTGAAAATATAGCGATGCAACTTTGCCAATAGCGTACTTAATATCCTACACCGAGTCAAATCTCGAAGTAACCAGAACACTCACGAGTCTAACGCACTCCCATTAGGCGTCCCTCTATTCTTCCACTATCACTCCATCATCCCTTCAGACAGGCCGAAACTCCTCGACTATTTCCTCTTTAACCCTTCTTACCCGCGAAAAGCATCCCTTTCGACATCGCCAGCATTTTTCCATCATCTTCGGCTCCCTCAAACCCCTGAAGAGAGGACAGGGGTAGCATTAATCCGAACGATCTAACTCACCTTCCACTCTTGCCAGAAAAAGGGCCATGTAATGATACATCATCGTGTATACATATATATCTTTCGACTCAAACAAACGGCTTGCATACAGCTAAGCTACCTCCACGCGATTAATAATATTACTAATAATATTTTCTATTTGCTTTGAACTTCTTGTGACCGCATACGATTAGCATTAACGACGATATATCAACCTTTTGAGGCGAATTATTTATTATATTTTCTGGCTATGAACAAGATAATGTAACATTGTTCGTTAACGAACAATGTTCTGTATTGTTATTAACATATCCTGGAAAAGTTCTTATCCCTAATACCTGTCCCTAAACACGCCTAAATATGGTGAGCAACATTCGAGTAATACGAGACACATTAACGACTGGGGCTACCAGTGTGTCCATGGCTTCACAACGCAAAACACATATTTTTCCGACGGTTTGGCGCGAGAATAATTCATCGAAGTATTTATTGCCGCGGGATGAGACACGTCGGGTAATTCGAGAGCCGCCATCGTTGCGGATCCTATTCACACGGCAACCCGCCAGCCAGCGCCTCACGAGTGGTTGCAGCTCTGAAGCGTTCGCAACTGACAGATGGAAAGAGACAGAGAGAGAGAGAGAGAGAGAGAGAGAGATAGAGAGAGAGAGATAGAGAGAGAGAGAGAGAGAGAGAGAGAGAGTTTCGCGCGCGGTTCCACGTTCGAATCCGCGCCGATACGCGTCCGTCACGCGGAGGAATCCGCTTCTGAGCGAGCAGACCAAGGGGGTGAGACGAAAATGTCTGAGGGGCGAGGCTCGTAACGCGACCCCGTGTCGCTTCAGCCAGTGTCAATTCCATGGCGTGTGTCTACGTACGCAAGCGATGACACCTAACCCTGTTGTCTATGGTGCTGCCTCTTGTACGGGAGGGTTTGATGGACGGGTTCGATCGGATGAATACGTGATTTACTTCTTTCTTTTTCAGATTTTGTTGTTTTATGGCATACTGGCAATTAGGGGCTTGAATAATTATTACAAGATATGTTTCTTTTATTTGTTTTATGGACTGTTGGGAATTAGGGGGCTAAGCAATCATCGTGCAGTTGAATTGGATGAATTTACAAAAGCAATTGTGAAAGAAGCTACGGATTACCTTTCAATGAAAGATATAACGGAAACGACAATGGAAAGAATTGGGAGATACTTGATTTCCTTCTTTCTTCTTCTTATGATTTTGTTGATTTACGGAGTGCCGAAGGTTAAAGCTATAACAATCTATAAGATGTATAAAAGCGCTCGTTTGAAATATTCTAAGATACGCAAAATTCCCAGCTCTCGTTCCACGCAATAAACTCTCATCAAGGAAGAAACAAACTCGGACCAAATTCTTGACAACGTGATTCCCTTTGTCTCTCGCCTGCATCAAGATCGATATGGGGGCTCTGCTAGAAAAATTAGGATTACGTCCAAGGTCAGGCAGCAAGAATCCCTCACCAGGGATCATTCCCAAGGGGTTAGGATGGTCGGGAGGGCTGGAACGAGGGCAATGGATACAAGGACCCGGTAAGTGTTGTCTGGTCGATCACTTCCGTCCTTTCGACGAAGCGTGACCAGTTGCTTGGCAACCACCGGCCACCCTAACGTTACTTTCACACCGTGGCAGCAGGGAGCTTAATGGATACATATTGATAACATTTATGAGCCTTCCAGGCTTCGCTACAGCTCTATCGGATCTTCTTCGGTGGGATAGAACGATTGTTTTGAGTAAGAACGATTCAAATACGCGGCCACCCGTAGTCGATGATATCGGTTTAATTGGAAATTGATCCAGTGATCTGTGTTCTTCGGTACATCATACAGGTCCTTCTTAGACGTTCAAAGGTTTGGATAATTGAGAAAAGCGTACTAATCGTGATGTTTATTTACGAGCGAGCATACGTACAGCAAAGTTGCATTCATCACTAACCATAGCTTAACTGATTCAATGACGTATCGTCGTGCGAACGTTTTCGGAGTCGGCCGCGTAAAAATAACCTTTATTACGTTATGTAATCATTTAGTAAAAGCAATTCCGCTAAAAGCCTGGGGTAGCCTCCGTCGTCTGCTTTTGCATAACCACGACACAGCTCGACGTCCCCTCCCTTCGTCGTTCTCCTTCTCCATTCCCTTCCTTTGGTTTAGCAGCAATTACTGTCTCTCTGTTTTTCGAGTCTTACGCTCAAGATAATAAGCGTTACGGCAGCGGCCAAAAGGAACTTCTTAATCTTACGACGACAGTCTTGGCTGCAGATTTCAAATTGAAAGTTTACAGGGGACCCGTACCCACCTTTTTGCCCCGTGGACACGTTTCGAATTAACTTAATTAACTCTCTGGACGACGCTGAAAACTAGCGTCGTAAGATACAGGGACAGCGGTTAAGATAGGCTGGGTTACAAAACGGGAAAGACAGGTCTTTGAAACTATTCACGCGTTCAACACGCTTTTGCAATTGTTTCACAGTCGGAGATTAACCGGTGCCCGTTTCTCATCGGTGACTGGGTCGTTTGTTAGCCTCCAGCCAGAGTGGCGAGTGGATCTGTTACGAGAGAAACTGATGGATCCTCTCTAAACGATACTCGGCTCTGGACTCTAAACTTTTTGAAAGCGGCTGGCACTGCGAGTGAAGTGGTAGAATGGAGGTATCTTCGTTTTGCAATAATCTATTTCGTGTCTTTGAACTTTGGTCGAAAATTCAGATTTCCTATTTGGTCCGTTTCTGTTGGTATCCGACGAACCAATTGGCCTTCTAACGGGAATGTATATTCCCATGTAAATTCAAAAATGCTTATCAGTATATTTTTCTCCAAGGAGAAAACGCTATACCGTTTCTACGAATCTGGGTTTGATGGATTTTGTTTTTTGGTTGTCAAACTTTTACGAATTAGTAGCAACACGTTACTTTCCTAGAGAGTTGGTAGATTGTGAATGTAAATTATTCGTTGAAAACTTGCAATTAGTATCAGGTGATCGATAGCCAGTTTTACAAACAATTGTCCCGTAACATAATACTTCTGCTTATGGCTAGTTGGTACACGTAGTGTACATAAACTTTATCAGACGCAACAATCCTTATGGATAACGACGGCGAGAATTCGCGTCATCCATGAGTTTCAGAGTCAACAAGTTCAAAGTCCAACAGGGAACAATCCAAAGGTTGCCGCCATTCTCGGGTCCGAGTAACTCTAATATCGCGCAAGTTCGAAAATTGCAGAAGTTCCGCAAGTTCGAGTACTTCATTCAGAAGCTCAAGAAATTCCGAAGGTTTTACCGTAGCCGTGAATCTTAAACTACCCTGATCTTACCTCCTGCGAACTTTATAGAGAACTAAGCTTACAAATAACCGTGGAATATTGTCTCAAAACGGTCCAATCAGATCTATCTCGTCACAGTTACTGTTGGACACGTTCTAACAACGAATGCAGAGCTTACAATCAACGCCGTACACTTGATTCTAATATTTTTCTTTTCTCGTTGATTCAACCAGACGGATCTTAACCGTATTCGTGAAAGTGTGATCGTAAAAGCGACAGTCTATAGTCTGACCAGCTTTCGTCCATTCCAGAAATCCAAAGTCTACCACGCACACTTCGTGTACCTTTAAAAGTGTACGCCAGTCAGAAATCTAAAACTAAATGACCAAGGAGTGACGCTCTAAAGTCTAGCCGGATCTTTGTAATCAATGTTTCAGAGACCATGGTTAGAAATAAAGTGGCAGACCAGGCAGGCAGCTGGTCAATGACACGGATGGGGTACTCCCGTTGCAACGTAAACACAAATAACACGATTATTAATTCAGCAGCGGACTGGAGCACACGTTACGCGTCGTTTGCGTGGTCATTAGGCACACAACGAGTGCGGATCGATCGAGCCACTCTACGTGTATGCTAGCCGCAATTACTCCACCGTTATATTAGCTACTCTGTCCTGATAGATTACTGGACAAACCAGCAAGTCGATCCCTTCAAGATTCGATAATGATTTATGGCCATTCAATCTTCTTCCTCTCTTTCCCTTCCTTCGGTTCATTCTTCGGTCTCGTCTGAGGCGTGACTTTGTCGGCTGTCATGGGCGCGATATACGTCCGTGTCGTTTTCGATGCTTCACGATAACTGTTCGCAATCAGGATAAAGTGCGTGATGTCTCTGGGGCTGGAAGTTGCACTGTGATGCTTTTTGGGGTTGCTTTTCTTTGTACCGTGATCGATGTGGGAAGCAACAGATGTAGTTTGCGATAGTTTCGCAGAATTCTCTTCAACGAGGATTAGGTATTTGTCAGGGCTGCGTCGAATGATGCACGAGATTGCGAATGGTTTCAATTTTGATAAAAAGTAGAACGGTATTGTAAAATCCAACTAAGTGAAATAAATTCTACTGGAAAAAGTTCGTCGTTTGCAAATTCCACCAACTGCCAAAGTAGTCCGGCGAAAGATAAAGCTGCACGATCCATCCTAGCTAGTTATAGTCCAAACTGGTTACTGGTCAGGTGTTTACGGATACTGAACTAGTTTCATGAAAAATCGAACCTGGTCCGTACACGAAACGCGGCAGAACAGCGTAAGAAACCGGTCTATTTCCTGGTGGCCCACTTCACGTGCAAGGAACCCATTTTCGAAAGTGACTAATCCATAAAAATGCATTTCTCTCGGCACAAAGGATGGATGCCCTGGTATTCATACTTGCATCAGCGACGTCAAAAAGATTAATGCCCCGCTCGCGGTGAGGATAGCGCCGGTTTTTTTTTTCTTTTTCTTCCTTTCCGCCCTCTTCTCTCTCCTAACTCCTTTATTTTTTTTAATGTAAAGGATAGGAGGAAACTGGCATCCAGAAAAAAAGCACTCTCCACCGCGAAGAAATTACATTCTCGTCTCTCGTTCTCGCGGATTTCTTCTTCGTTTGCATAAAAATCTTGATAACAAAATATTGTAACCCGTATTTTCTGCCTGTACGTACAATCTTGCTAGTCCTCTTCCCGTGTTTTCAGACGGCGAGACTGAAAAACAGCGATGAGCTGAAGCACGTCGCAAATACAAGAACAGAATATAACAGTCGAGCTATAATTTTCAAACTACAACAAAACTTCATTATATCTTATAAGCAGCCGAGCATTCTTACGCGGCCGTGAAAAATTTTAAATGCACAGAATGAACGTAATACATAAACAATATGTATACAAAATAACAAAAGTACAATAATTTTTATTCGTGATATGTATTATGTTGGTACTTTATTGTTAATATGCAATAGATGTGACAATTGTCTACCAAAGTATAATATTTCCAATTAATTATAACCAATTCTTTTAATTATATTCTTCAAAATGCATAAATATCCGCGATCTACCGATTAATATTTCAACTCTATCAAGTAAATCTTTGATACTGGATTTGATTCGGTTTTATAAATGGATAATGCGCATGATCCCATCGCTATGAAAAAAGGCTGGTTCTTTCTGTCTCGTCCTCTGAGGCGAGAAATTCCGCTGCAACCCTTGATGGATGTTTCAGGGGATATTTCCATGGACCACGTTTAAATTTCTCATCTGCGAAGGGACTAATGTCAAAATGTGTTTCAGCTGACGAAGGTAGGGCTTTTTTCGAGGAGAAATCGCCAGACCGAGGACAGAAATTAAGATTTCTGCCCGTCTCCTTCCCAAATTATATTTCAGAACTTGCCTGCCTGTACCCTAACGGCCAAGAATTATCGATATTGTGTTATTCATAATTTTAGAAGAAATTCTCCTCGCAAAATAGAGTTCCAAGTAGTGCAGACTCTTACAGACTAAAAGTTGGAAGATTTAAGATTTCGTGTTCGAATATTAAAAGCTTCAAATTTCGACGATAATCGAAAAGGAATGTAAATTATCCCGAAGGAGCTCAGATAGTATCAACTTCAACCAAAGGTACAAACTAAACTAACCTTCTTTCTATCAGACTATTCGCAAACTGAAATTCCAAGTAGTACAAATTCCAAGTACATTTATCCTTGATAAATCTACCGCAAAAAAGCTCAGAGAATAAACGTTTGCAGTTTGAACGTTGAAAGCTTCGACTGTTGACGATAATTCGCGGAAAAAAGATATAAATTACTTCAAAGATAAGCGGGCAAGATATCGAGTTTCAGAAAATTTAGCTCGTGAACTAAAATTCCAAGTAGTATAGACACGCCATTGATCAGCCAACGCCGAAAAACGAGGGAAACCTTTATATTTCCCGTGGATATTTAAATTTCCCAGAGTCTGCAGAAACATTCTGCTCATTATGAATATTTATCTCGACGATAGCGGAAATATAGGGTCGCTTTCTCATCACTGAAGGGAGATCATTGTCATCCTCTCAAAGTTAACAGCGAATAACAGAGAGAGGAGAGAGAGAGAGAGAGAGAGAGAGAGAGAACAGCGGATCGCTTTTCAGAGGAAATTGCGTGCCGTTTTTCAGCGGAGCCCTTATGAAATTTAAAAAACACCTTTCGTTCGTTATGCACTGAACAAGCCCGACACAGTCGGCACTCTCAAAAATATGCGATGACCTCTCTCACTCTCTCTCTCCCTCCCTCTCACTCTCTTACTCTCGCGCCCTTCCTCATGAATATTTAAACTGGATATTAAAGGCGCACAATCACCGCGGCTCCCACCACCTACAGTCTCGAATTTCGAGACAATCGATCTCGAAAGTTCTCTATTCGTTAGCTGTGCGAAACAAAGAGCATTTCTGTTCAAGCTGACGAAGAAAAGAGTCTCGAAAGTTCCGAGAGGCAGGCTAATGTCTTCGCGCGACGAATTTTCCGAACAAATAGGAAAAAATTGAGGTAGGAAAGTATAATCGTATCGTTCAATTTTGTTAATTTTATTATCGTTTCTATTGGAAGTTTATTGGTTCCTGATTTTAGAAAAAGAAGAATAGAGTGCAGAACGCAGACTCGCTATTAGGATATCGATTTCAGAGGGTGTGACATAAAACAGTAGACCGGTCGGAATGGAATTTCGGCACTGGTTACACGTCAGGACGACGCGCGGACGTGTCAAAAACGTGGACAAGGAACAAACGCGTGGAACGAAGATTTGCTTTTAAGCCTGACGCGCATGGAACGCGTGGCTCGTCGCATTAGACATTAGTCAGCCGTGTTTATTCTGCCTCTAGAACTTGTTCGCGCTGTTGCGGCAGTGGTACGCCGACGTGGCCTAAAATTAGATTTCATAGGGACAATGGACCTCTCTCTGTACGGTACCTGTCAGTCACTGGACGACAAATGATCCGACGAGATCTGGAGCAACGATACGTCGAAGAAGCGCTCTTCGTTGGAAGCTGTCGCGTACGATCGGCTCTTAAAGACGCTACGGCCTTTCGAAGAATTCGATATCGGAATTGTGCGAATAATATGCAAAGAGTATTCTGAGTATCGTTTAACACGTGCTTAGAAAGTGAGTAAAAATTAAACGAGTTTCGAATCTAACAATAACAGACAATAAAAAGAATTGCTTCTGAAGAACAGATAAAGTTCGTCAGCTCTGGACACTGAATTACGGGATAGACCGCAAGACGAGAAGTTAATTATCCATCAACCTACCTTTTCCGAATTTAAATTCAATTAAAAATAACTGCCAACAGTCGGAATCTCCGAATCTCGTTTAGAGATCTGCTTAAATTCGTCCAAAAAGTTCAACGTAGATCTGATCTACTCGAATCTACATGATTTAGGTAAATCTGGATCCACTTAAACTCTTCGGAAAACACGAGAATCAGCAATTTTGGCGAAATTGTCAGGTCGATAACGATACGCAAAATGCTTCTTCTTGCATAATAAAAAGAATAGTTTCGCATAATAAAACATTTGTACTTTACGCAGTAAATATATCAACATATCAAATCATTGGGAACCTCCTCAACAATCCGATAATTAATTTCCATCGCGAAATCCATTGTCCGTGACAATTCACTGCATCAATCATCAGCTTCTTTTAACCTATTTCCACCTCGCCGGGACACTTTCTTCGTCTCTGCTCACAAAACATCCGTGGAAACTCCAGATATCCATCATGCTCTTCGCTTTTCTTTTTTGGCGGAAAAAGGTGAGCCATTAAAGGCTCTGGATGACGATCTGTCGCGAGAAACGGTAACGATGCGTGGCTGATTCATAATCGTAGAAAGAAACGTGGAAGAAACGCAAACTAACAGCCGAAGAAACGGAACGCGTTCAGCCGGGATGGCCTGGCCCCTTGAAAACGCAACCCGGCTACACGAGTGCTCGTAAAAAACTTCCCCTCGAATCATCCTGGCCGCAGTTTCGCAACAACTCTCGTTACGATGTCGCCCCTGTACTAAAGCGGAGACCGTCTGCTCGAGCCAGCAGACGTTCTCCTTGTTATTACCACGAGGAGGTAAAAATAACGCGGGTCAGCTTCTTTCAAGCTCGTGTCCCGGATGATGCGAGTATTTGCCTCTCTTCGGGGGATGTCGCCGTTTCTGGCATTAATTTGGGAAAACGTAACGGGACGATTAAAGACGCTGATAACGGGACTCGAAGGATGAAATTTAATTATTCGTGATGGTCGAAAGAGATTTTTACGCGCTTTGGCTCTGTGCAGAATCAAAATTTGAAATATTGAAGCGAAATTGGCTCGGACAAAATTGTCTAGTTGGACATTGTACTCGGCTTAGTTTCGAGAAACGTTAAACGACGATTAGAGACGCGAAAAGGAGAAACTACGTACGAAACTGTACATCGAACGTAAACGTTTACAATAAAAATGTATATCACCTTCTAGCAGAAAGGGTGGCGAGGTAAGAAGCGTGGAGACCATTGTTCTACGATATTCCCACGCACAACTAAAATTCTATTGTCTCCAGTATTCCCACACGACGATCTTAACCAAACCTCCAGGGTATTCAAATCTCAGCCGCTTTACTTGTCTCAGAAAAATCCACTGAAATCCCACTAAAATCCACCCGGGACAACCTGTACACATCAGAAACTCGAACCACTGGTCCAGCGCACCTGGGGACCGATCAGAAGGATCGATAACGAAGGCCTACAGGGCTGCGAGCGTCCAGCTCGTAAACGTCTGGAACCACGAATGCTTCTGATTCACGAGCTCGGCGGAGGATCGGTACACGCTAGGCCAGGGCGACGTGTCGGTGGCTTGGAGCGGTTGCAAATTGAAGAAAGCAATATCAGGGGCCGGCTTTAATACCTCTCAGTCAGCCATCCTGGGAGGAACCCTCGCGGCCCGGTTAATCCGGAGTCAGCTGCCGGAAAGGAATGGAAGCCATTTCGGTAGGCCGTGGCTGATATCCGCCACCTGGCAATATTTCAACGATCCAGCCAGGCTACCAAGGGATAACGGACCTACTCTTTGTCCGTGGTAATGGCGGAACCGACGATTCCGCCACCGGGCAATTAGAGACGATCTTCCAGGGGTGCTCTCTCTTTCTCTGCAGGAGGGCATCCCTGTTGCGAGAGGGATTGCGCCTGAACAGCGCGTTGAATTGGCCTTGGAAAAAAGTGGTCGAGGAAAGGGAACGACTAGCTGCAGGGAGAATTAGGTGTTTCTGTCGAAGAAGTTAGGGTCTGAGGTGCAACCCTGTCTGGCGAGCGTCTGACGCTGGGTTTGGGGACTACAGTGATTGTCTCTTTCTTCGTATTTCGCATACGATGGTTTCCGAATGATTTTTAGTAAAGCGTTTTAACTTATTACACCGCCACTTTCAGATTCTCAATTTTAAGCAATATTTGTAGCAATCGTACATACCTGCACGTACAGAATTAGAAGAGCATTTCATTTCAACGTCTAGCGGCCTCTATGGAGGTCCAATGATTTCAACGAAAATGAGATTCGAGTTTGTAGAAAGGATACCCTGTTGTAACTTTCTAAAGATACCAACTTTTCTTTTTTTAGAAGAAGTTAGTGTAAAAAGAAAGCAAATAGTTTTAACTGAAAAGTTTGAATATGGAATATGGAATATTTGAAGGTACAGCGAAAGTTGATCCTCGCATAACCTCAAATAGTAGATACGACATAGACTTGAAGTAGGACTTGAAAGAAGCGATTATGCAGACGAGACTTTGAGAGAACGATTGTAATGTTGATTCAGTGTCGAACAAACAGTGGAAGGAAATTTTCAGCCGATGATCGAAATCTAAAGAACAGTTGAAGCCGTGCCAGCTGTCGAATATCGTGGCCACGCTAGCCAAGTAGTTTTATTTCTCTTCGGCACCTGCTCTCCAACTCACCAGCCATTCAGTTTTTCGTCGGGACTCTAACTACTCGCTCGTTCGAAAGCCCGTCGAAAGAAATACTCTCGTCCGATACTTTCAAATCGAAACTTCTTTTCCCCAGGAATTGAAAATCTACCGTTTCTGTTTCACTACGATCGAATTTACTCGAATCGGTGCCACGCCCCACCGGTACACTCTGTTTCTTTTATTTCAAAGTTACCCTCCAATTCTTTTCTTTTAAAGCTATATCCTAAACGTAAAGTCTTCCTACCATTTTTCAAGCGAAAAACAGTTTCGATATATACCAAACGTATAGAATGGAAAAGAACTGAGATGAAACAAAGACTCCCGCTTAAAATCCAATTAATTTTCTATTTCAGTCTACTAATTAAACATGTGACAACAAAATGACACTGTGTCTAACATAACCTATACAGCCATTGATCTACGTACATATCCAAAGACGAACGATCCAAAAAGCGTAGCATCTAGTATTTTCGTTGGGTAACGACAAACGTTCGTTAGCACGACAGGAAGCGCGAGCCAAAAGTCATGTTTTTCGCGGTTATGCGTCTCCAACGTTCGCATAACCTCGCTCTAACCTCTCTGCTTCGTAGCTGATTCGCTGTGTTCGATGCAACGCGACAAAACATCTCGCGAGGAGAGGAACGACTGGGGGACACGGAGACAGCTTATTTACCCTCTAAGAGGCGAAGAACGAGAGCTGAAAGAGAAAGATGCCGGGAGCAAAGTTTTAATTGTAAGGCCGTCCTTCCACCGCTTCCTTGGTCCAAGGGATTCCGAGACTACTTTGACGCAGGACGAATGGTATTTGATTAAAGGAAGCGGAGGAATACCGATGATATTAAAATTTAATTGGCGTCGAGTCGAGCGGACGAAATACAAATTCGGGGGTCCGGCCTTTGTTCGAATTTACTCCTTCCAACAGCGCCTTTTGTTCCGATCTGATGCCTCCTACTTTCAGTTTTCCGTCTCTCGCAAGAGGATTTCTTATTTTATTTCTACGGGAAAAGAATTTCGTCGTGACACGTATTGTATCTAAGTATTTAACTATCCAAGTTAATTCACAGACACCATCGATGAACGTATTACGTGTGCTGTACGAAACGTTTCGAAATTCTATTAGCACTGCGAACAAAAGTCAACGACGAATGGAGAAATACCGAAGAGGTAGTGAAAATTTTTAACAATATTTTCTTCAAGTGAAATCGAACGACTATAAAGGTACGAATAATAGAAGAATGTAAACAGGTTGGAAAGTGCAGCTATATTAATCTATATTAGTAGGAACGAATATTAATAAAGAAATATCGAAAAAATACCAAGTATGTCGGAAAATATTTTTTCGAAGGAAGAATGAAAGGAAGTAATTCGCGATGGACAACGGTTGCACCGAACGAACTGAGTGAAAAGCACTCGATAACAGGGATATCCAGAATTCCGGAAGAGGAGGTTGGCTTCGACGGAAGGAAAGCTCGTGTCATCCTTGTCCCTCTTCCCATCGGAACGTCGTTCTTTGGCCCCTCTATTGCTTTCACAGCGAAATTTCCCACGTGCTTGATCACGTCTCAGATTTCGTTGCGTCGTTATCATTTTCTCGATATTTTTTTCCTCGTTTTTTTCTGTTCTCTCCCGTCCTCCGTTCTCTGGCTTTCCTTTTTTTTCTCTACCCTCGTCTCCTTTGCCATAGGGGAGGATTCAGAATGTCAGCAATGTTCGACGAAAGTGGACGCTCGGTGCGTGTGTTATTGGATACCTTCTAGGATACCTTTTTCACGACGAGCTGCAGTGTCGAGGAATAAATTGATTGAAATTCTTCTGCCCCTGTGAAATATCCTGGCGACGTCTTTTATTTAAAAATTTGCTACTTCCCTAGAGAAATATGGAGGGATTCTCTTGTTCTTATTGGAATTCGGTTTACGAAACCAACAGGAGAAACAGACAAGTGACTTGCGGAAGGCTGACGATGCGTTGACAACGATTATTTAGGAAACATTATTCAACGACTACAGAAGAAAATCAGAACGTTTTTAATTTTTTACGGAAGAAGGATTAAAAGATTGAATAGGTTGTTTCGCGTGTTATGAAAATTGTCTGTTTATTTGGTTTTCAAGTTTAGATCCAAGATAAATGCATCGAGTGCGTTGAAGAGCAGAAACTTCAACGCCGAAAATGCTTCAAACCACGTCAAAGAAACGTCAATCCATCTAATCCCGCCACTGATCCACTCACCAAGATTGAATCTCTGAAGTTCTCAAAGACCCACATCCGAACCAATGTTCCGTTCATATGTATACCATAGCGAATAAAACCTACTCTTATTCGCATAATTACATCCCTTTACTCTTCAACTATTGCTTAAAGATTGTTGAAATTTAACAAAGAGTCTACTCAATTTCATTTTTAATGCAAAATATTAAAATAAAATTAGCTCGCCGCGTTTCACGTTTACGTTTATCTCAACTTTTATACCGGCACCGAAAATATACGGCGATCAATCCTGTATTCAACCCTTTAGTCGACGTCAGACTCCAAGTACGAAGCGTATTAATATTTCAAGAAGTTTTATTATACTTACACTAGGAAATAAACAAACCATTAAAAGAAATATGGAAATAGGTATGTAGGTAGCCGGTTAAGCTAAAGTTAACCAATAAAACCAAAGTTTCCACCCTCGTTCCAATAATTTCAATCTCCTTCCCTCGTCCACTACTTCTATAACGAAATTTACGTTATGCCTGGTCACGTTTCGGAGACACATTGCCACGATTCCCGTGTCTCCAGGTCCATCCCTTTCCCCTGCGCCGCGACTTCACTCGCCCCTCGCTTTAAGAGGAGTCACTCTCATCAACGGCGAGCCCTCGAACCGAGAGATGCGCCTCAGCGGCCACGTAGCTCTGTTTCATCCCCTCCACCATTCAGCGAGTACATTATGCAACGAGGGTGCTCGTCGAGGCAAGGGTGCTTTCCGGTAAAACACGATCTGGGGTGTCTAAGGTCGAGCCAATCGCCGACTCGAAAACATTTCTTGGCCGTCGAGCAACGTTAGAGCCCGTTAAAAGTTAGATCAGTCTAAGTAGCTTGAAAGCCCTAATGACTAAACGACAAAAAGAAAAACGGGGATTCGAGAGGGTGAGAAGAGGACTAGGAACCAGGCTAAGTAGTTCTTTGCCATGATTTGGGTCACAACCCCTGACATAGCCGAGGTTTTGTTCCGTCGGTGTACGCGGGGTCGAGGAAATAACGTTTTCAGCGTGAAAATTAGGCTGGTTGAATGGGGTACGGACAGAAGAGAAACCGATGGGCCATTGTCAACCATGTTTTCATTGTGATCGATGTTTTTCGAGCAGGTGAATTCGGTCGAGGTGTTTCCCTGTGACAGTTTTCACAGGGTACGATAGTTTCAGATACTTGAGGATTTTGAAGTTCACGAAAGAGTAACTGTGGTTTTATTATTATTATTTGACAGAATTGGTGTTTATCGGTGTTTATGGCGCGTCCATTTCAGTATCGTTTTATTCTAAATAATTTGAACCAACACTCTGAATCTCGCATATTTGGCAAACATGCATCCATCCGTCAGCAGATGGCAAAAATCATTCCGGACAACCTAATCAGCCGAAACGTTCCAGTTGGAATTGCCTAGTCAGCTCGAGGCACACGCGAACGGTCGAAAGAAAGCTGTCCTGACCCTCGGCCAAGTCTGATAAGAGATAAATTACAAGACACGAGAGAACGAAACGTGGCCGTAACTCGCAACGAAATCTAGCGGCCAGCACCATAATCTACGCCAGATACGACACCACGTGGTAGTACTACGTCCCTGTCTACTACTCGATCCCTAGTCGTATGTGTATAAATCTACCTTGGACAAAAACCTTGCCAGGCAGACGTATCTACAGGGCGGTCAAAAAATTCACAATCAAACTAATCAGAAGAGACAAAAATTGATTGGCTCCCTCGATCCTTTCTGACGACATTTCTCGGTCTTTCAATGAAACGTACAGGCATGAACGAATTTTCCATACCGTACAGCGGAGTTTATAGCAATTACTCTTTTAGAACACATCGATTTTCAAAAATACATGTTATCGTGATATCCTATAACAAGTTTAACGCAACGTCTGGGCATTCGATCAAATTAAGAGACGCGAGTGAAATGCGACAAGCTTTCGTACGTGTCCCTAGATAAATGACCAGCAACTGAAATTTGATCTCAACTTGTTGAAACACCCTGTAGGTACACGTACGTAGTATTACGACTGTGTTCGCGTCTACGCTATCGAGCAATGAAGAGAAAGCCCGTCTAAGCCCCGGCTAAACACGGCAGAATGTCTATAACTCTCAGAACTCGTCCGTCTCGAATTAACCTCTCTCAATTAAGACAATGGTCCCCGGGTCCCCCGGACATCCTCTTCTCATCGAAGCGAGAATAGAGCAGCCAGAAGGGAAGGATCTCAGAGGTTCTCAGAACTAAGTGTCTCTGCAGCTCCTGGTTCTATGTATATTTATATGGAAAACTCGAGAACACGACGAGGGCGGCAAGAGGAGCGAGGAGAGGAGAAGGTCTGCAGAAACGGAGGAAGGACTGCTAGCGTTCGGTCTGAGCTACGTGGACAGCTGCTTAGAAGAGAAATGAGAAAGTTCTCTCCCTAAGAGTGGAGAAAACGGTGTTATCTTTTGTCACTCGAGTGTTCTGATTCCGGTGTTTCCGGTGTTCGATAGATTTAATGTTTGGATACTTGATAGATTTTAGGAATTTCTGTGATATAGGATTTATCGTTAGGCCAATACGATCATGGATTCAGGACTTGGTGATACGGATCGTATCAAATATATTACGAAAATAGATCAATAAAATTAAAATCATCCTCCCCCTAATACTGTTGAAAATAACTTTGAACAAATATTCTAACAGGAATCATTCTCGCACAAACATTTTTCAAGCAATTCGTTGATAAAATTCATTTCAAGCACAATCGAAGGATCCTGTATTGATTCGTCAGATATAGTGGAACAATTTTAAATTACGAATAATTCCTCGATAAAAGTCAAACAATTCTGAATTCATTGCCCGATAAAAGTCGAGTAATTCTAAATTATTTCTCCGATAAAAGTCGTTCGAACATAATCAAACAATCCGAAAGTAGTTGCCTAAGATAATTGCCTAATAAAGAAATCATACCAAGTAGTTATAAATTTAAAGCTGCCAGCACAGCAAAAATACCGAGTCTGGCCGGATTCTTTATTCGTCACGAAACATGGTCACCGGTTATCGATCAGTGAGTGGAAGCAACCGACGAACGGAACAACACCGTGTCACGGACGTACGGAGGCACTTGGAAAACGCGATGCTGGAATTCAGTAGCGTCGCGATGAGAACCGGAAGGAGGAACGTCGATACTGCTGTCTCCCTTCTGCATTTGGGTGATCGCTTCGTCTCGAAGGAGCACTCTCGCTTTCAGTCAAGGCAACCAGACTTATCGATTAATCGGCCAGATAGACGCGGCTCTCGGATTCAGAATCGGCACCAGGATTCGATCTGGTCGCGTTTATCTTGCCGCGGAGCGGATAACAGCCTCGGCAAGTTCGTCGTTCAACGGAACATCCGGCCAGGAAATGAATCGTTCCGCGAGGAAACACGACGAATGTTCCAGTGGCTGAGGGGGAACGCGGTTCCACTTTGAGGTTGGGATGGATAGAGAGCTCGAGAATTTCTGGTGACTCGGGATCGTTCAATTGTGTTAGGATGCTGATTTATATTACTTTCGAAATTCATTCGAAACACGATCCGTATCGTAATTGATCCAATTCGTAATTAAAATATCCCAGATCGAAGTAAGTAAAGAAATAACATAATTATAGAAAAAATTGAGTGAGTCGGTTCTTCCCGAATTTGAATCGTACAATGTGATAAACGAAACTCTGATTCTTTAAACGTCGAGTCGAAAAATGTGATGAATGAAATGCTTGTTAAATTTGAATTTTCATCGTAAAATATGCAATGCACGGTCGATTAATTCTCATCTCGGTATCGAAATTAAAGGCTTCATTATTACCGTAAATCATGAATTTCGACAGAGTGAAACAATTACGAAAAGCTCGGTATAAAGACAAGCAATATAAATTTCCACGATGAAAAATGAGCCCGCACAGCAACGAGTAGAAAGCCCTTTAATAGAAAGCTCAATAGCCTGTGTGTCATGGCACCGATTTCCATATTCGATACGGACCGCGCGATTTTAAGAGCCGGCTTAAATTATTTCACATAAGCCCCCGCACCGCTATGTCCACAGCGAATTTGTCATAAGCCAATGTAAATTCGATGTAAAATCAAGATATATGTTCCGCGCTTCAGTAAATGGATCACATGATAATATCGTGATATAAATGTGGTACAAACGAAAATCCATGATGTCGAAAAGATTACAACGTCGATAAGAGTAGATTTTTTTCATCTAAATTCGTGTGATACACTGACTGGCTCGAAAAAGTATTTCGACGCTTGCTATAGAAAAGTGTAAAATTTTGAGGATTTTCAAAGATTCCGATGTACAAAATTCTCGCGCGTAACTCATGAATTTCTAGTCACAGATTGTAAGTGTAATTTTGATATTTACATTTGACATTCTCCTAGATTTTAATCTCTACAGATTTTGGTTTTCCTCTCTTCGCCATACTGATTCTTAACCCTTGCATCGATTTGACATTAAGAAACAAACTAAATTACGAAAACTGAGAAACCAGCGAAGGAATGAAATATCTTGTGATGTAAATGAGCCGCCTAACTGCGTACTACGCTACTTGGTAAGACATTACCTAAACACCAAATTGCTCAAACGACGACTAACGTAGCCTGCACCATCTAACAATCCTCGGTAATCTATTTTTCAATCTATCGAGAAAATTACTCGACCAACACGGCCGAGATCCCATCGAAATAGTAATCTACGTAAAAATGAATTCGTTGAAAGTCAGAGTCTCTCTCTTTTTCTCTCTTTCTCTTTGCATAGCGGAAACGTTTCAGCGAAACGGAGCCAGGTTCGCGATCATTTCCGGCGTCTATTCGGTGGCTGGTACTCGGGCGCGTATGAAGAATCGTATTTAAAATTCATTTCCCCTTAACGGCCGTTTAATCAGTTCGTACCCTCGCCGCCCCCTCCCTTTGTCTTTGCCATTAAATTATGTTCTTTCTCTTCTCTCCACCCATGCAAAATGGGAAATGTGCAAGGTAGCCAGAGGGTTCTAATGGGGGAGGAGTCAAAGTGTTTCTTTGAGAGAAATAAATAAACCCGGCAATGGATTCAGAAGAGAGCTATCCATTTCACGGGGGATCGAGCCTCCCTTTCTAAATCACTTTTATCTCTAATTTCGAAATAATTTCGCCGGGCGCAACCATTGTCTGTGTTGCTCCAGGCGAACGGATCTTCCTCGGGGCTAGAAAAAGTTTTAATCCGTCGCTTCGTTCAATATGGCTTCTTCTGTACTTCCGGTTGCCCGGGAATAGAGGTTACGTCAGGTTAATCTGCGCTTTCTTCGTCGCCTTATATTGGATCGCGCCGAGATAACGGACCGTTTAAGTGGAGTTTGATGAACTGAAATATTAGACCTTAAACGCATAGCGTTTTTGTATCAGTGTATTTTCCATACACTACCACCTACAGGTTTCACGTGTATTTTCATCGAGTTGGAACTTTATTAAATAAATGGCGTGTTCGCCGTGATGATGGCGATGTTTTGTTGCTTTCTCGTAGAATTAGAATTTCAGTAAGTAGCGTGTGCACAGTGTATCTGGATGTATTTTCAACGGGTTTTCCCGTTTATGTTAAAAATATCTCTTAACGAGACGTATTGTAGCAATTTCACAACAATCGCAGACATTTTTTTCAAATAAAATATAGAAAACGCGAAAGGGGACTTTTCAAGCTATTTTTCTGTTGCACGTAAGACGACATTTTTTATATGCTTTTTTATGTTTGGAAAAATGAAGCATTTGGAAATGAGAATAGAAGAGAAACATTGGCGAAGATGCAGAAATTAATTTTTCAAATTTAATTATCTAACTCTTCGATGAAGGTTCTAAGCTTATTTCAAGCATAACAGCGCTTCCAAAGGGTCTGTATAGGACATTTAATAAAGAGAATCTCTTTAAATTATTATGTACATTACAAAGAATCTTTTTAAATTATCCACATTACAGCGAATATTTCTCTTTTTCAAATTATCATTTTCAAGATGTTGAACTTGATTTTATGCCGCAATTTAACAAAATGTCGCGAAATATATCTGAAATGAGAATTTCATCTAAGGGAAATTTAACTCACCGCTTGTAGCACTGCACTCTAGTTTTCTCCAGATGTCGCGTCCTCCCTGAAATCACCGCATTTTACACTCAAACTGGTGAACTCTGCAACATAAAAGAATATCCAATTAAAAACCATTCGCCCTAACGATCTTGGCATTTTTCGAAACTTTTCACAAATTAAACAAAACTGTCGCGAGTGTATATCACAGCGATAAAGATTTATCAACCGATAAGTATCGTAATGTCTTTCTTGAATCGGTTTATAGTCTTGCCACGATCGTACCGGTATCGTAGCAGGACATACGTAACGACGATAGCCAGACAGTCTCAGGAATTTCGCAACGTAGGAAAATAATTTGACTAGTAAGCGAAAATCCAGCTCGTATCTCGCGTTTCGAACTCTGGTAAGTAGCTCCGACATCGGACCAGCACGTTTCGTCGTGTATGGCCGCCGTAGCGATATGTATCTACGTTTAAGTACTTTCAATTTCCGCTAAGCTACGCTAGGAATAAATATGCTTATCGACGTTCCTCGGTTATCCTCGTATTTTGTTACAATGCACGATACTGTGCCACGATATTTGGAAATTGTGTCGCGACAGGGGGCAGAAAAATAGTGGGGCAATAAATTTCGGCTTAAGAGGGATCATTTCTGAAAAGAACCACAAATATCTGCCGCTATAAATGATTTTACAACTTAAATTCGAAATTCGGCCACGCTCCTTGAAGCTTTGTATCAAATTTTGTACAGACGTCGCTGCTGCTGATGGGGTCGCTGGATTTTTCTTCTCATTTCTGATGCCCGCGGAAGAAAAATCGGACTCCGGTCGCCGGGATTGAACCCGGGTTCCGAAACGTTCGTAACCTAAGGCGCCAACCACTGCGCTGCCGTCATCCGACACCAGCTAGTGTCGAGTAGTGGTATTTTGCTGTCGAGTGCCGTCACAGGTACAATTAAATAGGAACCTAATTGCGATGATCACTGAAATTCTCAATTACAACGAAGAAGAAAAATTGGAAAATGTCCACGTACTTTGAAAATGTACCGTACTCTCTGGATGTCACGCGTCGTTCTACCAATAATCACTTGCTGGAAATACCAAGATTTATTGAACTTGGCGTATATATTGTTTGCGATGGTAGTATCATGTACAGCTGTTGGAGCGGGTATCAGGCGAAGCGGACCAAAATCTCAATACGAGTACACACGTGCAAACAGACGATCGCAAAATCCTAGCTCGAGGATACGACGTTCTCGAGAAGACGGAAAGGTCTTGTGGACATTCGCACACAAGAGCCAGCAATCGACACATGTTCGCGAGAAACGGTGCACCAGCCGAGAGAACCATACACCTAGTCGATCCTTCGATGTAATATCTGCAGTCTGGTCTGCAAACAAACTTGCCTCTGTTTCTTCGCGCGAAACTCTTTCTTTCGGTTACCGTGTACTGTACACTTGTATGACAAAGCGTGCTTTAAATTTGATAAAATATCGACGAGGGAGGAATCGCTTTGTTCGAGAGCGTGGGATTTTAAAGTTGAAGTTGACGTTAAGTTGAGTACTAAGTAGATTTTTGGAGAAGAATCGTTCGAGTGGATTGCTGAAACAATTCTAAATTCTAAATTATGTATGAAAATGGTAATTAGAAATCCATATTACGCCATCGACCCAGGGCTGGCGAGCACAATCAGCTAACAAACAATTGAATTACCAATTACCTATTTAGCATCCACAATGGTGAAACAATCATCTGAATTTACGGGACTAGGAATACAAATTATATTTAATGAACAAATTTCGAGATAAATGAATATCATATGCGATAGAATAATTTTACACAGTTTCAGGACGAGTTGCAAAATGATAGAAATTGACAATTTAATCCTTAACAAATTATTTCCCATTTTCTTTGCCACTCGAAGCTACTAAAACAGTTTCAAAATAACGATGATTTTCAAAACCATCTCAAATTCTTCGATAATATTAAAATTCGAAACGGTTTCGCTCGCAGAAGCACTACGTAAATTTTCTATTATTTATTGCTAAAGCTTTGCGTCGTATTCGAACGAATTTGAAATATTTCACGGATAATTACGATTATCAACGAATGACAATAAATCGTGACACATCATCCACCGAAATTTTTCTCTCCTACACAGCATATCCATTCCCTGCCAAGTTAATTCGTCGTATTAGAAGCTTGCATAAACGCGTTGTAGCCCACTGAAAGCATAACGATGTAACGGGAAGCCATTTAATCTTTCGCGGTCAAATATGTTTCCCCTCGTTCCGCGTTCGTTGATCTACATTGATTTGAAATATTAAAACGTTTGTCGTCGGCGCGAAAGCGATGCTGTGGTCATCGTGAACTGTGACAACGTGCTATCCACGATCATTTAACGTTTCGTGATTCGATATATACACTGTATATATAGATATATGTATGTACATATACACTGGCCTTTCTTTTCACGTTTTCGTTTTACGATTCGAATTAATTGGAAATGTTGAAATAACGTTAGCTCTCGGTTCGGGGATTTTTAATGAACAACGTTTAATCGCGATTAAATGAGCATCGAAATTTGTTTATTCATAAAATTGCGAATATACGAGATTGGATGTCTAGGTTACCATTTTACAAATTGAGTCTACCTTTACATTTAAATTGCTTTTAACGCGTATAGATTTGTTGTAAATAGTGCAAAATTTCCAACTTACATACGAAAAATTCAAGTTAAATTCGGAAGCCTGAATTTGGCGAACGCTGTGAGATTAAATGCGACACGTGTTAAAATTCGGGTTAGACCTAGTCTACGATAGACTGTTCTCCTGTCCAGTTTAAGTCTGGGTTAAACACTGTTAATCCTAGATTAGCGCAAGCTTAAGATGCGTTATGTCCAGATTAGATTTGCACTATGTTCGAATTAATCTATTCTCCGTTTAGTATAGACGCGAAATTAGATTATGTTGTGTTTAGATTATTGATGTAGTATATATGTGAATTAAATCTAAATTAATTCTCGACGTATGATTCCATTTAAACAAAATTTTACGTACGAGTAGCATTTCCGTTTACGTATATAATATATAGAATAACTATTATTATTTTATTAACTATTTATTATTTACGTTCCCATATTTTATTCCAAAGAACACAGTAAGCAAGCTTAGCACCGTGAAAGCAATTTCTACGAATATTTGCAACATTCGGTATATTTTTCATCTTCTTTCCGATTGCAATATCGCTGGTCTACGAAATAGCGGACAAAAACGATCTTCTTAGAGAAACTGGACACGCAGAGGGTACACTTTCAGCAATTTGGTTTACGACAGAGAGATCGAACGAGTGTCTCGTGCGTGGAAATTACTGTTTGCCTATAGTTTATTCGAACACCAGCAAATAAAAGTATACGTAATGTCCGTTCGTAAAAGATTCAGAGGGGGCGAGCGATCGGTCCCAAGGAACCCGTTGAGACAGAGAAACCGCCCTCATAGGAGGCGATCTTTTAAACGTAGAATGAAAGTGTGTGTAATAGCAAACCTGCCAACCGATCGACCTCATAAAAATCGATAGGTGTTGCTAAAAATCACACGTTATAATTTATGGCGTACAATGAATCGCACGACCCAACTTACGAATCATACAATTTCTTCTATATTCTTCCCAAATTGTGATAAAGCTAAAAGTACTTTTCAATTTCATAATTTTACGTCTTCGCCGGCACAAATTCTTCGAAATGTTTTATGCGTGCTTCTAAGGTATTATACTTGTTCAATTTCTTGTCACAGAAGAAGAAGAAAGTTTTATAAAATCGCGAATAAACGGTAATACTTACAATAGATGGGAGAGATTAAGTCGAATATTCCAGTTAAAGAGCTACATTTTTCTTTTTTTCTTCTACAATGTCGCGTTACTAGAAAAAGACAGCCTGTGCTGCTAATCAGAATTTGAAATTTTACAAAGGATTAAAGAGATTATACAGAGCAATTGAGATATGCAACCAAAAACAATATTTGCCCGAGTTCAGCAATTTGCCATTTGTTGGAAACGTGTATAAGAAATAATTGCCTTGCGATATCGAGAAACACAGTCTGTCGGCGATCAAAACGGTACGAGCATTCTAAAGGACTGTAGTATTATTACTTTATTGCAGTGCCGGTTAGCTTTATCATTTTGCCGTTCCATTGTCACCAAACAATTCATCCGTAACGGTAATTAGTTCTTAGTTCCTCTGTTTGAATGGAAAACTGTAATCAATCGTGCTTTTGTTTCTTGCCAGCAAAGGAAAATCCGGTTATAAGGGGTTAACAATACGAACGCTGAAAATATTGCACATTTCCGCTACGAAAGCGGGAATAAAAACACAAATAAACAGAGAATCTTGGTGTATTTTAGAATCGTAATGAGCGTAGAAGAAACTTCTCTTTCTAAAAGGCAAAGGTTTCTGCTTCATAGCATTTTCAACGAGCGTAATAATAAACTATACGACGCTAAATATGCCGAACACGACGTACGTTTTTCATAAACTACACGTTTCGAATAAATCGCACGATGCCAAATAAACCAGAAACGACCATTAACGTAATATCTTATTTCACTTTCCCCGATAACTCAAAAGACTCGCTCAATGTGTTACCCTCATCAGCTCCTAAATCCAGTAACGTCATTCTGTTTGCCAAAGAGAGCGGACAAAAAAAGAACTTCCAAACGTCAAATCATAAATCTCCAACGATCTCCACCCCCTCAGCACTAATCTTGCCCAAAGTGTGAGCAGAACAAAGTATCGGGATCGCGCATCGTTCCAGACCCAAGAGACCTAAATTCGTGGCTGAATCGAAAGAACCCGAAAGATCTCCGATTCAATTTCACCAGTCACCAGTGACACACTGTCGCCTGTCTTGTCCACCATCCGGAGAACCTTAGAACCGAGTCCCCACGAGGTTAACCCTGAGCGATGACCATCGAGCTTCGGACTATTCCTTGTTAGGCCAGAGATAGCTAACGCGCGGCAGTTGTAACGTTTGCTTGGCGTGGACAAAAAGATCGAGCCTGCAGGCATTTGGCAAACGAGGCCTGTGCGAGTCGCGACGCTGGCCACCGTGGCACACGATCCTTCCTGCAGTGAAATTGATGGCCAGGATAGAAGTTTAGTGGCCGTCTACACCCTTGGACAAAAAGATAGCACATGTGTGCTATCATTAATTTCTCATAGATAGAGTCCGAATTTCCCAAGTTTGACGAATGGCATATAAACAGTACCTTGTAGTAATAAGGTATATGAGCTTGAAACTGTATCTTCGCTATTCCTCTTGTATTTATCAACAATGATTGTGAAATCCGGTCGGCGAAATGATAGCACACTTTCAAAAGTTGTAGTGTTTATTATCTACTAAATTGTACAAAAATAAAAAACCTTTTAAAATTTAATAATGTGTGGATCCTCCCTTATTCTCCACCACCTCCAGCATTCGTTTCGGCAAAGAACGATATAGTTTTCTAATATAATCCAGCGATATATTTCTCCATTCCTCTTCAAGGCACTTTTTTAACTGATTAATACTTTCAAATTGCCTATTTTCTCTATAAACGGCATTGCTTAATTTACTCCAACAGTTTTCGATTATGTTTAAATCGGGGGAGCATGCAGGCCAGTCCAAAACTGCAATATTTTCTGTTGAAAAATATTCTTTCACAACCTTAGCGGTGTGAACTGCAGCATTATCTTGCTGAAAAATAAAATCTTGTCTCGCAATATGTGTTGCGTACTTTGCAATTTGATTTTGTATCAAATTACGATAGGTTATAGCATTCATCTTGCTGCGAATTGATATTAAATCAGTCTTTCCGTTATACCCAATACCTGCCCAAAGCATAATGCTACCTCCACCCATTTGACGCCGTATTTGTGACAATTTTTTTTTTCTTACATCATGATAGTAAAAATTGAATCCATCTGGGCCATCTAAATTAAATCTTTTTTCATCTGTAAATATAACTTTCCTCCACTTCTTGTTCCACCGTTTATGTTCTTTTGCAAAATATAATCGATGCTCCTTGTGAATCTGCTTTAGAGCTGGTCTTCGTTTTAATTTCATCCGCTTTATGTGCGCGGATTGTTGTAGTACACGTCTGACATTCCGAGGATTAGTTTTTACGCCAACTTTTTCTGCAATTTTACGTGACGTGAGAAGCGAATTTGACGCGGCACGTAAAATTGCACGTTTTTCACGAGTACTAATCGCGGAAGGTCTCCCACTGCTTTTTTTTGTTCCATAATTATTTACATCTTTCAGTAAATTATAAATGACTTTCCGACTTCTACTGAGAACTTTTGCAATTTTAGAAATAGTAAAGTTTTCTTTCTTTAATTTCAAAACTGTTTGAATCTCTTCACTATTTAGCTGTTTTCCACGTCCCATTGTTTGAATCGAAATTTGTAAGGTTTCTAATGAAATTCTTCTACTTTTCACTACGTCTACACCACTCAGAATACACAGAAATACTAAGGAATGGAAACAAAATGCTTGGTGTGCTATCATTTCGCCGACCGGATTTCACAATCATTGTTGATAAATACAAGAGGAATAGCGAAGATACAGTTTCAAGCTCATATACCTTATTACTACAAGGTACTGTTTATATGCCATTCGTCAAACTTGGGAAATTCGGACTCTATCTATGAGAAATTAATGATAGCACACATGTGCTATCTTTTTGTCCAAGGGTGTATATATCTCGAGCAAAGGAGCCAGGAAAAAGGCTGAAATAGGGGCGCCAGAAGAGGTCGCGCCCTATAAGTCTCCAGGATTGTAATGTTGGAAACAGAGCCGTGGAAGATGTATGTAGAAGAGAGAAGGAAGAAGGGACGAACGAAGGTTCGATGAATCTCAAAGTATAGAAGTTAATGATTTTGTTTCTTCGATAAAAAGCATTCCTACCGATGATTCTTCTATTAATGGTAAAATAAAAGTCTATCAAGACTTCTATCTATCTGCCGCCGCAATATCCCCGAACGTAATTTCACCGTAGATTTCCGATCGCTATATTCACGTAGAAACAGCAGTTTTACAGAGATCTTACAGTTACCAAGAAGATGATACCGCAAATGTCCAGGAATATTTCGGTCCTTAGAAATTTCGATTCTAATAAAATATTCTTTTCTATTAATAGAATATAAAGGAATCGCTGAAACGAAGATCATCGAAATCGTAATATCCTCGAACATAGACGTGGCTAAAGTATCACGCTCTTCGGCAATTGCATAGTAATGTCATCGTCAACAACCTATCAAGAACACCAAAAATTGTAAACAATTTAAAAGATTTTACTCTTCAACTGGCAACCTTCGAGAACTCTAATCCTAAGTGAAAACATGGAAGCATTCATTTCTACCGATAACATGGAAAAGAATTATTGAAAATCACCGAGACCACAATATCCCTGAACATAATATCACCATACAGCATCGGACATGTTCGTCCTTTCTGCAGCGATCCGCAACCACCATAACCGATAGCTACGCGGTCCGAGGCTATTGAATAACATTCGCAAGGCATCGTGGAACGCACTGGGAATTACCCATGTGTATTCACCGGATGGCTGGTACTCCGTGTTCACGTCTGTCCACACTGGTTCTCGAGACGTCGACCGCTTTCAAGGGCGATTTCATGCGACGGCGATTTAAGATCTCCCTCTAGTGGACGATCTCGCGTTCCTCCTTTTGCTCACGAACGCGAACACCCATAGAGATTCGGGATTACCGCGAACAGGAGAACGGTCTGGGTTTTTCTCGATGACCGAGCATCGACCACGACTTTCCTCCCCATTTCGTCCTCCCTTTTACCTCTTCTCGCGCGTACACTACCTTTCAAAAGTACCTGGACACTCAGTCACGTTTAAGAAAATGTAATTTTCTTGTCAATGATTATTTGCTCGTTTAACAATTACACGAACATGCTATGAAATACGATACTGTACAGTCTGTGAAACAGTTTTGTTCGATTCGAAGGGAAAGCAAAATTAAAGACGGAAAAGATTCGTGGTTGTCTTACGACATTGTCGATTATTTTCAAACCACTGTCGTGTTTTCGGTGGTTTATACGATTGTTAATCTTTCATAGTTGGAGTGTACGTATGATGGGAAAGTAATACTTGCGGGTGCAATTTTGAGGTTAGAATTCAAAGATGTTTTGTAATTCTTTCTTACATACTAATAATTAAAGAACAAAGTCTCAGTCGGAATTTTTATTGTTCAGCTTTGTTTTATTTTGTTTTGTAGAAACGTCTCGCCGTGAAATATCTTTTATATTGTCGGCTGTTAGGTTAGAAATAGCGAACTGCAACATGCGCCGCAATTACCGTACCTAACCTCGAATAAATCAAATCCAAGCCTCCCAAGTTCACGAATAAATCCTAACCTAATTTTCACACAGCGTACACCAAGAACAAAACTAACAGACCAGCTTTCACATACTCGGTAGATTCACTGCTCTCGTAAATTCCATTGAACGAACGAGCAAGAGAAAAAAAGGGAAAGCAAAGCAAAGACCCTCTAGTCAGCAATCTGGTATTCAAATATATCATAAATTTCAGCTATTTACAAAGAGGAAACAGTATCCACTGCACGATAGATTAACAGTTTCTATTTCACGTGCATATATAGTGGCTCACAAGTATTTAGCTTAAAGAAACGTAAAACTTATAGAAATATTTAACGAATCTATCGTGTCTGATAGAGAACCAGTCAAAATTTCCTTCGCAATTTATGCTGCTCTTTTCAAAAATATATGTACAGTAATGCACCGTTTGTTTTCTGAACGATTGGACATTGATTATCCATTCAATTACCGAATCTACCAAATTCATAAAAAGTGAAGTTAATCGCTTTAATTTCTGAAAAGCTTGATTCGATTGACGACATAAATTATTTAAATGAGATATATACTTTGACTAGTAGAATTGCAAGAGCTTGAAAATTGGATGGAGAAAGGTTTCCAGGAGATAAATAACGATCCGATAGCGACGCTTAATCACGCAACTCGTTTCCCGCTTTTATCCTTCATAATTTCGTTTTCGGCGAATAAAAAAAGCATTCGCCACCATTTTACGGATACTTCAACCACGACGTAACGTCATAATTATGTCCATTACTGGAGTATTCGTTGGATGGTCGAGCGGACACGTTAAATGAATCGAAATTATTTTATTTTAAACAAATATTTCGGCTCATTAAGCGCCGCGATATATTTTACATAATGTCATTATACGTCAGGCCACGGCAAAACGTTCTCGTGGCGAGTTTATTTCCGTGCAAACAAGTCATCGCTAATTCTCCCGGCGACCATGCAGCTCGATTTCCCATAAGAATTGCACGTGAAATATATTAATGCGCGTCGCGACACGCGTTGCCCAGTTAATGAATACGTATCGTCCACATTTTGCAGATGGACTGATGAATCCGCTAAGTACGTGAAAACAGGACTATTGATAGCTGTCCTTGGTTGAAAAATTTCCCTCGTTTCTACGCGTTCGAGGTTATGGCGATATAGTGACTCGTAAATGTATCGGAACATTTATTAATGAAATATAAGGTACTTTGTTGATGTTTGCATTTGGAGAAACTTTTTGAAGTTCCGTTAGCGATTTAATGAATAAACTGAGAATTTTTCATGCGTTAAAAAGAAATTTTCGATTTATGAATTTAGAAGTTATACAAAATTGAAAGGTACGAAAATGAATGGAACGAAACATAACACGAGGGGAAGGATAAAATTTCGAACCGCAGAAAAATGAGTAATTAAGAAGAATACGATCTGTGTTTTACGGGAGCATCAAAAAGCGTCCATTTAAAAAAATCATGTCGCACGAAATACACACGGTAGTGATTAAATAACTCAGTGTCGTCGGTGGCCAAATAAATGGAATTTGATTAAATTTTCCACAGAGTACCGATAGGATCTTCCGTATCGAATTTTCATATTTTCTTTAATTGAAAGCCGCGTTGGTGTGCCATTTAAAATTCATATCGGTCTGCTCGAAATACCGCGTTTTATAATCTCTCCAATGGCAATCTAATTATTATAGAAGCATCAAAAATCACGAAAAACGACCAGCGATATCAACAATCCAGACCAAGATAAAGCGACATTTGCATAAAACCATCGATCGATTAGATGCAAACAGTAAAAATAGCAAACATTTCAGAACCAGGTAGATCTTTCGCTTTAATAGACTTTTCACCGTATTATACAGACATATAGCGGTGTTTGTGTATTATACTATTCGCTATTACCTACCGATAATACTTGAAACGTAATGTTGGATATCACTTTTCGAGTATAAAGCGCGAATACGAAGCGAATTATTTATCCGGTCCGAAATGTTTACACGTGAATCGTGGCTCACATAACGAGATCGTTCGGCACCGATGCAATCGAAACTGTTGACTGCTTTAAAAGCAGCGATCCTCTAGAGTCCTGACTAGACAGCCCGTTTCGTTAGACGATGCATTAGGTGTGCCTGTCCTCGCGGCCCTACCAGATATTCCTGCGCTTCCGATCTTCGTGGCTTCCGTGCGATCGTAAATCCTTCCACCGCGGCCGAAAGACGCCGTGTACGTCGACACGTAGACCCCGTTGCTCGAGGTACGACCCTCCAGCGTCCGGTTTATCTTGGAAATGTCCGCAGGCTGCCGGAAAGACTCGTAACCCCGGCATTGCGTTACGTCGAAGAAGATAAAAGGTTCTTGACGGTAAGTCGCGCGGAACGTGCCGCTGTAAAGAGGTTAGCTTTTATGGACGGCGAATGGTCGGTCTTTAACTCGTTTCGAAACGCTAGAGCATGAGGGCAGAGTAGTCTGATGGAGTAAGGGATGAAGACGTAGAGTATGGAGTGGAAGAATTTCGATTTATTTTCGACTTGCTTCTAGAGTGATGTTTATTCGAGTTTTACGTTGGTGTCTAGTTGAAGACATTTTTAGATTATGGTGGTACGAGTTTGCTTTATTTTTCACTTGGTTTTAGTAGTAGTTCACGTAGCGGTACGTGGAATCGAATTATTGAGAATCTCATTTATTCCTCTATTCAAAATTCCATTCCCCTTTGGATCGTGAAAATTCGACCGGGCCAATCTGGTTTTTGTTCTCGCTATGGGAAGAATATAAATTGGAAATCTTTCTCGCGCAGTCTGTAGTTTGTACAACTTATGCACCGAATCGTAACTTATGCACCCATGTAACCTACAGTTAGTTGTACACTAATGGTCAGAAGTTTGTCCTTGGCAAAGTTCAACAATATAAAACATCATCTTGGAGTCCAGTTTCCTCGGAAGGATCATAAAATACATTATAATCTGAGGAAAATTGTCATTCATATTTTTAGAATTAGCTCCGAACTGTTCGAAGGGTTTCCAAATTATAATCCTAAATTTGATCCTAAAGGACCAAGCGTTAAGTGTAACGATAGAAACTAAATGAAGAATTTTTTTCGCTCAATTTGTTGCAAATTGCTTCGCGAATATCAATTTCTGGTATTTTTCATGCTTATACGAGATTTCAGAGGATATCCGAGGGAGATTGATGTGTTGTAAATCCACAACGTGACCCAATTGCACGGTTTGGGTCAGTTTTGCATAGTGGAAGCTATAGGTCACTTGATAAGCAAACACTGACGAAACTTGCACGTTACGGGACATTTTAGGTACCGTGCCATCGATCATGTTGCCGCCTTCCCCATGGGACATTGTAGATTATAGATAATCCACGTATATTATAGGTAGATGGTTCACCTGAAACTTTGGAAAATATTTCTATCGTTGGAAACTAGGCCTAACTTGGACCAAACTTAGATCTCTCTTCCTACATACAATACCAAACTTGAGCAACACCCGCGAGTAACATCCAACGTTTATTATAAACAGAAACTGCTGTCCATCCGAAGAACGTTCTATCGCTCAACAAACCTCTCAGAAATTTAAAGAAGAACCATATTCCAGCCCTCGCAAGCCTCGCCAAATCACCAATTCCACCCATTAACCCAGGAACAGCCTCGAGCACCTAACCCGATCTTCCAGAAATATTGCGAAACAATATTCAGCCACCTTCCAAACATCCCTTAATCATCGATTCACCTAGTTCAGCCTAGCTAAACAACCGTTTGGAGCGCTTCACCGCCGCCGAAGACACGGAATATCGGGTCGGCGACGTCGCTTCGCGTTGACTCGACGGAAAAAACGTCGCTGGAGGAGTCGTATGAAAATTCAATAGCGCCGATTCGAGTGGAGACACCCTGTTCAAGCTCGAGGAAGTTGGAGGTGTCGAAGCGTGAGTACCGGCAGCTTGTCGACTCGTAGAGCAGCCGGTTGGATGAAGATCGATCGGGAAAACGAGGGGCAGGAGGGGGGCCACGTCGTCGGTTTGGATGCCTCGGCGAGAAGAAGCAGAAAGGGGTTGGCAAGGGGTGTGAGGATGTTAGAGGTGGCAGAGCACCGCGTCTTAATAGCGCTAGTGGCGTCCTGGCGTAGAAAAGGGGATGACGTTCCAGGGGACTGGGGTAGAATCCAGCCAGCCCCGGTCACGCCAATATTACTTACCACCCCGGGAGAACGATAACTTAATTGATGCACGAACGACGTTAGCACTCGTTGCCGTCACGCGGAGCGACTGTGAATTTTCACGGGAATATTTATTTGTCGAAGCTGCCTGGTTCGCCAATTTCCCGACGAAGGTTTCGCTTTTTCCGGATCTTGGCATCTTTTACGGAGTTGACCCTGTTTCGTTTTCGTGCAAAGGTGCATAGAGTCGAGGATCTTCGTTTTGTCTTATTTTATCGATGTTGCTGCTTGGTTAGAGGATTTCGTCGTGAAGATTTTAGCGTCTTTCGGGAGTTGGATGTCTTTCAGCAGTTGGTTTCATGTTGTACTAAGGAATAGTCGAGGATCTTGGTTTCGTCTTATTTTATTCACGTTTCTCCTTCGTTGAAGGATCTCGATGTGTTTTGGCGGATGTCTTCAAGTTTACTTTATTTCATTCTGTTCGAAGAATTGGTCTGAGAATATATTATCGTAAAGCTTCTGCTATTTCTACGGCCTTGAATCTTTTCAAGCTATCCTTAAAATAGCCTTTTTCTACGATATGCGCAGAATTTCGCGGACGACTAATTCTCTTTCTCTCTCAATTAAAATCCCGAAAATGAAGCATTAACTCGGCGACCAATCCCTTAAACCGAAATAATGCATTACAGGCCAAAATGTATCGATCACCATTTTTAATCTCTCTTATATATAGCGTAGATACCGCAGAGAGCCTACATGCATGTTAATGAACGTTAAATGTATATTAATCGCGACAGCCGTGTAATATTCGGCTATGAGACGACTGAAAGCTATTATCGATCGCGTTATCGGTGCAGTTTTAAAGGATTTTCTCGTCGGCCGAACGGTCGCAACGGATGCAAGATTAGCATTATTGACCGAAACACGTTGGCAACGTTGGCCTGGCTTCATGATTTCGAATTTCCACTCCGCAGAAGACGCATCGTCGCCGGGAGAGTTCGCGCGTTCACTGGAACACGAATAATGCTGTCTCGACAGGCAACGATAAATTGCCTCGAGTGTCGAACCCGGAATATTCATCTTTTCCACCTAGTGGAGTATTTTTCCTCGGCGGGTCACACGGTTTAACCTCTCCCTCTGTTTCCGTATTTTACTGCTCAATGGAATCCTCTAACCCGTTCTAGACACCGGGTCTTATTTTAATACGACCCATAAAACTCTGGTCTGTCGATTATTCTTCCTTTATTTTCTTTTTTCTTTTCTTTTTTTTTTTTTTTTGCTGTTTTTATGAGACATTCATTTCGCTTTTCGCGCATATTTGTGAGATATTGTCTTGTCGAGAGTTTCTACAGTATCGATGATGCGTGCAGGTTGTTGGTTAAGACGCAGATAGTGCGTGATCGACCAAGAAGAACGTCATTACCTTTAATTAATTATCGCAAAGTTATTTTGCACGATCGAAGATCGAAGATTGAACGAGAAAAAAATTTCTACTCTTTCCTTTTTTTACCGACATACTTTAAAACCAATTCTACTAACATCTATATAGAAACTTTAGTGACGTAGCGTTAAAGCAAGAGGTTTTACCTAATCGAAATGGTTGCTGACGGGTGTCCCTGAATCCAGCTCCACCGGCGCATAATTTCGTCAACAGCCGATGCCATGTCGCAGGGACGGTGTATTAACGTCAAATGACGTTTCCGTCCCCAAACGTTCGAAATTATGCGCGCGTATACGCCTGACATCCTAAACCAACCGATTTTTTCCAATTCCTTCGGCAATTTGCCGCAGTAAAATCACGTTTATGATTGCCGATGTTGGGTACGGGAATAGTAGCAATGAAGTTTCATTGCTCTTCGTATCCATCGAAAGGAGCCCAGCGTTTACATCGACGTTTAACGACTTGCGAGAACTGTAGCGGAAGCGATGAAAGAATTCACGGAATTTCCCAGTTACTGACACAACTTTTAATCTCCGTGAAAATGTTCCAACTGTATCACAAACGACTAACCGTTAGCCTAATTTTGTAAAATAAATTCGCGAGTATGGAGGAACTTTTCACGTCAAAATCCAGATTGTCAGAATGGAGCTTTGAATTTATGAGAGGGTGGAAAGGGTTAACACGAGCCAGAGCTCAGCTATGCCGTTCAATTATCATGCCTGGCGCATCGTGAAACATGCAAGGCATCGTGCTTGCGGCACCAAACAGATTGCCGCTGTTCCACTACGCTGTAATTAATTTAACAATCGTCATCGTCATCGAAAAAGAATGTTCCTACCTGTCTCCTTCTCTCAACGATATCCCCGTTATAACAAAACGTCTGTTCATAATCTGAACTAATAGACAGACAACGGTGTCTCGATAAAAGAATCTTCCCACGATAGAGCAACAAGTATCAATTATTATCTGTTTTCGTACGAGATAATCTTTCGGTAAAAGATCGATCGTATCGTTCGTCAAGCGCGAACCTCGAAGATCTCAGAGACCTAAACTCGCACGTTTGTAATCCTTCGTGTTGCGAGAGAGGAAGCGTCATCCGTGAGCCCAAAAACTGTTCAAAATGTCAAAAAGTCGCGCGCAGTGTACTCCGTGAAATAAAACAGAAATCGTCAAACGCGAACCTCGAAGATCCCAGAAACCTAAACTCGCACGTTTGCAACCCTGCATGAAGCGAGAGAGGGAGCGTCATCCGTGAGCCCAAAAACTGTTCAAGATGTCAAAAAGTCGCGCGCATTGTACTCCGTGAAATAAAATTTGAAATCGTCAACCGCGAGCGGAAAAAAATTGCGAGAAGCTTAAAAGTCAGGCGTGTTATTTTCCATAGAGTAAAAAAGAAAGCGCGGACCATGAGCCCAGAAAATTCTGAAAATCTCGGAAACTCGCGCGTATTGTACTCCGTGAAATGAAAAAGAAGGCGTCAACCGTGAGCCCAAAAAATTCCGCAAACCCGAAAGTCACGCGTGTTATTTTCCACGGAATAAAAAAAAAGAAGCGCGGACCACGAGCCTTAAAAATTCCGAGAACCTAAAAGCGACGCGTGTGTTCTCTATGAAGTAAGAGAGGAAGCGCAAACCGCGGGGCAACTCGAACTCGAAAGCGAATGGAAAGGGAGAAAGTTGAATGCAGTTGCACTGATACCCTGTCCGTGGCTGAGCGTCGCGGGCGTGGGTGGATGGGTGAGTTGTTGGGAAGAGTGGCGAGGCAGTTTCCAGGCGACAGGGACGTGCGGAGGGGAAGGGTCAGGGGTTGATGAACAGTTTGCTCGGCGACGCACGTTGTGGCTGTCGGCTGTCGGAGCCACGCTGCCGCTACATAGAAGAGGAAGAGATAAATTGGGGGTGGAAGACGCCACTGTAAGGAGAAAGGGAAAGTAGCGGAGCATGGTGAGACACGGAGAAGCAACTACGAAGAAGGATACAGGATTCTGCGGGATGTAAAGGCTGGTTCTCGAAGCCGCGCCGTGCCCTTTTGCTTAAAGAAAAATCGCGGTACCACGGCGATGGTACGGGTTTTTCGGGATATCGACATTTATCGTGAATTTATACTATTTTTTCAGGTGTGTTCCAATAAATATCTTGTAGAATATGAATAAATGGATGGAAAGGATTTAGGTATAGCGTGTTCGATCTTTTATTGAAATTTAAGATTTTGAAAAATTCATACGTCGCCTAAAACCACCCTCGCTTAAGGTCCGAATTAATTAAAGTGGCAATTTTGAATCTGTATACGCTTGAAAACGTAGGATCGGGAGAGGCAACTAAAGAGGAATAAATAAACGTAGGAACAGCAGAAAATAACGAGGACGTATAACAATCAATATTCGAGCCACGAAGAAAACACGGGTTCTTTTACTCTGATTGGTTAAAGTTACTGCACACGACACGAGCCACGGGATTAGAAGTAGCGTCGTTAATAAAAATTATACCACGAGCTGGCTTCTGCATAATTCATGGAGGCTAGCAACGCACCGTGAATACGTATCGCTGATTATGCCCTGGGAAATATTTTGATTATAATGCGATTAACGTTGTTTATCGATTGATTCGTCCCTGCAGTCTGCTCGCTGTTATCACCAAGGGAGAAAAAGGATCGTCGAGATGAAACTTAAAAGGCAGGAAGTTTATCTTCCGAGGCAAACCTCGGGTGCCGATCCTTTTAGTTTTCAGGCAACTTTTTTAAAACGTTCCTCAACTTCTCGGCGTATGGCTCAAGGGGGAACAAGGGATCTTCTTCGACAACTTTGCGAGGTAAATTTCTATGGGCCACCGACGATCTATCGTTACACAACACTTTTTACGTCGGACCGATCGATCTTCGATCGATGGATCAGGCTAGCTCGTTTGGATACGAGATTTAATTTACAAAGATCATAATTTTTAGAATGTTTTTTAAGGGTATTTCAGGAAAATTATATCCAGACAATTCTCATTCTTCTTAAATCTTTAGAGCTTTAGGTATTTTTAGGAAAATTGCATTCAAGTTACACTAAAAGCATTAAAAACGGATTTCTCTTCCACGTGTAGTATATTTTTCTATTAAAAAACGGTTGCACCGAAAGAGCTCCGAATTTTCATCTATTACAAATCCCTAACAAACAATTTCACAAACATTTCAAGAAAATTAAATCGAAGCAATTTCAAATAGATCAAACAGAGGTCTATTTTCACCAAAAAAAAAAACAGTTGAAAGAGAAAGACAGAGAGAGAATTTTAACCTTTGCCAATATCGCCAGCAAATAACTTCGTACTCCGCAGAATAAAACATATCCGTAAAAACTGCGTCAAATATTTTTTTCCAAATTCCCCTGGGAACGTACCATCTTCTTTTATTTAAAATCAAATTCCCGAATACCGGGGAAAAAACCTTTGCTTCTCCATTTCCACGTTTCAGGCCATAGAATATTCTAAACCTGCAGTGCTCACGTACCCATGGAGAAAAATAGTTTCAGAATTAAAAGAAAAAGGGGCAGAGTGAGAGAGAGAGAGAGGGAAACCAGAAAAAGAATTCCAAGTGCCCTTAAAAGAGGAGCACTCGTGCGTGAAAACGTTTCCCCGCGATCGCATTGATCCTGGTTGGATATCACGCCATCGACTTTAATGAACGAAGAAGGCGTGAAACGGACCATCGTTCCAGTATTTAAAAAATCCGCTACTGCGAGAGGGTGCGCAACGCGCAGCTATATTAGTAGAGGAGGGAAACGGGAGAAACGTGGAACCGGAAGTAGACGAGAAATTGAAGCCGCGCTCCTCCAGCGTCGACAGATTATCGTTAAGACAATTTCGCCGTAATGAATATCACGGTCGCATTTGTGTCAACGATAAATTGAAACGCGGAACGAGCAGAAATAAAAGCCAGCCAGTCGTCTATGAAAGCAACGCGGGAACAACGATTAATGGAACCCTTTGATGTCATTAAATGGCTCGAATGATCGCCGAGTGTGGGATTTTTAAACAGCGCAGCGCGATGGAGAATAACAAGTTTTATTCTGACGGTGTTCAAACGAAAACCTAGTCTTTTAATAATCGCGTTTCCTTGTTTTCTGTACCTTGTTCATAACGCCGTTTTCCTATATCGCGTTACGTAAGAATCTCTCGCAATATCAACGTAGGTTTATGAAAGAGTATTTCGTGAAATGACTTTTCGATAAAATCGTACAAATTATCGCCGGAGTCTTACGTACAAATTTGTTGCGATTTTCGTGACGTTTCGACTCGAGCAACCCTTTCATTTCGTTGCATTCCGATAAATTCCAAAGATGATTTCATTCTGAGAGCAAAGGAATCAAAATCGAAGTCGAATCATTTTAAAAGTACCACGCGAGAACGATTTTTATACAATTCTACGCATTGCAATTCCGTAGAATTCAATCTCGGAACAAGCCAACAAAATTGCATGGGACTAAGAAAAAATTAACAAGTGGTGTCACCTGGTTCTTTTAGTTCTCCCCTGGACACTATTACAAAAAACTTACACTTTGATATAAAAGAGACGCCCTCTCTTAATTAATCTTTTCTTTATGAATATGATACCTCTTATTACAACCTTCGTACAAAAACATTCCTCTTGACATTCGTAATTAAAAGAACGCCAAAACCCTCGCGCAAGAAATCCAATTTAAAACTTGCAGATTACATGTACTAAGTACTATATAGCATCCTACTCCTCCGTGAAGCAACAAACAGACGTCAACAATAATTAAAGGAGCTGGAAAGCCTCGAATAAAAATACTAATCTTGAATTCTAATATCACGCTAACTATACGCCAACTACGCAACATTGCTGTCCAGTAGGTTTATGAACCAGATTCTACTCTTCCATAAAGCGACAAACTGTCAACAGTCGTCCCTTTACCATCCACTCTCGCATTCGTCTCGAAATTCAATTTCTCCGAAACGCTTGAAGAGACAGACGAAACCCGCCGTTAAATCCAGCTCCGTTCGCGTCCGCTCTAAGGTCTACGATAACGCTAAATTTCCTTCGAACGTGGCGCCACCTATTCTGGTCGCGCCGTTACCAGCGCAACCGATAGTTAGCACGTGCACGGCGGGAAGAAGACGCCAGGCGCCCGCGAGAACAGATAATCTCTGTTTATCTTGTAATTCCCCGGTAACGCCATTAAACCGTCCGAACGTTGGCCACGTAGCCGGCTTAAATCTTTGTCTTCGCGCTGCAAGACGAAATGCAGGGGCACTGTTCGCAAGCGTAATTGAATCGACCGCCCCTTAAACCTCGATAAATCTAGCCGAGAAAAGAGACACGTGAGTATGTGTGTGTATGTTTGTCCGCGTCTGATCGTGTAGAAGCGAGTGTCACGCGACAGCTGCGATCCCATCAATCGACCTGACGCCACACCGACGCGAGAAAACATAGACGAGAAAGCCGTTTGTCGTTGTTCCATCGGAAAGTAGGGCGATCGATATATTTGCGCGATTTTCGAATTTTATCGCCACGCTTACACGTTACGCGAGAAATACGCGACTGATAGCGGTATGGAGGTTGAAACGTGAGCTGAACGTTACCGCCAAAGTCTTTGGAGACCAGTCATTTTGCTGGGGATTGGATATATGGAATGGCGAGTATAGGCAGGTAGACGATTGCCGGAATTGGATCCTTCGAGTGATGTAGTCTTCATACGTGTTGAGTGTTATTTTTGCTATTTTACAGCTTGGAATCGTTGATTTCTGTTCTAGCAGAAGCTAGGGTCATAGGTATCTGGAAGGGCTGGAATTATCTATATCCGTGTATTAAACTCGAAAAGGTAGGTCTCAAATAATAGACTATCGCACATTTAGCACATTGCGTGGAAAGGCGAATCTTCGTTCGATTATTGTCGTCTGTATGTTCAAAAACTTGACAAATTCGTATTCAACGTTACGATAAAAGAATCTCGTTTCCATCTACATGTACTAACTAAGCCACGAGCGTTCGTAATTTGTCGTACGTTCTCGGATTGGTTGCAACTTTTGTCAGCATAATGAAAACGGTCGTGTCTCGTCGCAGTTCTAACGAAATTCCAATGTAGTTCGTAAAATACGCGCGTGGTATTTATAAAAGTTTCACGCGGTAAATGTTCGAGTACTTCCACGAACTGTCGTACGCAATTTCCTATGATTCTCGCGAACTATACAGTTCGAAACAGGTGCCAATTAGTGGCCACCTGAGAGCAACGTGGATCAGCACACGGCGTACCTGGTGATGGGTTTGATCGCGAATCGCTATCTCAGGCACACGTTACTCTCCCCCCGCAGGCTCGCGGCCCGGAAAATTGATCGGAAGCCGCTCTACCATTTAATTGCCGCCGATTATTCGTGCTCCAGTTTGCCACGTCACCGACAGACAGGGACGCGAGCATTATGCGGCTTTCAGGACACCCGACTGACCGGTGGAAAGATATTGCTCCGCTGTTTCATTGGCGTTTAATTAATTCACTAATTAAGCCCTGTCGATCCGCTGCTCGGTTACCTTGTCCTCTGAACACCGTCTATCGGAGGCTACCATTGGAAACGATACTTATTGTGCGTGCTCTCACCGTTTCGATCGACGTCATCCACTTTCCAATTGTTTCATTTGTCAATGATGAATTGGGTGGTTGATAAACGCTGTGTGATTTTCTTGTTAGTAATTCGCGTTTATCCGAACAACGATGTTCGGAAACATGGGGTCAGTTTGATCCGATTAGACTCTAATTAGATGCAAGCAGATTCTCCGATCTATTAGGAATTTTTTACGTATTCCTAATCGAATAAATATCTATGGAAGAGAATTCTGGTAGTTCAAAATGTTTAAGTTTTCGTCGATCAGTCAGGGAGACGATTCATCGTATAACGGGGTAAATCGTTTGTCAGAGAAAAATTGCAGAGTTTAAATTCGATTGTAACATATACGGATTGTTTATAACCATACGACACACGCGTGAATAACAGCGAATGAATTGAATTGCCTGACGAGAACAGATTCGCCATCAACTAAAACATGAAACGATCATCCCACCGACAAGACTCGTAATCTGCTCTCTTATTAAGTTACCATTGAATAAAATCAACGAGGAACACGCAATCTCCCCAGACCACTGGCTGCGAATTAATCGATGAATCTGGCTGGCAGTAGCGGCAGATTAGCCGCCGCGAAATGAAACCGAACCGCCGCATTAGCCGATGCCAATAGTGGGATAACTGGAACGAAGGCGGAAGAATAACGCGGTTGAAATCTCGTTGCATCGTTAATAGGCCGCGATTATCTTCCCAGTGGAGATCTCCGCGTTCCTCCACGCAGAATATCGCAGCCATATTGGAAGAATATTTTCTGCCTCCGTTGAAAACAGAGTCGCTCTACGTTTCAAACGAAAATAAATATTAGACCGGTCAGGGAGCACGTAGCGAAATTTGAAAGAAATTCAGCATCTTGTTAAATCTTGTGAAAAACATAATATTTGGCTCTTTCGAGGGCCAACAATTTTATGGACTTTCGATTGTTCAAACGCTTTTAAATAAATTTACTGACACCCGAGCCAAATCTACCGAGGCCAAATAGCGAAAATTAGGAAAACTTAGTAAACTGCATAATTGGGAATTTTTATACTTTGATATTGTTTGAACAAATATTTGCTTCGACAATTTCGCGCAATTCGGATCGAGGAGCCACAGAAGCGATCAAAGCACTAATTTCACAGAATCGCCGTGGATAATTGGCGTTGCAAGAGAGCGTACGGTAAACACTGAAACAAGTATGGACTGGACCAGTGTCTATTCATTCGTCGTAACGTTATTAAAGCAGTTCACGACATGCTGTTACTTAACAGCGAGTTATAGTCAATAATTCGGAGGAGATCATTAGGCGGCAATTATACGGTTCAGCTGATCGAGATAATAGCCGTGGCGGTGTTGAATGGGATCGAACGACGCTGTCGACTTGTTGTAATGTTAATAATTAGCATGTCGGGGCTCGGGGATGGCGAGGGGAATTTCGACGCTCGATTTTCAACATCGGAGTCTCTACGTTTCTAGCGTGTCAGAGGGCATATCGTTTAATTGGACGATGTTTGCGATATGCTTACGAGTTTCAATGGCATAGTCGTCATTTTGCAGGTTAATTTAGTCGCACTGCGGCCTCGAAGCGGGAACTTTTACATTAGATTCCCATCTATCCGAGTGCAGAAGAAATCTTTGTTGTACTATGGGATTCTTCGTAAAAATTTTCTGTATACTTTGAAGAAACGCACAGATAATTAAAAAAAAAAATTGCTTATTCTTCGAATTCTTCATAATTTGATTATACTATTAAGAGATTGAAAAATGCCTCTACTATGTAAATACTGTTATATAAACGTTGTCGCTACCTTTGGTTATTTTAACCAACACGAAAGAGATCGATATTCTTATCGAATGACAGTTTGGCCCAAAATTCGAGATCTCGAAACGAAACGAAGGAAAAGATTCTTGAAAAATCGATCACCATTTTGAATTATCAATCCCCTTCGACGAAAGCCATGTCTCTGAGATAATTAGAGCTGGCACGGATTACATGACTACGACGAGGCGACGTTTCCCGGAATAAATCGCGATGGCGAACTGGTTCGTGACGCGACTCAATGAACAGCAATGATACAAAAATTAAAACGGAATTAACGCGATACCGGCGTAATTTAATAGCAGAGAACCGGCACGCTTAATCCGTTATCGGTGTTATTTGGTAGGGAAAGGGGAATTATACGGAAGAATTCCAGTTGCGAGCGCGTACATCCACTCGCACGCTAATTTACAGGCGACTGGCATTCGCGTGCATGATTACGCTTTATCAGAACTGCCAGTGATGTACAAGTTACTCGTGTTTCTGTCGGTTAAAACATGTTCGACAACGATACCTCTCCAGGGAATAGACATCGTGCTTCGTAGAGTTGTAAAATCTCCAGAACAAGGTTACAAGATACGCGAGAAAATTGGTTGAGATTATGCAGCAGATTTTTAGAGGAATATTTACGATTCACTACGACAAGTGTGAATGGCTATAGATCGGAGGGGTATTTGAAAGAATTTAATCAACATTTTGATAAAGGGGTCATATTTATATAAACGACGTTATAATTTATCTTCGACGATGTTCTATAACTCTCGCGAGATACAAATTGAGGGAAAAATTGATGAATTCTTATCGTACGAATCGTTTGTCCCTCGACGAACTTAGATAAAATGAAGTTCTACTGGATCAATTTACGATTCATAAAGCTAAGGAATTGCAATGAATTTATTTAAAAAATTTGCTCGAATGGCGTGCGTGAAAATTTATTATACAGCTGAATTCAGTTGGTACACGAGGCATATCTAATTACGACGTCGACGATCTAATTATGTAACACGATAACTACTCAACGTGTGTTCGAATAATGGAACGTTAATTAAGGAGGTGATCAATGGTGTTGAAAAGCATTAAGTTACCTTACGGATCGATATTCCTGATACGAATACTTGCAGCAGATTCCAGAAACTAATTCGAGTCAATTTTACGAACGATTAAGAATTCCATATTTACATATTAAGAATAAAATACAAGTTTGAAAATGAAAAGCTGAACGCTTCTATAAATATAACTCCGATAAAAGGACCATAACCCCGATAGAAAAAAAGACTTTCGGTCTCGAAACTTGGGCAGCCATCAAAGTTGGCTCTGACAAATAGATTAATCGAACGCGGTCCAGCAGGCCCGAGAAGAAAGAAAACAATGAACTCGGACATAACCAACCGCGTGCTCGATTTAACGAGCGCCTGTGTTTATCTTGGAAAGACGATTTCTCATCGAACGTTCCAACTTCGCTCCTAAAACTACAATTTTTGTCGGAACTTTAGCTTTCCTCTCGATGAACTCTGGATAGCAACAGAATGTTCCTCCAAGTAACTCGATAGTTGTCCTGACACGAACTCTATGAGAATAACAAATTTTTCATCGACTATTTGACTTTTGCCCAATGGAAAAATGGTACGCCAGTACTATCTTCGAAGAATAAAAATGAAGCGCGACTTTCTCAAATCAATAGTTTCCGGAACTGCTATATCGCAAACTGCGTTCTAGACTCGTCTATCCAACACCAAAATTTTGTTGCTCGTAGCGCTTTTCTTCCGACCCCATTTTATCTACATCGCCAGGTATTACCGTCTTCTACAGAGACAACTACACACAGTCAGACCAACTGGTCAATCATTCCTCGGCCATAACACTTTGTCCTCGTCTCCAACTCTCGCGCTTCCTACGACCCACTCCTACTTCAAAGCGAGGAATCGAAGCAGCTCAAAGAAAATCTCGCTCAGCGTATCCCCAACGGAGAACAAGCCAGCCATAATGGATTCACCCCTCGACAAAGGTGGCAAACACGCGTAGAGTGAAATAAGACACAGAAGAAGAAAGGAGGCGGAAGAAAAAAAACGTGAGGAGATTCGATTTTGGTGGATTCCTTTATTTGCTCCGCTTAAAAGGCACGTTTTGCCTCCCTAAGTCGTCGAATACCTCGCATCTGTTTGCGCTAACAAGAGGAACAGCCTTATTCAATTTTTAAGCTGCGGACAATAGTCGCCAGACAGCGCTTGGCATCAACTGTCTCATAGGTCGATACTAATCTAATTAATTGCTATTGATCTACTTAACCTCGAACTTGCATTACTATTTTCTTATCGTGGTGTTCGTCGATTTTCCATTTCATCGCAGAAGCCAAAGATTATCATTCCCCTGAAAAGACGATAAGACAACCTCTCTCCCCGGAACTCGTCTCTAGCCGAATCAATCAGGCTGTTCACTGCTGAATACTGACCTAACCTCGGTTCATCAAAAACCAGGAAGAACCCCGTATCTCGTTCTGAGTGCAGCGACTGGAAAACGAGTCGTCCGGCTCGTTCCAGAGTCAGGTCTCCGAAATTAGCCTGACAGAAGCTCGAGGAAGGGTGAAATTCAAAAAGCAGCCGGCAATTCCAGCTGCTGCTGCACGTACACGACTAGGACGACGCGGAGACGACTGCAGCTCGCATTACCTAGCCCCTTTCTCCGACCATTACCGGGGACATTAACGCTGCCGGCGGTTGTAGCAGCCTGGAAAAAACAATAGGTATTCCCAGGACACTTGTCCGCCGCTGTCATACCTGTCCATTGTTCGCCAGCGCCGTCTCGCGACGCTACTACCGCGCACGGCCTAAGAATTCGACTAGGAGGCTCTTCCTCTTATTAGTTGGAACAATGGGGTATTCGACGACTCACGCGTCACTTCCAGTTATTTCAGAGATACTTCGAAAGGAATATAGTAATTGAAAACCACGAATAAAGAATTCGATAAGTCACATCTCCTGTCTTTTGTAGAAATGCACTTTTAAAATTGAATATGTTGCGAATCAAATTCCACTAATTTCATTCGTCCTACGATTTGATTTTCAGGTAAAATATGACTTTTCTCGTTCTCTTGAACACTTAAAGATATCAAGAACATCAGTCACGTAGTAGCACAATGTTTCATTCATTAAAGATCAACTCTCGAATTATTTCACCAAAATCGGTTACAATCAGTTTTCGTCGTTTTCGTCACTTCTCAGACGTTTCCCTCTGAGAGCAAGTATCTAAGACATCTTTAGAGATTTTCTAAAGATGGTGAAACAATTGCACGATAGAATTAAGCCGCTGATAAGGTGTACAGGAAGTTGAGCGAAACTACAGGGGAAAAGAATTCCGCGCGGAAGTATCGGGCTTTTGAAATTCGTCAGGATATTGAATAAGTGGAATCTGTTTGGGGAGGTTAATTTTGATGATGTCCGAAGTTTTTATTGGAAAAGTTGGCAGCACGGGAATTTTGTTACGAACTAATATCTGAGGTATTCGTGTAAGCCCCCGTCGGAATGAACCGCGGGATAACTTTGTTTCTGAAATGATTTAGCCTTCGGTTGCCTTTCGCCGCTCTACATTCGCTATAATTTTACGAAAATGCATCGGCACGATCATTTTTCTTTCCTTTCGGTCGTCTGTCTGCACAATCCTCGAATTGTTCCTTTATAAACATCGTGTTATACATTTTATTTTTATTCCATTCTACGTTTGTACGCGTTGTTATTCTATATTTTGTTTCTTAAACAAAAGGAAATTGGCCTCTGGCCGCTTACAGCTTAAACAATTGAACTTTCTATGCTACCTAATTCTATCGACAGATCCTTAACAATTCCCTTCAATTTTGCACTCGAACAGCTAAAACGATGAAAAATTCCATCTACTTTCTACTTTTTTCTTTACAGCTTCGAAACTTCGAACCAAATATCAGGTTTCCGACCTGAAAGACACGAAACTGCCAAACTAGCTTCTCAGAAACCTGTTGCAGACACCACGACAGAATATCAGACTCTAAATAACGGCCTCCCCAAAAGAATGTACCAAAGGAACGTGTTAATTACTGTTGAAGACGTCTCGAAACCATCAAGTAGAGGATGCTCGAGAGTTTAAAAAAAGATAGAGGGGAAAGCCGTCTTAACTACTGACGATGACAGTCTGAAGATTGGTCGGTGGGCAGGAGAAAAAATTCAGAGAGCCTGAAGGAATCCTCGTCAGGAACCCGATTCTATTTGAGGATGTACGCGTCGTTAGCCTGCGGTTCTTTAAAATGTGACGACAATCTGCTCCGCTCTTTAAAATGCAAACCGTGCGACATAACTATCTACTTGTGGGAGTCAGACACGGAGAAAAACGGGCAGTCACAGAGAAGAAAAAATAAAAGGCGCGACTGCGTTTCAGCGGATCGCCGTTGGATACTCGCGCGTGTATTTTTATTCCAACTGGGTCAACGCACTTTCCGGCGGCCTGTCAGTCTTGGCTTTTTTTTTTATTATTCCTTTGACACCAGGATGATCGAAATTGGTTAAAATTCAATTATCACCTGAATCGGTCCTTTCGGTTCGAATATCTTTAGAATGTTTGATCTAGATTATACATATCTTTAATTATCTTATTTTTTTTTTTCTAGATTCGTAATAGGTCGGCATATATTTTTTTAATATATGCGTATTAATATTTTTATCTAGATATTTTTTATTAAGTTTACGTACATCCTAGAATACTTGACTAAATTCGTCTCTGAGTTTATCGGTGTAACAATTACGCTACTCGAGCCTCGATAGGGAAAACAATAGGGAAAAATCTATGGAATTGGATAATCTGCACGATTACTCCTGGAATGCCTAACTCAATATCCGCCATTTAATCCAGCTAAATTGAACTTTAAACTGGAAAAATCAACCTTCACAATTTAAAAACAAATTGACGCTATTAACGATGAAAATTTACTCGGTGTTTTCCAATTTCCACGGCAATTTCTAAAAATAAAAACCCTACCATCGATTCACCATTCCAATTAAACGAATCCTGCGCGCCGACCAGCTGAAAATATCCCGGTTTAACGTCTCTTTAGCCGCTATTTCTCCGGAAACGTTAAGCAGAAACCGTAAAAAAAGCGTGACTGAATTTACTTTGCACGGACATTGTTCGAAACCGCTGACTCGCCACGTCTTTGAACTGCGTCGTGTTGCTACGATTTTTCATCTACAGACCTCGCCCCGTTTTATTGAGTAGAAATTAAGTACACATAACGGCGGCACGCTATACAATTCGGCCGATAAAACGTTTCGAAACTTCAAGCGAAACGAACTTCGCTGTTTTACGGTCACTCCGAAGCCTTCGGATATGTCGACAACAGGTGACGATGGTCAGCCTGGTCCTGTTGTTGAATTTAATTGCGTTACGGTAAGACGACCATTTTAATTGTTTTCTCATTTTTCTTTAAAGTTAGTTTGGTAATGAAACTTTAACGCTCGATGAACTTTCATATTTCTATGGAAATATCTGTATCTTAGATTCAATAAATTGTAATATTGAATTTTCAAATATCCCATAGATGATACAACCTTGCACGTACGTAAGATTCCGACAGAGATTAATCGTTGATACTTATTTTAAATTAATTATCACGTTCCATACGAAACCAGCAGCTGTTCTAATATTTATGACTAGGGTTGTGCATACTACAATACAGCTTCAGCTCCCTTTCCCCGGATCCTCGCCAACGGCAGAAACGCTCTTCCATTAGAAATTCGAGCGAATCGAAACTCTTCCATACGATTTCGATTACCCTCCATTCAGGAACTAGGATCGTCAGTGAAAGATCAACGACTAGAACACACGGTGAATCATGTTCCATTCGCGAACTGGGTCGACGATTATCCTGTTACACGTAACCGGTGGTAAAGCAGGTGGCTGCATTACCACGCTCAGGAGATTCCATGGAATCGCGGCCAAATCGAGTAGAATACTTTCAATCGGTTACCCTAGTCTATTCCCCGGAGCGATTTCTACGAGGCTTCCGCATTGTTGACCTAAATCCTGGTGTATATGTGCAACGAGAACCAGCCAGTAGTTTCCCTTCTACCCAATTTCTTCGTTTCCGGTTAGACTGCACCAGCCACCGGATGGAAACACGACTGTTATCAGGAATTTACAAGGATTACCTTCTGTGTACGCAGGTTCTCCTCTATTGACATTCTCTTTGCTACGATCGACGAAAATAAAATGTTACGGAAAATTTTGCTGCGTGTTGGACTCACGTTAGTCCAGTTAGTTCTGGCTACTGTGCAACGTTCTCGTTGTTAATGGGGTCCAAAGCGACTCGACCAGCGAGTACTATAGTATTCGGGATTAAAAGTGTTTTCGAGTTGGGCAACTTGAAAAGGAACTTTGGTACGTTCTTTTGTCCGAGCTTTGGATTTTTCAGTTTCCTAACTTTTGCATCGAAGCTTGAATTAATTGTGTTTTCAATCTTTGAAAGAAGAACGAAGTTTTAGTAATTTAAAGAACGAGCGGGAGACTTCTGCGTTATGCTAAATGTTTTGCGATTCGACGACGAAGAAAATTAATCTTGGCGAACGTTTGAAGCGCTCGGAAATTAATGAGAATCGGAAAATTGAATTTGAAATACAACGCCAGCGAGGGTAAGGTTTCGTCGGGTACTTGAATTGTCCGTTAATAAGGGTACACCGTAATTTTCCTTCTGATTAAAATGTCCTTTTTCGCCAAGATTTTTAAAAGTATCTATTATCCATGAAAATTTCAACAAATGATCGCCGTACATTTTATGTATAAAACCAACGAGGAACAATTATTTCAAAATGAACTCGGAGGAATTCTTAATAAAATTAAGATAAGGATTATCTATTAAATTCTACGTTGATTACCACTATTCTCTTTACCGATATCCTTACCACTGTGCAATGATTGGGTTCAGCTTGCCCAACAACGCGATACTAGCGCCACGCGGGCGTTAACTTGTGTCGTATAGTTACCATTGCTAAATTTACATTCAGCAGAGTATTTGCAACTCGCTATATTTCAAAAATTAATTATATTTTTCTATAAACATAGGCTAAACAGAACTCTGAATAGTCCAGAGTCTGAGTAGGAAAAAATCAATAACAATCTTCATTTAACTCCTTAATCCCTACTCTCACATGAGACCTCTAACTCCTCTCGACAGAAACCCAATTCCCCCTCGATAAATCCTAAGACTCTTTATTCCCATCCATTCCAGGCTGAAAATCCGGCGTGAGTAAATGATAAAACGATAGCTGCTGGTAGAAAGAAATACGATGCTCCAGGCAACATCCAAAATTCAGCTCCTGACCGTCAGCCAGGAAACGCGGAGACGAACAATGGGTTAGGATGAGACGTTGGATAGGATAGAAAAACATCACGCGGCTCATTGCCGGGAGATTTGGCGGAAAGCGGGCTGAGATTGCCGGGAAATCCTTGGGAACATTACCGAATCGGTACGCGTGGTCGCGTGCGAGTTACACGGCCGCACGGAGGAAAACAAAGAAGAAAGGGATCCTATGAATTCGTGAGTGACTTCGGATATCACGTTCCCCGGCGTCTGCCAGACATTTCCTTCGGGCTTCCTGTGTGCATACGCGCGCGGGCGCGCCTACATCCCTTATGCGTTATACAGGGTGTATCTTTACGAAGCACGTTTTCTTCGTCTTGAATGCTGGATAAAGTTTTTCGAAAAATTCTTAGCGCCAAATTTCGAAGCCGTTTAAACGCCCCATAATTGTTATCTAACTGAATAGAATACGTTACTGACTTTGCTGAATATTTATAAGAACGAAGAAGAAGAATAATTATACGATAAGATGACCCAAAGTAGGAAGTTGCTTTAAATGTTTGACTATTCTTTAGTAAAACATGGAGATATTTGTCGCAAAAAGAGCGAAATGGGAATATAAAAATTGGAGTGATGTTAATATTTGATGATCATTTTGAACGTTTGATCCAAAATTTGATCGTAGATAATAATTAATTAAATTGGTTCGCGTGTATTCAATACGAATGTCCCATCTAGAGTGTCATTGCAGAATCGGATATAGAAAGTATGCGCTGTGTTGGTTCAGATTATGGATTACCCGTGGTAATCAATGGTACTGTAATTAGTAAATAATTAACTTAATAGGAAACCTAATCTGGTCTACAATTTAGCACCAACTGGTTCGTTTAATAATTAGTTAACCTAATTTTATCGTTATTTACCCTCTCCGATGCACAATAACAAAACCTATTAAATAATGGCAGACAAAGTGTATTCGCAAAGAACTATCGATACAATAAGCACGATATAAAGTATTTAGATGAAGTTCTCGCTCCAAAATGCTCACCTCTTTCACGATAATTTATCGATTAGTGAATTTAAAAGGTACCAATCCTGCTTTGAAAATTTTACAGAAAAAAATTTTCATTTATCGAAACGAAAGTAAAATTGAAATATAAAAATTCAGAGGAAGATTTTTTAAACTTTCTCGATATAACAACGATATCAGGTTAGAATGATAAGTATAAGACAGTTTTTAACGACAGAAAAGAAAACACAATTGGATGAAAAGTGAACTGAATAACAGCAATGGGATTGAAACGCAAGATGAGAACAAAGAATCATAGGGCAATAAGGTTTGAAGGCAGCAACCAGGATGCAGAATTTACCGAGGACGAGAGGAAGGAGGCTTTGGTCCTTGGTTGAAAGGACCAGGAAAATTTCAACGGTGGGAAAGATATGAATTTTCATCGGGAAGTCGGACGATAAATTTCCCGTACTCTCGCGACGCTTGCCCATTATGTAGATAATCGCGCGACAGAATTTACGTTCCGTGATGCCGCGACTTTGTAGACACGGCCAACGAAAACGAAATCGCGGCGTGGAATACATTTGCGGCGACCTCGCGTTTCTAAAACACGCCTTATCCATACATATAGGGTAGCCTAAAAATACCCAACGTTTCGTTCAATTTAAAAATAGGAAAAAGAGAAACGGGAACTACAATAAGAAAAAATGTGTAAACTGATTTGCATGTACACCCTGTAGTCACCCTTAATATAAAACGCATTCTAGTCGCCTTTAATAATGAAAGAGTTAATGACATCTAAACAGACGGACACCTAGGAACTTGCTTAAATATAATACAAACAAGTGCCAGGAAAATTTATTTGCTAAACAGGTACGCTCTTTTGCCTGGCCTAACCTAGTTCCATGTCGTTCAAGAAGTCGCACCGCCCCATTGTGCCACTGAAAACGCCCATGAACATTTTCTTTCTCCTCGGTTCTTTGTTTGTCGTAATACCTGACTCGCGAGCAGCAAAAAAAAAAAAAAAAAAAAAGGGGGGGAAAAGAACGAGACCGAACAATTATAGCTTCGGCATTTCGCGACTGGCGAACGACAGAGTAAGCAATTACACGACGCATTTTTTCCTATTTTTCTCCTCTACTTTTTGAAATTTCGCGGCACGCTGAAAATAGAATGATCCACGTGACACGGTAAAAAGGGGCGTTCGTTTCGCAACGTTTCGAAAACTTTAGTTGCGTTCTCGAAACAATGGGCAATGTTTCATGAGAAATGAAACTGTGTGTGTGATTCGTCGAATTTCAAAGAAATTCTGAGAGTCCCTTTGGGCTTGAATTACTGTTGGAAAAAATTCTCTGGTACTTACGTTCCACAGGATGGTTAGTCGCTCGTCCAGGCGAACATGTTTGAGGTTAGGATCGCGTTACGAAGAGATCAACGTTCATTGGTTTCTTCTGAAATTGGAAGAAAGGAGTTGGATTAATTAAATACGTTCTATACTTTAGAAATCAATGAATACGTTGTTGTAAATTATGTGCTCGAAAAAGAAAACGAACCTTTTGAGATTAAGTTTAGCGATAAATTAAACTGAAATGCGTCTTGCCGCAATGTATTTACCAAAGTAATTCTCATTTGGAATACACTTAAAAGTGAGGCGCACTAAAGACGAGAATAAGGCTAAGGAACTGGTAGAAACGACAATTGGTAATTTAATTATATAGATGGCCGGGAAATAAAAATTCTCACCAGAGAAGCAAAACGTCTCCAGCGTTTCTAATTCAGGGAATACTCTGTGGTGGAGTCAGTGTTTCAGTTTCTTACGCGAGTAATTTTCATAAAAACACTAATTCCGATGGAAACCTCGAGATTTTATGAAAGTCCAGCTTTGGCCAATTCCGGGCCATAGTTGATTTTATTCTTTTCTCTTAGCGGCAGCCCAATATCCGTCGGAAGTTTCTCAAAGAGCAATCCACCCCCGCGAGGCGGTACTTAAGCGAAAAAAAATTCCATTTTCGCACTGACAAAAAGAAAACTCGTTGATAAGCAGCGACTCGCCCAGTTTCACGTGTACACAAATCTTCTACTTCCTGTTTATTCTAATTTACCATCTTTGTAGGGCAACAAAAAATTAATTCCCTACAGTGGGTTATTTATGATTTGAGATGAATAGGATCTTAAAGTAAATGCAGGATTTTCCTATTTAAAATTATAGAATTTTTTCGAATTGATTTCGAGTAATTAATCCGGATATGTCTATCACACGTTCACGAGAATAACACAAAATTAATAATGACTTTATTTCGTTACAGTAAAATTTTTTTATAAAATTTATACGTTTTCTCTGAAATTGTAATAAATTTCGTATGAATTACACACACACACACACACAAAATATATTTTTGTCTCTGTATATATTCACCAATGTTTTTGCTTGCTTGTTTCATATAAATAAAAGCGACCTTTTTAAAAGTTGCACGAGAAGTTTTGTGGCTGACTGTATACGTACTACAACTACTATTTATATGCATCTTTCATTCTCGTTGTTTCAGCCAGCACGCGTTATTTTAAGGAGGCTACGTACACGTACACACACACACACTAGAGAACGCGAAACAAAAATCACTAGACGCGTATTGCAGATGCATAGAGGCAGGCGCGAGACATACGACGCCCATGAAACTTCGATGACGACTGAGTTCGCTCACGATTTCAAGGGTATGTAGACTCATAATTTATAGCTCTGTAGTGGGAATACCGCGAAATCATTCAACGAACAAATGTGCCTTTGTCGAGTAGGCTGGAATGCAGAACGTTTAGATAAAAATAATTGAAACGCAAGGCTAATGAAAGATAACGAAATGATATTGTTTCTGCCTATTAGTGATTTTAAAAATCGCTCGATCATTGTTTAGTAACCTTAATTCGTATCTGGCCCAGCGTTACTGCAACGAGGCTATTTATTGGATTTATCATTTTGGATGATGAATTTAATTTCTGTGTAATTATTTATTAATACATTAATATTGTGTACTTATTATTACATGAAATACATTAGCGTACCTCATTAGCACTTTTAATTTTTATTGAATAATAAATATATTAATATGATAATATACGTAAAAGAAACATTGATGTTTCGAAAATCTGTCAGCTTTGATCAATTGGTCAATACAAATATTTGACTAAAAATGCGTGTATAAAATTCTGTAAAAATAAGTTTTTCTAAGAAATATTAACAATCTCTAATGGTATTAGTATAAGAGAAAAGTTGATATTTTTCAAACAAATACTTCTCTACGCCGATATTTGATTTAAGAAGGAAAATGTACAATATAATTCGACAAAGTTTCAAGTATTTAAAAGATCGACACTAGCTGCGATCAATCTTCCGCGCGTTACTAATCAGCAAATCTACGATTTATTCCGTTAGGAGCTGTTGCGATGAAATTGCCCTTCTTTCCAACTCATCCCTCGGAAAATCATCCTGAACAAGTTCAGTAGTTGCCGGGAAAGCATGCAGAGTGCGAGAAACGAGCGGAAATCAGCGCAGCCAAGACCAGTTACAAGCGTTATTCCTTAATTGCACCGTTGAATGCAAGAAGGGCCCCAGTGTCGGATGTTAGTTTCCATAAAAGTGTCCCCGAGCGAAGTTAAATGTTCTTGTAACATCGTTTAATGTATTTAAAAATCCAATATTTCCTCTTTATAGCTTCTAACGAATTAATTACAATAGCACTTTAATCTCTCTGATCCATTTTCGTACAAATTAAACATAACCTATAATCTAACGATACCGGTTCAGATTCGAACAATTGTAAATCAATTGTAAATCATTCATTTGTTTATTCAGTTACCACAACGTGGTAAAGAATGTTAGAAATTTCACTGTAATTAAAGATCTTGGAAAATCACTGATGTACAGAAATCATGTTTTATCTGAAAATGACAATTCCAATTGAAAGTACTTTGTCGAAGCTTAAACGTCGTTCTCTTTATTCTTCGATGACAAAAGTCAAAGTCATCGGCAGGCCAAAGTTTTTGGTTCGCGCTAAACCTTGAACATCGTGAGCGATTGTTCCATCTGGGCGTTATTTTCTAACGTCGCTTTGAGAGATTTCTCGCGAGGAAGAAACAATTTTCCACGGACAAAGGGCGCGTCGAAGGTCTAACAGACGCCATTACAGTGCGTCGATGCGTGCCACCCGCCATTTTGTTCATCGGGAATTCATGAAAGCTTGCGTGTCGCGTTCAGACTACACTCAGGATGCACATTGTTCCCACGAACACGGGATGGAATTTCGTTACAACTTTCGTTGAGCACGTTCCAGGCGATTTTATTAGTTGGAATTAAAATGGCTGACGCTAGCCACGCGCGCGGAAACGAGTTTTGATGAGCGGATCGATTGATGAGCCCCGGCTCTGATGTTTGGACGTGCTGTTTGCCAAATTGTGTGCACGTTTTTGAAATTAGGCGAGTTTGTTTGCGCCACCGAATGGACGATCGAAGCACTGATACGTGGAAACAAACGTGAACGTTCCAATGTAAGAAGGATATGATATTTCTGCTTGACGCTTTCGACATTCCAAATATCCTTATTCGTTTTCCGGGCATCGCTTAAAATTACGAAATATTCAAAACTTATTTTCTTTTGTATTTTATACAGAAAGTTTCACTTGTTCGATCATTTTCTAACGCTAATGATTTTTAGGTTACTTTATATACCTTCGATATGTATAAAATTTTTTCTTATACCTCAATTGTTACTTTAATCTAAGAATCTCGGACGAAGAAATGTACGCGAAACATTCGTTTCTCATTGCTAAACTTTCATCTAGAAAAGACGCCTGCAGAAATCGACTAAAAAAGTTACAGGACCTACTTGAAACCCGTATCTCAATATTTGGTTCAGAACAGCTCAAACAGCGGCCATGTTGGATCCAGGTGGCGCTAGTTTGATATCTTCCAACTCGATTCTTTCTAAGATTGTTTGATGATAAATTAAAGGTAGTGTGTTAACGTGTTTCTCGCTGGAAATTCAGATTGTCGGTCCTTTCTGAACTCTCGTTAGGCTGGTTTAGTTAGTCTCTTTGTGGATCATTGAAGTTCAGCGATGGGTCGAGAGACTCGACTAATTTTCAACTGCGAGACGTCGCCCCTGGCGTTCAATTAACGAGCCTTTCTTCGATACAAGCAACTCGTGATCAGAGAATCGACGTGAATCCTCCCCTCGTGAGGTGTACACGCGTTCTAATTATTACCCTCGTTGGTACGCCGATGTACTGTTTTGTTCAGGTTGTTTGGTAAATCGAAGCTCAACCTGGATACTTAAGAAAATTGATACCCGCGCGTCCTTGTCCTTCGCAGCCTGTGTCTGTCGATTATTTGCGAACAAATTCCCTGTCATTTGTTCTATTTTCCTAATCGAAATATGAAAATTTGTTGAAAGAGCAAAGTTATTACCAGAGAGATTGTTACGCCATTAAAACACCGATAAGCCGAACATGGACAAGTGTCAAGTTTCTGGCAACCGCAGTGCCTCTCAACTTAAAAAGAAAGCTGCGAAACGTTGAAAATTTCGATGGCATCGGTCTTATCCGATGCAACGCAAAGATTCGTGGCATTTTACTAAGGATCTGTAGATGACAACGATTGCACGCGAAATAACAATGCACGCGGACAGATATAGCATCGTTTCGACGTAACGTAATCAGGAAAACACACCTGGGGAACAGAAGGGGCTTTTATTCGATATAATACGATCGATCGACATAATTGGGATGAGGGGAGTCAGTCTGCCGTAAATCCAGCGGGCGGATTAGCGATCGTGGCGTTACGACATATGTACGCGTGCAATATTTAAGCCTCGTTAAACGCATAATTTCAAATCGGCCGTGGGCTTCGCGTCATATGTTATTGATAACCGGGGCCGCGAACGCGCGGCTCTCTGTTGAATAATGCGCGGATTACGCGGTCTAAACTAAAGCAAACGTCGAATAATTAACAAGACACCCTGGCTCGCTTTGAAAGGCCGACACGGGAGCTCCTGGCGGACCCGCGAGCGTTACGCTTCGGCCTCATTAACTATACAACTCCCAGTCTCTTTGACGCGGCGCGAAGAGATTGATGAGCCCGGGCTCCGACCGATTAGAGGCAGTGATTAAGAAACCTGGCCTCTTCGGTTTGTGTTTGCGCGTGCGTGTGAGCTTCTGCTTTCCTGGATTTAAGTTTTTTGTTGCTTTAATGCTTCCGCCAGGTTCGAGCTGATCTCAGTTCGAGGATTAATAAAGGATAGATTTATAGGTTGATTAACTTTGATTATAATGGCTCTTAGAAAGCGGCTCTTCCAATTGTTCATCATTTTGGCATCCGAATATCGTCAGTAACCAAACAACGATAAAGGAAAAGGACGATCAACTGATTAAATTTCTATATTTTTAGCTGAAAGAGCTTCCAACAGATAACCAACCTAACAGGAGCCTGACTAACTTGCAAGTTCATTTACGAGGCACTCTTAATGGAGGAGATTTTAAAGGAACAGAAATACCCGAAACGACTTGGTTTTCCCTTTATTATATTTATTCGTACATTTCCACGTCGAGTAAAAGAGCTGGAGAGTAATAAAGACACTCGGTAATGAAGAGCAAAGATGAAAGGGGAAAAGAATTTTTCCCAGAGTCGTTCTCAGCTCCCTTTTACTTTCATTTTCGCGGCGACTGTAATTTGCCCCTTTCAGAGCCGAACCTCGATGGCTTTTACGACGCTCGATATGACCGGTTTTACGATTCTGCGTCGGGCGATGAGCAAGCAAAGGTGGTAGGGGTACAGGAATCGGTATTGCGAGCCGTTAAACTGCGAACGAGCCGAACGTAGGTGTCTTAAAGGGAAATCAGATAATTGAATAACGGTCAGATACAAAATTTCTACACCGGAGCTTTTACGAGCCCAATTTATGTGTCCTAGGGAATTTCACGCCCATACGTTGCCGGTATGTTCCCGCCGCTTAGCTCTTATCGAATGATCTCAAAGATTCATAAAAGTCCGACAGTATAAAGAAACTTTACGTTACGGTATACAGCTATCGTATTGTAGTTTCAATCTTGTAATTAAAAATTAATTGATAGATTTAACGTACGAACTTTGGGCGATGTCCCGATTCTTGTTTATTTCAGAGCTCGAAGCTTTTGGAATACAGAAAGAAGCGCGGAATATGGTTTCAATTTCCAGAAGATCAATATTTCTTTCTGTAGAATCCCGAACGCATAGAGAAAAGTCACTGGTAGATTACAGTTTCAATTTGTCGATTCGATATTCACCTCAAACTCCCAATATACCTAACTACACGCGGAAAAATGGCTGGAATACTCGTCGACTCGCTATTTCTAAATCTGAACCTTTAAATGCTGCCAAATACACCGAGAAAAATAACTATACTACACTTTCAGTACCGAAACTCGCTTCGAAACGAATTTGGAAACTACCGAGCCCCTAATCAAAGACGCAGCATCCTGTATCGCTTCTCCCCCCTCTCGTTCCGGAAAAAAAGAGAAGAAAAAAGTAAAAAAGAGAAGTATATCGACAATTTCAATTTCCAGACTCGCGATCAAAGAAACATTCGTCGACGAGGTCGCGGGGCTTTGATGTCGTCCACGTGCAACGCGACAATTTTGCAGTTAGCCCGCGAGCCCCGTCGATCGCGACGATGACAAGAGTTATTTTCTGTCTGACAGGTGTCGGTGGAGCGTCGATCGGTTTTTAAAGCTCGCTACACGAGAGAAGGGCCAATTGAACAGACGCTGCGTGTAACGCGCCCGAGGACAAATATACCGGACGTTATTTTGCATATAGAAAAATATACGCACGCGTACACTGTAACACGCACGCATACACAGTAATACACACGCCGAGATGTATGCAACAACAACAAAAAATCTGTGGTCCAATACCGAGGACGATCAAACCGATGGACTGGCAAATATTTTTCGCGGACGTCGGTTTTATCTCGGCCACCCAGCGATTTTTATTGAGACGATATTTCATTCGTCAAGTGTGCATTCTACGAAGGATAATTTGTACAGTTTAATAATCCATCTATCATTTTTTCACCGGTTGTTTGCCTCGTTAGAATATATTCTCCTCACAGCGAGGAGATTAGGAAAATTACCATATTTATGCATAGATTGCTGCATACTCCTCTATTACCCCTAACCTCAAAAACTCCACCCGCACATATCTGGCCCTCGAAACTCGTACAACTCGCAACAAATAAACCTGGCAACTAACTCTCGTACCTGCATTATCCTCTCCTCAAAGTCTATCAAGATTCCCGAGCCGTGTCGTAACAACGCTCGTTGCCCTCTCATCTCTCGTACACCGGATCGATTATATCGCGGCGGTTCCATCGCTCGCAGTACGTACTAGGAACGCGTGTACATATACGTAAAACCGCAAGGAGCAACTAAGTTCCCTGAGCTCGCGAGACTTCGTGACGAGCGGCCATTCCTCTACTATTTTAGGGTTACAAGTTCCGGCGTAGATCGCGCGGATAAGCTCCTGCGGACTTATTTATGGATCGAATCCGCGAGATTTCCGGGAAAGCTCATTTACCCAGGCCTCCTCTTTGCTTGCTCATCCAGGCCTTTGATAGAAGGCCGGCCCACCTGTCTGATGAAATATTATCGATAATCGGGGGCCTCAAAGAACGGCTTCTCTGTTCGCGCGACAGACCGCGTGGACACGCGATGCTTGGTGTAATTTGATGCCTCTGTGGACTTCTGTCGACTTCTGTGCATGGGTCTGGGTGTTGCGATGCGCTAGGTGTAGGCGTTTTGAGAGAATTTGGACCGTTGGATGGAGAAACGTAGCTTGAAACTGGAGATTTTAGGCAGGTTGGCAAATTATCATCCCGTTTCGTGTCTGGCAAAATATTACGAAAGCAACGTAAATTAATCCTCTTTTATATTAAAAATATTTTTACATTCGCGGTACGTGTGTGCGTGTTGCTCGAAGGTTAGGATAACATCTTGAAATCCGCTGATAGAAATTAGCAAAATTGTAAATTGCAATCTGAGCTATAGAGATTTGAAAGTTAGCTTTGGATTGGATAGAATAAACTGTTGAAACTTGTTGACGGAAATTACTCAAATTTTCATATCGTAATCAGAGTTGCAAGAATTCAAGATTAGAATTTCATTCTGAATTAAGTTGAATCTTATCTTTCTATAAATACGCAAAATTTCTCATATCACGTCATAATTTGTGCGACAAGGATTCCAGTGTTTTCACACATAGCATAAAGGGGAATTCGTAGTGGAAAATTTAATAGGAGTTGTGGTTCGTTAGATACCGTGTAAAGACTAGAATATAAGCATAACGCAAATGGAAAAGACAGTGTGTTATGGTCACGTTGCCTCGTTTCTATCCGGCGTATCGTATCCACCTACGAACCAATCCGGTTGCCACAATGGGGTCGGCTCTATAGCAACCAGGACGTTTCCTTGTGATTTCAGTGATACGGAGTTTTCTTGATGAGTTCCATGCAAACGCGACCGTTCTCGTCGTGTCCCGACGAATTCAATATGCTCGTACATCGATACGCGGTGTATGGCTGGGACGCGCATAATCCACGAGGTACTCCAACTTTAATGGGGCGAATCTCGAAAACGCGTGCTCTTTTGATCGATAGCGACGTTGCAACGTTTCAATATACTCGTTGGAATAAAGTCAACAAATCACACAGGCGATTCATCGCGAGCAACTTTTTGAGGTTAGAGTTTATTTCCAAGGCAACTGTGATTCGGTTCGTTATGCATGTTTATTATTTATTAACAATGTTAACAAATCGGAAGACTGATTCGTTGTAAAGAAATTGCTTTAACCACGCCACCGTACTAAAACATGAATCAATAATACGCAGAAATTTCGTTCACCAACCTAACCTACCCAGCTCCTTCGCTACGATTCTTTTCCATCAAGCTTCAACTTTCGATCCCAAGTTCGCTCTTCGCCAATAAAAAAATAATGTAGACTTTCACGATTACTTGTCTACTATTTTACAACCCATAAATCGACGATTGCGAAACATTTCACTCTCGATACTAAATTTGTATCGTGCCAATAAAAATTACATAAACTTTCGGAATTATTTTCCAACAATATCCTAACCTATAAAAACCATCAATCTCAAATCACTTCGTCCCACCGAACATTCGATCAATAATTCGCCGATAAATTTCGTTCATATACCTCCTCATCCCCGTCCAATTCCTTTCCGCCAATCCTCTTGTATTCCCACAAAAAGCCCGAATTCATGCCGTCGTCGATTCACGCGATGCCCATTCACGAAAAGCGGCGTGTCCAGCTGGGCATCGCGCCGCTATAGAGAGGCTTAACATAAGCAAGCACGACGTGCATTCGTCGTCAGGTGTCAGGAACGCGTTTCCCATGGCCGCGTTTCTCGTCGGCCACCTTTGTGGAAACGTCCACGTCGCATACCAGCACGCGTCACGTGACGCGGGCCGAATTCCCAGCAAATGGTCGAGGCAGACCTAAGACACAGAGGGCCCGCTAGAAAATAACGTTGGCCCGACGAGACCGAGACAAATGGCAGATCGATGCCATCGTCATTTACGTCGACTCACTGAATGTGGTGGTAGGACGACGCTGAAACTGTGTGTCAGGGGTTGTCGACACCAGCCAGAAACCACCCCTTTTCCGGCGACACTTATTGTTAGTGAAAATTCGCCACAAGCTGCCGCCACGACTACTCTCTATCTTTCTCACCACTCTGTATCCTACATACGTGGGGTTGGATTTAAATTTTAATGAGTCGCGGTTCGAGCACCTGTTTTCTGGGTTAATACGAATGGAAAGGCTGCTGCTCTCGCTCTGATCCTCCCAGCTCTCGGAGGAATTTTAGGTGGTTTTTAGAGGTTTAGAGCAATTGCTTTTTGATTGTTGGTTTCATGTATATGGAAGTTATTTTGTTGGAAATGAGAAACGAGTGCAATTGCAAGGGAGTTCAGATTATTAACATCGTGAAAGGATATTGCAGACAGTTAATATTTCTATACACGGTTCATAATTTCTGTATACAGGAAATTAAATATGTTAACGTAACATATATGTCGAGTAAATAAAACGGAAAGAACTGACGAATCTAAACGACCGTCAAAAACGAGATCCCAAAAGATGATTAGAAAAAATTGAAAAAGTATCTTTACGAAACCATTAATGAACGGCCTTAGTCTCGTGGTATACCCATAAAACGAATAATAGGATCGCAGCCCAATAATTATACCGACGTATTATCGTTCTCACCTTCGCCGTCAAACCTTCCTCGCAATCTTCCCGATACGGGTAAATAATTAAAAACCTAACTAAAGAAAATCCAAATAAACGAGCGCGAAGGATCTCGGAGCTGAACAGAGAGCGAGTTGGTTCGTCAATGAGAGGGCAGCACTGTCGAGGGCTGCATTAAGCGGGAAAAAACTTGTGGCCCTTGTTATCACGGTCGTTACCACGATAATATCGCCTTGTTCCACGTACAGTTACACGGGACACGACGATATTTGCCCTGGCAGGCTGCATGCAACGTGCCCGCCTGTTACATGGTTACAACAATGGCGACCAGCCCGCTAACGAGGGAACCGTAGTCCGACACCTGACCTGAAGTTTCACTCTTCCGTAATCATCATTTGGCCTTGAAGCAATAGAACTATATATCGCCAATCGGGTAATACAATAACGTAACTGGAAGTTCTAGCGTTAAATACGCGTTTTTCATCCTCTTCGAACTTTTCGAACAATACCTTAACAATTATATTTTAGCTTCCACAAGCCTTGCACAATTTATCAGCTATCTTTGAGAAACTCTCATCTTCGTCTTTAACGAGCTATCTTTATTTTGAAACACGCCAGACTAAAGTTCCGCCATTTAACCGCAAGATAAAATAAGAATTGGGAAATCGATAAAAACATTTTTACCGTGTTTTTCTCCTGTGATCCTCGTATACCAGGTCAGAAATAACGAAGGATAACTGTTATTTGATTCAGTTTGCCTCGCTGAAAATCCGTCGAGTTGCTCACGGATTCCGTGGCGATTCTACCTCCCCTACCAAACTGTTTCATGGAGTTTCCATGGCGTAATGAAACGCGGAATGTGAGCGGATCGTCAGCCTTTGAAGGAACGATTTCGAGGATTGTTCCGCTCCGCCCTCCCCCCCTTTTCCGCGTCTGGATGCCCACACTCGTTTATCCAGCCGGATTATTTTGTCGGAATGCTTCATCGTCTGTTGAATTGACGGAATGCTGTCTGGTCTGAAGACTGGCCGTATTTTATTAGACTCAACACCAAGGGGACGTGTTTGCTATTGGTGCTGGTGGTGAGATGGTTCATGGACTGTGGTCGAAGCGTTCGTGACGGAAGGTGGTGTGCATGTATTTATGGAAAATGTAAAAATGTAAAAATGTGAAAAATCTACAGAATGCACGCGGTATGCAAAAATACCGTAAATACTGAACATTCTGATATTTAGTAGATGAAACAAATAAATTCCCATATAAACACTTTTCTTAGCAACTGGTAATAAACAGTATTCGACAATTCTTAATTCTAACTGTTTCCAATTAAAGAAATTCTCGCAAGAGAATTTTTGCAAAAAGTGTTCGATGAAAACCTAGCTGGCTCTTCAGTCGAATTTATGAATAATAAGCACGGCTTCAAAGAGTCCACGCGTGATCCGAGCTTAATGACGATGCTGCGGAGGTGGAGTTGATAGAGATCGCGTATTAATCTGAGAACTTGCTGGTTGGTCACACTTTCCGCGAACGTAAACAAAAGGAGAATTCCAGTTTGCGGCTTATCACGGCCCCGGTGTGGCGGGATAAATATAAACAGCTTGTAATAATACCGGCTCGTGCTAGGAGAGCAGGATGAATTCGTCGATGCTCTTAAGCTTCCAGCTGCCAGAGGATTCCATTAACCGAGAGGACTAATTTAAATAGAATAATAGAGATGACTCTTCTCGATGCTTTTTGTTAGATTCAGTCGTTAATTGTTCCTTGTTACGTGACTGGATTTTTTTCACGGATTTAAATTGTATATTGTCGAATTTCGAAAGATTTATATGCGACGAAATTTGGGTTAAAGTAAATAAAATGTAACGTGACGAAATAAACAGTTGTTTAATTAATTGTATCTAATAATTATGAGAACAAATTAAAAAGTTCTAATCGTAAATTCATCGGTGCAATGAAACAAACGTAAATGCGTAAAGTAATCCTCTATCGTCTATCCAATGTTGACTCGCAAGTATCTCGGCTTTCAATAGCTGCAGGGAGTTAGGAGCTGAGGTTATTGATCTAAAAAGTAGAAGGGTCGAAACTGTATTTGACAAACGTACCATAAAGGGATCACATTCAATCAATATCCGTGACGTTGTGTGCACACAGCGTTTGTATTTACGTAAGATGGATGGCGTGAACATCAGGACGGAATCCCAGAGGATCCGCCAGTTAAGATACAAGAACACAATGATACTTGCGTGATCGTTTCCTATATACATTTCATCTGATCGAACACGATTCTCCAGACAACCGTACTTTTAGTTAATACCGAGATTGAAACGATTATTGGCGTTCTCGACTTACTTCTAAATTTCAATTAATCGGAAATAACGTGGTCGCAATTTATCCATAAGTCCACCGTTTTTTCGCAGATACGTAAATTTTGTTGAAAAATTAGAAACTGTTTTCGCACATCGATGACGTATGTACGTATGAAACTTAAAATTTGCACATACGCGACTGCGTCGTCATTCCTGCATCGGCGAATGACAGATACGATCGAAAATGACGTATCTAACTGTTTCTCTCCTAAACTATTCGACTACCAGCGAGAAACGAACGTTATCAGAAGAAGAATCAGCAGACACGGTGGACAGACTCGTAAATGGGCTGACCAAATGCGACACTGGGCGGATAAAGCGGTCTGGTGGCGCTAGTTGCGTCCGCGGCGCGTTTTGAGGGTTGTCTGTACAATTGCGGTTAATTACTAGCATATTCATGCACACGATACACGCTCCTTAGTCGGTGGGAACGGTGTGCACGACGTGCCTACTAATCCGGCGCGCAGATGCAACCGTAATTCGTTAGTTGCTCGGGGCACGTCCATCGAATTAGCGCCAAGCTTAATTAAATCGTCCAGATAAACAACTTCTCTTCATGCTGGACTGCCATGCGCGAACTGTCTTTATTTGGCCGATATTCAACCCCCTTTTTTTCACCGCTGATTTTATTCCATCAATGGAATTATGTTCCTAAGTTGCTTTGGTTTTCCATACAAAGTGCGCCGCTGTTGCCATGGCGTTTAAGCCGATTTTAATACAATGGGCTGGCAAAGAAATATTTTGTACCAAAGTTGGTCGTTCGAGTTACATTCGAATATCGCGTAACCATAATTTCAGAAAACTGTCGCGGACGAAAAAATTATGTGCTATATATTTCGTTCATATTGCTCGCTTGTACGATATTTTTGAAACGAACCTCTGTATAATCGACGTTTTCGATATACGTAGAATAACCGATGCGAAGGGAATACTCCTATGGTCGATTAAATAACAAATTTTGAAGTATTTCACCAGTTGTTGCTAGCCTTTAATGCGAAGCCGATTATTCGATTATCGTCCGTGTAATAACTAATTAATTAGCCAGGCTGTGCACCATCCGACAATAAGCCAATAATTTATGACGAATCGCTGACACGAAATGCGTTCACGTTCTAATTTTTCATCGATCAAATTATCGATGACACGCCGTCCATCAATTCGATTTTAATTCCCATCGAATTAAATTAACACTGCTGCTATCTTTGGTGCCACGCCCTTTGTGCTTAAATATTCTGTTTCCATGAAATTAGAAGATCATTTCCCTTCTTTCCATTTTCCTTTTAAAGTTACATTTTACAACTAAAATTATAATTTTGGTATCTCTGAAATAAAAACAACAAGAAAAAAAAAAAAAAAGAAACTGAGAAACGTTGACAATTTTGGGCTGTCCCAATTCGATGACCAAAAGCTATATATACTACGTGGCTCATACACACACACACACACACACACACACACACACACACACACACACACACACACATAGACCGAGGTTTCTGGTCTCAATTATTTCAGACTTCTGTCAATTCTCCCGTTTAAATGTCTCGAAACATGTAAAGTTTGACGGTTGTCCGATTTTACGACCTCGTTACGTCGAAAAGGCAGGCAAACCCGAATGTGGAGGCACGTGGCCGTCATTACCATCCACACGATGCCATTGCTTTTTTCCCCTCTTTTTGTTAACCGCGTGTCAACGGTCGGCGGAGATTGATCGAGGGATCTCGAAATTGAAACAGAAATATTCGAATCTCTTTGCTGCCGGTCACACAAGCGTCTGCCATGCATATTTCAGGCACGGGCAAGCGAAAAGAGAATAGCATTACGCATATTCGTGTGTCTCTCGTCCGACAGACGAGAATGGAAGCCAGAAATAGACGCGAGAACGTCTCCTGTCGACGTGGAAGCCCCGAGAGTTGTATCGGCACTGTTTGGACACTCTCTCGACAGATTGAAATTTCATTTCGACGGAATTCCGATGGATATTGGCTCAGCGCGATCAGATCGATTTCCAAGTGGATTTACGACTGTTTGAAAAATGTTCGTCGCCGATGGAAGAGGATTTTATAATTTTTGCCGAAGGCGCTGCCACTCGGGGTTAGCGTTCGATTGGGTGAGCGATTCTAACGACGATCGCAACACTCTTTTTGTATACTTTAACAACGTATTAAGCCATTATATCCGCGTGATATTATTTTTCCGATCGTTTTAAATGATCTGAAATATGAAAACAATTTCTATACGAGAATCGTTCGTTCATAACGTACCTAACACGAACCACCATTCCCCAAACGTACTTTCTTCTCAAATAATTCGAAGATATAAAGCTTGATAGGAGTAGATGAGAAAAATTGCGTCGCTCAATTATATACGACAAAATGTTGTTTAATTTTAGATCCGATTTGAAGCTGGTTGGCAAATTTCCTAAATGAAAAAGTTATTCAGAAACTAGCATATTCGCATTATACACGGAGTCTCGCACACACGATTAAAAACACGTTCGCGGTTCAACGACCCGTTTAAACCTCCTCATCCGCGATTCGGCCGCGTGATGTTTATGCATCTTCGTGTACGATATTCAAGATATATGCACGCATACATGCAAATCAGGCAGGACTTTCACGTATCCACGTGAGAGAGAGGACGTGCGTTGCCGGAAGCACACTATTGCCCCCTGGTTGCATACAATATGCGCCATTACGTTATGCACATGTATGCATGCGTACACAGGTGCATCGACTGTCCACCGATCGAATCCACTTCCATCCACCAGGTTTATAAGATACCACCGCCACGATTATATGCAAATAACCGATATCACGAAATTTAACCAAAATTCCTGGTCGATCAACCAAAGGATTCAAAGACCCTAACTTGGAGAATCTACGCTCGTGGTTCGCGATATTGACTTTAGAGTGATACGCGTAAAAAGAGACACGATAAGGAGAATGATTTCGCTTCTCGTATCTTCGTTTATTAAGCGTTTCAAGCGGCAATGAAGGTTTATTTTAGGTTGTACGAGTGGCACTCGAAATATCGTCAATCTTGGATCAGATCCAGAAGTTAGTGCGAACAGATTCTAGGAATTAAGCGCGAACGGAGATTCTACTATACGAGGAAGTCTGTATTTCGGGCTATTCAAAATTTTGGTATCGTACGCCGAGGGTCGATAGCGATTTGTTCTGCTTATCGTGACACGTAACTGAAACAGGGGCTAAACGTCGCGGAGCGTGGCCGTTGATTGATCCGTCAAACTTCGGCACAAAGGGCTGCATTCACGTCACGTCGCGGCTCGAAAAAAGAAGGTGCGCGAAGGGAAGAGGCGGACCGTCGCCGTGAAAACTTAAAGTCGACACAACAATGGCTTTTTGTCAGCCTACCACGACCCGCGTAAAAACGATACCGGCTGGCTCTCGAGAGCCCTACACACCACTCTGCCTCTTCATCCCCCAGCAAGATCAAGCGAGAACCGATCCACCCAGGTATCGGCGCGTCCAACACGTGACTTCGACTTCTTCGTCGTCTTTTTCTTCGCTATTGTGCATTTGGGTCAACCCTTTCGACGACAGTTCCGTCTGCGCCTCCCTTTCTTCCAAAGAGACGATGCTCGCCATTTTTCTGGCCGTATGAAAGGCCACTCGAGCTCCCTGTGGCTTCTTTGTGGTTCGGCACAGGTAAGAGGCCCGTCTTAATTTCCTCATTGAAAGATAGACTCCCTCCAGACTTGTCTCTTCTCTCGTGTACGTTTCTCGCGACGATCTTGGCTTTGTTCGATGACAGGGGAATTTGGTTTTGAGAATTTTTCATCGCGGTTGGTTTCAGTTGGGAGATTTAAAAAAAAAAAAAAAAAAAATAGTTACATCGATGTGACTGAATTTCCTTTTCTCGTGATTTTTCAACGTAACGGTATACTTCTGGTTTCTGAAGGTTCAATTAACTTTACTTGACTTTTGCGGCTATGTATAATTCTTCAAACTAATCCTCCATCGATATCGTTGGACCAACGATAGTTGAGATTAGACTTAGGTTGCTTAATTTCACGATATTTCATTTCGTTTTATTTTAGATTTTATATGGGACAAAAGTTTCGTTCGTCGTTTAAATCTCGATCGGAATTACACGAATACGTCAATTATTGTCATTGCACACAGCAAATTTGACGGTACTTAATTAACCAATAATTAGCTATATTAAATTTAATAAACACGCCATCCCCAATCAACAAGTTATCAGCAGTACATTCGTTATAACAGATTGATGATTTTATTCTTCCTCGGGATTGGTCAATGTTTCCAATATACAATCTAGACGTTAAATCGGACCATTTATGAAACACCATCGAAATAACACGATTATCCAATTGAACTTCGATTCAGTGAGAAACATCTTTTTTTTTTTGGAAAAATTAGTTCTATTTTTGTCGAAAAGTTCGGAAACTTTGTACTAGAAGAGAGGGAAAAATTTTTCCCGTTGGAAACAGTTAATACGATCGATGAAACATAGATACAACGACGGCACAATACTTCGTTGTCATTGTTTTCGTGTTTCCACGGTGAAACACTCGAATTCGATTGAAGACCCGACTGTACCGAGATCGATTATTATAGCTGGCAGTTGGCCCCGATAACTGCCGACAATTTCATTTCTCTCGATCTATCGCAACAGTTTATCCCCTGTGTCCGAAACTTTCTTCGTTTTCATCAGCTTCGTGCTGCAAAGTGTTTTTATTCCGCCATTTCCTAAGTCGCACACGATCGTCTTCGTTTCTCAGTTAGAATACTTTGTAACGGCCAATTGTAAATATATAATTATATACAATTTCCTGGTCAGTTGCGTGATCGTTCTAAATTTGGATTGTTTTACTTTTTAAGCTGATCGATTTTGGGTTCGACGATTTGAATTTCCCGCCCGAGCAAAGATCCAACGTTATTTCAGTTGTATCAAATTTCATCGGCAAATAAATTTGTCCAAGTATTCGAATTCATATGTAACACGACAAATCTAACAAAATCTGACAAATACTATAGAAAATCTGCTGAAAATCTACCAAGCAAGGGGAAAAGCGTATTTCACGAATATACGCGCGAATTATAAAATATAAAATTTTGTTGCGCTAATCCGCTACGTGAACAAGTACATTTTTCATGCGGAACGATTCTCGGCGACGACAAGGAAATGCGACAGTATCGATAACTAACAGCAGCACGTGCGCGCGCGTGCACAAGGGGTGGAAGTTGCATTAACAAAGCCGAGCGACAAGCGGACGAGGAATTTTATCCCACGCACGAATTACGGGCCGCCGTTGCACTCGTTTACAAGCATTCATTGTCGAAATGTCATTTCGCGAGAATTGTGCCGCGACACGTGCGCGCGGACCTCCCTCTCGCAAAATTCCGCTCGAAGAATGGATTCGCGCCAAGTAAAAATACGCGATCACGCGGCCCTGCCCCTCCATCGAATTACGCGCCATCCTGCATTTTCTATTTTTTATTATTTCTTTTTTTTTCATTAGAACTACATAGCAAAATTACGATGCTATTGATCGGAAATTCCGAAGGTCGATATTTTTTTCAGGCTCCAGCTTTATGCTGTGTTTCTGCAAACTGTGAAGTTGAAGTTTCCCTAGTGGATTTTGAGATACAATTAGTGAAGTAAAATTTTCTACGCGAGAAGTTACAGTTAGTAGTATTGGTAAATATTAATTTGTCTTTGATTTTGCCATATGACAATGCTCCATGTTAAACAAAACACGAATTAACTTTCCAGAGACCCATGCATCACGAGTGAAATAAAAATTGCGCGCTAGAAAGTAGGAGGCACAACCAATGCACAAATGTGAACACGCCCAGGCAACGTAACCTGTTCGCGGGATAAATTTCGGTATACAGGACGTAGAAACACGGAAGGATCTACAAATATGGGTCAACGTATTCCTGTAGCTAGCCAAGATTTATTCGAGTGGCGTGAATTAGTAAAATATTTACGTTGCTTGTGAGTCAGGCTTGCTGTGAGAATGGTACTAGCGTATAACGAGTGTGAACATTCATTCCCCTAGATTATGGATCATCGGATCTATTGGTAAGCGAATGAACAGCCCGACAACGAACTTAATTACGTTGTAATTAAGACACTTTTCCTGGATCGTTAATTAACGTTATCTCGATAATACGTCGCAACTATATGGATTTTCGAGTGACTTTGAAACAATGGCGACGAATGGGGAACAGTTGACAGCATGTCGATGAATTCTACGTGAGATTGTATCACAGAGATGCCATGGAAGGGGTAAAAGGTATTGTATATACCGAGTATAATATTAATCAATAAAGAGGGTGAATTGAATTAATATGCACAGACATTTAATTAATATCAAGTTTTCAAGTGATATAAACGGAATAATTGATGAAAATCCTCAACTATGTTTCGACTAATTGGAAATTATAACGCTCCTGTAAGTTTTCGATATCATATTCTTCCGTATCGTCGTCGTGGAACCTCCATGAAAACCAAATTCTCTTTGTTTAACCATAGGACCATCGCCAACGATATAGCACTAAAGAAAAGTGCTCATGAAACAAATCGATACAAAGGATTTGGGAGGGAGGGGGGTTAGAAAATAATAAAATATATTTTATATTCATAACATCGTTAACTATCCTGGATCGAAAGACAAGTTTTTAATTGATTGATTGATTCTACAGTTGCTAACGCCAGGTGGAATTCCTTTGTCTTGGAACGCGCGAATATACGGAGAAAGCGAGAAGATGTATCGGTGAATGGTTTCTATGGAGGTTGAACGTGTATTTTGCTGGCATTTAGTATGGAAATAGTTAGGATAGTAAAGCCGATAAAGAGACCGCCATGTTGCCAAGCATTAATTAACGTCTTCGAACAAGACGTCAAGTCAGATGTACCAGAAACTCTGGGATTCCGGCGAGCCTTAAGCGTATTTCGGGAATAAAGGTCATTAATCCTGATTTGTGCATCAAACCGAGAAACGTCTTACGAGACAGAAGCGCAGACAGTGAGGCTCCGATTTCGATGAAACTTTGTGGGCTTGAAGAACGGCCAAAAATGCTAGACATGTATTCCTTTTTTAATAACGGCTACGTCCCTGATTCAACGGCCAAGAAGCAGTCGCTGGATAGCCGTTATACAGTGGGAAGTTCGCGAACTTGGATTGGAAGGAAATTGTATGGTGAGATGTATCCGGCTTGGAAAGTCATACGTCGAGAGGTTTATCTGACTGAAAGTTTTAGGGAGAACGGGGGTTATAGGTGTCTGGACACTTTGGACTTGCGATTTGGAGTAACGATACGTGAAAGTCAGTCAAACGGATGATATTACTAAATCGTAGAAACGAACGGAATACAGGAGAAAAATTAAATACTCGGACTACTAATTACGATTAGAGCGTGGATGCAAAGATGCGCGAAAATATTTTCGTCCGAAGCCATTTGCGAATTTACAGTTGAGCTTGTTTCACCAGGCCTTCAGGATGTATCATAAATCCTTCGAACCGGCGTAGTATTCCGCTGTCGTTACAGCGAGTCCGTGGGTACAATCGTCCCCCTTAACGACCGGAATTTCTTCGGCAGTAATTAAACGAATTATCAGTCTGGAACGTCGCCACGAGCCGCCATTAGACGTTCACGAAATTCCTGGCTGCTGTGAAAAGTGGGATGGCGCGAGAATTCTTGCCATCGGCTCGCTTGACAAAGCCCTGACCATTTCTTCCTGCTTCTTTCCGCCCTCCCAACCCACTCTTTCGCGCCGTGACACCGCGTCGCCGCGAAAATGCGGTTCATTACGTTCCCCTGGAAAAACTGGGGGAGAACTGCTGTCACAGTTTCGTCAAGAGAAGGGGTTCGCTCGTTGGAGAATCGTTCGTCGGTCGGAGAGACGGTGACAAATTGGAGCGACATCGACTTGACGAGCGTTGGTGCTTGCTAACGTGACTAGCGATGGGCTTAAGCGTGTACACTACCGCTCGCAAGTACGTGGACACGTTTAACAGAGACGTTATTATTCCAACGTTACAAATACGAGGACTAAGGACCTTCCATTCTTGTCATACGACGTAATTTACTTTGAAAAGTTAACGTGCGATAAGAATATCGACATTCGTATGTGTGAAATATTATGCAGCAGTTCTATTATTTAAGAAGATCGTTATTTTCAGTTCGTTTCAGAGCCAAACTATATATAAGTACGATAGAAAATATTCTGCCAGATCGGTAAAGAGACTACCGTGATTCTAGCAGTAACATTTAACAGATTGTGTATTTCACACATTGAACTTGATCCCATCGCTGAACGTAATCTGCCCTGAAACAGATAAAATCGTATTCTTGCCCTTCGCGGACCCTGGGGTCGCTTGGATGCGACGCCACGATTATTCGTATTGGTTTTACTAAAGCGGCGACGCGGGCGGTGCTACCCGCTGCAAAAATTTATTTGGATTCCTCAACACGAGCAGGGTACCATGTGGGATTCCTTTTGAAAAACTAGGGGCCGGCTTTAAAAGATCTAAACGATGCTTCATGCGTGATTACGGAGGACTCTAGGGATTTCATATGAACGTTTGTTACTGGTTTCATTGTGGGTCTCTTTCTTGCGTCGTACCGCACCAATTTTTCTACGGACTCTGGCGTTTAGTGAAATCGGTGTAATTGCCACTGGAAATCTGCTATTTTTCTGGCATAGATGTAATTATAACAAACGCAAAGCGAATGACTACTCTAGGTCCATTATCTCGTTTTCAATGTCTATAAAAACACAGGATTCGTAGAATACAGAGCAAAGATCTATGATCCACTGCTACAGGTCCATCGGTCCATCGTCCGAGGTTCAACAACGCTAAATTAAAACCCAGAGTTCAAAGCACGTGTTTGGAATTCGGAATATAATTTTTGCTGCTTTCTCGATTCATTCAGACAGTAACTAATGCTTACAGTGCCTCTATCTGTAAATGAAAATCAGTTATCAGTCGTTTCTTACTGTTAGAAGCCTGAACAAAGCGCAGTGTACTACCCTAATACATCAGTCAGTGACAATGCTTCACAGATTAATTCACGGCCTCGCCACATCATGACCCACATTACACGTTGACAATTTATCACTAAAAGTGGAACATGTCCTGATATTTTCCATTTGCATAGCGTCCGAATCTATGGAAGAGTCTCCGGTACACTAGGGTCGATTTGCATGAACAAACAGCGCTAAACAAAAGACCGGAGCAAAGAATGCTAATCAATAGCGAACGAACGGTTTTGGCTTTAAAATATACAGAAGCAGGCCCGAGGGGTTCGATGGTAGGGATTTATGGAACCGTGCTCACCCCCGCAGTCGGCGTTAATAAAGTTTCGTCAGAGAAACGAAGCACGAGCGTGTTTTGAATCCGTCCAGGAGAATTTCGTGCGGGGCTCGCCTTTTTTGGCTTACGCCCGGCTCCGTAACGAGCGCCCCCCTTCGCGGAAGAATTCACCAAGGGGAATCCGTAGCGCGAATTTTAATTAGCGTCGACCGCTCCAACTAAGGATATGAAAAGTAGATCTACTTTTTAGGGCGTTTTCGCGGATCTCGTCTGGAGAATTCTAATTGACACACGCCGCCAAGTCAAAGCGGACATGATACGCGTCCAACCAACTCCGTGTCCTTGTGCGAATAATTAACTAATCCCCTAATCCCCTGTACGATGCAAATGATTTCGAATCGTGGAATAGCACATATCGGTCAAAGTTGAATTGCAAAGGATCTCAAGGATCTGATAAAGTATTTTGGAATTTTAAGTTTCACGAAATTACTCGATCTCTTAAAGTCGGTATTAACTGTGCCTTAAATTTATTAGTAATTAAGGTCCATTTATGTGCGTGTATAATGCAATATATGGATAAGCTATTTGGTAAGAATTTGTCTATACTTTAATTTCGATAGGCGCGATCCGAAACTGTTTACCGATTCAGCCGATATTCCAAGAACGAATATAATTTTGGATCGTAATAGCATCGAGGCTTAGCGTTAACAACGACAGGATGTAATTTATACTGTTGTTCTGGATACTAACGAGGAGCGAACGACCGCGGCAAACAGCGTTTCGCATAAATATATTCCAATGACAAAATCGTCGTCGAGCTATTTCCACCCTGCGGGTAGGATCATCGGTGTTTATCCGACTCGACCGGACTAAACCGACGTGTCCAAACGGAAACCATGTAACGAACGATTTCAACGCGCGCTCCTCGATGACTTATGGAACTTATTCATTAGGCGAATTTATTGCAATCCAATCGGAATCCTGTTTACGGTGTTCACTGGCGGAATCGGCTTGTTTAGTTAAATTACCCATCCCACGATAACGTCCTCGATGACGGAGTGGCTGTGGGAGATAAATGAACACTACGATCCTACGATTCGATAAGATAACTGTGCGCTGTGTCTCTTGGCGCCGATAGACACTCTTTCCGACGAAACTGCTAAATTCTGTTTGAAATTGAATAACAATTTAAACTAATAAATTACCAACGCCAAAGGAATTCTCTATGGGGTGCCTGTTCCGTGCAACAGCAACATTTGCCTGCGAAGACCTTTGGAATCTGACGATTCTGTCATTCTTCGAAATGGAAATTGGTAAATGCCGCTTGCGATCGAATAACGTTTTAATTATCGAATTACCACTTAGTTGGCGCGTGTTGGTGGAATTTCAAAAGAGATACAGCGTTCGATACTCGTGTCTTTATTCGTCTTCGGTGTTTATCTATACCAATCAATTTTGAGGCAAATACACAGCCATGTTTGTCAAAAGTTACAGCCTCTGAAGTTCTGTTTGAGTTTCCTTTAGCATCCGCAGCAAGTTACGTTCAGTTCAATTGTAAATAGTTACGATACACGCTCAAATAGCCTAACGACCTATTAGAAAGAAAACCGTATACAGTGGGATCCAAAAATCAAAATAAACGAGAATAAAGTATCCTAAGCTTTCTTTCTTATCTTAAAATATCTTCAGCCATAAATTGTCTCGTTAAAATACTATACCTCTTACATCGACAATTTCTCCATAGTTCAGAGCAGAACTTCGGTATTATGTGTTATCTGTAAGAAATACTAGGGATTTTCCGAACAATTTAATATTTGTTTCGTACAAATCGATTCGTCGTAAATATTAATTAAACATTAACGATCGTCTTGTATATTGCAATGCAAAGCAGAACCAATATTGCATCAACATTGTTTGGACTATTAATTGATACCTAATTATACTATATGATTTGCACTCGATTTTGACGAATTGTTCGACAATACAGTTTATACAATAAACACGAAAATGCTATTTAAGACCGTGATTGGTATTGTACAATAATACACGCGTATATAATCAATATGAATATATTGTTTGAAACTCGGTTGGATACTGCGATACAATGTGCAATCAATATAGCAACAGCATGTAGATCTTTGATTGATATCGCAATACTATGTACAATCAACCTGAGAGTACCTGCTCAGAACTCCGATTGATATTGTAATGCAACCTGTGATCAATATCAACCTATTATTCCAACGTCTCGTTCAAATCGTAAAATATTACACCGCTAATGTTTTCGCGTTAACAAGCGTATTCGTGGGAAAACATATAGCGCAGTCGTAAAATTAAACAGCGAAAATATACGACGATCGCGAAAATGATGGAGAAAGTTGGCGTGTAAAAAAAATGTCGTTCGAAGCTTAATCTTTCGCTTACAAACAACGGTATATTTCAAGCTAGTAGCGTTTGAGACTTTGTGACTAAATAAGAATAATCTTCGGAGCTTTCCGGATATCCGAAGTAATTTTTCTGCAGACGTTTGATTAATTACTAATTGAATCCAATGGGCCGACGAGTAATTAACCGATGACGGACAACTAATTAACTGACGCAGTAAATCCATTGTATTTCGTGGTATAACGGTGGATACGTATAACGTGGAATGCTTATAGGGTGTTCGCGAAAGTGCGATCAACTTTCAAAGGTACGCAACGTTTAACTAACAAGACAATATTTTTTTTTTACGAGAAATCATTAGATAACACAAGGGTACAGGAATCAGGATTTTTAAATAAAAAAGACAAAGACTAGAAAGTTACTTAATCAGCGGCAAAAATATTAAAACGTTCCAAAATCCCATTGCTTCGTTTTTCAGCAATCACGGCATCGCCTAAAGCGAAAGGTGCTACTAGAAAACCTTGGAAAAGCGAGTCACCGGAACGCCAGACGCCATAACGATCATCCCCTAAAAGCTGGAGGGTGAACAAAGCCGAGGAAAGAGTTAAGGGAGTCGACAGCCCCGGCTTCGATTCCTTTTTGCTTCAAGAACCTACCTCCAAGAGTCACGAGATAACATCTGGCTGCTATGTTGATGGGCCAGGACACGAGTCGACCCGTCCCGCTCGAAAACCAAGTCTCGAGATCGAGTCTACCCTATATCTCTCTTACCCTCTTGCTCTCTCATCTGCCAGCCAGGAACGACAGGATCCGCTCGAAGCAAGATTGAATCTGCACAGTCCGGTTAAAAGGAGAGCGCACCAGCCTTCGGGCTAAAATGTCGTAGCTCCATGAAGGACGATTTTAAGCGGAAAAGTTGGCACAATTTCGCAATTGGAATTTTCTAAAATTAGGCACACGGCGTGCAGATCTACGAACGTAGCATTATCGCTGGCGTCGTAGACGCGTTCGCGAATTTCCAATCGTGTCGTTATCCCGTCGGGCCAACGAATCGCGGAATATTTTACCAAAATCAGCGAGTAGAGAAAGAAGGAGACAACCGGACGAGGAAATTGAGAAGGGAAAGAGACGGGTGAACGAAGAAATTGAAGAGGAAAAGAAACCACTAGACGAAGAGAGAAGGAGACGGCTTGTAGAGGGTTGTAGCCTGAAAACGGGAGAGTTGCAGAAGCGTCGGGGAAAGGAGGTCAACGACGTCCTTAAGGATTTCGACGAAGGGGTCCAGGAGAGCCGGGAATACCATCGTCGTGCCACGTTATCCCGTGAAGTATGGCGGGTAGGCGGGGATGGGACGGAGACATCGAGGAAAAAGAAGCAGGAGTGGTTCTCTCCCTTGGTCCGGGTGGAAAAGCATCCTTCGACGGACCACGAGTACCTGGTCTCCCGCGGGATCTGACGCTGACCGAGAGCCAGAAATGGAAGAGAAAAGACGAGCCACCGGCTAAAGCGACACGGGAGTTGCTGGGCAGAAGCGGAATGGGAATGAGTCGGATTTCTTCGACGAACCGTCACTCCGTGGATGCTCCGGCGTTCTGGGGAATTTCGTGATGCGCTCGCCGTTGAAAACAGTTCAACGTGAGCCAAGGCGAAGCTACGGATAGAGTTGGGAGTTGGGTTGTATCGAGGAGATGTGAAAAATAGAAGGATAGCGAGAAAGCAGGAAGATTGGAAACAACTGTAGCGGCTTGATTCTTGATTCTTGGTTCTGTTGGAAGCTGTTGAAGAGTGGAGGGTTAAGAGAAAACCGTTACACGATATAGCACGGCAGACTGGCACTTCCATTTCGGTGAAACGGAGGATCGCGGATGAGCTGAATAAATTTTTGGTTTCGCTAGCTGCATCTATTACCAGAAGCTGATTAATCGAAGATCGTTGACAATACGAAGAAACCAGAGGACTAGGTCGATGCAGAGGAGAACTTTAATTTTAACGTGACAAGTGGTTTTTTTTTTTGGTGGTCGAATCTCAGGAGCGAACGAGTCGAAAGTCGCTAGATGAAACGAAACAATTGAAAGATTATATCGGATGGAAAGAAGGACTATGAATAAATGGAGAGAGTGCGAGAAAGCAGTACCGAAAACCGATTCCAGAGGCAAGTTACCCGGGGCAGGTTGACAAGAAAGGCAACATCGTTAGCGTCGAATGCAAATCTCGTCTGGGGGAAAAGGAATCCAGGGCATGTCGTTTGATCGAAGCAAGGGCCAGCCGCGACTGGAAAGAAAACGGAGGATGAAAGCCGCGGCCAGTAGACACCCCGATAGAGCCCGCAGATAGCAGCGGGGAAATACCGTGATGGAAATGAAGATAGTGGCGGGCAAAGAAGACGGGCAAAAGCGACGAGGGACTACGAGTAGCCGAGGATCCCGCGGGATCTGACGCTGACCGAAAGCCAGAAATAGAAGTGAGGAGAAAAGACAGAAAAAAGAGGGAGGAAGGCTAAAGCGACGTTACAAAGTAATGGAGAATAGCGCCGTTACGTTGTTCCCGTGGAAAACGTATTCCAATCTCTGCTGTCGTTCTTAATTTGCCGGATTAAATCCTAGCGTACCGTATAACCTGATAGAAACGTGGCCAAAGGCGCTTTCCAATCCAAAAGAAAAGGCTTCTACGAAAACTTTGCTATTCGACTGGAAATTTTTCTACGATAGTTATACAGAATTTATGGATATAATACAATGGTTGCGAGAAATATTTACACACACCCTTATTTCTCAGTGAAGCTTTCGCAATGTAGAAATAAATTTCGAGTGAAAATTACCTATTGCATATAACGTACGACAATGAGAACGAATCGACAGTTGTATAATTCGCAAAAGTTAACGAATCGAAGATTACTGTCTAGTATCCGGAGGTTTATATTTATTAAGAGAACAGAAGAATTCTTGAAGCAACACATATCCATGCGGTTGCAAGTGAAAGTTCACGAAACAATAACTTGATGGAACGGAAGCACTCCACTTGCTTGAATAAACGAAGCTGTGCATGTGTAAATCTAGGTCATCGGAGGTCTTGCAAGTGAATTACAAGTACAAAGATTTAAAGGGCTATGCTCGGCTTTCGCTTGGTATCCTACCGCCAAATGTTCAAGATCGGCACACAACGCCCAAGGGTATCCTAGAATTCTAATTTCCCCATACAATCCTCAGGGGTGTCCTGGCATTCTAATTACATTACAATAATCTAATTTCTACCGCAAGAAAGGGTTTCATTTTAACGGAGAAACTAAATTCTCCATCTGAATTCAGCTTGTACTTCTTCTAAATTGACTTTCTCGTAGTCTGCAGAGACACTGGCCTGAAATTATTACTAAAGCAATCATTGTATGTCTATTTAAGAGTAAAAGGAGCAAACTAGGATCGATCGTTAATACTCTTCGGTGCTTCGTAACAACCGATTGACGTCTTATAGCGTAACGCGTGTTAGCGAAAACTGAATGAATCGACCTTTCGTCGAAAACCTTTATTTCCATTGAACGAAGAAACTTCGAAGCAAATCGTCGAAACCGACGCAAAGACACTCGTACGTAATCTTCTCTAAAATGCCTATATTCCAAGATTGTAGGAAAAAGCCGAGACAATGTTGGCCAACAGACCAAGGAGGCACAGGACGACGTCTGGTCCTGTGAAAAGGCTGAATAATTTACCGGTGTGAACTGGATTCCGTGGTACAAGTTGCCAACTCCGCCCCGACATTTTCCAGGGGCTGGCGCATCGTTAAAAGCGATATTTCCTAAGTATAGAGTAACTTTCTCCTTTGATACTGTCGGACTATGCTCGCGACCGGTGAACGTTCGCGGTTCGCGAACTTTTTCAACCTGGCCGAAACGAAGTTCAAGATGAAACCACTCGTAGAACACGCTCGGCTAATCCAAATAATCGGCCGTGCATGCGGCACGCTCGTTCGTGGAATATCGATTAACCACCGACACCCAGTCGGCTCGGTTCTTTTGATCGTCCAAACGACTACGTTTGCGGACACAGGACAGGTTTGTTTCCTGCGACGTGCTCCAGATTCTACCGCTTCCTGTTGCATAATCACGGCTCGTTCAAACTTTATTTAACCTTTTTCGGATGATTTGAGGATTTCTGTGGTCTGCTAGTTGCGAGAGGCTTTTATGCGCCGTTAGAATTACTCGAACAGTCCAAGTTATGCGTCCTTTTTCATGGAAATTTTGTGAAATATTACACGACGGCGCGCGTTTGCCTATTTGAATGACTTTTTGTAAAATATGCGGATGAAGCTTTTCCCTTGGAATTATACGTTCTTTCGTGTATCTTACGTTTTGGTTCATTTGGTACTAGTTTCAATATATTTAAAAAAAAGAATCATTTACGCGTATGTCCGTCGAAACAAAATATTTCTCTACGTATATTCTGAAATATTCTGTGTAAAGTGTGATATTTCATTAAAGCTTCCTACTAATTGCAATGTTCAATTAAAATATCTCGTGCGCGTTGTATTTATGTTTGCCGTTTAATTAAATGGAAAACTGTCTGGAATTAAAAGAACTCCGATGGAAATATCTGTTTGAATTACTCCAACTTCTCTATATTTCTAACAACGATCTATTCGGAAGAAGTAACGTGGAATTAAGGATAAGGGAAGAGCCATTTATTCGAGCTATCACGAGTCGCAGGAGCAGTCGAGTTGACGATCGATCTATGACGAAAGAGATCCATTTCTCCTTAAACCGCGGGCATCGCTGGAATTTCCATCCGACTCGATCGATGGAATTGTGTGTTTGACATGGAGTGTTTAATCTTTCGAACCGGTGAGTTTAATGTCGTCGCAGCGTGCTTTCTCTTAACGTCGACTTTCAAGGCGATTCGATTTGATCCGTTCTAGTGGGATTTTTCTTCGTCTGCCGCAACCATTTGTAGCTTCGTTCGATCTTTCACAGGTACGCTAAATTCAATTGCTCTTGAACCAGTGATAAATTCAAATCTATTCGTCTATGACGAAATAATTTACTCTTTTGTTCTCTTCTCGACAAGCTACGATAGAAACGATATTACTCTTCACACTTAGCCAACCGAAAAGGGGATCTCCCCTCTGTGCAGAACATCGCTGCGTGACCGAACGGAAAGATCTCCCTTTTTGATTTTACCAACTCGTTTTACTTTTTTCTTTTTTTTTTTTTTTTGTCATTATCAGTTATCGTTTACCTGGAATCGATGCCAATTAGTCGCGCCACTTTTTCCGCCTTTATAAAGTACAGTATATAATAAAATACAGCGATCTAGTGGTGTTAATATTAATTAAAAAGTTACACTATCAGTTATGACTAAATAAAGTTACAATCGAACGATACCGCGTTGTAAAAAGATATTGAAATGCATTATGAATCTTTAATTTCACGTTCAAGTCGTGTTATTTATTTCTAGTCATCTTCAATGTTTCTAATTTTACCTACATTTCTTTATACTTTCGGTATATACTTTTAATTTGATGTTTTGTATAAACAATATTGCGAAATCGTCATATAGAATCATCACCGTAAAATGTAATTCACCATTTAAATAATTTTTACACTTCTCTGTTTTTTAAGCAGCGAACATTAGTCCTCGATACCTGGAAAAATTGGCTTGTCTGAGCGCGGTGGAAACGTACAGCTCGCTACTGGCGTTAAATTCGGAAGAAGATTCAATTTTGTATAAACGAAGAAACTGGTACAACATGTTAGGAGAAAACTATCGAAGAAGAGACAGGTGCATTAAGGGGGTGGAAAATTCGCGCCGGTTAATCGAAGGAACAGTTTGCGTCCGAAATCGACCCTAACTGGAGGCAGCGAAGCGACGAGCCCCGAGAGTCGCATTAACACTCTTAACACAGCCTCTCTATCGTGGCTAATGGAGGTCCCCGGTTTCGAGTACGCTGCTCTATGGGCGTGCTACTTAACCTCTACCTATCTGCGATTACCATGAGAGAAGGTACGAACGAGCATCCATTCGGGATGAACATGCAACCGGCGACAGTCAAACGTTCGCTCCATGGCTAATTTCTTCGTGGTAGTTCATTGTGTCGACGAGTTTGCTTGTGTTGAAGATTACACTTTACAGAGGCTACACTTCGTTTTCACCTAGCAACAATTTTTACCAATTCGATTGTTTAGTCGACCATTCGCAGGGAGACGCGATCGCGAGAGAGCACGTCAACGGCAGTCGGAAACTCCCGTTACGATTAGATGATCGACGCCACGAACTCATCGATCCCCTTATTTCTGTTAGGATAATAAGGGTGGTTCAATTGAGTTTACACCGAATTGACACGTATAAAATAACGTATATTCCAACAACTTTGTAAAGAAGATGAAGTTACGCTGGTGCGTATGTACAAGTCAAGTGAGCGACTGATTTCAGGGTAGAGACCCGTTCCAGATGTGTGTTGACTGTTCCAACGATGAAGAATAAGTGAAGTCTTGGCGACGATGCTGTGTCGAAGGAAAGCTAGTGATGGGTGTGTCTAGGGCACGGGACCATCGGATTTGTTGATGACAATTTTGGTTCGGAAAGCGAGGGCAGTATACATTGCCTGTGATTGGATAATGAGAAGTTTGATGGACTAGAAAGGGTCTTAGCCGCCCTCGATAGAAAGTTGCTAGTGGGAAGCATCGTACGTGAGAAAAACTAACTTTCCCGCGTCTTCTCGCGGTAAACGACAAACTTTAGAAAACGCTTTAGTAAAAAGATCTTTGTTGGGTGTGAAGGATTTTCCCGAAATTTATGATCGGTCCTTGAGACTATTTAGGGTACGCAATAAGGATGTGTAGACATCCGCGTGCCATCTCGCCCGCGGTGAGTGGCCTGGTTTGGGTAGAGAGTAACATCGATTTTACAAAAACGATGAGAATACTCGATGTTTAACGCTTCGACAGCATCCAAGGACAAAGTACTCGGAATCGAAACGGAACAAAAGTGTGCTCTACTTTAATTTCACACAAACTTTGAAAACGTCGAACGTTCGACAGTTCCATAGTGGCGAAGAAGGACAAAGAATTGAGAATCTTTAAGGTTTTCAGAAGGTCTGGAAGAGCTGGGATATTTTCGCGAAATCTCAGCTGTCGACTTTAGTTTTCCCTCGTCGCCGGATCCCTCTGACATAATTAAATATTGCATGAGTTCCTGTTAGTGCTGCTCCGCCAGCCTTCCGCTCTGAAGATTAATATTTCACGGAAGCAGGAGGCCACCTCGCGAGAAAAACACTTGGCAAAAATGACGACGTGCCCGCTTGGAAATTCCACCTGACTCGCTTCTTTTTATTCGATAAGGACGAGTCCTTGTACGCGCGGCTTCACAACCATGGAACCACCTCGAAAACCATCGTGGCTAAGGGGAGAGAAGAAAAAAAAAGAAATAAAGAAGAAAATATTTAATGTTCCTAAGGAGTAGAAAACCGAAACAAGCTCGAGTTGAGGAAGAAGGTGAACGCGTGGAACGCTTCAGAAGTTTGTAAGACGTTTTAAGTTGCTACTCCCGCTTACTATATTGGCTAATTTATAGCGTTTCCAAGTACTAGCTGGCTATAACCGAAGTTGTTCGTTGAATAGCTAGAAAACCGTGTTACGATAGCGAGTTGCTTCATTCCGCTAGACAAATTATCGAGAATCGAGAGGCCAGAAAGTGCCGTAATACCGTAAATTTGTAAAACACATTTTAGCTGATATAATTTTTCCAAGACGTTTGATACTAAATCGTAATAAAAATGTAACGAAAATGAGAAGAAAAAAAAAAAAAAGAAGAAATTACATTTGAAATTGTTCCAAGATTCCTTCAGTGTGATCGAAAGGTTGGACAATGGGCTTAAAAATAATCCTCGTTTTAGTACGAGGAAAAGTCGTGATTAACGACACGCCATATACGACGAATTCCTGCATTTCACAGAGAACTCGAGCTCACTGTACGTTTTAGTTCCGTGGACAGAGAAAAATCGAGGGCCGTTCGAGAAAAATAGTATCGTCGTTCGATGTGGTTGCACCGAGTGTTTCCAGGAAAATGCAAATTTGAGTCGTAAGAAATAAGATTCGTCTTACTGTGTCTTCCCTTGTTCAATTCCAGCGATAAGTCCAAGTCTCGTGGAGAAAGCTGACCTTTCGATACCTCTCGGGTTCTTCAAGAATTTTCCACGATCTTTATTACATCGAACACTAAATCAAACATCTAAAATACCTAAAATTCCTATCGTCTCTACGGTCTTTCTACGGTCTACTGGAAAAATAAACGGAACAGCTAAAAATGTCAGTTTGATCGTTACTTGAGGCCATCGTTAAAACACAAGCGTGGGCTATCGAAGCAATTCAAAGTCGAAAATCTGATACTACTGTCGTAGTCACTATCGTTTCCTAGCTACTATTCAAATCTCTCGCTGCAACTTTTAATGACTGTAGGAAATTACTGGATCGTTCGACAGCGCCCAGTGGCGGTCAAATGGGCGCGAGAACCCAACGCCAGCCGGTGCACACCGTGAAAAAGAGTAAGCCCCGTTAATAGGATTACACCATGTCCAGCGACAGATTTCCACTAGATATTCAACTGGCCGGCAGCTTCAATATTTGACAATTCGAATTAACGTTCCTACGATTCCCTGCTATCGATTCGGGTCTCGCGAACTCCGTGTTTTATATAATCCACACAGTCGTTGCTGAAAATCCATCGAACATTTGTCATAAACCGCTACACCGAAGCTTTTCCACGATCAATCTCTGCCGTGTCGCGCGTAGTCTAACGGGTGTATCGTTATAGTCGTTATATTCGTCGTAGTCATATATTAGAAGACGTAAGACGTACGAGGATGGTCTGGTGCAACGATAGACAGTGGGATGTCTGGACGAATCGGATACCAAACGAAACAAAGCGACGAGACTGCGGATATTTATGCAAATCCGTGTTTTTACGAATATAATTTATAAACTGGCACTTGAATGGAAAATACCACAGTACGCATACTTTGTACGTCTTTTTGCGTTACAAATGCGCACTCAGCGAGTAGAAAAATATTTTCATCTTCAAAGTCCTCCATAAATGTATAACGATCTACGATCTACCGAATGAAAATGTGTAGTTCGGGTTGTTCGGAAGCCACATAAAACTTTCCTACGATAAATGTTCAAATGCAATTTCAATCAATAATAAAAGTTCCATTTTATCTTATCTTCGGAATTCTATAAGAGTAGCTGATCCTATGACGCTATAACCAATCAAACTCGCATTCCTTCCGGTAGCCAGCTTCTTATCTCTGCACACAGTATCCAGGTTATCCGTGTTTGTATCGTGCACCGTCGGAAGGAGTCATAGATCTTCACGGTCTCCCCCGAGAGATTCGCCCTCTTACGTGGCCTTTTCTTCGCCGTAAATCTCACGGTTCGCTTTCAGTCTGGATTGCCTCGCCGGACGCGGAACCACCGTCGTCTAATTAGCTTTCTGTCCAATTAAGGCCACCCTAAACGATCCTGGCAGGGCAAGGAAATCAGGCTGACACCTTGGCACATCGTGTAACAGCGTTCCTTCGTTTGCAACCATCGATTGACAAAGATACGATATTTTTGAAAAGATTTCGTTACTGCGAAAGTTTGGCCTTAGGATCTGTCGAACGCATAGGATCTTTTTCGATTTCGATCCTCTCGGAAGGCGATTGTTGCGCGAGAAACAGCCATCCCACGTCTTTGACCTATTATTATTCGGCAGTATAATCTGCGGACGTTAATCTAATTATTCGATCGGAGCTATAAATCCGATTCTTCTTTCATTTCTTTCGATCGGAATATAGCACGAGCTCGCTTTAATAAATAAAACTTCGAAAATTCACGTTTAAAATTTAATTCGCGGACAGGCTTAAAGGAATAGGTCGGATTTATCGCCGCTGAATAAAATATGAACCGTTTCAGAATATCATACATCGTGAATAATTTCGCGATTTTCTTACGTACATGCAGAGCCGATCGTCAGAATCAATTTATCATGCCTATTTCTATAGAGAATAAAAGTGTCTTCCGAGAAACGACTGCCACTATTTCACAAAATCTACGCTCTAATCCTTTTCCGTCATCCTACTATCAAATTCCCGCTATCGTTATAATTATCAAAATATTTAATCATTTCACTCTGCTTATCCTTTCGCTGAATCTTCGCGTTACTTTGCAGTCATCTTTTGAAAGCGGCTTATCTTCTACATCAGTATTCATCCTTTGATCATCTACTGAACCTGAAGATAACCTTCACTTCCTCGGCAAGTAAAATCCAGGTTCAAAATAGTGAGAAATCTTGATTCAGACTACCTAACTTGCATGCAAAACTTCGCGTACCAGGCTATCTTAACCCAATTGAACTCCTACCCTCCAGCGACCCCAAATGTCCGTATACTACCAAAAAGCGCTATTCATGCCATGTCTTTATCTTCATTTTTTTCACACAGAATCACATCCTTCCTTTTCACGCTACGATTACCAAGTCAGCCTGTATAACAACAGCTTCGTCGGCTACGATTAAGAGTAATTCGATCCGCCGATATTTCCATCGCTGCGCTCTCACGACCAGCAGAAAGTCAAAACAAACCTGGTCTGACCATTAATTCGCCCAAAAAGGATCACCGTTCCCCGAACAGTTCAGCTCGGGACCTGACCAAATAAACACCGGTGAACCGTACATTGTCAATAAAAGTAGAAAAATAACCTCAAAATTCGGACAAGCTGCGGAACATGTTACCATTGTTCAACCACGATGCACACACGATCGCTAGACTACGTGTTCTAGCTGATGGGTGAAAAGAGGGTAGGCTATCATACTCTGTCTGGCTGGCACGTAAAACAAAATGAAAAATCGAATCTCGATTAGACCGATCCTGCTGGCAGGCTGCATCGCCTCTACCGTGCCACTTCACTCATCGTTCACATTTCCTCCCCTGAATCCTTCTTATTCGCGGCATTATCATAATGCCATCGGCCGCTACGTGACAGGAAAGACGTATTATCGTGGCTCGTTCTGCTTTCCCGATCCTTCTCGCGAGCTTATCGTCCCTTTGCCTTAAAACGAATGCGAATTAGCCGTGCTACTTCCTTATTCCCTCAACAACGGTCACTTTCGGCGATGGAACAGGCATCGGGTCGCGTTATATCGAGAATGAAATTGGGAAAATTTGATCGGCGTAGTTGAAGTACGATAGTTTAACGTTATTGGCACAGAAGATAATTGCGTCTGTAAAATAATGAAATAATTCGTTGCGATGGAAATATTGAACGAGAGGAATTGAAAGTTCGACGGAGAGGCGATAGCAGAAAATAAAACGACATTATTCGCGGAGGGTGGCGTAATAGCGTGGAGTCTGAAAAAGTTGTACCACCCACTGTCTACGCGAGAGGTATCATTTATACACAACGGAGGGACCCTTCGAGCAAGTGTAGGTAGTTGTCGAAAACTTTGTTTGAAACGTTAGTGCACGCAAACGCTCCCTTTGCGTACTAACGCTTGCTGCCAGATGAACTGCTACAACTTGGAAAACCTGCCGCACTCGGTGTTTCCATTTTCAAGCCCCGAATCCTTGAAATATATGCTTTCGTAAAACAGGATTAAAAGAGGCTAAGACAGTCAGGATTACCTGAAAGGAGTTGCAAACGAGATACCTTCGATTCCGAACTGATTCTGTAGAGGAAGAAAAGAAGTCACAGTTCTTCGTAACGCCAAAAATATCAATTCGTCGACTAACATTCGTTATTAAAACCACGACTTATGCGCTACTTACCAACTACCATCCCCCAATAAATTTGCGAACCTAACAGTTACCTCGCAATAAACTTCGGAACCTAACCACTACCACCAACCCACAAACTTCATAAGCTTTTCCTAACCACCCAGTACATATTAGCCACGTTACATTAAACCAAGACGAATAGCAGCGAGAGGTGGCAGGCTTACATCGGTAGTTGCAAGAATTTTCAAAGAGTTTCCTCTCGGTAACGTCTAAACGCGTTGAATTCCTGTCGGCAGCTCCCGCAGGAACGAGAAAGGAAGCCGATGGTTGGCAGAACGCCAGACGACACCTCCAACTTCTTTCTATTCGCTTGTACCCTACACACACGTACACGCGCACCAACTTGATACTAACAGTGGACGGTTTCTCTCCATCCAACAGAGGCCAAGTAATAATCCTAACTCGCGGGTTAGCCAGGCTTAATTAGAACAGGGGTTAGTGGCTGGCCGGTTATAGTCGCGGCTCAGATATTCGATACTGGCCACCTCGCTTCATTTTCCAGCCTTCCGACAGTGGAAGAAGCGGCTGTCTTGGTAACGAACGACCAGCCTGCAACTGATAACCCGCGAAGCGTTATTGCGCCAAAGTTAGCGTTCTAACATATAACGTTCCTGGATGATGGACGTGGTTTGAGGTGTACATTTCGTAGAACGTAATGGACGAGTCAAAATTCGCTTGGCGAGACAGAATACACACAGCTACGCTTTCGCTCGAATGTCTTAGGACACCTGTTCTCTTTACGATACGAGGTTCGAACGAAACGTCGATACAAGTACATGATAATTCGCGTAAAAATACCAGAACGTTATCCAATCTTTGGATATGATTGAAACTCAATTTCTCTGACGATAACGTCGATAAAGCGTGGAAGCTTTGTTCGATATTTTAAAGAAATTCAATTTTGACGGTCACGAGTCTTCAGCCCCGGTGTCCAAGAAACAAAGCACTCGAGAAAAAGGAGCAGAAGGTTGACGAGGAAGAAGGAAGAGGATAGGATCCAAACAACGGAACCGGGACAAAACTACGAGACAGCACGGATGAAGAAGCAGCTTGACCAGAAAGGAACAGTCGGAACCAAGATAGACGTCTTGGAAAGACTTGGGGGGTGGGGGGGAAAGAAGATTGAAGAAAACTGGTGTCGTCTATTGAACGAATGCAAAAGAAAGTGGATCCTGGCTTGGTAGAGTGAACGATTCTCCTCCAATTGGGTAACAATGGCGCGAGAGTGTAGCCGAGTCGATCAATCGGTCTTTTTGCGACTCGTCGAAACGCGCAGCGATCGGATGGCGTCCGATAAAACGACCTGACACGCTCTCGAGGTCCGCGGCAAAAATGACCAGACACAAAGGAGGATCCTTTGTGCGCCTAGCGCAGACACGGGCGACGAATCTGACAAGGGGAGACAGCCGACACAAAGCGTGTTCTTTCGCGCTGGTAATAACTGCGCGCTCGCAAATTTCCACCAAGCAACCCCTGCTGTGTGTTACATGACCTGCTTTCCGATGTTTTTATAACATTTCCGCGGGGGTCAGTATGTTGCGCGAGTTTCGGGCCAATTCGATGGCAGAGTTGGATTAGCTTTTCGGAATTTTGGGATTCAAATTCAGGGAAACTTGATACGTTTGGTGATGGCAAAGCTACTGTAGTTTGGGTAGAACGTAGCTGGAGGAGCTTGGATGATGATTTTCTCAAAGGTTTTTTTAATAAGAATATAGGTTTTCATGAAATATAAGAATTTTTATTTTGTATCGGTATTGGAATCTTCCTGGAAGCTAGGTGCAAAGAGAAAATTCACTTACCCGTTTCGAAACGTTGCTCTCGGCGCAACTTCAGCAATTATGACAGACAGCTGCAATACGCAAGGAGCCATAACACACCATGCTATCCTTTATTTCTGAAACAAAAGAAATCGAAGACTCCGTTACAATTGAATCCAGTGTTACAAGCCTCTGCTACAAAACTTCCTATCTTCCTTTAATAAACGAAGAACCTACTCAACCTATTTCTAACTCCGATCTCTCGCACAGAACATCTACTATAATATCTTACACTCAGAATCTTCGAACAACGTCTGCCATCGGATCGATCTATCAATTACCACGATAGGCTACTCTCTCCTCCAACGACACCAGAAGTCTAACCTAAATATTACCAAATCACCCGTCCTTCTCCAAACAACCGACAATCCTGAATGAGAATCAAGGAGAAGTTCGTCTTCCATCTGGACGAACCAAGTGAAACGATGGCTGTAAAAGATAATGGGTCTGCCATTTCGTAATAATAAGATTTCTACAATTTTTCAGCGTATTCTTCTTATACGAAGTTTCAAGGACCTTCGGATGCCAACGGTGTCACGATGCTGGCTTAGAGAGCCACTAGAATTCCACAGAACGTTCAAACATCTCGAAAAGACGAAGACAGCGTGTCAACGTCAAAGGAGACACGTCGGTTCGAAACGGCTGGCGGATAGAAGAAACAAAAGGCGTTAAGAGGGAACAGGATGGAACAGAAAGCTCCGCCTAGTTTTTAAAGGGGTTAAGCGGGCCACGGTCCGACTACGGTGTCGCAGTTGAACGAACCCCGCCACTTTGGCGGGTCAGCTGATCCGCTTTGCGGTTTTACGGCTTCCAGACTACGCGATAACGATAAAGTGAACTCGTTCTTTGTCGCTCGCCAACCTATGAAATAACACGATGAAACTAAATAAGTGCGGATCTTGAGCCATTGACGAACTAGAAAAGTGTACGAGCGTTTCTTCGTGTTTAATTTCGAGTAATGGCGCAATACTTTTAACGTACATGAAGCGTACGTTTACGAGGCATTTGTGGTATTAAACAGAGGCACGTAAGCGGAGAAATTACTAGGATTCGCGGTTATCCATTTGACGGAAGTTACGTATTTTTCAGCGCAGACTAGCTGACCCGCTTTCGTTTCGTTCCGTTCCGTCCACCAGCTTTCCTCCTTCCATGCTTATCTTTCTCGTTTTCCCCTCTGTTGTTGTCCGTGGAATGCGCCTCGAATGCGTGTTCCCAAGTTCGCGTGATTTTTCATCCCCCATTGCGACTATTGATTACTCTGCCTTTAGTTCCGCGCCTTTTTTTCGCTCGCTCGCCTGTTTGGCCGCGATTGGGTTTGAAAAATGGGTGAGTGGAAACTCGTAGAACATTGCATCTACCTAGAATCGCTTTCTTGGAAAAGCATTTGTCTACACTTTCTTGACGTATCATCCATTTATTGCCATCCTTTTCAATAACAATGAAATTCCAGATAACCAGGTACTTTGATAAAATACGTAACCTTTGAAAAGGTTCGAAGCTTTCCCAGTGCATCGAAATTAAAAACACAGCCACTTTTTTAAGATATCGCTATCGATCTCCAAGGCAGAACACAGATACTTTTGACAAAGCAACTCGAAATCGACAGTCAGAAGAAATGCCCATCGAAAGTCTGGTGGAACGTGCCGTTGTTTCTTTTTTTCTACGCCGATTCTTCGTACTCTCTTTTTCCCTCCTTCGAATACTGCAATCTCCGTTAAAAAAAAAAAAAAAAAAAAAAAAAAAAACGAACAAATGTTATACTATAATCCTGAAAGAACGGCTTGACGGAACGTCGCCTGATTTAAGCACACGAAAAAATACAACAACTCGTTCCAGGCGAAAGACAAAGCGCTTATCATATAAAAACGTGATTTAGCTAACGCGCAGAAATCTCGACGATTCGCAGGCATAATCTCAAGAAAACAGGGTGACAGGGTTATCCTCGATGGACTAATACCACACGCGTTCTACCTGTCCGTGTTGGCGAAAAAATTTCGCTTAATTTGCTACTTGGCGGCGGAAAAAAGCAGCGCGTAGCGCGTACGAGGGTGGAAAAGGCGAAAGGAATGCCGCGACGGCAGAAATGGACGAGCGAGATGAGCCGAGCTACCAGCTACAGGTACTAATTGCTTTAACGAGCAGTGGGTGCGGCCGCTTCTATAAAATTTTCTCTGTGACGTTCCAAGGCGCCAGGCCAGCTGCAAGCCCGACCCATCCTGGCCGCGAGTAAAAGATGGCCAGGCGGGATGAAAAAGAGGCATGCGAGGGACGAGAGTGGTATGGGATGGTTGAAAGACTGGAAAGATAAGGAAGACCGTGAACGCTATAGCGAAAATAGGATTGTTCGAACAGATGTAAGCACTGGAGGGTTAAAGATTGATTTCTACGGATGAATCTGTCGTTGGGGGTTCCACGAGTCTGGTCATAACAAAGATAAGAGCCACGCGTCTATAGTGTTGCAGGCATAATTCCGAAACTTCGCGTTTTACAGCCTTCGAAGGATCTATCACACGGGTCAGGGGCACTGATTGTTTAGGTAAATCAGACATTTTATGATTTATTAGGATATTCAAGAGTTCCGATTATCCCGGCTTCGAATATGAGTAGGTTCGCCCGTATTCATTTTTGTTAAAATATTTGTTCTCTCTCTTTCGTTTAATCAATAAAATATTTTAATCGTCGATGGTGCCAATGCTTGCTTGAAACGTCCAATTCGAAACTCCAGAAACACCAGATTGCCAATTCGTCTACAACGTTAACAAGCCTTATCATCCCGCAGCAGACTTTACCAGGACCGATTCCAAGGTATCCAATCGCAACGTGGTCATCCTTGACGTGGAAACGAATTTTCCACGCTTCCAGTCGTTTTTCCATCGATGCCTTTCAACCTTCAGTCAAGCAGAATTAACCTGGGTCAACGTAGCAGCTGCATTAAATCCGTTGGCCCTGAGCTTCGCAACGCCGGTCGTCGACGCTCAGAGTGCATTACTATTAGCAAGCTGAGGCAAGGAGGAAGAGAATGACGCCTAATGGTCATACAAGCCGCAGTCTCTGGTCTTCTCTGTCGAATTTCCAGCTCTTCTATCAGCGCTGCTCTGCTCCTTTTTTTGAACTAGCCTGCTTCGCTCGAGCTTGCCTTTCCAACCCCGTTTCCATCTCTTCCCGCTTTTTCGTCTTCATGCTATCGTCATTTTCTTCCTCCGTCTGTTTTTCTTCTCCTCTCCCTCGAAGCCCCGTTTTTATCCAGGCCACATTTCATACTCGCCAATTTTTTATTCCTCGCCACCTGTTATTTCTCTCTTCCTCTCCCTGCCTCTTTGTTCAGTTTCGTTATTCTTCGCCATGCTATTTTTGTTGCCCCGCGTTTTTACCACCGATGTTTAGTCTCCCATGTTCGCCCCTGTGTTCCGTCTGTTTTTACGAACGTTCTCCGCGTTCCTTTTTCGAATTCCTGCTTCGTGCACTGTTCAGTGATATTTTATCCGCTGGGAAAAGCACAAAGCTTTTAATTTATCGAAATCATCCGGCCGGTAGGATTTGCTGACTTCGTTTCACGTGGTTTGACTTTTAGTCAAAGTGTTTGACAAATTGCAAGATATACGTAGAGAATGGTGTTTCCGAGAATACCTGCTTCTGCTTTCCAATCTATGAAAACGGTCAATGTGGCTTCCGAACTGCTCAATTAGCTGCGATTTGTACGATAAAGTTATTTAATTAAATTCGCATCCTCGGGTTTCTTTAAAAGGAACGTATTTCGCGATCAACCGCTCGGAAACGAGGCAGCAGCACGGTTTTGAATTATTTAAACAGAGATAAATCCCCGTTGGTCGTTCGCTTGTCATCTTCACAAAAGAGCTCACGCACACGCTTGCTCGCGGAACTGAAAGCGACTCACTCCCAAGAAGAATTCCTCGTTTTGTCTTCTGTTTCTCATTTCCCTCCTTTCTACGCCCGTAACTCTCCCTTTCTTCTTATATAAGCCGTTCCCAGCCAGCGGATATACGAACACCATAAAGCAGATCACAATGGCGTCCCTATCACCATCACGTGGTGTAATAACGAATCATGATGGCGGTGGCGTTTCAATCAGCTGATTTGGCACGCGTGCCTCTCTCCTATCTTCGTTACGATCCGAACAGCCTCTGTGAATTATTGGACAATGCTGCAACAACCGGCTCGACAATTTCTAGGAATTTCTCTCACCGAGAGAAACACGGAAGACTGGTGTTTCGTTTCGGGTAACCTTAATTTTTGCTACAAATTTTAATTAGGTTAGAGGTGAATTTTTGTTGTCCCTTTTATCTTCATATTGCGTTATTAGTATTATTCTGTCGAAATTTCTCTTCGTATAAATTTTCAGGAATTGTTCTGTTTAAAATATCCGAGATAAGATCAAAATGTCTCGATCGAATGAAATTTTTCGAATTAGGGAACCTTCCAGATCGAAGATATCGGAAAGAAGCGATAAAATTCAAGTAATACTGTATGACTGAATATTTCAGGTAATAACCAAGAATTATTTCATAAAGATTTTTCAAGATGGAATCCGAATAGCTCGTTCGAAAGGAATTCTTCGCGCGTCAGAAACCGAAGATTTCAAAGAGAAATCGTACAATCGTAGAAACCGAAAAATCTAAAAATCCTTATAAATATTCGAACCAACCGTCGCGAGCTATTCCACAAAATCTTTCCAAGATAAATTCAAGATATCTCGTTCCAAAGAAATTTTTCAAACGAAAGAACCTTACAGATCAAAGATTTGAAAGAAAAATCATCGGAACGAGGAAAGAACAATGCGAAAAAAGCGAAGAAACGAGCTGCCCGTTGAACAAGACCGAATGAGGAGAACCGGCAAGTGTATCCATCATGGCACATCGATAATATTGTGGCAGTTGCTTGTTATTGGGGCCAACGTCGGGTTTCAATCGGCTGATTCGCGCTACCCACGCCATCGTCTGTTATCGATTTCGACACAAACACCGCGCAGATACGTTAACGGTCTCGTTTCTGCTAATGGACGCGCAGCACGTGTTTCGTCTGCGCTCATTATCATCCGAAACGCGCCGCGCAATAACCCCAGCACTCGTTAGTAAGGTCAGAGCGCATTAATTGGCAGACCTGAGATCCCAGGAAATGACGCGGAAGATTCTGATTGAGAACAATGTTCTACCTTGGACCTGGTACGATCGCTGCTGAAGGTTTCATCGAAATAATGAAATATCCAACGATTCGCAAGCATTGAGAAGCGAAATTTCTATAAATTTCTACGAATCTGTAAATCTGTAAATTTCAAAGAAATTGATCATTTTGTCAACCCGGAAGAGTTCTACCGTAAACTTGTTCCAATTTTCCAAGAGAATTCCATCAAAAATGTTTGGCTCGCTAGTGGAAAGCGCGGTACTCTGCGAGTCGGAAATTTGGAGGTGGCAAAGGGATGAAAGGGTAGACCGAGTCGAAAGAAAATATATCGAATCTAACGGAGATCGAATCGACAATATGCAAAGAAAAACGCCGAAAAACACGTCTGCAAACATCTTAAAATAGGGGTCATGTGACAATCGAGTTTGCCCGACGAAGAAAAGGACAAGACTGGGAGAAGCAGGGGGTGGTCTCTAGTTAGAGTGACTATTTACGCCATTAGCCGTCTAACCACAGCGAAGGGGGACCGGGAACGGTGGCTTTGTGTTATTCAGTCGGGTACCGAGCCACGTTCAGCTTAAATGGCCTCTTCCGCTCTTTCTCCATCCCCCTGGCTTGATAGAGGCCTTTTAAAAGCCACGGGGGTGAGAAAGAGGCCTGGCTGCGCGCTGCACAAGCTCTGCTCGCGTGCACGTGCAACCAAACTCCCCATACTTTCGATAAAGCGTGCGTTCAACGATCGCGACCGAGTAATAAATAATGCGATCAGAATGTTCGGCTGTTGTTCTTCTGTTTGACTAGAATAGGGTGACTTTGGCGGAGGGCGCGTTGCGGGGGGTTGGACGAGTGTTTCGGTCAGAATTGAGGTTAAAGGGAATACGTTTGCGGCTAACGTGTTTGCTGATCGTCGGATTAGGCTCCTGCAGGCGTTTAAGCGGAAGGGTTGTCGCTTCGCTTCCTGTTTTGCTTCCGACTTTCATCGAGATGGAAATAAAGGGGCGTTTTAAGAAGTTGCATTAACCTGTAACCGTCTCTGATCCATACAGAAACTTTTACGATTACCATGTTTGTACCTTTTGTGATATCTTTAAAGTATAAAACGATTCTCTGGCAAAGCTCCAGTAAGCGTATAAATTTTTGCATAAATATCCGGCGTCCAATAATTACGCAACCGTTAAAATACTACTTCCATCGATCGAGCCCATGAAAGAGGAAACAATGGAAGGAACAACGAGCTCCCAGCGGGCCAGAACTTGAGAAAACGGTTTCATCGGTGACTCGAAAAATAATATATCGATGCCACCTCCGCGGTGGTGACAGCCACATACGAGGTTCAGTCTCGCGAGAGTTACCTGGGCAAACGTCGACGGCGTTTTCGCGATCGGTCGAACGTGGTTTCCGACTCTACGCCCGAGTTTCCGCGCGACATTCGGAAGAAACTTACAGACAGCGGAACATCGATATCGACGGGGAACTGTTAAGTTTCACTGAAGGGAAACAGTGAAAAGCTACGCTACACCCGGGGGCCGAAGATTCGCTTTATGGCCTCTCGGTGCAATTTGAATCCAGGGAAGAACGTTTGAACGAAGCGATTTCGTGACGTACAGACGAGCTGACAGCTGAGCAAATGGCTGTTACAGTTATAGCCGGACAGGAATATATGAATTCCTGAGGGACAGTCGTTTATGGTGTTCCTTCTTTGAAGAATGGCCGGACGTCTCTGAAGTTACCAGCCTGGTTGCCGCCCGCTGGGGGGCGGGTCTGAATGTTTGGGGGCTGCAAATGGACGTCTAATTAGGTATGGAATTGGATTTTTGGGTTCAAACGGTGCTTTGCGTTGGTAGGAACGCGTTTAATGAAAATGTGATATAATTAGAATTCATATACTATTGACAAAGCTTGAGATGCAGATCGTACATTAAACGATGTTTATGCAAATTCATATTTTGTTAGAAATAGCTGACTGGACGCGGTAATTATTAAAATATTTCTCAGCTGTAATATAAATACTAACGAGTATCAGATACTCGACGGGAAACCTATTTCGTTAAAAGAATGACGTAACCCGAGTAGTAATTATAAACGAGCTGCGATCTCTATCATCTTCAAATCCCTTTAAATGTTCCAAACCCCATCAACGTTTGTATTAAAAAGACCAAAAGATAGTTTAATTACACGCAAGGCAAATTGTGGTTCAAATTTCCCTTCTCTCGATAAGAGACTCGAACAACCTTCCATTACCGGCAGAAATATAATCGAAACTACTTTCAATAACAAACTTGGAAAGGCGGTTCGTCGTAAGCTGGCATTAAAATCTGTTTTCCCGCCCCGTATCGCAGATCTTCACATTTAAAAATCGCGTGCAGATCCAGGCCAGCGTGCAGCCGCGATTCCACCGCCCCTAACGATCCGTTATTACTTTGATAAAGTACATAAACATACCGCCAGAGGGCTGGCCGCGGCTTTTTTACTCCCACCATCGCCCTAGAATGAAACATAACCTCAAAAAACGCGAATAATCGCATTTCTGCGCTGAATCGTCGTTCTTTTGATCGATAAATGCGTTTATTTTGTTCCCGCCAAGCAACGAATATCGTCCGAATATGAAGAATTTTGTGAATTTTCACCCTCGTCGATAAATGATTACAAGCTTCGTTTCTTTTTAAATATATATGTATATATACAATATTCTTGTTTCGCATTTGGCAGAGAATGACGAGATATTTCAGCGAATGACAAAAATGTTAACGATATTCAACGATTTTAGAAGCGTGGTTATAAATCAATCCACTTCATGGAGATTTTTACGCTTTCTATTGGACAGGTGGTAGCATTGGTCAGGCAGTTCGTCGATTATGGCCCCGTTATGACGTCTATTTTCCTCGTACCGTGCTGTCGGTTTCTAGGAGGACGCTAATAAAAAAGTTTCGCTTGTTGAAAAAGTTTGACTGACGAGAGATGTTCTGCGTGTTCATTTGGGATGTTCCGCGGATTGAATTCACTCTGAATACTTTGTTACAACTTCCCCGAGAGCTGGCTTGTGATAGGAATAATTACAGACTACGTGTTCTTCAGGAAACGATGCTTGTAAAAAACAAACTTATCGAGCTTTACACATAAAAAAGAGAAACGGGTAAAGATAACAATTTCTTTCAATCGTCGAACCTCCGTACATCGAATAATAAAACCGAAAGATGCATTTTTTAATTGCAAAAAGCTTGGACGAGTTGTTTTCCTTTTCCTGGGATTGCTGAACCCTTTAGCTTCTGCCGGGTCGATTCACAGTGGCGAATGGACGACGACAGAGACGGAAATATAATTGTTTGCAAACTAATCTGTCCCGGTGGCGAGTTAAACGGCACGCATACGTGCACACACGTGCAGACAAGCCAACACACCATACTGTAGCAACGGCGGGAGTGCCAACTACAGAATCGGGACAAGGGATCATGGCCCGGCAACTGAACACGCCATATCGCGGCGTGGATGAAGGCAGGCGCACAATTAAAATTTACTGTCGCATAACCACGTCTATCCGTTTCTAGCTTGCGCGCAATTGCGTGTCACTTCGCATACGGAAGATCTTGCCCTCAAAAACTTGCTGGATAGGTAAATTTCGTTGTTGAGTTAACCTATGTGCACTTCAGGTATTGCAAGTCCAAAAATGAACAAGATGTATATCTTTCTTTAATCGTGGTGCGCATCATCAAAGTTTTCTACGATGAATGTACAATTTATGCGAGTCACCGTGCATAATAAAACAAAATCCATCAAAATGTCATTCTGCTTCTGTCATTCCAAAGGCTATTCTTAAATTCAGAACGTATCTACGTACATCTCAAGTTCAGATCGAGAGAAGCAACACTTTCACGCGTGAGAAAGAAGCAAACAGATAGACCGAGCTCGCGGGCTAAATTAATTAAACCCGGTAGGCTGCACGAGCGTTTCAATTGACTGACGTCCAACTAATTTTCGATGAATTCCTCGTTGTTGCGTGCGCGTTCCTTGGCTGATGTTAATAACGCCGCGCGTTTCCGAACATTCCCTGACTGCGTATAATGATAACCATTTCGTTCCACACGCACGCATACACACATACAAGCACAATAGAGAGAGAGAGAGAGAGTGTGTGTGTGTGTGTGGTTCGAACAGTTGTGAACAATTTGAATAATGAAAGTTGAAACGACTGAGTCTGGGAGCGCCACGGCCAAATAAAAATGCCGTTTCGTCGAGCCTCGAGATTTCGAATTTACGAAATTACACCGGTATGGGCAGTTTTGGCTGAGTTTCAATTTCAACCGGCGGCCACACGAAATAATTTCATTGCTGCTCCCGCTGGTTTTATTGCTCGGTGACATCCAGTTGGTAATACGCGGGGGCCATCTAGTAAAAGTGTGACGATTTGCCGCGGACAGGTTACATTCGGTGGAATGTCCGAGGTGATGGCTGTAGGATGATGGCAGGACACGACATTAGAGTAGGAATGCGTGTGTTTCAGTTTCAGAGACCGTTTGTTTAGGCAAAGGTAGCGGAAGCTTGCCCTGTCGAGCGGAAATGCTAGATAGAAGCTATCACCAGATATATGGAAGCTGCTGTTCGCTGTTCGCGGAAATCGACAAAGTCGTTAGTGAAATTGCGCTATACTATAGGACAAATTTTAATAAAAATATCCACAAGAACGAACGATCGATAATTTCGGAAATTCTAATTCCGTTATAACGTAAATTCAAATTAATTCCAAGTTCTAATACGATCAGAACAAACGAGTCTCGTCCGCGGTGCTAATGAAATTTCACGGTGTCTGTTGAAATACTTTTATGAACCGGTGTATGCGCAATTTCCTTGCACCGTGTACGGGGAAAAAATTAATCAGCAAATAAAGCGGCAACGCGAACCACGCAGCGTCTTCCGATAATGTAAGGATCCCTGGATGATACCGATATCGCAATTCCTGCTGGTTCACGTTCCCTTTCGCGTTATGCGATCTGATATCGAGTAATCTTACGAGAACGGGACTAGGTAATATGACATTCACGAGACACGTGACTAATGCAATAACGCGCGCTGGAGGGGAGAGCATCGGTACGAAAGCTTCTGGAAACTACATGCTAATTACACGGAAATTAGAATTTAGATTAGCCGAATGCTATTTCTGACGCAGCACCCTCTGTTTCGCGGGCCAATTAGCTTGAGCGAATTCCACGCCAGGGAAAATTCAATGTTAATGCCAGCCCCCGCTGCAAATTTCGCCTGTCTGCGCTACTTAGTTTTATTTAGAACGGAACGAGGGGAAATCAAGATGACACTGACATTGAAATCGATTCGAGCGATGACAAAAAGAAAAGCATTTCGTAGTAGAAATTTGTTCCTCTTCGTACGGGAGTTGAAAAGGTTGGCGCTTTGAAAAATTCTAACGTACGGATGATTGTATAACTTTAGTTAATATTAAATGTAGTTAAAATTAAAATGTAACAGGGAAAAGTAAAAACTTTGAAGTATTCCAGGGTAATAGCTAAATTACCGTGACCAATCCTGATCCCGTAAAATAGAATAGTCTGGAAATTATAGCAATTAGCCACACATAATCAAGAATTAGGTTCAACTGAAACTAGGTTGAGATTGGGTCACTATCGGAATCTGTGCAGTAAGACAACGTTAGTAAACGTCGAATTTGGTTAAACCCAGTTATGTTTAGATTAAACCAAAATGGCTAGAAATTGGCCCCCTGCATTAGACTACACGAAACGAAGCTCACATTAGACCAAGTTCAGTGCGAATTGGGACAAAGTTCGCGTTTCTACGATCAAGTTAGGTATGAATTAGGCGAATGTTTCAGAATTTCGGTCGGCGAAACGATAGTAATTTTTGATAGGCCTGTGTGGATTAATGTTAAACTAGATGAGGTTAGAACTAACGTCTAAGTGTATATTAAGCTAATAAGAAAGTTAGGATAGTCCGACACAGTGAACTAAGTCGGAATTAATATTAAGTCTGTGATAAGTTCTACTAAGTTAATATTAGGTTAACACCACAGTTTGAATTTACGAGGAACAAAGGTTGTATCAGTGGATATTGCACCTACGTAGCCAATTTAACTAATTATACTTATTGTTAGATTCAATGTAAAGTTTCGTTATGCAGTAAAATCTACGACAATAAAACCTCCACCATTCTGCCATTCTAATGGCCTGTCAACGCAAATATAGAACGTAGCATAGAACGTGTAATTATTCGCTACCGATCACACGTATGTTTGCAATAAATATCACGCAATTTCTATATACGTTTTCAGATGGAATTCAAACTTTACCAATATAATTATCCGAATTGTGTTTCATCGTTATGCTAATGAAATCCAAAATGTTTCGTACAAAGCTCATACAACATAGATATAGAATTTTCTGTGACGGATGTTACACGATAATTACACACAAAATCAGAAACTCGCCCGAGAACATTTGCATTGAATAAAAACGCAACTCGTTACTCGCTTGGAAAGCAATTCCACTGTAACAACAAGCCATAGCCAGTGAAATTACCTCTTTCATCGGGTCTCGCGAGAAAAACGAAGAACAATCGTGAAATCTCTCTCGCGCTGTAAAACAGAAGAAAGAAAGCAGATAACGAGAGGGAAGAAGACGAAAGGAAAATAGCATTTTACGGGGCTAAACGTTTTCCATCGTCGGGACGAGCGCGTTGACTCTGGCGCTCGCGCGCCCGCGCACGCCAACAAAGGCGAGATTTCAGGAAATTTGCGCGCGCGCGCAAACCTGCCGCACAAAGAATCCCAGAAGTTTGTTTCGCTGCTTAGAATATTTCGCAAGCTTCGTGAAAGGGACAGGATATGTCTCTTTCTTTTTCATCGTGTGCCAGGAGAAGCCAGGAATTAAATGCGGCGAGCGTTTCGCGGCCACCCTCGTTTTTCATCCCTCCAACCCCTTCGCGCTCGCGCTGTCCCTTTCCGCGCAGCCGGCCTTTCTTTCTTTCTCCCCGGCCTTTTCTAGCCGACTCTCGTATTTAGGAAATTGCTAGCTCGGCTGCTCGAGTAATCGAGTGTTATTTTAAGAGCGAGAGCAATTAACGCTCTCACCGGTTACCCATGCAGCGAGCGTAATTCTACCAGGGGGATCGCGAATATTTTTAACCGACTGCTCGGCCGCCACAGAACGAGGTAAGAATTTCCTCGACGATCTTGTTGCACGGATAAACGCGTACACTGCAGCGCTCATAAATATGGAAAAACTTTGTTCGATTCGATATTAGGCAGAATATTAGCGGAATTAATGGCAAACTAAAGATCAGAAGCGATATTTGCCGTCTTCTCGTGGAATCGTTCCTTGCATTTCCTTGGATCACTATAGGATTGCTTATTCATCGTTTGATAATCGTCTCAAAGTTAAATCGCTCTTCGTTAGTTGCCTGTCTTTGTACAATTTATGCAGCGGTTTTGGCGCTTCACGTTAAAGCACTTGCCCCGGTCACGGATTAGTTGTTCTTCCTGCTAGCAAATTTATGCATTCATCTAGAAGTCCCCTTTGAAGAATTTCAACATAGCGTTCAGCGCGTTTTATCTGACCTCATCTTCAACATCGATTAGCAAACCTTCATAGAAATGCACTGTTACGTTTATCAAAACTTACTTACAACACAGTGAATATTCTACGCGAATATTTACATGCACGCGAATATGGAAAAAGATTAATGCGCGGCGGATTGTGACGTATGAAAATATCCAGAGTATCGTAAAAGTCTTTAAGAACTTGAAGAATCTTTCCATTTACAGTGCATCTTCCAAGCAGCTAATCTATCCAGGATTCTGTCGTTAGAAGAAACTATCGAATCGATCGTAAAATCGAAAACTTCTCCAATCTTCGATGCGTTCGTCAAAGAAAAGGAAACACGGGTGCAACCACTGCGACACTTTTCTCAACCGATCTCACCTTTGAAGAAAATTTTTGCACCGACTTAACGCATGGCTCGACGTTTAACAAAAACGCCGTAGCGGTCTCCCAAGAAGGAACAATTATTCTTGGAACAAAGGGTGCCAGTGGGCCTCTAGCAACGATCATAACGCGATGAAAGTGCATTCGTGGAACTTGCTTGGTCAGGCTAAAAACAAACAGCAGCTAGTTGGACAATAAAAAGCAGAAGCCAGACAGCTCGCAAGAAGCGTGTTAAGCGGTTGTCCTCGAGCAGACCCGTGCCATAAAATGGCACAGGCTATGGAGAATTAACAAGGCGCGCCCGAGTGCGCGAGTGGTTGCACTTCGCGCCTTCGTAGGCCGCCTTTTCACGAGCTAGGCTTTTACCACGGCAGCACAGTCGAACGGTGACGATTTTTAGATGGTCCTCGACGCGAGCGCTTCCTCGCGTTAATTAACTAATTACACCGCGCCGGACAGCGACGAGCCGTGCGAGTACTTGCTTTTTCGAGCTGTCTTCCGACAGATTACTGTTTCTCTTTCCGCCTCTGCCAGCTACCAACATGAAACTTGGGGGTAGTGTGTTTCTAGTTATACTTTTGCTAGTTGGCGATTGATAGGGCAGATTTCACGGTAATTCAAGCTGTTATTGTGGATCGTTGAAATTTTTGATAACGTCGAGAAATGAAACTGTAAACGAAATTTGCACTTTTTTCCGACCACGTTTTAAAACGAAATACATGTTATTTGCACAGTATCAGCTTTTTGTAACCATACACCCGCTGCTACATGACACGAAATTTAATATTTTTTTGAACCTAGTGAATTAATATAAATACAGTGGTGTACAAATATTTTTCGTAGCTGCCGTACGCATTCCGCTCGTACATAACCTCGAAATTAAATCCGAACGACCACGACGAATACTCTTGGATTAGTTTAGCAATTTTCTTGAATCACTCGCTACGGTTTACGTTATAGGGTGAAAATACGAGTCTCGAAATCGGCCAAACTGGCCATACACAAAGGAGATGGAGCAAAAACTAACCTAGAAGTCGTTTTACGCGTGGTGCGCGTTTTCGGGATTTCAGCGGTGACCGAAACCGATAATCATTTAATCGGGTCGCCGCTATAATAGTCCATTGCTTACAGAATTTTCCCTTTTCCGTGTGCCGGCCTGGCTCTGGGTGTCGTTCGCCGCGAAAATTGCGGAAATGTTGGGAAACGAACGGTAATGGCTCGTAAAGTGGGCTGCGATTATCAGGATTTATGAGAACGTCGCGTTTTAACCCTGCCAAAATCTCGTTGTTATCCTTTGTACCCGCGGCGTTTTTCTTCCTGGTTGCAATTAAAAATGGCACGGTTTTTAAGTGTCCCATTTCGCTACTAATTCTCCCTCTCTGTGAAACCGTGTTGTTTCTCGCTCGTAAATTTCAAAATTCTCGCGTGTGTTACCGTATCGCGTAATAAAGCCTAGATCCCGGTATTATCTCGGTTTTCTCATTTGTTCGTCCTTCTTTTGGGCAGATTCCGACGGTACGTGTTTTTCCTTTGATACATCAATTTTTCGATATTTTTCGCTACCGAATGTACAGACTGCTTCAGTTAGTCGAAAAAAGTGTTAATTTCGTGTGAAAAGATACAAATCAAAGATAAATCGAATACACGGAATAAAATTTTTAATTTTAAGAAAATCGACTTTAAACGAGATATGAATTTGCATAAAAATCTACAGTTAATTAATATTCCTTGTTTAATCTTTGCGTGTATTGTTCATTCAACGATCTCCTCTTTCGCTCTTCGCATTGTCCCGTTACCCTTCTTCCTCGTCGTCCCCTCGTGAAACACTCGTGAACCATTCCTGACACAAAGCCTCTGGGAAGCGCCAATGGAAACCTGGCGGCAGCGATTAAAGCGATTGATAAACAGAGGCGTCTAAATGAACGTCGTGCGTTCACGAACGATGCCATCTCCTCGATTTCGACTCGATTTGAGTTCCGTTGTTCGGCAGATACAACGCCTAAGGACCCGGCAACCGGGCGAGCAACGACGCCCAGAGCGCAGCGTCTTCAATATGGCGCTTTCAATTTTCTCCATTTAGCTTCTAACGAAGAGATGACCGACAACGCCAGAGGGCGACATAGAGCAAGTCCTTGACACAGACGTGCCTTTCCTCGACACTTCCACTTTCAGCGCCAATTTATCAAACGGTCGGCGATCGACTTTTCATCAAAAAATTCCCTTCGTCGATTCGGTAATTTGGCAATAGAATTATTATATTCGCTGAAATGACAGGTTCTAGATCGCGATTAGGTATTGTCGCATTAACACTAAACCTACCCGCACATCGTGTATAACTATTTCTACCGTGTGCGGTCAAAATGAGCGGTGATTAAAGAAACTTCTCGACTTTCAAAACGTTCCTAACAATGGACTGTAAAAAATGCTACATTTTATGGCGGTTAGGATTGTTATAGGTCTGAATCGAGACGTCTTGACAGCTGGTGGCCATTTTGATCGAGGAATGGATAATGATTTATGATAAAGTTACGAGCGTCACAGTTGTTACTACTTGCTATTACCGATTTTGTTTGTCGTCTGACCTTGAGATAGCCTTTTCTACGCACCGATTGCATTTATTTTAATAGTGATAGTGAAATATTTTATCGGCCGTTCAAATTGACCGCTCGCGGTAGGCAAGACAGGGTACAATTTCTTGACTTCACTAAAAGTAAATACCGAAAAATATATTGTATGCGTGTTTTAGGAAAAGTCAGAAATTATGAAGCGACATGATAACGTTTAAATATGGTTAAATTTGCGTAGAAGTTTGAAAGCCGTCAATTTGACCGATGCTGGTAGATTTAGTGTGAATATCCTATATGAACCCTATTCATTCTTAATCGTGTTCATAAAACCATGAATTCGTACAAGTATTTGTTGTAACGAATAAAGTATCTTTCAGACAATCTAGTTTAGCTTTGAAATTCTAACTCTTCTAAGACTAATTTTAAGGCCTCTTCCAACGATTTATTCCATTTTTATCGAGCTAAATGTATATACGCTATTTTCAAATGCATCCCTTGTCTCGTAATTGCCCTATCTTATCACACACACTGGTTGCTGTCTCAAGCTCCATCACACCCAATAAATTCCAATCAATCCTCATCCAGCCAAAGAGCCTATCTACCTGCTAGTCTTTCTCGACACTAGCCACGCAAAGATCCGCGCATCCAAGCTCATAAAATCATCCCTAGCGATTACCACTCGTTAGGACCCTCGTCGATTTCCTCCGACAATGAGCAAAAGATAGATTACCGACCAGACATCGATCTAGCAGTATTAATAAAATAACAACAGAGCATGAAACTGATGGAGGGACGTCGGCGAGGGGGGTGCTTTCAATTTTCTCCATTTAGGCCATAATGAAGGACCAGTCTGTGTGGAAGGGTGACGCGAAGAAAACGAGGGTAACCAGCCGGGGAACCCCTCGAGATTCTGAGGTCTGGCCTGACGCGAACAGCCAGTTTCCAGTGCGCTATTTCGCGCGACAGAACTTATCTAATATAGCCGCGTCCTCCCTCGCGTCATGAACAAACCGAGAGAACCCTGTAGCGGGATTCCTGCTCCCTTTATGCCACGCAGTCGCACTTTGCCGAACTTCGTACGCGCTAAGAACCCCGACCCACAAAGTGGAAAGCCGTCGCGAATATAAAATAACTCTCTCTCTCTCTCTCTCTCTCTCTCTTTCTCTCTTCGTGGTCTTTTTGGCAATATTACACGAGAATTCGGGAAGTGAATTCTAAGCAGATCGATCCTTCTTAATTTTTTAGCGCCGGAGAAGTTGCGTCTGGTTCTTGAGACGGGCAGAAGGCGCTGTGGTAGCCTTTGCGGCGGGAATTATGAACCAAAGATAATCTTCAACACATTGAAATGTTCATTTAAGCGAACATTACGTTTGACTGGAAAAAATTAGATAGGCGGAGCATTTCCGAAAAAGATGTGGTGGAGGGAAGAATGAAGAGATAGAAAACTGACTAAACACTGAGACACGATGAGTCTTGCAAACAGATTAACCGTCTATAAATTAATTTCGTTGCTGATTTAAACCTTTCTTTCAAAATTTTCCTTCCAAGTTTCAATCTTCCATTTCTCCTATCACGCAGATCTTCTCGAAAATTTGCTACTTCTTGAGACCTCAGAGACCTTGGTGAATATAACCCACTTACCCCTCGATTTAACGAGTTCCAACATTTTCGTCGCGCGATAGCTCGTGATGATAATCCTCTCGATTGTATCAGAAAATCCGTACAAAAATGCAAACATTGAAACGGACTATCACTCTTCAACGTCCCCAATCTCAATCGTCAATATGTCCTTTCCGAGAACTGATTATCTGCAGGTCACAAAATCCTACGTGAAACACGGCGAGTCAGGTGACTATTTCGCTAAATCTGAAAAAATTGCTTCCGCCTTGGAGGAAAGGGTCATATGTGTGCTCGCCTTTATATATGGTGCGCGTACCGTGTCTAAACTCGGATTTAAAACGCGATACATCACGGTTGGAGTTAAGAGTCGGAATTAAAATCTCGATAACGAATCACCCAGCGTTCCTATATCTCTCGTATCGCATAAATTTAGTTGGAGCTCGTTGTCGCTTGCATGTCACTAAGAATTAATTACCACGAGACGTTCAAGTGGAGAAATTCTTAGTGAAAGCTGCCGTTTTTATTGTCAAGTGGAATTTCTGATTAATCGTAAAGCTACTTTGAAATTGAAAAGCGAATTTTGTCTGTGGGTTTAATTATTGGTACATCCATATGTAAGAACCAAATAATATGATAATAATATAAATAATACTAATGAGATAGAGTTCGGTTTAAAAAAAAAAGGTTGAATTAATGATCGATTGTAATCGCAAAATTCTGATTCGAATTTGTTGAATTCTCAAATATCAATTGGACGATTTTCAAGCAGTACTTTTCCCAAGTAAGAGAAATGACAAATAGTGGATATTAATTGGCATAGCGTATAATCGAAGAACAGACAGGGGAAATGAAATTATTTGCCACTTGACACGTTTCCTTTGATGGCCATCGAATTATCACGAGGAAGTCAAAGCAGGTGTAGACGATATAATCCACGGCGCGTTAGAAAAGAAATTTTCAAAAGAGGATTTCTATCTTGAAAGCGATATAAGAACCCTCGATCCTTCGTCCCGATCTTTCCCAAAGAAGATGATAATTTTCTACCGCATCTGGTTAGCAACTTCATCTTTCCAATCTCTATTCATCCAGATTTTACCGTCACTTGTTACAACCTCGTCCTAACCACATTCCGTCTTATCCGTTTTGCGTCTTTAATTAAACGCTACCTGTCAATATCTCATCGATGTTCTCGATACAGTGAACCGTTAATAAAATTCTTCAACATCGCCTCGAGAATTATTTGCAAAAAATAAACCTTAAACAACCGCCATACTAAATCAAATACCCGAAATATTCACCTCGACATTCGCCCATCTATTAAAAACACGAACAATCGTATCGCTTGAAGAATCAATCGTCCACACTAAGCCAAACACCCGAAATGTTTTCCTCAACGTTCGCCAATCGGTCGAAAAGATCAACAACCATTACCTACCTAACCGTGAAAAAAAGAAAATCAATTTGTGACGCAAGAGAGCAAGCGATCCTAATCCTTTCCCAAAAAGCAGTAAACCCAGTAAGGAAAGCTGCGTAATCAGATAGAGCAGCCAGTGGAGGTGGCAGCAGGTGAAATTACAAGAGGGATATCGCTGTTCGAATTTGCCGGATCATCAAACAACTTGTCTAATACCGTTGTCCTGGCTGGTGGCCCTCACCCTGCAACGCGACAATCTAAATCTCGCCCCTTCGGGGGATCAGATTTCCCCGTGTGCAGTTCAATGCCAGCTGGAATCAGGGCGGATGAAAGGACAACGGCATTTGGGGAAGACTCGGTTCATTTGCTTCCGAAGCTACCTGCTCTCTCTCTCTCTCTCTCTCTCTCTCTCTCTCTTCGTACTCTCTCTTGGTTCGATTCCCTAACCCATCGTTCTCTCGAGCCCCAACCTCCTATTCGTTCGACTTAACTTCCGCTTATACCGGCGGAGTTTGACTTGTTTGACGCGCTATCGATTGCGCCCCGGCAACGTTGCTCATTAGTAGCGAGTAATTGCCTCCACGAGTGCCCTTGACGCGAATGTATAAGGGAGAGAGAAAGAGGAGGAGAGAGGAGTGCTACTTGCTCCCCGGGGCGTGTTTACGCGAATCAATTAACCGTCGATTAAGTCTTTCTTTCTTTCGGGAACGTTTCAGAGAGTCACGCACCGCTCAAGGATCTATGAACCGTGATTAGTCGTTCGTGACTGTTTCTTTCGGGCCAGGGGAGTGGCTTATGTTTGGCTAGGTTCGAATTGCTTTCCCTAGATTCTTAAACACCACGACGTAGACGATCTGCCGAGTACCAATTTACAAGAGTATTAATTTCAATGACTCGGTACGAAGAAGAGACGACTCTCTGAGTTATCGAGGTTAACACCTAAAGCAATCGAATAGAAGCGAAACTGTCCAAGAATATACAAGTTGAATGTCAACCCACTAATAGCCTCACGTTCCCAATAAATTACAAGAGAACACGCATTGAGAGTGTGTCACTTGATTAAGTTGGATTAGATGAGACGCTGGAGACCAATCGAGGGGACAGAAGATTTCAGTAGCAGAAACTACCGCTGAAACTACCGGCCTGATGAATCATGCCAGGAACGATCGTCACTTTTACGACTCGGCCACGCGTCCTACCTATCGTCGCGTTAAATATATACGTGATAAATCTAACCTCATCAATTACACGTGTCTATTCTCCTTGTTTATCTCACCTTACAAGATTCAATCTCGTTGTTTCCAGTTGATTGTTAAACTTACAAGTTTATGTATTTAATGGGACGCGTGGCTTAAACGCGCCCGATGTTTTACCTTATTCTAAACAGAGCTATCCTAATCAAATCGTAATTAAATCAATTAAAAAGGAACAACAAATGCAGAAATATCCGCAATCTACTTATTATCGATGATGTTATTGTAAGACAATCTTGAAATTTATTAAGGGGCTAGGAGAGACGTATGTCATTAATCATCTGAAAATCAGGTTCTGATTACTCCAAGCTAGTGAAAAGGGATCGAGCCAGCAGAAAGGAGTGTCCAGGGGTGAGATTTAATAAAAGATTGCCCTCTGGGTCAACGAAGGTTATGTCCTTTCGGCTAGCCTGGGCTTAGTCCCGCGATAAGAGCAAGGTTTAGAGACGATATACTATAGTGAGCCTGTTTTTCGATGGATCTTTCCACCCTGTAGCTCTGGGAAATCGCGTTTACCCTCGTTATCCTCGAAGCCACGGAAATGTTTCGGGGACGTACACGTTTATTTCGGAACTGGAGTGGCAAAGTCTGTGGTCAGAACGAGGAATTGTCGGAGGAGGTATGCAGGTTAACTCTGATTAACCCCCGTGTTGCGCGAAGTTGTTTCGCTCCAACTGAACGTCTAAATAATACGCAGAATGTTTCACTCAACTCCGATATCCAAACTAATATAAAAAAAAAACTTATCCAACTTGTACGTTCGTAAAGCTAATTTATGTAAAATTTGCTACAGACTCTGTATCTCATATAAGGTGCGATAACATAGAATAAAATTTTACACAGGTAAAAATCAGGTCCACTGACTGATATGACAGAAGCCTGCGAGATCTAACGAATCGTCGAACGATTCAAAAACTGTTCGAATCAAGGCTAACGACGGTCGTCCGTGATAATTTCCTCGTGTTTCGCCTCTTGGTCCACTGATTGGACAGATTGCTGATTCGATCGCGATTTTAAATGACACAGTTTAGGTTAGATTCGTTTAAAACGCGTCTGGAAGCGAGAGGTCGGATAAATCGTCGAATAATTCGGAAGTTGTTTGAATAGCCGGCGATCCCCAGACGAAGTTTCCCTCCCCAGGACAGTGCAGCCAGTCGATCTTAATTTTCCATCCGCCTGAACAGGGTGTTAAATAGCTTGGGACTCGTTGTGCCAGCGGAGGTTTAATTGAAGTAACTTGGTGTTTACGCAGCGACGTAATCCCTCGCCTCCGGCGTGATTTCGTTCGTCTTCCGCTACTTCTCGCTCACAATCCTTATGTACTATCCTTTTTTCTAACTATCTGTTGCTTTCGAGTGCCGAGCTTAGCGTCGGATTATTGTTAAAAGCAGCTGGCTGCGTCTCCGCTCTTCCTCTAGTCTTCTAATTAAACTGAAGAAACACAGACTTTAGCATAGAAGAGGAAAGGACAGTGCGTTCTACCCGGAACTTGCTAGTGGACTCGCCGATATAGAAGACACTGTACGGCATCTAACGTGTATCTTAAACGCGGAAACCAGCTCGGAGATTACGTGCAGTAGTCGCTCACGATGTTGTTTGAACGCTTACGATAGAAAATTTTCGCACCAATGTATTGCGAGCGTTAAAAATATATAGCGAACGTGTGCGAAACTTTCTGGAGGCATTATGAACCATATTTATAACGAGTCGCGGCCATCGCGGTTACAGTACTAAAATTTAAAATTCATCCGAAAATGTAGATAAAAATTGCAAGCGCGCGCGTGTCGCAAACGTACACGTATATTTGATAAAAAATTATTATATACGCACAAGAGTACGAACAACTGTCTCGAACATACAGCGTTACAACATTATAAATTGATGGACAAGAATCGGCAAGAATCTAACAAACAGTCCAACGAATGCAAATTATATTTTCTAATCCGTCGCAATCTGTGATGGTTTCTATCTTTGCACACTTTCGTCGTCGAAAGCAATTACGCTAAAAAGGAAGAAACGAACAGATAGCAGCAGTAGCGATTCCTTCTGATTTTTCATTCCTCTTTGATATCAGCTGTAACGTGTATGCGAAGGAGAGGATCGTGGAAAACGCGATACGAAGTTGCAGATCGAGACGAAGCTCGGATGAATTACGCAGAGAACTTGCCTTCCGGTTTATTACAGGGTTTAACTCCCTTTGCGGATGTAATCTGAACTTCATTATTTAAAATTCAACGTGCTGCAGCGATTGCATTCTAGCGCGGAACTACCTTATGAAAGATTCAGGCCAGGGTCGCGGCGGTAGAAATTGACCGACATAAATTATTTCAATATCTTGCGGCCTACGGTGTCGCGGACCTAGCGGCTACCTTCCTTCCGGAATAACCTTTACAATTTTAAGTGTTCCGAACGTCCAGCGTCGCGTTGGCCGTTCGCGTACACCGTAGACCAACGAGGAAGGAGCTCGCCTGTCGAAAGACTGACAAATTTACTGCCAGTTGATTTACGAAGTTTGAGATTCCGAACGTGTTAAAATAAGAACCGTGTCGGAAACACGTGTCTTGCGAGAAGGATGGCTACTTGAAATAAGAGACGCTTCTTTACGATTTCTATAATACTTCATGCAATCTGTGTCGTATTTTTCTATTAAAATATAAGACAGAAGGAGCGAGGCGCGAAGCTATTCGAACACTTTTCGTGACTGTCTTTTACAAATATACCAGCAGATTATTATCCTTTGTACGCACATTTTGTGGAAAATTTGCGAACGCCAAAGTGCCACACTACCAGTAGCAAAGTGTTGCTTTGTCCGGACCACGACAAACGACTATCGCATACCGTCTTTCGAAAAATAAAGAAAAATCCCGAACATATCCGTGTTGCGTCTCAAACTAGAAATGTACACGCGCCGAAACTGCAAAACTCAATATCCGACAAATAAACTTTATCGTGCTATTAATCTCCGAGTCCTTTATTACCGATAACCAGTTAATCTAACGTCGACCGTTGCCAAAGGCTGTTAAGAATAACTTCGAAAACATGGTGCACGTGGTAATCAACGAGCGTCCCAAGCGTATTTCCGCTCGATCGCCAGTTTCCGGAATCTGGAAAACCGTCGGCCCGAAATGTCGTCTATACAAAACGTACCTCAAGATGGAGAGGTTGGAACTGGCATTCGACCGTCCTTCTCTGCACGCCACCTTCTTCCGGTTCGCGAAACTTCCCTTGTAAAATCACTGCGAAGATTTCATTAAGCGAACGTTTACTCGTCATCTGTCCCGGGATAATGAAGCTTTCTGGTGACAAGCCGGCGAGCAAGAGGCAGAGAAACAGGGCCACGGAGACAGAGAGAGAGAGAGGGGGGCAGAGAGAAAGAGAGAACGCTGAAAGAGAGCGAAAGGATAACAAGAAGCCCGACGAAATGAGAGAATTTACCGGCGGTGTTGCAGGCCGCGCGGAAACCACAGAATTCCAGCGCGGCTCTGGAAATTTCGTTTAGCTAGCGGCGTGATTTAAGAACAGTCTGTCCTCGTGGATTATTCGCCGGTGATCATCAACACTGGTTGTTTGTCATGTTTATTGCGTTAACCAAGATACATTGGAATATTGCTTTTATTATGACGTTTTCTAGAATACAATGCGTCACATTCAGACATCGTAACAGTAATAACTCAAATTTCAGAAAGTCGCGACATAACGAGAAAATTTTCTTGGTTTACTGGCAACTATCGTCGACAATGGAATTCTTTCTTGTTGCCGAGAACCATTGTAGGAGTCGGAATTTCCTTTTTGCTTATTTCCCGTTATCGTCAATTTTGATTAACGTCACTGATAATTAATACCCGGAGGAGAAGCGGCAAAATCGAACTCTCAATTTTTATGCGTAACTTTCTAAATATCAAAGATACGATTGCGCAGGTGTATCAAACAAAAACACGCCAAATCATCCAGAGAAACGAACGCAAATAAGGGCAAGAAATTGCCTAGGAAGAAATTTGTTAAAAGGCAGGAATCGGATTGGACAAGCAAGAGGAGATCTCGTATTCCAAGTTTACGATAAAAGGAACGAGCCAACCCAGGCAGCTGAGAAACGTCTCAGTCATTCACAACAGCCAGCTGAAAATCACGTCACGATACACGTGTTCTCGCACCATTCCGCTTGCTTTATGACTGTCGCGTTCTTGTAGAAGCGTGAAAAACACGAATTCGAAGCTGTGCTCGCCTCGACGCGCCCTCTCGTTTCCGTTCTGTCTTTTTTCCCTCTGTGCACACGGTTTTTCACGGCAATTCGGGCGCCCCCGCCAACCTCGTAACTAGCATACACGTCAGGAACGCGGTCGTTCGACGAGATTAATCACTTTCAACCACGAACTTCACGATCCTAGTTAAATGATCCCAGTTAGAGTTGATTCGTGACTTTTATGATCTCGGGTTACCATCGCCCAATTGGTCTTTACAACTGGGATGTATGGTGTTTTAAAGAGTTTCGAAGCCGTAATTGGAAGAATTAAGCAACGATGTAGTTGTTTGGAGTTGAGAGAAAGTTTGAAAGAAGACGAAGGTGAGAAAGTTGAAACAGAGCAGAGTCGAATAATTAAATAAGTAAAATTTTTAATGTGGAGTAAGTACTGGAGCTTCGTGTCGTTAGTTTGCAATTACGTGTCGTGTAGGATGAGTTAGCAACGTTTCGTAGATTATTTTTCCTGCTCTTCATATTCGTTTCTTATATTATTTAAATCGGAGATTAACGTTGCAAATCGTTTTATGGTACTCGAGTTTCACTCCATTGGTTCATGTTCGTTAAGTACGTTCAACGAGCGTGTAGTATTTCAACATAACATTTGCCAATAACGGGTAGTTTTAAAAATAATTTTTCTGAATTTTCGTTGCGATGTTACATACTTTCCGTATTATTGTGAATTTTCATTGCCAATATTTCACTGTGACAAATCAACCAACGCCTGCCTGTTATTTATGCTTACGAAGTCGCGTAGCTCACCGACGCACGTATCCACGGCATAAACTAGTTAAAGTAGTATTTCCGTGGACCAATGGTATTAAAACTCGGAAATACAAGGGACTTTTCTTGATCCTTCGTGCGTCACGCGAGCCATGTAACAACGAGTTTTTACACCATATGTAAATATGCTAGTCGGCCTCAACTTTTAATTGTGCGCGGGTGCTGTTCTCTCGAGTCGGCTGCGTCGTTAAACGGGACAAGGCGCGACATTAATGAAATGCAAATTGCCGTGAACACCAGCTTTCGAAGAATTCTGGATAGGATGAATGGCGTTGATGCTGCTGAACCGTTTACGAAAACGGAAACATGGCGTTATACGAGAAGGATTAATTTAGGGCCATGGATTAATTGGAAGGTTAAACAGTGGTGTAAGTCGATCCGCTGATATTTTTCGTAAAACAATTCTCTGCGTTCACCGTTCTAAAAGCTTCGTCATATTTTTTTAAAGTCATGAAAACGTACCATGACATTGGAACGTAATCCAGTTGGATTAAGTATCTTTTCTTAACTCGCCGACTGCTCGTATATTAACTAAATAACGGATGAGAAGGAAATTTATCTCTTAAATAATCCTTTGATTATCCTATCCCTCGTAAGTTAACCGCAAAGTTCCTATTCCCATTTTTCTGTCTTCGTAACTTTCTTCCTTGCCATAACAAACTTCTTGAAAATCGAATCCTCGACCTCGGAAACCAGCCGCCAACGCAACCATTAATCGCTTTGCCAAATAAGAGCCTCGTCACCTAAAAGTCCCCCAGCAATTCGCAGCTCGCGACATCCCCGTGGCGCACCTGCACCCCATTAATCCCCAGCCATTAAACGCCACTTCTACACGCAGAATGTTCACGGAGGTACGAGCAGGAGGCCGGAAATCGTGCATGCTGGAAGCTGGCAATTTATTAAAAGCGCATCCTCATTGTCACCGAATCTGCTGACAGTGCCCGTGCAAGACGACTGCCTCGTACTCTCATGCGCGTTATTATCTATTCTCACATGTACATATAATGACGAATACACGTACGCGAACTGGCCGTATCATCGTTCAAAGGTATCTGAACGCTCGATTATTTTCCAAAAATGTATTTAAAACGACACTAAATGACGCGAAAGTCTTTGTCTTCGGATTCTCCAATTTTCTTCTTCGCCCGCTGAATATTCTGATTACTTTTATCTTGTATATTCGATATTCGTACTCAGCACGTACTATGCATTTTTCCACCTTTTAAATTCCTACAAATGTATCAAGATCAAGTCGCAACGCACTACAGCTTAATTATATGTTTGTCGAAATTGATTTTTAAAAACCGATAGGCAACGAGTAATTTATTCGTCGTTAATTTGCATGTAACGGCACTTTGCTTCGATTTGAAAACGCAATTTCCACGGATCGAGCAGAACGGCCAAATACTTAGGAACATTAATGTACGTACACGCGTATAGAGAAATGCACACTCGACTAGTGTACGTCTATAGATTTACAGGCGGGCAAATACACAGACTCTCGTGTGCAACAGAGGACACACGCCGCTTGAATCCTGATGGGGACAGCCGAGCAGTTTGCGCTGGTTATTCGCGCGTCTACGTGTACCTGCGTAAGCATGTACGTGTGGACATAAAGGAGCGTGTCTGCTTGCAGACTAATCGCATCTAATGAGCCGCACCCCGTCAGCGCAGATTAAAGCCACCGGTTACAACGCGGTTAAATGGCCTCCTCTGGCGTTCCAGCCGCGGAAAAAACCACCCCCGTTCGGGAAATTATTGTTTCACGCCGACTGGACTGTCTTCTTTCCTTTTTTTGTCCCTTTTTTTTGTGCCAACAGAGCGGTCTGTGGATATGGCGAACGAAGAGTGTGAGATGGAAACAAGTAACGCGGCTATAGCGGCTTACGAAAGTATTGGAACACTTGTAGACCCACCTTTTGAATATCGATATATTCGCAATATTTTCCGGCCATGATTATATAACTGGCATAATTGAAAACAAATTGCGTGAAAATACGTACAGAAATTAAACGCTCAAGATAATTACGCCTAGATAATTTCAAATCTCTATGGATCATTGAACGATTTCAGTATATTAAACTTAATTTTGTCAATACTCATCTAGGTCAATAACGATGGAGATTTTATGAGAAATGTCAGCAGCCATCGTTAATTTCAATTTTACGTTATTGGAATCCGAGTCTCTTCGTAATGATATTAATAAAATATTTCATTTTCTGTGCATCACTGAACCTGACTCTCAATTATTTCTTCAAGTGAAGCTACCTTACGCAATTCCAAACAGTTCGATTTAATGAATTTCCAAATAAAAAAAAGAACCGAATAATTCCAGAATATGAAAACCCGACAGTTTGTGAATTATACTCGGGCAAAAATATTGAACGTTCGGCTGGCAAAAGAAAGGAAGGAAGAGAATGCATAGGGAACACGATTTGTAACGCTTTTACGATTCTCCCTTTTCCTGCCAATTTTCTTTATCTCCGGTGGCGTTCGCTGGTGCGGCTTATTTAAATTTTCACCGGGCATGAAAGGGTGGCCGGTGTTTGCGTCGAACATTAAAAACACACGGCCGGCCACACGCCGTCTGATTAATCGCCGGGGAAACGTATTAAAAATACATTAGCACGCTGGCTGGAATATTGCCCGTACTGTAGCCCCTACCTGTTCGTTGTTGCACCGATATACAAACGATTCGAATCTCGTTACGCGGCCGGAAACCGCCTCGTTCGACGTTAGAACACGTCGATTAAACGGCAACGCGAATCAATACTCGAATTTCAGCCCAGGAATTTGATTAAATGGCGGGGAAAAAGTACTCCACCTTCGCAGTGGTTACGTTTCTACTTGTCCTTCCGTAATTTTTTCTCGCAATTGGCAGGACAGATATTTTGGGGGCTTTTTTTTCTTTCTTTCTTTCTTTTTCTTTTTTTTTTTTTTTTTTTTTTTTTTGAAGGGTGACTTTGTATAAACATTACTATAACTTGAAAAGAAATTGAGAATTAGTCTAACACCACGAAAACTGCAAAACGAAAGAATAAAAACCCTTAAACGCTATACATCGTGTTCCCTTTAAGACGTTTTCTAGTCGATTAATAAACCAGTAAATAAAATATTGTTTCAAGCAATGTTGTTATTTATTTTCACTAGTGCCCTACGAGAAATGGGACGATCGGATCGCTGAATCGGACCGAACCAGGTAGTCAAAGATCAGTTAAAACCAGTTTTAAAGACTCTTTCAGGATCCCCATGTCAGAGTTATCCCCCATAGAAACTTAATCCCAATGGCCGCCTATTTACCTCGGTCAATGGCCATCTGGGAACCTCACGCGCCGTATAATCTACTGCAACGTTCAATCTTCCACTTTTTCTCATTGATATTCAAATTCTAACCTCTAGCTGCCTCATAATTGCAAGTGACTCATCGAGGTAACCTTCGATGATCCGTAGAACGTCATCTGGACCGAATATATTAGGTCGTAACACATGTAATGCTCGTTCGAATGCTTCCAATTCTTTATTACGTTAGGTCGTTTCTCCGTACTGTTTACTATACTATTTTATAATCTGTTTATCAAATATAATCGAACAATCGGATACTCTGTAGATCCAAAAATTTCATTCTTTACTTAATATCGTATCTCTGGTGTAATACACTCGCGTGTGACAACTTGCAACGGTACCAATTCGAAACTCGCGACTCTTAGAATATCGCTAATAATACTACTAACGTTAAAAGATTAATTCGAGGAAACGAACATTTCATACGTTACAGCCCGATACAATGGTGGCTTCATTACGGCTCTAATGACTCACCTGAAACAAAAAATGAGAGAAAGCATAATACCGCGACTGCAAATGGGAACGTAAAATGAACACGTAGTAGGAAGTTTCTTTACACGCATGCTCCAACATACACGAACAAACACTGACACACGCATAGGTAGACAGTTTCAGAGGGACGTTTTGCGTCCGTTCGACGCGCGGTTTCTGAGATGTTCGCCGAGTAAATGGCAGCAGCTTTCACGCAGACGCGCCTTCAATCCCGGCTCTGCCACAGCCTTCAGTTGTAAGCCACACACATTCTTTGTTAAGGATAGCGAGGTCATTCCTTTCCCGGTAAAACTCTGGCATAAAAGGCAGGTTAGGAATGCGTATGGCAGGTTCGAGAAAAAGAGGAGGAGAATAGAAAGACCGGGTGAAGTTTCGTGGACCGGGGGATAGTAGCCTTTTCATGCTGTCAGCCAGCTACGGGATAATTGTTGCTTTCAGGGATTTTAAATGGGGAAGTGACTACTGTAAAATGGATTCCGAGCGGTTGTATCAGTCTCTGAATTTACGCCAACGTTTGTCAGCGTTCCAATTCACGAATTTTTCGCTCGTTCTCGTAATATTCAATGAGATTTTATTAACAAGCACGTTTCCGCTCGTCGAACGTATTCGTACGCCGTTCGTCATCTTTGAATTCAGAGTTGTTAGAGTTACCTCCATTCGGGTTCTGAATTTCTTTTATCGACGCGTACGTTTGATTTGAAATTAGATTTGGATAAATCGATCCACGTATGTGCATCGCTATTATCTACGAACTTACGATAACACATCATCGGCATATTTATGGCTGGTGGCAATCAATAACATGACGCGACAGCGGTATGTTAAAGAATGTACAAAACCTCTCGTTCAAATCCAATAGCACGACAGATAAAGCTGCCTTGTAAATTCAAGTTTGTCAAGGTAGAAAAATGCCAGGTCGTTTCTATTAATTCCACGGTTTTGAAGGGCACAGGCGATGGGTTTGTTTTAACACGAAGCCAATTTATCTTTCATCTTTGCCAAGGTTTCTTTCATCTTCCCCAGTCTCCTCTTTGATCCGTATGACAAGTTTCTATTAGCTTTATGGCACACAATACGCCCGTAAATCCTATTAACAGCCTTTCAGATTTATCCTGCATGCGTGTTTCGCGATAGATATTGCCCGTCTTTCGGTTCAAAGGCCAGGCGAATATCGATCCAATATTAAAGAAAACGATTATCGAACCTTTGCTCTTGATTTTCGATGCTTTTTACCGGAGGAAAGTCGAGCGTAGAATCATAAGGCTTCGTGTAAGCTTAAATTTATAATAGTTCGTCTCGCAGGGTCTAAGAACAAAGGAAAAACGAAGCGAACGGAACAGGGAATGATGAAAGATTAATAAAGCAAAGCAGGCGCCTATATTAAATGACTGTGTACACTTAATCATCCTCGGCAAACTTCCGCGGACATCGAACATTTACGACAGGAAATTACGGGCCGATTTATGGACTGATCTGATCGAATTAATTATCGAGTCTGTTCTCGTACACCTCTAAAAATTGAACGTCAATCCCTCGGGTCTGCATGGCGAAACGACTCTTCCATCGATTAATATCGTTTCGCTTATACCGAACAATAATTCACTGAAATATTTATCAGTCCGCTACAAGTAATGCATCTCCAACGATATACATTACGTTTGTGATAATCCCCGTGTCTCTGGAATTAAGTACACGCCGTTCAATTTTCCGTTTTCTAATTTTCTTCTTTCGCTCTTCGCTTCTTCCTTCTCCTTTCGTCAAAAAATTTCATATATCGAAGAGTACAGGGGACACTCGAAGCTGACAAATTCGATTTATTCGTTACATAAAACAACTTTACGCCCAGCGGGCATCCGCTGCAGGAAGTAACAGATAGAAAGACAGGAAACTTTAGCGAAGAACGTTTCCGAACAGTTTAAACAAGAGTCCGAATCGATTCTCGAAGGGAACTCGCGATCCTTCCATTACACGTTCCATCGTTTCTATTTACCAAAATTGTGTCACGGTAAATATGTGAGCTCCATGCTTTCTACGTACACACAGCGGGGAATATTAGTTCTACAACTTGCCGCGATATTGAAACGTTTCCGGTCGCGAGTTCGCGTTTATGCAAAAGCCCGGAGTTGCGGCTGAAACGAACTTTCGGACGCGCGGATGCGAAATGAAAGAATCCTACCTCGCGTCACATCTCCGAGAAACCTGGATTCTCGAGGAAACGACCGCAGGAATCGATATAGAAATCTGGTACGGAAGAATCTGGCCGAAACCACGAATCGAAGAAACTCTGATAAAGTATTCGCGAGGACCTTACTTTGATTATTAATCGTTTGAAACAAAAGATGCGATTGGAAAAATTCCTCTCGTCTAGGTATCGTAGTCTATAAAATCATATTATAGTTTCCACTGTTGAAAGAAAAAATTCATCTCGACGAGGTTAATAAAGGAACTGATAATTGATAAGCGATAATCCGATCTATTCTCCGTAATTAAATTTCGAAGCTCGTGATCGCCGAATACCGACAAATCGAAGAATAGGGTTAAGGTAATAATACGTCAAAGAGGAAAATAATAAAGTGACTGGAGGAATTTTAGCGGAACGTATAAGCAAAGGTAAAGCGGCATCGGAAATTACGATTCTGAAGCGTGGCGGAAGTGCAAAGTGTAAAACGGGGTTGGAACAAGGTCCCAGATGCAATAAGAACAAGCCCTTTACAATCCAAGAGTCACGTACGTTACAACTTCGCACTGGGAGCAAATAAAACGTCACCTAGACGCGAAACCATGGGTAGACGCAGCGTCGAATGAAGTACAAAATCCAGGGGGCCAGACCTAACGCGAATAGAGAGAAGGGTGATAACGAACTAACAGATTACCAAACTTCCTAATATCATTACCAAACTTCTGAATATTGCAATGAATACAAAGCTTCCAGTCGATATTTACGTCCCACGCACGCTTGCGAGCCACGTATGATGTTGTAGCCGTAGAACAGGATCTATGCAGCAATTGTACGAATATAATAAACGATCGTCGTAAAGCGCTATAGTCGATGCAATTAGAATCAAAGTCGAACCAAGAACACGATCGTAGGTTTTCGGCAAACGATATCGAAGACTCGTGTACAGATAGAACAGGGGTCGACTAAGAGATCGCACTTAAGAATCGGAAGCGTTCTCCTAGGTAAAGTGGATTAGGGCGATTACAGGCTGAACTTAATTAGGGACTGGCACATAAATAACGCGCCAGGCGTCAAGAATACCAGACACACGGCAACCTTCCGTCGTGCGCCTTTAATCCTGTCGACGTAATACCGAGCTAATTGTGAAATGTGTCCCGGCTGAAGACAGCACCGGAAAAACTCCCTCGCCTCTCTCCTCACTCTTTCTCTCTCGTTCTTTTCCCTCTTCCTTTCAGGATTATCCCAACCGACGATTTACGATGACAAATCCGCGACGAGTGTTTCTAGGACCTTCGTTTTTGCGTGTACGTGTGCACTGGTACAATGGTAGAATCGGGTGACACACATAACCTCCTCCATCCGGAGAAGGTTGTTCATGGACCCATTGAATCATCCGGCGTCAGCCGGGGAAAATTCTATGCATCTTTGAGCGAGGAGGTTCACCAGTCCTTCCCTAGCTGATGCACGAGAGAGAGAATTTTTTTCTGTATGGCCTTTCTTCCTGCCTTTTTCTGTTTTCATAGTGGCAGAGTGTTTGGTGTTCAGGGATGGGTGAGATTGGTCGTCGGGTGTTGTAAATTGCGACGCTCGTTCGAGATGGCAAGATGTTTGAACTGCTCCGAGGTTGTACCGTTTAACCCAATAAATAGGAGAGCGAAGAATTATCGATCTAAATAATGAATCTTGGAAATTGTTTGAACGACACAATGTGAAACTTGTAGCTTTGGAAACGACTCGACTGAATTCTACGCGATCAGGAATCCTGCAGTACCAAATCCTACGATCCGCGACCGATCCACAACTCGTTTGATTTTCCAATATACAGATCCAACGATAGCCAAATTCCTTGATTCGACGAGTCCCTTGTCTCTTGAATCCTCCCTTCCTTTAACGTGACAAAATTTAAAAAATAAAAAGGTTTTACAATTTCTTGCTCCTAGTGAACTTAGCCATTCTGTTAACATCATCCTAACGTCATATATCGAAGGAAACGACAGTCGATCCCAAATATACAAGCTGAGCCATCAAATAAATTTCAATTTTTGTTCACCTATAGATACCATTGGTGAGATGCTGGAAATTTTCGAGATCCATAATGGTACCAACATGAAAACGACCTACACGCCGCATAATGAATTCGATGTGAGCAACGATAGCGTTGTTGGAGGAGCAACGACAACGGGAAACTGACAGTATCTGTGGAATGCGATTCAGTAAGGACAATGGTCCGCGTTAAAACGGCCCGTATAGATAACCTGGTGGCCTGGTTGAACGTAACGTGTACACGCGTACCACGTAACGACGCGAGAAATCGATACGCGGCGAGAAGAGTGCATGGCCCGAGACACACGAGATACCTGCAACGCCACGGCTTGTTTGCCATTGCGAGCCGTGGTCAGGGGACTTGCTGATAAAACCGGTTTACCGGCCCGCGCCGAGTAAATAATTGGTTAAATAATTGGCCCAACCGTGCCCTGTCATTAACTCCGCTACAGCTCAGAGCTGCTCTCGGTTTCGAGTCTATTTGGAGCCTAGCCTGGGCTCCTGTTTTCGCAAACTCGGAAGATTGTGGTTGTTCGCGAGACTGTGGACTTTGGGTCAGATTTTCGGGTAGTTGGAGTTTGGCGATTATTAGTGCTTTAGTCTGCTAAGATGTAATAACATTCGTACGTGGTCGGATAACTTTTAAGGAGATTCGCTTATGCATAGATCTTGAAAAATACGTTAAGATCGTGTATGCGCGAAATAGAGATAGGCAATTACGTATAACGAAATACTGTTCGTTTTGCAACTTTCTCTTAGACTGTAGATTATTACGTTGGCGAACGATATACTCGTAACCCGATCGTTCGATCGTTCAAACAAATCAATTCTTCAAATAATGTATTCTCCAATGAGTTTGGATAATCGAAGTTCGAGGAAAGTTTAGCTACAGCAGGGAGCAACCTAACTTCCCTAACGAAGTCAAGTATGTACCTTCTCCGGTCTTCCGGTTCACTGGAACAAAAACAAGTTCTGGTCGTTCCCAACTTATCTTTCCACGACACAATTTCTAAATATATCCTGATAGTCTAGCCTTCGTTAGCGGATCGCTTAATTAAAATTTAAGAAACGGATAAATTTGCGTAGTCCAGTTAATTGGAGGTTTAATTGTTTCCAACTTTGCTCGATCGATCGTAATTGATTGCTTAGGGGGAAGAAGTCTTTTCATTTTTAATCATTTGTTAATATTTTATTCTTACATATTTGTCTTCAAATTCTTTTTACTCTGCCTTTGATATTGGAACTCACAGTTGCAAACACAAATCACCGTGTATCAGGTATTTCGTTGAAATCGAACATCGAAGGCTATTTTTCCAACACCGTTCTAAGATCATTCACATTTTTATCGTGACGATATCCGTTATTTGTAACGCGATATTCTAATAGAAATAATCACCCGATTAGCTTCGTTAACAGGACGAGAGGCAAACATCCACGTAACCTATAAAACCAGTAAAACGAAAGAGTCTCCTAATTCCTGGTAATCCGATGGCGGACAGGATGAAAAATACGAGGAGAAGACAAAAGAACAATCGTCCCCTTGCTGAAGAACGGGTGGAGCAAGTTCCAAACTTGGGTAAACGTTGCTCGAGACACGGGACAAAAGGAAGCAGCGGAAAAATAAATTTAAATGCCCCAACGTGTCCGTGCAATGTAAGAAGCGACGTTGCGTGGATTTCCATATGCAACGGCGTGCAGTTTAGAGAATAGCAGCGTGTAGACACTTTGTACACAGGCACAGACACGGAAGGGACTAAAAGCGTTACGGCGGATAAGTGACACCGGGGGAAAAAAAGGGCGAAAGGGAGCGTTTTAAGCGCTCAAGTGCGCGGATACGGACCCGCATCGGTTCCACACCAACGTTCTACGATACGTTCGAGGCAAATTGTTTCCGACAACTGCGCCGAAATCGCCTGCACGCTCGTGTAATTGGCATCAGTTAGAATTTGTTATTTTTGATCAATTCTAAAGGAAGCCACACACGACACATGATATTCGCAACAATATCGTCAATCCGTTTCGATGTTTGTGAGGTGCCGCGCGATCAATATTTTTCACAATATACAAGTTGCCTTCAAAACGTCACGCGGTATATATTACTTTACACCGTGTGTGAAGTCCATTGAATTTTTATCGTCTATCGTACGTTATTGTATATTTTGTGTAGTATTTTCAACTGTACTAGAAAGCTAGAAGAAGAGCGAGCGTAGCCGTAACAATTTTTTTTTTACGGAACGCTACATGAAGAAAAAAAACCAATGGATAGAACAATGCATTAGAAGTCGGGAACAAATGTTCGCGTATAAATTTATTGAAAGAAAAATGTGATTTTGTTAGTTGGAACGGATCCATTCCAATTACTTTAATAGGAATTGGAGCGCGTTTCGACAGATCTACAAAACAGTAGGAGGTTTCTTTAAAAAAATCACAAACAAAAGTTCTTTGAATCGGCACTCTGAATACTGATTAAAAATATTAGATTTCGACCGCACACAGTCATGTAGAATTTACTTTCGTTTCTCCTTTTAATTATTCGTTGTTACGTTGACGAGCGTATTCTCTATAAAATTACGACAACTTTGCACCGCGTTTCTTTCTTGTTTTTATATTTACTATACACGTCAGCTGGTGTACGGTTCGAAAGCTTTTCCAGCGGATAGAGGATAAAACTTAAACAACGATCTATGGATCTTTAGATCGGGTGAAGTGTGTGTGTAAAGACGGCTGCCGGGGACAGCGGTGATGCCCTAGATAGAGGGCAGCACGGGTTAAAACGAAAAAAGAGACGAGGATAGTGTGAGCGTGATTATAAAAGCAATCGATAATAACAAGCAGAAAAGAACCACGTCGAATTTCACGTTAGCCGAGGAAGCGTTAGATAAATTTATCAACAGTGGAATTTTTTCTAATGATTAACAATGACGAAGAGCGAGTAATTGGGATTGCATACAGGCTGATAAAAATGCATCGAAGAACTTGGAAACTTATAAATCTTCGTCGAGAGAATTCGATTCCCTTGCGATTTATTTTAAAGCGAACGCTTCTGTTCGTATTATTTAATTATTATAATTGTTATGCAGGAGAAAAGACAGTAAAAATCAAACTCCCGTCACCGACATCCTCAAACATTCCTCTCTACAAAAGGAATAATCTTAGCACGACTATCAGAAGAATGTAACTGAACCATTCTCTGAAACAATTGACAAACGCGTGCACCGTAAAATCAAGAAATTTCGAGGGACGTTTTAGGAAGAAAGAGAGTGCGTGTGCGTGTACGTGTGTGTGTGTGTGTGTGTGTGTGTGTGTGTGTGTATGGTGACGCGCGCGCGCGCGCAGTCGCTTTACATAATATCTTTGCCATTGTAAAATGCAAAGTACCGCACGAGTCTCGCTGAGCCAGCTTTTCCTTTCGCCGCGTTCGCACTCGGCGTGCAGAGTGCAGAGTGTGTTCGCGCGACGAGGATGAGAAGAAGCATGGAGACAGAGGAGAAGAAGAGAGTAGAAAGGAAGGAGAGGATGCCTCGAAAGCAAGTTTTTGTCTTCTCATGTAAATCGCTACGTAGACGGGCCGATTGAGGGCTTAAGCACATATTTTTGTATTCCCTTCTTAAGGCGAACCGATCCCGTTCGCCTCGAGTGGAAATCGATATACGCTGTAACGTAGACACGGATAAAGAGGAGTTTCGTGGGCTGAAGAAATTGTTTCCAAGCCGCGGATATAATTTTACGATGGCGCCGTGTAACAGCGAATGGCAAAACGATTCGAAGAAATTCTCTATATTAAGATGGATTTGTAGGTTAGGTCGGATTTAGGCGGATGCGTCAGGCCGGCTACGTGTAGTCTATGGATAAGGGAAACAAATGTTAGGTTCTCGCGATCCGATTGAGTTACAACGATGATGTGTGTCATCTATAGGCTTCGTTATCCGTTTGATCGTTTTCTATCCATGCGATGAACCACGTCAGAGTTACCGCACGCGTACACGTATAGTCATACGAGTTCCATATTACGTACCATTTTAATTCGAATTCAATTGAAAATTCTTGATTTTTCAAATGTCGTTAACGACATTATAAATCCAAATTCAATCGTACGAATGCGCTGAGGATTCGTTCCTAGAAGAGCCGAGGGGAAATCTATTGCACGATACGTTTTTATTGCAAGATCATTGAGGCAAGCGAAGCAAGGATGTTAGATATTATCGTGAAAAATTAGGCAGCTCTGTTTGAACCCAACCTGGCTTAATTTAAGTTTAACCCACTCTAAAGCTACCTAATCCAGCAGGATCCGGCACAATGTATGACTATTTCAATCTAGCTCAACATAATGTTGAAACGATTCGACCTAACCTAACCTGAAACAGAATAGATCCTAGCTAATCTAACCAGTTTCGAGATTAATCCAGATTAATCCGATTTAATTCACTGCTGATCGGGTTTAATCTACTTTATTCTACGATAACCAGGCCTAATCCAATTCTATTGATATATCAGATATTTAATACATGCAATTCGTACAAAATATACTTAACCTCTATTTATTATACAAACTCGATCCGCATAAGCGAGACGTTATTCGGATCTCATTCGTTTCTCACTGGAATTTGATTTATAGGCTGTTTCGCATAATCGGACATTTGGGATAGTCGAAAGAAGAAATAACTCGAGTAATTTGACGTAATTGATCGAAAGTTTGACATCGCTATGTATTTTACGGAGCGAACAAATTTAAGAAGGAAATTAGATGAAAATTATTTTACTTTTTTTAGTTACGAAAATTATTCTAAAAAGAGGAAGATAAAAATTCAATTGGAACACGAATACTGTGCAAACCCAATCCCAGGACCTTCGTCTAAAAATCTCTGTTACCTCGCCACATTATCGTGATCGCTTCCCATCTGGTCACGTTCTATTAGTCGGGCCTCATTTTCATGGAAACGCGTTCTAAAGAATAGATCGAATAATAATAATAATCTATTTCATTTAACCCGTAAAATTTAACGAATTCGCGGAGCAAGAGAATTTGAATATCCCACGGGGAAGAATGTTTTCTGTAAAGCCCGAAGCTACACGATTCTACGCGAGTTTTGCCAATATTTCTCCGTGGCTCACAAGTGTCAGCAGTATTGCGAAACACATTCCATAGTATTCCTACGAGTTATGCCTGTATCTGCCGGTAACACGCGATCTCGTAAATTTAGCGGATCTGTAACCGTTATTTGATACACTTCCAACTTGATAAACTTCTATGAAACAGAAAAAATAGTCTATAGGCTTGCGGTAAATTCAACGATCGAGCCTCGTTCGTCTATCGATCGAATTTCCGCCGTAACAAAAGAAAATACTCGTTCGAAGCGATTTATTTTGCAAGATGGCTTTGTAAGCTCGATATTTCGAATATATGTATATATCGCTTCGGGAAACGTATAGTACAGTCTTTTTTTTTTTTTTTTACCAGTTTTATCGAGTGGAATGAAACGATATATCTTGAAGCTTTGCGCAGTAGCATGATTATTCTTCCGGCTAACACAGATGTCTTGCTTCCCTTTGCGAAATTGGCCAGTAAGAACTTTCTTTTGTACAGTAATTTAATAACTCGTTGGTAGCTTCGACTATCTAGCTATCGCACGAATGCCTCACCCGCCAACTTCAAATCCATTCAGAGAAGAAACCCAAGTAATTAACAATTAAAGAATCTACTAAAATTCATCTTAAGAAAACTGAATTCATTTTGAAGCTCCTCGATCGTTAACAGAACGCGTAACGAGCGTCGATGCTATCGTATAAAGATTCAATAATAAAATAAAAAATAAGATAAAAATCCACAGCTTTTACTACGATAGCTAATTTTACTTTCTCTTTTTAAGCGAGTATCGGCGAGTATCGGTGACGAACCACCACACGTGTCGCCGTTATCGTGCAAAGATTCGCCATACGAAATTCTAATCCATCCAACTAAGAAAGAAAGAATCCATCTTCCTGACAACGCTGCTGTACTTATTCTTTCTTTCGCAGGTGTCTGCGCGCGTTTCAAAGTTCCAGTATCACCGGCGAAACACCCTTCCGGCAAACATTCGCGAGAAACCGCGAGATACGATCATCGGGCATGCCGGACGCGTGAAAGATTAATGGCGTCGGGACGGACGCGCCGTCGATGGGATTAAAAAATTTAACGAACCAGCCGACGACAAGCGACACGAGTTGCACAATACCGGGCTAACTCGCTCCGCTTCCTCCCTCTCGACTCTCTTGGCCCAGAATAATAACGTTAACCGACGATATTATACTCGACCGTGGAGTTTCCGCGGATTCGCTTGTTTTCGTATTTCCGTGACTCTTTAGGAACGCGAAAACGTTCGCAATTTGAAGCTCGGTCGACACGACCAGGCACCTGCTCTTTTTCATACACCGACAATTAACCGGTGTACGCGTAGCTAATCTGGCTGCACGATCGATACGAAATTTCCTGGCTCGCTGGAAAAATTCCTACATCCGTCTACCAGGTGTCTTTCGCCTGTCACCGCGAGCTTCCGCTTGTTAACGCGATTTTCCTCACCCCGTGTGATTAATGGATACGTTCGCTCGCTTCCTTGCAAGTTCATGTACAACAAATACACTCAACGCGTGCCTTTTACGTGGATTTTTCAACATGACTTGAATTTAACACGGTTATCTTGATATCGGGTATCCTAAATAGAATTTTATTATATCAAACGCTCGCTCTCTCTTCTTCAGCTCAAAAACTCTTCTTCCATTCGTTCTGCGTCTAAATCTGCATGAACGCTAAACGTCGAAAATCTACACCACCGAAATATTTATTAAAAAGCGAACGAAAATCACTCTTTCGTCCTTACGTAGTCTGTGGAAAGATGCGCCTCTGCCACTTACACGCGTCATTCGTCGCTTCGGCACCCCAATTACAAAGTGTCCAAGCTGCGAGCCGAAAATGTGCGAAATAGAAATTCCTCGCGTCTCGAATCCCCTGCAACACCCATATTTCGCAGCTTACAGAAAATTCGACACCATCGACGGGAAAATCGGCAGCTCGGTTCCCGCGAGAAAGTGAAATTCCTCGTAAACAGCGATTTGCTTACATCGAATTGGTACGGTGCCACCGTGTATAAGTCGCGTATTTCTTCGGAAACGAGGGGCCGGAGGATTCGAAGAGGTGCTCCGTCGCGATCGTATTTCACACTTTGGGGCAACGAGCGCGGCCACATTTTCGGTCAGATATGTTCCGCGGGTTGGCTGCCGTGTGTTGGTCGAAAGGTCCCGAAGGAAACGTTTACGGCCAAGTTAACGGCTAATCCTGGCCATAGTTACAGTCATTAGGTCCAGCTTAAAGCGACGTTATTGCTTACATTAGTTACCAACTGTTCCAACCGCTTGACTCCTCCCGTGTACCGATGTTCGATTTAATTACCAACGCTGTTTGTCAAACGGCTCTCTCCACCATTGTTGTCGCTTTGGGAATTTTATTTCGCTTTCGTAGAATGGATGGTGAAATTGGATCGATCGGGGATTTTTACGAAATTGAATGCGTGGAGAATTTGTTGGAATCCTTGGGGGAAATTAGAGTATGGTGGGAATTTTAGAGGCTGGCGTTGGAGAATGTTTTGGATTTCGCGTTTACGTTGGTGCTAGGTTTTCGTTCCACGCTTGTATCGAATTTGTTTTCTTCGTTTGGAAAGTTTGTCGAATCGGCGATGTGAATTTAGAATTTCCACAAATTAACACGGTGGAATGGAAATATGGCGAAGATTGTACACGTAAGAGTTGCTTCTCTGGTTTGAAATTTACCAAGACTTAAGTTTTCCAGCTTGGAAACTCGATACAAAACTAGAGATGTACGCTACGGACCAACTTGAAAGTACGTTGTTAACGTCGTTGATCAATGTGAAATTAATCCTAACGATCTACGCACAATACGCACATACGCGTATAGCGGCACTCGACGGTAAACTTTCCAAACCGTTTCTGTCCCGTGGCTCGCTACACAAAGACCCTACTTTTTCGCACAAGATGATTGCCAGATGTCGTTATATATCGGTCCGAAGCGATACTTGGCGATCGGCAATTGTTGATCGGAGTCTTCGGCATCTTCGGCAATCGTCATCGTTCCAAGCTTATACCGCGCATCAAAACGCATCGCCCCAGTCAAACTTACAACTGCGAAGTCGCGAACCGTTTATTAATAACAACCGCGAGACATACGATAGTGTACATCTCGAATATACTAGAATAAATTACATTGTTAAGTTATACTCCAGTGTTTCTTTCTCTCACCATCACGATCCATCACCTCGCGCGGATATACGTGGCAGATCGATACTTTGAACATCAAAGTCAAACTCCGCAAGACTGTAAAGTGAACAAGAATTAATTACTGGATCGTTTCTGGGAACAAACGGGGTTAATCAATCCCATTTGAAAGGATCCTCGAGAAGACGCGTGCAACAGAGGCGGATCGATAATCGCGACTTCGAATTCAATTTTCAGCAGCTCCTCCATTTACGACCGCTTCTCCGCTGTTTGCCAACAATGACCGATTACACTGGCATTTCGATGACCAATTGTGGGTCAAAAGGTCAACCAGCTTACACTCCACATTCGTACGCTTCATCCAACCTGTGTGCCTATGTGTGTGTGCACGTGTGCGTGCGAGCGTCTATGTAGAGAGAGAGAGAGGCTATCAAGCAACCAACGTTCCAGAAAGACATACACAACTACCTAGCAGAGAATAACTCATTTTGAATTTACAGATTAGGCGATGAATCGGGCCGGATTTATGGCGTTTGACGGCCGCCTATTCGAACCAGAGATGCGACTAATCAGGATGATTTGAGTCGTATTATACGACGTATGAAATATAACGACGAAATTTCTCTTGTTGTTTGACGAGAGATACGAATGCGTATAAAAGGATCAACGTGTTTGGCTTTGCGATAATAATAAAGGAAGATTATCACAGATATTATATAGAAAGGTAATTCGATTCTTTTTTAATTGCATTCAAAGAAATTCGTTGTCAAATTAATTAGTTGGTGAACTTTTTGACGGAACGAAATCAATAGTCAGAAAGGATAGAATTTACCGCTTATTCTGCGTTACATTGTCCTGTTATGAGAATACCGAACCATTCGACGAAATTTTCAGTTATTCCATTAAGCAAATTTCAATTGTTAATTTTAATTACGATGTAAATGGTTTGTTCCCTAGCGAGTTCGTGATTTATGCGAAAGAAAATAATTGTTTTCCTATTGTGTCTTCGCGATATGAATTAAGAGGAACAAATCTTACGCGAAAATAAATAAAAATCGACTAAGAGAAACGCGATAGCGATCAGTGACAAGAGAAAGGAAAGAATTCGTTATATTTCACTCGTTATAAATCGCTTTTAGGATAAACCATTCATCTTGAAACTAGAATTCAAATCATTCAAGGCTTTCAAAAATACTACTCTACAACGCGTTGTATATCTTGCGCGAATATGAAATAATATAATTATGCATATGTATAATTAATCAAGCGAGTCGACGCATTGAAATGATTTAATCAGCGGATTAATTTGTAAATTTCCTCGGTTAAATCCTCTATGTTATAATCTGCGAGCGAGCAGAATCTAAAAAATGTTTTCCAGGCACATCTTCAAAGTTTACTCGGCAAAGAATGTCTGATAAGAGAGGCTGGCACGCGATATTTTTCACAAGACTGTTTCTGAAGTTTCAATTTCATACATTCTCTCCTTTCACAGAATATTCCTGTATCTCTCGAGTTTTACTTCCTTTCTGTCTGATATTTATTTAGAACTTTTCCTTCTTACTAAATTCTACCATTGTTCTACACCTCTCAGACCATTCAACCGTCTAGCATTTACTCTAAAATGATTCAAGAAGAACGTGACTGTATTCGAATATCTCGTTATCATCAAGAAATACCTTCTTCTGTCGTGAATTCTAGTCTGAAGTATTAGATGGTTCTCGCGAAAGAAGAAAAGAGGTATCAAATTTTTATCGCTTGATTTTTTAAACGATCATTAACGAAATGTACAGACGCAAGAAGCTGCTTTAAAAATCAAATTACGTAAGAACCTGTGCAAACCACTTCTGCAGCTGATTGTACACCTGAAAACGACGAAAAGCAATTTTCCGTATCGATTTCGTGTTATCTAGTCACCTGTACGAAGGATGCTGAAAATGACCATGTTGCGTTTCAAGGCAAACCTGTAAACGTCCTGTCATCGATCCTGTTACTCGGTGTTTCAACATTTTCGATAAGTTTGCTCTGCTTACAAAATTCGTCGCATCTCGCAAACAAAAACAGACAGGCCATACGTTTCTATGAACATTTTCCTTTCTTTTCTACAACCGACTCCCAAGGTGCGCGCCACGTGTGACTGAATCGCGTAATACTTAAAAAAGAAAAGAAAAAAAAAAAAAAGAAAAACACCCGCGATTTACGAAAATTCGGACATAAAGTAACAAGTAGGAAACAAATTTGGAGACAGAACTTTTCGATCAAACTAATAGACTGGTGGTTACTCGATTATACGTCGTGCACCGAGCTGATACGTAATCCTACTCATCGAGTACGACGCCACTCGTCGGAAGAATCCACTTACGAGTGGTCGATCGGTCCGGCGTTTCAAAATTAACGCTAATCTAGGATCAGACCTAGCTTATAAAGCGCTGTCGAGATTTCGTCGGGGGAAAAAACGATCGTTACCGGTTCGCCTAATTGGACGGCGACGACTACTCCATCGAACAATTCGCTCTCGCTCGATTATTCCATCTCGTGGTTCCCAATGCCGTCATATTTCAGCATCCAAATTGATCGCCTCTTTTAGTTTCGTTCGTACGAACAGATTTGTCGGATAGCTTCGAAATTGCAGTTGAAATTGACCAGTTACCTTTTTTATTATTATTATTATTATTTTTTTCGAAAAATAGTACACGTGTTTTTGATCATTGTGGGCGAATTTTTCATTTAAAAAATAATTTAGTGTTTCTTCTGTCATGAAAAATATTTATATTTCCGACGTCAGACGTAGAAAACCGTGCATACGTGTTGATCGTTTTGGGACTTTGGAACGAACGATTTAGGAGATGATTATCCTTTTTTAATATTCGCCTCGTGTCTCTGTGTGGCACTTTTATTTATATTTGTACGCTGTAATGTACGAAATTATTCCGATCTTCAACGAGAAGTACTTGGTTGGATGCGAGTCCTGAACAATTTTAATCGTTTACGAAAGTTAAAATTTTCAATTTTGATACGATACGCTATACGTAAAATGATCTACAGAAAGATGAAAGCATTTCTTTTATAGAAGGTTTACGAAATTGATACACACAGCGAAATCGAATACTTCATATGTGGCAACGTGATATTTCGCATTTATGTCTATCCATTTATTCGTAAATTAATATTATTATGCTGTGAAATGTAATATTCGCAAGCTGTGACAGACATTCGAAGAACGCATAGTGTTTTAAACAAAAATATATCTAAACCGTATAAACAAAAGGTAATATCAATCAAGAACAATCGTCAAATTGTTAATTGCACGATGTAGATATTAAAACATAAAATATATATCCTTTTATCTGTGAAAACCAACAACGCAATTCAATTTCTCGATTCAAAGAGTACTGTGGAAAGAATATTTGCTCGAGTCTCACGCTCTAATGCTTCTTGCAACAGCAAGCAATAATTTTAGAACCGAATCTGCCCCATTATCGAGCTATTATATTCTCCAATATATTAGTACCAAAGGAAGATAAATAAGAGGTAGAAGAGAAAAATATTATTTCCAACGAATGGAATCGAACTGCTCGCGTGTAAAATTGACTTTAGCGAGAATTCCAGCTAATACCCTATCTGTCACTAATATGTCGTCGCGTACGGTTCCATTCAGCCTCGAGCGTCTTATCGTGCTGATTGCTTCGAAGAGAAAGCGAGAGAAAAAGAAAGAGAAATTTTACTATTTAGGAAACCGTGTTCCTTTAATATCGAGGGAACCGTATGTTATCGATACTAAATCATTTATCGACCATTACGATACTTGCACGGTGCATTACGCAAATGGCCGTCCTTTTTGCTCCTCCAACCCCGTCGCAAAACCGGAAACAAAAGGAATACGTAAACGGGATCCATACGTCATCAATTTCTAATCGAATATTCCGTGGATTTTTTACGTTCAACGGCTCACAAATGTATTTGATCGCTCATGATAGAAAACTTTTATGTACAATATCGAGGACAGAATTAAGTGGACAGATAGAGGAAGTTTCGTTAAATAACGCTTGTATGTACAAGAATGTAGATTTTAATTGCAATTACTTGCCACGAAAATTTGGAAAACGTTTCCTCGTTTCGTTGCTGAATCCTTAAAACAATTGAGAATTTGAAAAACTTGCTGGAACATAAAAGAAACTTTCAAGTGGCTGTAATTTATTAAGGTATTTGCAACGCGGATTGACTTTCTTGCAATTCCTTTGAAATTTTCACGATGGCTTACTTTATACATTATCTATACGTTGTTCAATTTCAAACAGAGTGCAGCCTTACCGAAACGGAGATATTCATCTTCTAAGCTGAAACTTTTAACACGTAATCCCTGTAGAAAGCCGGAGGGAAAATGACTTTTTGATTAATTACGGAAAACCGTTCTTACAAAGTTGTGAAAAAACTAATACGTGTAAAATGGCTAGAGGGATCGTTTTAAAGGAAGAATCCAGCTCCACCCTCACCGTTTCCGAATAAATATAACGTGAAATATCTCTAGCATCGGTAATTTCGACGTCCAAAATGCCGTATATTACAATGCGAAATTTCTGTCTATTTCCAAACTGTTTGTTAGTCCGCGCGAGTACAAGGCACAAACAGCTAAGAAATTTCTAGAAAGAGAATCTCAAACATACGCGAAGAGTATGGTTTTCGAGTCTCAAGGTGTTTTGCTTCTGAGAAATATCGTAACGCTACAAGTATCTTATGGTGAGAGAAGCTTGAATAAAAAATCGTAAAATATATTTCGTAATTTTTTTGTTAAAGTTATTTAATAATCACGCTCTAGGGGTGTAAATACGAAAGGATCGGGGAAACGAGCTTCTTTCAATATGAAATATCGCGGGCTGCTTCAAACAGTTGGACTGTAAAATTTAATAGCTTTGGCTTGTTTTTTCACTGTACGCATGGAACCAAAGCCAAAGTACAATTTACGAGAGCGGTGCAGTATCGATGGTCAAAATAGATTCATCGATAACTCCAACAGTCAAAATAAATTTGCGCTCCGCAATACGCTTTCAAACTTCGACCGAATGAAAAAAAATGTTCATGCGCGCGTGCGTTTAAACCCCGCGCTTAATTTCGCCGCTCAACTTTTCACTTTCGTCCAATTAGAGGCTTTCACGGATCTCTTGACCCCGAGTCATCCTTTTCGTCCGAGTAATTAATTTATATGCTCGTGTTATTTGTTTTACAAAGATCTAGACGAGATAAAAGACGAAACTTACACTCGTCTTGTAAAAAGTAACGTTGAGATTACCAATTCCTCTCCTTTTGCCACTTTCAAGGAATTTTGCCTTCTAACTTCAAGATGTAAATAACTTTACAGGTAGTCTCGTTTCTTTGACGAAAAGATTAAAGAAGAACTGACTGCTCGATAATTGCAGGATAGATTTACAGCCTCAAATAGCATTTCCAAAAATAATTTTCGATAAATCCATTTCCTCCGCTATATATTACAATTACTATGCTTTGGATATTTTATACATCTTCAGATACTCTGTGTCTTCCGTGCATTCTCGCCCCTTCAAATTTTCCACAGATGCAGTACGTCCCATCTGAGTACCCTAAATTCTATATTCCAAGAGACGCGTATTCAAAAATCATTTGCATCATACCACAAAAAAAAAAAAAAAAAAAAAAAAATAGAAAATTCACTTTCAACGGTCTCATTGGCGATCGATTACCCATCGACCGGGTGCGCGGGGCGAAAAACGAGGAATTAATCGACGGACTGGCCGTGTACGAGTTCAAAGAGGCGCGCGGCTCGACCATACGCCAGACTCTGGTAATTGGGTTTTCGCAGCGGGTTCGCATTTTCCATCGAACGGACGCAACAGTTGAGATTTTCAGCCTGCGAGAAAGACGCCTATAACGAAAGAAAGACAGAGGAGCCGGTGCAGCTGTAAAGAGAGACAGAAAAAATCTTGCGTTCTCGAATTCCGGCTGGCTGATTGACACGGGAATCTCGCGAGAGCTGGAGCCCTCTCATCGTCGGCTACCTTCGGCTCCACTTACATTCCAGCCAGATTGCATTGTACCTTGTACCCAAAGGAGCTCGTCGAGAATTTTCCCCTCGCGACTCGTCAAACATCGCCGCGTTAACAATAGTTTATAATCCCCGCGAAGCTCGCGTTTCGAATTGCACCGGATGAACGTCGATACTCGACTTTCGTTTCTGCAGTCGTGGATAATCCAGTGAATATATTCTAAATCAATTTTGTTCCATCCGAAAGCAAGTCTACGAAGGATTTACGCAAGACTTTTTCGTTACGTATGCGCGAGGAAAACTGTTTCTTCGATTAACAATTCAATGACTACGCTTTCCGTTTATGTTTAGTCGGTGACTGAAATGATAAGTGTGAGAATGTACAGGGTGTTCTCTAGTTATTGATACAATTAGAAATGGAATTGCGTTATATACAAAATGAATTAGAATCAAAAACAAGTTACAGAGAAGTGGACTACGTTAAGTAAAATGGATCGAAGAATGTTTCGATCGCTAAAATTTAATGGAATCTTTGGCCAAATATCGACCTAATGAAAAAGCTGGTACCTATGATCCAAGCTTAACCTACTTCGGTAAACATACACGTCGCCCATCTTTCACGAGAATCTACAACATTTTTCTTTACTCGATATATAATCGGATTAGTGGAAAATCGTTGACGGGAATGCCGCGAAGCTGGAAAGTAGCAACAATGGTGACAGAAAACAGGACGCGAAATTGATTGGCGAGATCATTTGAACGCCGCAAATAAAACGGTCTTAATTAAAGGATTTTTCATTTCGACGGGTGACAAAATGAACAATATCTCTGTACGAAAAAAACCAGACAGTGGAAAGAGCTAAAAATAATGGAGTCGGAAAAACAGGGTCGAAAGAGTAGCGACGGTTCGTATCGGCACGGCCAAATTATCTCGAGAGGAAATTGTTGGAATTCAGCATTTCCGTCTCGAAATACCCACACGCCAAAACACCAAAACGTTGGATACGTAGACGGTGATCGATCCCAACGGCAAAGAGATTGCGATCGAAGCCAATTTGCACTTTCCGCCGACCGCCTCTTCCGGATCACGATAATGTTACACTTCGCAGCTCGGATAAAACGAAAATGGTAAGTATACCTGTGTCGTCATTCATACGCGACCATACGCGCCATTTCGCCCTTTGCACTCGTGTCCAAACAGCCCATAATCGCGATTTATCCTGCGTCGATCGGTATTACGATCTGATACCAGACCATGTGTATCGTCACCGTGCATACAGTGTGTCTCAGGATGTCTCAGTATTCGTATAATTCGTAAAATCGAAAATAGAGAGCGCAATTTTTTCCCTTTCTGCAAAGTTGCGTAATTTAATGACACGTTTCTAACAAATCAGTAATAAACTGAGTAATAAATAAACCTAGCGACAGTAAGAAATAAATCCAGCTACAAGTTTGGTATTAATCGAAGCTAGTAACAAACTCGATAACAAATAGAAAGATCCAACCGACCGAATAATCCATTTTCTAAGTACAAACGATTCTGTCGAAACTCCTCTTCCCAAAATTCTCAAATTAAATTAACATCTCGCATCCTAACGTCCAAATTACGCAAAAAATCTTTCAGCAAGGTTTCTACCTTGGCAACAGGAGCTCCACGGGGCCTAATTCGAAGCAGATCCGCGTTACAGCTGTCGTTTCTCCTGCTTTTTGCGAAACTGCTCGCACGCAGTTGGATATATCGTTGTCTGGCACAAAGCGTAGCAAGAAACCAGACACCCTGTGGATCTCACGACTCGCGTAACCTATCCACCCGTGTGTGCACACACGCAGGTAGATATCTCGTGTCCCGAGTAAAACGGAAACCGAGCTGGCAGACATTGACCCCGCGAACCGGAGCCTCGGATATATTATGCAGAAAATTGCCGACGAAAGAAATCCGCGAAAGACGAGGACAGGAATTGAAGAGAGGTCGAAATCCGGATACGAAAATAATGTAGTCAAATCCTGTCCACCATATATGCACGTGGACTGCGCACGCAACTACGATGGAATATAAAAGCACGGATAAAGTGGCCCAACTTGAATTTCACGTCGAAAATGCGACATTTTTCGCTGTGCGTGCATTTTCAATCGTTTTTCGGGGCCTTGTTAATTATTGTTCAGCCTTATTCGCAGTTCTGTTAAGAGGTTGTTACGATTTTGACTCGTTTTTAGGGAAATTTTCGGGAACATAGTAACGAGCCGCTATTTCGTATTGTACGAGTGAAATAATAAAATTAGTAAAATTTGTTCGTCGTTGCTGTCGTTTGCCAGAAATCTCGCTTCTAATAAAAAATAATTACCGGAACTTTGACCGGCAGTGGACCGCGTTGTTTCTGCAGCATCCGTTCGAGAGATAAAGTCATCCGTCGGACCAGCCTCGCGTCGTAGCACGCGCAGGATTTGCAATTGTGCGGCGCCACCGTCGCGAGAAGCAAGGTTGCAGACATTGACCCCCGGAGACCGGAGGGAGGCTGATGTTTTGGGGAAGGTCGAGCAGAAGGGGAAAGGGTGGCTAAAGCTGGAGGGAGTGGAATCCAAGCCTTTCTCTTCGGCCAGCGAAATTTCCCTCTGCCTCCGCTTTTCTTTGCCCTTGCGAGCCTCTCTTCCGCCGCTAGACCACTCCAACCCGGCTCTTCTCTACGAATCTTTCTCTTTCCGTTCATCCAGCTTTTTTCTCCATTGCCTTCATCTCAACGCGCGTTTTCTCTGTCGAGCACCCTACACACGTTGAGACCTAACTTAACGTAGGTTTCGAGGTTAAGTCTCGTGTGCGACGGTCTCAGCAATCGTGTCTAACAATGTTATTATTCCAGGATTACTGGAGATTTTCTAGCTTTTCCCCGCGTCTAATGACATTTGTTTATCAGTTGCTAATCAAAAGTTACTTCGATTTGAAATCTTTTCGCGTCTTATCTTATTTTATCTTTTCGAGAGTCGGCCACTTTCGAGAGTAGCCTGCACCCCTATTCCCAGTAAGATATCGTTAGTGAAAGTTGCAAATCTAACATTTTATTAACAATTCGAAATTACTAGATTTCGATCCTTAACTACTTTTAAGAGTAACATACCACCTCGCCCAATAAAATATCCGTATTTAGCGATTCATCCTGTTTCATTAAGGACGTTAATGATGGTCGCGAGTCATCGTACAGGTAGAGACCATACGGCTGGTTAATTTAGCCGTCGCTTAATGTATGCATCACTGTTGATATTATTAAAGTTCGGGCCGGACGTGTATTCAATTAGCAACCGATATGTGTATATTATCTGTGTGTGTGTGTGTGTGTGCGTGCGTGTCAGGGCGCAAGAGAATGGGAGAGGTGCAAGGAAATGAGAGGCGTGCGGGTTGTTGTATCGACTCGTGGATACGGCTGCTTCGTTTACGCGGAATTTAATACCAGCCCCGTTGTTATTAGTGGATTTATTATTCAAAAGTGCCGGCAAATGGAGATTGAACGCCACGTAGCTCGCTCTGGGTAAATCAGCCGACGAAATACTCCTCTCGTCATTCCCCTTCCTCTCTCCTCGACACCCCGCTCTGTTTTCTGCGACCTCAGAATCTGATCATTTTCTTCCATTCTTTTTCGACAAGGGTGGTTCCTTCCGTGCAAGGAATCGTAATTTTTATGCGTTTTACATCACGCGAAGTGATCACCCTCGACAGAGGGTGCCACTCAAGTTTCGTAGGGGATGAAGAATTTTAGGTGGGAATTAACGAAGATGGAACTGGGCAAACTTTGACTCCATTCTTGGTCTTTTATGTTTTTACGGGTTTGAGGTTTCTTTCGAGGCTGGTGCGTCGAGGATACAAGTCGTTGAATAATGGAATTTGTCTTTTAAACTTTGCGCTAGGCTTGTATCATGCGTACAAGTTCTCATAATAGACGAAACTAGGGTTATTTCAGCCAAGTAAAGTAATTCGCTTTGCCATTTATGTTGGATAAGGAACGGTTTAGTTTTGGATAAATTTCAGGTTCGAAACTTTTTATATACTTGGCCTAATATGTAATTGATCGATAATCATACGCGTTTAGTGCAACATCGTATATTCGTTAAAGGAGTAATTAATTTATTACGAGATAAAATGCTTCATAACGGAGAATACATTTGTATTCTGGTGCAAACATTTTTATTGGAAATTAATATCGAAGATAGGGGAACAGAAAATCAAAGGAAGCCGAGTAATTAATGGCACGGAAACACAGGCAACTTTTCAGTTCCAATTAAAACACCGCCGCTTCGCGAATCGCGATACAGAAATGAAAAACAAATTATTTTTTAATTAATACGTGTATTGACCCCTGCTGTCTCCTATTAACGACGTATATAAATTTCATCCAATAACAAGAATGAACCCAATATTATCCTCCTCTGTATTTTCCTTTCTTTCACCGTTATATGTAAGTCAGAAAACGTTATTTCGTCCGAAAATTTTGAAATATTTTTCAATACGTCTATTCTGTTAACCTTTGAGAAGTAAAAATCGAAAATATTTTTAAGATCTTTTGACAGTTTTGACTGGAGCAACGAAATAATTCGCAAAAGAATTTCGATAGAACAAACGCATAGTTCGAAATATCAATGGTTCTAATTTTAGTTTGTTTTTGAAAATTTCGTGAAACGAGTAAGAGAAAATTGAGTTTCGTTTGCCTCGATGAAGCTATTTGCAAAAAATTGTACGAAATCTTTTGTACGATGTTTAAAAATATCTTTGGGAATAATTTATCTATTGCGAAGATTTAGAGGACCGGCGGGGATATTAAAAATTTTCTATGGAATTTTACAAAAAGAAACGATTTACTTTTATTTTATTCGCTCAATTAATAACTAAGCAATTCTTAAACGAACTTTTCCACGAAACATTTGACCAAATATTCCGAAAAACATGGAGAAATACTTGAACCGAAATAATACTACAAACGTACCACGAACGAATAAAATCTCAAGTATAGAAAATATCAAATACAGAGAAAGATTTAATGAAATTCAAAGTCTTTATGTTCGAAAATTATTCGATTAAATTATTTTTACAAAAATTCGCTCGTACATACTTCGATCGCAAGAGTCTTTATTTTCCAAGAGTTATTTGGAATGAAAAAATCTTACGACTAATTTGTAAAATATCTCAATTTGCGAAATTTCTTTCTAAATCTCCGCTTTATTCTTGCCACAAGATTTATGAATACCGATAACTTTTAATTCGTGACTTGTAAAATTTTGACTAACGATACGAGGTCAATCATGCAAGAGAACTCGGATATAAAAATATGACTTCCCATTTATCAGATCCGCAATGTTTAAAAGAAAAAAAAAAAAGAAAAATTCAATTACGACCAACGCATCGAGGCAATCTTTCGAAACATTCGAGACACGCCAACTGGAACGAAGAAAGATCGAGATATCGTTCTGAAACATGCCACGGGATTAAACGAATACAATCCAGAAAACATCGACAACGCACCGTCCTACAAATACCTCTTTCTACATATGTATATCGATGTTTTAAGAATTGCGTTCAACGAACAATTCACGATGAATATTAATAAATGCTAATGTTTCTCGACAGCTAATTTCGCCACACGAAGCTTCTCTCTCACAACGATCAGCATTCACGCTACACCGAGCGTTTCTACAAAGTGGAGGGGATGAAAGTGGTGAAAGGGGTGAAAGGGGCGAAAGAGGTCCTGTCGTTCGGTGCTCCCATGAAAATTGCTGGAAAAGCTGAATTCGTAACGAAAGTTCATTCCGGCGGCCGGAAACGTTAGCCAGCTTTCCTCGCAGTTCCTTTTCCATATTTCCTTTTCGGCTCGTTTCTGTAATAAACGTTGTCTCGATTCTCACGCACCATCTCCAAGCCCACCAAAAGATGTTGGAAATTTTTGACAAATTTCGATCCTCTGTCGTATATCACAGAATGGTTTGATACTTGTAGCGCGAATGGAAAATGGCGATTCCTTGTGGGAAATTAAGTTTTGCAAATAATACATAGATACAACGTTTACGAGAGGACTTAAAAATCGTCTCGTGATCAACGTAAATAACAATAACCCGTAATTAGTACCACGATTACGTACTTCCTTTGACACCGTTAATTCTCTTTATTTTTAACTAAAATTTTCCCCCGCATTCGCCCCTTAAAATCTTCCGTACCGAGTCAACCATCCTGTTCCAAATTCCCAATTAAGAAATCCTACTTTCCTCCGATAGAAAAAATCCTGAAATACGATCGCACTGTAATTCATTTGCGAATAGGCTACACACGCTAACACGAGAACTAGCTATTCAACGGACAACCAGTGGATCCTGTGGCAATCACAAACGAAGAGGCCTTTGCTCTGGCGAAAACCGAAACCGATGCCAGTAGGAAATCTCACAAAGGTAGTTAGTAACCCAGACAGCCAGACAGACAGATGAGAGAAAGATAGGAAGAGGAATAGAGGGTAGGAAACGTTGCATCGTTTGGATTGAACCGGATGGCTTTAGTTCCGTACAAGTAAGATCTAATGAAGCAATTCAAACTGTAACCACAGACCGCTTCAAAGTTTTGAGAAATGCCGCAGCGCGCACGGGACGGCCAGTACATTACCGGCCTGGTAATATCAGCCATACCGATGCCACAACTCGCCTATATCTCGGCGAACTATGCTTCGCCGAGGTTCGACTGCACACGCGGCGCCCAGGAACACGCTCGAAACATTAGCGTTCATCGACTCTCGGCGATAGAACCACTACCAAACCCGGCGTAAGTATCACCCCGTTTCATAATTAGTGCTCCCCTTAGAACAATAACGTTGCTGGTTAACGAGCTCGGAATCGACGTCGCGGCTCACGACCGAATAAATCTATCTGCGTATCACGTGCTCCAAAGTCAACCCGTTTTCTGCGAATGCTTTTATAATTCGACAAATCTCGGATTCCGTGGAGGATAAAAAAAAAAAAAAAAGAAATATATAAAAATTAGTATTTGCGATGTCAGAGCTAGAGCGGTTCTTGAGACTTAAAGTAGGGTGCGACGGACCCTAAGGATCATGATACAACGATTATTATTGGCTCGAGTAAGTGTAACAGGTGTATTTCAGAGCCCAAGTTTGGGTGGAAGGGTGTTTTTCCATAATACTAAATACTGATCAGGTTAAATCGTCAAGTTGCCGTCCCTATTTTCCGACATTCAAAGACAAATTTTCGGTAAGTATTTTAATAGGCGTTTGACGTCATCGATTTTATATATTGAGAGAAAAATAAGCTCGGTGACAGAACGCAACCAATTCTAAAATTTGCAGTAGGTTAATAGGTTAATTCGAACGATGGTAACGGAGATATTTCACGATTCGATTTCGGCAATATTAACTGTTAAACGTGTCGCAATATCGAAATTAAAGCAGGTACATCGCTTATGCGAAAGACATTTATACAATATCGTTAACTTCTTTCTTGTGTTTTCAAAGAAAAATAGACTGGTTACTGTTTACGTTGCTAAATATGACCTCGCAACTCGAAGATACGACGAACTTTCGATATGACAGTAGAACGGAAAAACATCTAGTACGCTTGATCGTTGCGTAGATTTTATGTATTTCAAGGAAAATAGTGTTTACAATTCACGAAGTTTGTCCTGCAGCTCGAAGTAGAATGCAACGTACTGTATACAAGAATAACTATAGGACGATCTTCGATTTACGCGAAGGCAGCAAACGTATTTTAAGATTCAAATTTTTGCGACAAACTTATTCTACGATAACATAGGCGCGTAGTCTTCTCTACATTCTACGTATTCCAATAAATGTAGGCTGGTTAGCGTTTACGGTTTCAAACGTAGCTGCGTAGGCTTGATGATGCTTCAAGTACAGTGCAGTGAACGGTGTAAAGCAACCCTTCGTTCGAGCAAGGGTAGCAAGAATGTTTTACGATGTTTATTGCGTAAAAAGTTGTTTCACGATAATAAATGAAATATATTAATATCAACCCCTTGCCCTATAAGCTTTCTTATGGTCACTACATAAAATTACATAACAAGCATTAAAATAATCTATTTTCCAAATTTATTTCATTTAAGACAATGTAAGGAAGGAAGTAGTAAATAGAATTTATATTATAATCGTTTAAATAAATAGCGTGTGTAATAATTATGAAATACAAATAATTATTTAAACAAAAGTGTATTCCTATAGCAACTAACGCCGTTATTTTACGTTTCATTTTGAAAACAATAGCAAATATTATAAGTACGTATCTATATATATATATTTCGATTTTATAAAGCAAGGCGAAAATTGAAAATTGAAAATAAAGTTCTTATATATACTGGTTGGAGAATAATCTATCACGAGCCGGAGCCGATATTTTAAGACAAAAGAGGATAGAAATCTGTGGCTATCAATGAAATTTTACCGAAAAGTTGTAATAGTACCCGAGGACTCGATTTGCGTACATTCTACGTGAATTTGAATGGTAAACAACAATGCTCGGATCGCATCGAGTTCAAGGGCCGTCGCGAAGGTTAAATTGCACCGCTGGAATTAAGCGTTCTGATTAAGAAAGCTGACGACAACAATCGCTTCTGTCGATGAAACGAACCTAGTAATTGCGCATTACGTTTGTTCCCTAATAGATCGCTTCCTAAACTCCTACGTCCCTGATACTCATTTAAAAACTTGATGTTTTAAATTGTTAACTCTCCAACCTATCGAACGTTTTCTCGATCCTCCGAGAAATTATTCTTTAAATTCCACTATCAATCTTTTGACACGTTAATCGTCGAACGAAATTACGAAAAATGTGGCAATTTCAATTACTCGACTCTTCGAGTTGCACATTTCCCGAATCAACTCTCTCGAGAAATGTTCTGCATCGATGTTACGACGTATAAAACTACACTACTACAATACACGTACATAAATTCCTAATTTTTATTTAATTATCCGGGCGAGGGTGTGCCTATTTCTAAAATTTTCAAATACGTCGAGATAATCGTGCTGTATGACCTTTTCCTACGCTGTAGCCACCGTCGTTCAGTAAACATTCTTCAGCTATTTTTCGGATTCGGGGTAGCTTTATGTACGAGTACGACGACGTTATAGTTGCGTTCGTACCGCGACGCGCTCATACGCCTCGCGTTTCAATTTGTAAACAGAGAGGTAAGAAAGGAACTCGGCTTACGATTAGTTATGCAAGAGATACGAAAACAACGTATACATCTATCGCCATATCCGTACATAAAGCTAATTCAAACGCAATCTACATCGGGATAAAAAAAGCATCAACAGTATGTTTACGAGTACAAAGTAAAACCGAGCGACGTTTACGTGCACAGGAACAAGTTGTTTAAGATCGTGACCCTGACAACACGTTTGACGATCATCGAGGTCGGTGAACGGTCGCTTGTCGGAATAACAATCTCCAATTCTCGTTTAATCGCGTAATTTAAAATATCTAAATCGAACATCTCGATTAGCGTGATTAGCGTCTCGATTTCCCTTAAAACGTGTCGACGCGCAAAATGCTTTCATACGAAAAGCACTATAGACACCGTGTGTGTTCCATTCATCAGAATCGTTGAAAATCGTGAATAAACTTACCTAACTGCAGTTCGTGCTTCCCACCGTCGTCCACCGCACGCTCCTTTCGAATCGTACACCTCGATGTCCTAAATGTCACCACCGAATAAAACCAAAGACAACAAGTTTTCTCCAAAACAAAAAGAAAAAGGAAAATGAATAGAAATGATCGTAGCACACACAACACCTTTCGCGATGAGTATATTTTATAATAATATCGAGACGCCTCGAAATCCAAGGGTTTTCGTTCGCACCACGAGAAAATATGGTCCTGCGTAACGATCGAACACGCGTGTATAGCCGACACGCCACGTTTACGAGAGCAACGTCGTGTACGAGGAAACTTTGTCGAGTCGCGTTTACATCTCGTCGCTGGCGCGGCTCGAAACGACGAGGATCGAATCGCGGTTCGCCGATAACTGGCGACGACGCCGGGTCGGAGAGTCGGCAGGCAACGCGACCAACCCTGTGCGTCGCGCATGCGTGTTACCCCCGACGCGCCATATCCCCACCCCTCGATGCCACAATGCTTCGGGAGAGGCAACGTTCGCGACAAAGGACGCGCAGAGTGCCTTTTCCGGCGCAGTTTTTCGAAAAGCGCCATCGCAATTTAACCGTTCGTGGTTAATTAATATCGTCTGATCGCAGATAATATTAACCACTCGCCTTACCATGCGATTCGTGACGCCCAAGTGACAAAGTGGACGAGCAGAAAATTGCCCGACACGATTTCTCAAAAAGCGACGCACCATTGTTGGTAGGTGGTTTTAAGTAGGAAATTTATCGTTTTTGCTCTTTGAAAGGACAGAGAAATTAGTTGTTGTAATATACGTATGAAACGTGAATAAATAAAGATGGATAGGATAGCGACATTTAATCCCTAGGAAAATTCGACGTAAAAAAGTTACGTTCGTCTCTAAAGACACGATCGGTTGTGTATAAAGCAGGATACAATGTAGGGATTGAAACAAGAAAAGCGTAAACCAATATCACAGCTTGAACAATGATATCTTGTTTCCTTGTCACGCTTTTTTTTTCATCTACGTTTTGCGCGATAAACGATGCATTGTTTTTGTAGAATTCCTTTTGTTCAACTCTGTAATGGAATTCGCGCAACGTGTTCCTTCAGTGCATGTATAATGTAACGAGCTATTAATAACGATATAAAGCAATTGTTGGTCGCTTCTCCATCGAAAGATCGTGAAGCAGTTTCAAAAATTCAGTTTAAAAAATATATTTCATGAATCAACCGACCCTTCTCTTCGCTGGAACATACACATACTGTACCAACTTTTCGAATATTCGAAAGATTCGATTTCTTAATCACCGGGTGGAAAGTGTCGCGTTTCGAGACATTTGCGAGAAAGCAACGGATGGAAAAGATAACTGGGTGTAATAGTAGCGTGACTTCAATGACATAGCGATATTTTATACGAGCCTTTTATCGTGGCGAACGAGGACTGGCATTGAAGAGTTACGACCCCGGGACGCTCCTGTTCTAACATTTATATTGTTCCACCGTAATTGTCTTTTTAACTTTCGCGCAATGACGGAGTTCACAAGGCGACAAGAGAGGACGCTGCAATTTCGCTGGTCGGTCTGCGAGGTTGCTGGACGGGTTTAAACATTTCCCGATGGCTGACTATCTGGGAGCCTAGAGAGACTACTTAAAACTCGACTGACGCGTGTCAATGGCGCGTCTTATTGCGCGTACGATACCGTTTTTAAGCGTAAAATACTCGAGTCTAGAAATTTAATTTCGAAGCGCTATAATTCCGACTTGTATCGCAACTCGGATATCTTTACAACGAATTAAATCCAAGTTTATCGGTGGCGTGATAGCTACGAGATAAACTATAATTTTGTAACCGCAAATGAAATCGTACATCGTCGTTGTTGTTGTTATTATCATCATTGTTCGTACGCTTCGATAGATTTTCTAAGGTTGGAAAATCGATCGTGTTCGGTAGATTTAGTAGACGGCAGGCGTCCGACGATATTTAAGAAAGGCCCGATTCATCGGGGCACGTAGACGCGCTAAGAGGCTTCAACAGCACGCCAATTTCTCCTTAAAGGTGTCTACTGTGCATTGAGAATTCCCGATTGAGTTTGCGAACACGTTTGCACAGGCGAGCACGCCGAAAGTAAGTTTAAAGAAACGCTACCGGCGAGAACTTCCTTCGATAGTCTAGCTCTGCCGCTATAAAGTCGACCTAATAACGCTTTTTAGACACACGCATAACTCCTTACTAGAATTTTATAACATCTTTTACGAGCCACCGTGGCCGGCTGCTATTACCAACCAGACCAACCAAACTTTATTCGCGAGCATCCCAAAGTGTCGTACGAATTTTAATATCCCAACGTTTATCCTAAACGCGTTCGTGTTACTCTCGTTCTTCGTACAGATTCGCTGCACCCTGATTTGTTATATCATTACAAAGTTAAACTTCTGAGAAACAAGAAAAAAAAAGAAATAAAGAAACGTAAATTCGTACGATTACTCCACTTAGAAGTTTTCATAATTTTCCGAATTCTCAGATCCTCTGATCGCCTACTAAATATGCGAGTGAAATTGCTAAATTGCGAAGTCGGAGCGTATTAATATCATTCCTCCACATTTTTCCCTATTTTCGTAGTTTTTCTTTCAAAGTTATAAATACGGTGGCGCACGCGTTTACACTAACGGTTTGTTCTGGGCCAGTTAATAATCGGGCAAAGGCTGACGAGGCACTCATTTAACCGTTCTAATTCGCGAATATTGCACATGTACAGGGAACTTTAATCGGTTCAGTGGTTCATGTAACACACCGTCGATTGTATTAGAAATTTATTGTACTAGGGATGTTTAATGCGATTCATCGGTATCAGCAAATTAGTATGGAAGCTCTGGGATATGATTAATACCTGACTCAAATTTCATGCAAGCCGCTAATACAGCCCGTGTATATTAATATCGCCCGTTCTGTGCAAAGTGTCGCAATCTGCTTTCCCCCTGGCACCATGAAAATCGTCGTAATTGTCTTTACAAGATCCTACGTGTGCAATCAGCAACAAGTTCATACAGCAACTTTGATGTAATTTCCAATTGTCCGATAAAACGAACATTTATATCTTTTTTAATTGTATTTTATATCTCACGATGCCCCCAGTCGCTGCATCGCGATTTTAACTATAAAACGGGTTTTCTTCTATCACCGTAAAAGAACGTAATGCGTTTTTCGAAGATACGGAAACACGTCGCAGCATGGAGGAATTATAACTGGACTGCGAATTTTGTGCATCTATGGAAACTTTTAAGATACAAAAATACACGAGACGCGCATAATGTAAAGAGAAAAACGTGCAATGAATGTAGAAAGCGTAGTACTTTTTATAATTTCCCGTAGATTTATAAAAGTATAGATTTGCGGATAAGTCAGACCGTTCTTGATCTTTCTTTGCTCTTGGAGAAGATCGTGTCTTGGTCGAAATTCAAATTACATGTATACTGATAAATCGACGCGTAGGTACGGCGGCGGGTTGCGAAATAACAAGAACGTATGCAGGCATTATCAGCGCAATTTTCCATGCTCGGTGCGTTGAAGTATCGCTTCTAGATGTCGTTAAGTCGAGTTATCTGTACACGAATAATTCCATGCCGGGGCCGCGGCACATCGGTGCACTACATTCCCCTATCTCCGTTGTGCACACTATGCCGCCACGTGTACACGAACAGAATGGAAATGCTCGTGGATACACACGACCCCCCGTGTACACCCCCGTTCATAAGTATTTGGACATTTACGAAAAATTGAGCGAGTTCGAGCGATCGATAAAAAACGATTAAGCTCGTAAAAATTTTAAAGGTTCATGATAAAAACGACCCTGGTCGAATTTTCCCACTTTTTTAGACAGTAACGCGTTTTGACAGTCGGATGTAACGCTCTCAACATGGTCGCTTTGACGTTGTAAAACACGATTTTACATCCTAGTTTATCGTTAGACTGTGAATTTTTTTAGAAATGTATATTTTCCGAAACGTATTAAGAAAAGTAGAACTTTGGTGGAAAATCGTTTTACGTTATCGAGTATCATAGAAATGTATCGTTATCATAAATATCAGTAATCCATTAATAATTTGCCCTAACTCTAGCGAAACAAAGTTTCTACCAACTTCCGTCGTATACTTCGAATCGTTATTTAACACGAGTGAAAAATCCTGATCGATCAATCGTTTACTCGATAATGTAGATGGAATATCGCGTTTCATACGATACGAGCAAACGTGCTAATACTTATGAACGCGTGTGTACATGTACAAGGATGCATAGAGGTTGGAGATATCTTATGCAAGCCGGCTCGTATGGCCCACCCTCTATCTGGGATCGCTACTTATGGCTAGACACGATCTCGCGACGCTTCTCCATTTTTCTCCGATAACCTCCATACCCCGTGCTCTAATAAATTCCGATTTGGGTCATCGACACGTCGATGGGACACGGATGAGAACCGCTGTAAAGACAGAAAGCACGTTTTCCAGACATCTAGACAAATAGTGAAATGTGTCTCGCGGATCCTTAACATACAACGTCTACGATAAATAACTCGGAATTTTTAAATAGCGCTTTCTAAGCTATTTTTTTTTCTTTTTTTTTTTTTAATCAAATATATTATATTACGTTTCGAGAATAATACAATGAAACTTGAATTATTCCATTAAAAATCTACAAATTGAACATTTCGAATGAACACCGTAGCGATCGTTGTGTCGTACAGGAAGAACGATATCAGTGACATTAGCAAAGAGTAATATACATGTAACGTTGTTTCAAAATCCCGATAAAATTCGATGAAAATTGTAAATTTTTTAAAATATACTTTTCTCCTCTCTTAAGTTTCTCGAGCTAGGAGCATGTTGATATTCCTATTGAATTTTTATTTGAACATGGTTTTTCGCGTAAAACCGCACACGCTGCGCAAAAAATCGAAGGGTTGTAGACATTTCAAACCCATCGAAGAATAATATATTTTATCGAAACTTTTATTGCCAGCGGTTATCTCCAAGTACCTGTACGTGAAATAAATTTCTCTACTTTCCTACAAAAAAATATGTAAATATACATTAAAAATAAATACGCGTATACGAAAATACGACGTAATACCCATTTTACATGAAGAAGACGACGTTTCTTAATGCAAGCAGGAAAGAGTTACATTGGATGAATGGTACATTGGATCGGTAACCGAGAAAACAAAAATTCCCCAGCGGAAGAATTCTTCTCGCGTTGTTGATGAAGATCACCCGTGAGGAAAATCCTATTGGAATTCAAAATGAAAAAGAAAAAAACAGTGGAAGAAACAAACGGACGAAAATTTGTGCAACATGGAAGCTAATAAAATTACCCTGAAATCGCGAAGAGCACCAGGCGCGAGTCAAAGCGGCCGATTTCCATCAGGAATATATTTGTACGCAAACAAGCTATCGCGATATAAATCAAGTAGCTTGGCTTCGGATTTTCCTCGGGCCGAAAACGCGAAGGCCGAGCTCTCTAGCCAGCAGAGATCGACGAAAGGAGAACGAAAAAAGATCAAAAGGGATGGATAGAAATAATAAAAAAAGGAAGAAGAAGAAGAAATACAGGGATGAGGAGGAGGGATGAAGTGGAGGAGGGGAGGGCAGATTGGATCGATGGAATGACGACCCGTTTCCGCTCAAGCGGATTTCCACGGCGTTATTTTCGCGATAGTCGCGAGCTGGTTAACTCGCCCATGTTCGCGGCACGACAGAATGCATGCTCAAAGCGCAGAAACAAGCCTGCGGACAAGCGCAGCCAGCCTTCCACCCACCCCTGCAACGTGATCATCCTCTTTTTCTCTGTTCCCTCTCGTTCGCCACCCTTCTCCTCCTGCTAACGTAGGACAACCCCGGTAGCGATGGGATCAAGCATATTCCAAGTAGCTTCGAAGCTAACTATAGTTGCATCTGCTGAGTACTTGAAAGAAGAAGCAATGATGTAGCTTCAACTAGAGTCGAATATATAGTGGCTACAAAAAGCAAGTACTAGAGCGCACCATTTGGCTATTCGATTAGATCCAAGTATGTTCTTCGTATCACTTACGTATAATGCAACTACAAAAATTTAATACTGCGATCGGTATACCGATGAGTATTTGGACGAAATTTGTATTATTCGTCTTTGGAGCGTTTCGTTGGAAAAGACTACTATACGGAAATACTTTCTGGTAGCCACTCTCTTGTAGAAACAGCTTCGAACTTGGTACAAGCGCGGTGCCCGACCATTCAACGAGGACCATCGAAAATTTCCCTTTTCTGGATCAAAGACAAAACCCAATAATCGTCGAATGTTTTGAAAATATCCTACTAATTTCTCGTTCCAGCGATCCTTCGTTCGCTAATTCTTGATTCACGAGCGTCGTGATACTTATGAAAGATGTACATACCGAACTTGATGCTATCGTTAAAGCTAGACCCCGATTTCCTTTCTATGACGTGGCTAGGAAATGGGAAAACGAAATGAAGCGTGAATAATTATGTATCGCGTCTAATGGTTTATGGGTTTGGCGAGAGGTCTATGATATCAAAACCCTTTTAAGACAGGGTGGGTTAGAAGAGGGAAGGTTTTGGAGTCAAAGGTGCTTCCTTCATTTTACCAAGCTATCCAACAGCCGTGATCAAACGATTCATGAGGGACTTGGTGTATAACGATTTTTCGACGCAAGCTTATGTCGTGAGAGGATATGGTTTTAAGATGGAACGAGACGTGGTGATATCGCCACTGATGAAAGTCTTCCGAGGGATTCGTTTAGTAAAAATGGGAAAGAGAATCGTGGCTAGATATTTTCTCTGTTTACAAGATTTTGGTTACATCGATCGACTGATTTTTCACGAATCTCGTCATCTTCGATGGAAATACTCTGTTTCACATCTATCTTAGATACGTACCTTTATTCGCGTCGTTTACTCGCGATAAACGAACTTGCGGGAATACGTCATTTGAGAATGGAATGTCAGTCGCGTGTATTTGTATAATGAAATTAAGAAACGTAGATATTTCTGCAGCAAAGCATCGATGGATGTGTTCTTTCATTTCCATACACGCAAATTGCAATTAATCTGCGTCGTTTGTCTACCCCATCGCGTGGCGAAAGGGACGGTTAAACGACGGTCTTCTTCGCCAGATCTATTTGTAATCGAACGATCGACGAGAGAGAAAAGAGGAGAAAAAAGAGGAGTAATGTTACTCTGTCAGAGGAAAAGGGCGAAGGACAGGCCGGTTACTATGTAAATGAAAATAATAATTGCAAAATACGGGACGGTGCCAGGAGCCGGAAGTTTCTCTGTATATAGAGCCGCAGACGGATTTTATAATCGCTCATTGAAATGGATCGGAGCAAGTTTTCCGCTGTCAAGCAGCGCGGTTGCCCTTTTGCGCCGTTGAATCTAATTACCGGAACGTCAGTTTTACCAACTTTTCCGCGTTTTGCATCTTCGGATTATATCTCGCCAAGCTCCCGTTATAATCACCCTCGAACAGCCTATAAAAGCAACCACCGTCTGAAAAGATAATTCATTTAACTTTTCGCCATGATAATGGACCCGTTGCCCACTTCCGACTCTCGGTTCAGACGATGCAGCTGATTGTGCGTCGCGTTCAAAATTTCTGAAGCTCTGTAATTGCCTCGCTACGGACACGTTTTTAGGAATAAAGCGAAATGGAAGATTTCGTAGAAATTGATCGACTTTCGTTTACTTCGGTCGGAATCATAGTCACGACCTTATCAACTAATCGTACGTCTTTGCTTTCTATTCGAGCTACTGGGATAACTGGAATTATGCCAAGCAACGGTACGTACATCTTTCTTTCGACGCTGCATACGTATAGACGCTGCGTAACTCCTAAAGTTGTTAAATATTTTTGTCTGGTAAAGATGTTACGTAGCCGAGTACAACTCACGCAGACGTCTTTGCCGTATTTCTTAATCATCGATCTTTAATACGTGCTAAGGATTTAAGGATTTCTTCGTATAAGTATCAACTTTGATATCTCGCCGAAATTCGTCGATCGACGCTTCTTCAAGTATCTTATTTCTACTTATTTTTCGCTATTCAAAAAATAACAATCTTTTTATTTCAATATCAGCTCTGACGTATAACTTCATCGATGGAAATATCTCTCGAAGCTTCGATATTCAAAGGACGTCGATTTTTCAAATACCAACAATAACCGACTGGGTATTATCGCACGACACGAAGTGACACCGGCACGTTCGAACACGGAAGCAATTAATTTATCCGTTTTTCCAGGAGGCGAGACCAGAGGGGTTGGAAACTCGAGCATCCTTCGCTTGTTCTCACGGTGTTCGACAAACTATCACCGAAGAAGTTTTAAAGCTGACCGAAAGCACCGACACCGGCAGACGAATGGCTAGCGACTTTTCCCAAACTTCCTCGGCTGCTATGCATGGCCGCCACTTTGCTAATAAAACGAAAAAAAAAACATAGTCCTACGTGTTTTATCAGAATGTCGCCGATCATCGAATTTCTCGACTTATTTTTCACGTTTATAGACGGCTATTATTAGGAGCGAAAATTACTACACGAACGTACTTCGCGGCGTTTGGTACAAAAATTCTGCGCTTTTGAAACTTTCGGTTTAGCAATAAAAGGAAAAATTGGATTATGGAAAATTTAAAAGTACGACGATCCACAAGATGCACAAAATAACGCAGTAATAAGTATGTCGTACATTGTTAATATCGTTATTATTATTAACAGGGTGGGTACAAAGCAAACATATACGTAGCAATTAAAAATATAATACAAATATAAACAGTGCGTATAGCTGGATATAAAAATTTCTAAAAATGTTACAACAACGTTATAATATCTAACGAACGAAGCGAATCTAAACCTAATCTATTATGTGTTATACAAGCAGATGAATTAATCTACACCAACATCCCAATAACATTCCGCGATATCTTGGAACGATAATCAGTATCATTGAAGAAGAAGTCCACCGTGGCAAAATGGCATCCTACGAAAAATAGACAAATCGGAGCACTTTTAACCAACGACATCCATTTCACGATCATTTTCTCCCAACGAAATAACTCGCTACCACTCCGAATATACTGGAAAGAATTCGGTCACAGATCCCATTCAATATAACTTCCCAAGGCTTCACAACGCGAAGACAACTCGGTGGACGAACGATTCTGTATGTGGCGGAACTAACAACGAGCGATTTACGGCATCTAGGATCAGTTTGCGACAGTAAAATCGGCGAGGATGCCGGAGGAAGGGGCTGGCGAGACGTCAGACGAGATTTAAAAAGTCGTCGCGTAGTGACCTCGCACGCTCGTGGACAAATCGCCCGTGAAATGGAGAAATTCGCGAGGAAAATCCACGCCTTCGTCCATGGAATATCTTATGGTTGAATCTTGTTAACATCCGGACGTAGACGAATACGATGCAACAATAGGATGCGCGATGCGAATCGGATACCGTGCATTTTTACATGTATCTGCAACGGGAGACGCGATCGATATCAATTGATCTCGAAAGAACAGTTATCCGATACCGAGCGCAACGGCTGAAATGCGGGTCTTTAACCCTCGACCGGGTCATAGATGACTCTAACGGGATCGGTCAGGTTTGGGTTACGCGGAAGAAACCACTGTGGAATCCGATATTTCATTCCTATTCTCGGATATTTTCCAATTACAAATAATACATAGAGTCGTTAATAAGTGAACTTTTCGTTGGACAGGAGCGTTTGAGCTAGTGAGAATCCTTAATTAATCTTAGGAAAACTACGGTTGAACATGATAAAAGTAAAAATTTGGGAGTGAAATCTTTCACTTCCTAATTAAGAGTAAAGTACGAATGAATTTATTCTTTGCCTCGATGTTCAAATAAAGAAGACTGGTAAAGTGAAAGTTAAATTGGAAGGAAAATTGCAATAAAATCGAACTGGCACGACCTTTCGCGTCTAAAAATATTTTCCTCCTGAGAATTAGTCCAAATCGAAATTAAAAATACAAATATCGATAGACCGATTCTCCGTCGTAAAATTGTCACCTAACGAAAACTCTGACAAAAGAATGTCGGTGCGAACCAAAATGACACAGTGGAAGAAACTTATTGAAACGTAAAACCACGGGTAGATGGTGCGATCAGGGAAGATCAGATAGGGGTGGCGGACAAAGGTGGAGACGTAGGAAAAGCCATCCGTCTGCGAGGAGGGCTGACATTCAGCGACGAAGGATGACCAAGGTTGTACAAATGAAGGACCTTCCACTGTACGGGCCGGTAGCACGGATAAAGCTGAAGGATCGATGCGAAACCACCCCATCCCCACTACCCGTTGGACTCCGTCGGAACACACGCAAGCGCAGCGACGTCAGAACCCTGTTTATTATACATGCTTTATGAACGGGCATACACGCGTGTAGCGCCACTCGCAAAAAGCAATTTGTTCCTACCTGCGTACTTACACTTTGTTCGAGCAGGGCCGTGCGCTCCTCCAGGCGCCTCCGAAGGCCATGCGCCACGGCTCGCCAACATTTCCAAGCATTTTACACGAGAATTTTCGAGAAATCGATATTACTCTTTTGCATTTTGCCGAGAGTTTATTCGAAATTTAGGATAGTTGCACGATGAAAGGTGCAACGTAAAGATTTGTTAGCGTAAAGTAAAAATTATTATGTACAGATACAATAGTACAATATTGGATATCGCGCTAGCAATACTACTAGCATGGTATCGGTACAGTAGCATCGTAGTAGCAGCGACGAAACGTATTATACGAGTAATTAAATCCAATCACATTAAATTTCATATATATCTTAATTTTCTACATCGAGAATCTTCTTCGTGTGGTTAGAAAAATTTACATCGATGGGATATAAAGATATTATACGAAACGAGACGAGACGAGACGAGACGAGACGAGACGAAAGAATAAATAAATATTATACCAATGAGAAAATATAAATTACGCGATCAAATACGAAATATTAGACGTTAATTGCAAGCTGATAGATTCGTAATTCCTTCTTCGATTTTGTGTCAAGTTGGTCGAGCTTAAAGGAACGAAACAGGATATCTGACTGGTTCTAGAAACGAATCGCATACAAGGTTGAAGATGTAGAAACGCCAAGTAAACTGCTATATTATTACCGCTTTTTATTAGTCACGTTTCCGAAGCTCGGTAATTTAGAGAGACGTTCAAACGTCGAACAGAAAGTTTCAAAGAAGTTCCTGTTAACAAGCTCCGCCTAGTGTTTCCTGATTTCTTGCTTCCGCGCATTTACAAAGGTTTCAACCTCGTGGAAGAACATTAGTACATTCTATTTCGGTGTTGCGCGCTCGTGTATAGTCGACCCTATGAAATATCGACGGCCCGTGGAAAATGTAATGGACCTTAAGTAAACTGAAACCTGCACAGACTGTTCGCGGAAATAGTCATTGTTCTATTGCCTTAGTATTCTTTTTTCTCTTCTTTTAAATAATTCAAACGAAGTAATAATTTACCATTAACGAACCATTAATAATATTTTGTTGGTATTTTGTATGTATACCTTTGGATATTTCAACATTGAGATATATTTACTTATTGAATATCGGAAAATTCTGATATTTGGATACCTTGATATTCAAATATCCATTAAAGTATCGAAATATTCAATTATTTCGGTATAGAACTGGCCGGTATTTTAATGCGCGATCGCTTAGGCGTTGATAATTGATTCGGTAGGTACGAATCTATCGCGGAAATTGCACATCTCTTAATAGAATTTTCATATTCTCCCCTTTTTTATCCTATATCTTCGTTTAACTACGTTCCCATTTTCCCCGTGGTCATTATCAAAGAAAATAAATGCACGCGTGCATTCGAAGATGAAATTGAAGATGAAAAATCGTGGGCCGCTGCAGGGAAAATCCGTTTCACTTCGAAAGAACTTTAAAATACCGCAGAACTTTTCCAGTCTCGTGTATACCGATTTAACAGAGATGGATATTTAAATTATGAAAAGATAAACTTGAAACGTAAGAAGCAGTCCGAGTTGAACAAAGAATCTGGGTAAACTTACAAATTTCAACTTTAAATCCGTTTTTTCGTACCGATGGGATGAGAGATGGAGTTTTGCCGATCGAGTAATAAACTTTTCTATAGAACATTATTAATAAATAATTTATTTGGAGAAGCCGGTAAAAGAGAACGGATATCGGCACGAATTAATCGCCATATAAAATACGATATAAATAACTTGGAAAGCGTGTCCTTTCGAACGAATGTAGCTTAAATAGCCATAAATCAAGGTGGTAAAGGCCGATTTATTATATAACAAACACGTAGCGCCGCGAAAAGCTTCAGAAGCTACGCTTTTAATTAATAACCCATTAAGCCTCCGATAGCGATATATTTATTTCTATTTTTTCAAGAGGGCTGCAACCCCCATAAATCCCTGCGCCCCCAACACCTCCCTCGCAAATGACTCTCTTCCCATGGCAATTCGAAAACCCATTAAATTTCAAGTTAATCCTGCAGCCTCCCGGGACGATATTAGACTGTCAGTGTAACGTGTATAATGGACGACGGCCACCGACGACGAATATACCGTCCTGTATCCTTCATCGTCCACGAAGAACCAGACGAGCACAGATCTCTCGTTTCTGTATTTATTTTAGTATCGTAGAACGTGTATCACGAACGAATTTTCCAAATTTTCAATTCACTTTGAACGGGGATTAAGTCAATTTTCTGCGTATTTATAATTTCAAGAACTTTTTAATATTTATACGGTAATTTAGTAACAGTAGTGGTAGTAGTAGTAGTGGTTTATCGCCTCCCTTGTGGGGTTACAAGACTTTTCCTTTACATCTTAACCACGCTTTAAAACACAACTCTATATAAAACAAAGAGCAAGAAGAATGCACGCCCTACATAAACTTTACGCCATACAAAATCAGATACGGTTAACCAAACGAAGCGAGAAACTTGCGAAAAGAATGATGACACGTAAAATCGTGAAGCATACATTTTATATATACAATTTGAAGAAGAATTTTGTAATTTTCGTTATCATTTCGTATCGAATAAAAATCCTTCTTACAAACGTAACCTTCTTACGTTTTGCATAACCTACATCACGACCAATTTTTCACGATTATCAACCTCTGCCACCACAATTTCCCCACAAACTTATGCCGTGACAGGCACAAATGTCCAATTACACCGAACCAGTTTCTATTATAACCAAATTCTATCAGGTAGAATGAACAATGCATTACCAAGATACCATTTCCACAAAAAGAAAAAGAAAAATACCAAGCAAGCAATCCTCTGCTCTCGCACACGTTCTGCGAGTATCATGGTGTTTTTGCGAGTTTGAAATCGCAGGAAGAAGCCGCCGCGGGTGGGTTAGATAACGACGAGTGGTATCGGCACTTTTTTCGAAGTTTAATAAATTCATTTTTACAAATAAAGAACCGTCGATCCGACGAGCCTCTGTAGAGGGGTAAAGGGAGGGATGGAAAATACCGCGTGTCGATCGATAAAGCGAGAGAGTACCCTTGTTCGGAAACGTCGAACGCATAATACGAGCCAAATAAAACAGAAATATCCCTCTTCCTATCGAAAAAAAAAAAAAGAAAACAGAAAAATACGGAAAATTGAAAGAAACGTATACAGGGTGTTAAACTGTATGTAGCTTGGGAAACGACGCTTCTCTACCTAAACTTTCGCCAGTGTCTAGATGTCTGCAGTCTCTGTGCTACCTTTCTTCTCACTCACTTTTCTAGTTGCAACACGGTATCACGAATGGCAAATTGTTCTTGGTTAACCAAAATACTATTCGAAATATAGAATTAAATCGTTTGCGACTTGAAAAATAAGCCTCAAACGACGTTTCGATATGAAGAATCATAACGTATAAATATCGTTTCCTCTTTTCTTAACACCCTGTAGATAGAAAAAGGAATGAACGAGGTAGATAGGGGGAGGGGGGTGTTTCGCACATCCCAACAAGTTAGTTAAATTAAACGAGGAACTTCGATATTTCGTTTCATCTGGTTGTAGCGGCGGAAAAAAAAAGCGCGTACGCCGGTCGTTTGTGCTCGTTTGAACTCGCTCGCGTGTGTTTGACCGGAACAAGCGAATCGTTCTCGGTGGAAAAAAAAATCGTTCGATGATGATTGTCCCAATTAAACAAGCTGGCCGACTGCGTGGAGCACGCGTGGGAAAAGAGGGAAAAAAATTATTTAACACTTAACACGCGATAGTAATCGGAGAACAACGCGCGTAGTTGAGTTTTCGAGCGGCGGAAACGACGCCATTTTCCCTAGCGAGGCGAGACGCGGTATCGCGTTCGTAAGCGTCGATGGTAAACGAACGATCATGGTATACGGTTTCGTGGAATGAGAATGCGAGGTTAATTACCGGGCTAGACGAAAATTCGTGCAGAATTAAGCCCAGGCTATGCGATATTATATAGGCACATAATACGCATTGCAAAGTTATATTCGGAAATGAGAAAGAAAAATAATGTGTTATAGTTAGACCAGGCACGTTTGTGTAAGTTCATATTTTCGCGAAGAGAAGAGAAGAGATGGGAGTTAAATAAAGATTTGTCGAAGCTAGCGGAATGTTACGATGAATATTTCACTCTGGTTATTTTTGCGTACCACGTGCATTTTGTTGCTTTATTGCGTATTATGAGCGGAATCTCGAATTTGTCGTTTTTATGATTTACAACATGCACGCAACTACTTGTAGGACAATTTTGTCCGATAATTCAGATCATTTCAACGACTCTCAAGAACGAAGCAAATCAATCGAATCGTATTAGAGCCTTTTTAAGGACACTAACGACAGGCGAGACACGTTGTGATCGTTTGCAGAGATTCGTTTTCCTCTGTTTAGTACGGTGGATAGCGGTGGATATCACCGTGACCAGCAACAACGAGAAAGTAATAACCGCAGCGGGCGAAATGACAAATTCGCCGCAAATATTGCAGGGGACGCGGTATGCATCGTAAATCTGTGTTATGGATATAATGCAGGTCATGGAACGATTTCCATTGTTGGCAACTGGTAAGACGCGAAAGAGTTTCGTCGTTTGCAACGGCATGGAAACAGTCAAGAAATCCTTTTCGCTGTAAATCTGAAGCGTTAACGCTCTCGAGAATGGTGCAAACATGCGCGCGCGATTATTCCTATATTTATTGAAAATGGCGAAGAAGATAGTCGTTCGATTCTCACGTACATATATAGAATGAACGTGGCGTTGGATTTCTTTGTAGACCCCTTGGAAAATGTTTACTCGATATTCTCTTTCAGTCTTTCTCTCGTTTCTCCAGTGAACTTAAATTAAATTCGCTGTTTTAGATTTCTTTTAAAGCTTAAAGAGAATTAAATTCCTTTTATATATATATATATATATATTTCCAGAATAACAATACGTATAATATACGAACCCTGACAACTTTTACGACGCACATATGACTTCGTTGAAGATCTCGTTAAAATAACGTAATTAAAAATTGCGAACGAAAGTCTTTCTTGTCGAATCATAACCAAGAATGAAACGCGTTGCACGGCCTTCGACCCATCTTAATCCCGAGCAACGCGATCCTTTCAAACAAACCGCAACTCCACTAAAATCTATGTCGCCGACAATCTTGCAACAGAAATCTCAAAAATCACGCTTCCCTTGTGTGTTTCAATAACTTGACCGCACTTCGAGCCACAGAATGCCGCGCGTAAAACAGTTATTTCGCTAAAACGAATCGTAAACTTGCACGAGGACAAAGGAGCAACTCGTTACTCCGTTTTAATGATCCACTCTCATTTTTCTAACACATTCTCGAGAAAATTCCACTTATTCCTCAGATGTTGGACATTTTTATTCCACTCTCTGCGCTTTTTCATTAATTCTTTTCTTTTCTTTTTTTCTTTTTTTTTTTTTTTTCTTTGCTACTCTCACCTACTACATGTTTCTGGGCACGTGTTTTTGAGGAAAACCGCCATAAAGTTGGCGACGACGAGTTTCCAAGTTGTTACGTTGAACATTGCGGAGGAAAGTTGTTTTGCGATAACCGTGTATGTAAATTGGCAACGCTCTTAGTCGTGCCGAGTTACTCAGTCTGTCAAAGGCGAAGATTGCAGATATCGAGGGTGAAAGGGAGACAGAGTACGGAAGTCCTCCAACCTTAGACGATTGGCGGGAAACTCGATTCGTTAAAAGTTAGCGGCTAGAAAATTTTGATTCCTCGCGTGCAACTAGCGAATCTATGTTGCCCTACTTATATATTTTATATTCCCTTCGATCTACGTGCGCCGAATCAGCTAACCCTGAGACATATCGATGAAACTTTTCATCTGTGTATTTTGTGTATTTTGTGTGTAACTGCCGGGAAGTCGGCGATTTTTTAAACGTTTTGTTAAACATGAAATTAAAAATCACACTTTTGTCGTTGTTGCGAATCTCGACGATGAACCTCGAGACGAATCAGTGAAAATTTCAAAGGCGAATGATCAACGAAAGTTTCAAATCCGCTGCCGTTAGTTTCTCTTGGACGAAATTATCGCGGGTATAGTGTGGGAGCTGTGCGAGAGTCTTAGCCACGTCTACAAGTCAGCTGGAAATATCGTTCTCTGAGGATGAAAAGACCCGGCACCTTTGTGCCTCTGGCAGAATGCATGGATTACACAGGCATATCGACACAGCTGTGGCATGCGATTGAACGCTGCCACTGTGCACCATTCGATATGTGATCTCTGCCGCGTCGTTGTGGATACGTACGTGCATAATTGATAGACGTGCCTGCAATCAGTGTATACAGTATACACGATCTATACGGATGATCTTCAAGGGTCTCGATTTTCATCCCACATAATCCAGGAATTCTGTACCTTTGAAGTGCACTGTTTTGAAGAAACGTTTCATCCATTCTATGCTCGTTGGTTTCTAGAAATTATTCTCGAGAATCTTGAGCAATGGAACTTGCGGGAATTTCTCGAATAATTAAACTAAACGAAATATTCCTACGAAAGGAGAAAGACCCGCGAGATCGAAGAGAAACCATAAATCGTAGCCGAGCACTTTGCCTAACATTGAAATTTTCGCTTAAATTTCTATTTCTGTCAAATAAAAGAATTCTTCGTAGCGTTCCTATTTTCCTATAAAGAAGCGAATAAAGTGGTTCCATACGTTATCCACTCCGCAGAGGAACGAAAGATCCTTCATTATAGCCGGCAACGTAACCTAAAGTGAAGTAACCATTTAAATTTCCATTTCCATCAAATAAAAGAATTGCACGCTCTATTTCGATTTTCTCGCGAAAGAACGTAACAAAGAAACGTGCTGCTTCGGAACTAAGTTGCAGAGACGTAACAACACGCCCAGCTAGATTCCATCAGCATCGAGCCAACTCAATTGCACGTTTTCCATTAGCGGCCGCGACGTCTAGCAATCTAATAAGTAAAGTATTAGCGAGACGACAGTCGGCGAAGTTCGAGTAGGAATTTCTTGCCGTGCCACCGTTAACCATTCAATTATTATCATAATTGTTCTTATTGCCGCGCAAAACAGATCCACGGAGCGTTGCCACGCCAGTATACCGGTATTCCAGGCGACGTGTCCTGTATAGGCCCGCGCTCAAACTTGCATTACCGTGCTCAGGCGCGGAACGTTTCGCAACAGCGCACTTCTACCTAACACACTGATACGTGACACGCCGTCTGTGCACAGCCTGCCTCGTACAGTAACCTGCAAAACTTTCGGATACCGTCTTGGCACCGAACGATTCTGAAGGGGACACGTGGTGTCGCTGCTTCGTTTCGGGATTACCCGGCATGCTAGGGAGTTTCTGGGGACTTTGCTGAATTACTATCAGGGGCAATATGAGTTACTTGAACCTATCGTTTTCCGTGATTCCAGTAAGACTCGGTTTAACACGTTCGTCGCCACGTCGCACATATCTATGCGACGGGTATACTTCCGTGGGGGCCCCGTCACCAAAGTATGGTGACGCTCTTCTTGTTCGACGTAAAAATATTAAAAACACGTTATACCCATTATACGTCGCTGGGCAACGAACGCGTTAATTTATTGCTATTACAGGCTGTGTGTGAGAATTTAGATGCTTATAGATACGATCAGAAAAATAAGCGTGTATAATTGAAAATTAGAATAAGTTTGTACAGATATCTACGATCGTAAGTTTCGGATTCGATGTACCGGAAAAGAATTTTCCAAGATGTAATTTGAATTTATTTCGTGATAAGATTGTATCGTCGTTTGATTCATTTTAAAGAGAAACGATCACCTATTGCTGATTTATCTGTTTTCTCCGTGTGTTATTTTGCTAAAGAGGAATTCCTTCGTGGTTTACTAATGCAGGTCGTTTATCTAGCGAGGCTGCGTGTAATCTGTCTAATGGTTCACTGCAGCTGTAACGCTTTAATTTCGTTTTAAAAGTTTATAACAGATTGTTATTATTCTGAGATCTTTTCATCGTTCTCATTATATCTTATTATTCATTTGCTTTTATATCTTTATTTAGATACATTTGATAGATAAAATTTTCAAACGGCCGGATATTCTCCCGACTGATTCTTAAAACTAACACGAAAATTTATGTGTAAGAATTATGTTTGTATTTCGTAGTATTTTATCTTTCGAAACGATATAAAACACTTCTTTTATATTTTCATTGATCTACGGTGTGTATAAGCTGAAAATTAAACGTTCCCGATGTTTCTATAAAATGTTGCAGATGCATTTGATAGAAGAGTCCTTTATAGTGTAACCTGATTACACGGCGCGTGATACCTATTTTTTTTTTTTTTTTTTTGAAAATTCAATTAAAATAAAAGCAATTTTCTCTGACGTATATTGACGCGGCCATGACAACGTCCTGGTTCAAACATGATCGAGTGCTCCTATGATTACTTGTCTCTGGCTCCAATCATACATATCAGTCATACCTTGATACTATATCCCATTCTGACTTTTGGTATAGTCAATATTCGTAAAAAAAAATCACTTTTTTTACATGCGTATCATTTTTAATAAAACTTTTAAATGTCCTAGGACGAAATTTCGCTGTTGATATTTATTAAAATTACAACAATTTAATAGAGTTGAGAGCAATTACGCGGGACAAAATATTTTTAAATCTCCGCTATATTGCTACTCAAAGAAAGAAAAATCGCAGTTTCGCATATCATTATTTCAATTAACGAAATCTCGAAGATTCAGGTTTAGACGAGTAAATTGAATCTTTCACGTAGGTTCATAAAATAGATTCCATATTTCTCCAGATCATCGTTCAACCTGTTTGCTCTATTTCTCGACCTCCTGTACCCACTTATGGTTCCCACATAAAATATTAATTTCGAAATATTAGAAGCTTTATGAATGTCTAACGAGCCTCCGAGCTTCGCAGACATTTGACAGACGCGGAACGATAGTGACATTTTAAATTCATCGATATTCGTTGACTTTAATTGACTTAAACTTGTGAATTATTTGCGACCATCCAAGAACGTATATTTAGTTGGAAGATATATATAAACGCGGCTGTATATTGAAAACATCGAAACGCTTTGCTCAACCTATCGGTTCGACGAAAGGACAGAAGAAATAAGGGTAACGATTCTCGACGAAGTTTTCAAGCCGTTTTTTCCGCGTCATCGAGGTACGAGCGATTTTCAGACAACTTTTCAACTCCCTTAACGCTTCCCCCATCGTTATCCCGGTCCCTTTCTTCCCAGCCGACACAAGGAATCGATGCAGATCGAGGGTAACAGCGATACCTCCTACCATCGTCCTCCACTTCATCAAATTAACAAGAGTCCCGGGAACTTACGATTCGCGAAACGAAGCAGCTGCACTTTGCAAAATAGTTGTACGGCGCGCGATATCCGCTCAAACTTGCAAGCTGTACGATTAAACTTTTTCCGCATGCGAGAGGACGTATCGAAGGGGGTCATTAACGATCATTAATATCCTGCTGCGAATTTATTTTCCGTTCCTGAGACATTTTGCACCTGTAAACGCTGGATATGTGTTGGCTTTCTGCGGTCTGGTTTGATAATTTTGAAAGGAATTTGTACGATTCCGAAACTCGTTGGTTCGAAAACGTTTCATTCCAGTAGAATTAAGATCGTATTATTGGACGATGCGAGATAATTGTACGAAGTACTCGGTCCGTATAATTTTATCTCGACGTGGTCGATAGTTGATAGAAGAAAGTTAATTTGAACCCGTTATCGTCAGCCCGTTATATTCAAGTTTCGCGTACTAATATATCTCTAAATAACACCAATTTCTTCTACCGTCCCTTAATTATACGCAAAGTTAGTGTCTCCGATTTATCCAACTCGGCAGAAGTTTTTCTAAACACGGTCGTTTCTTTTCGCCTTATCCCTTATAGCTCGATATAGGATATCCGAAGCAATTGCCTCGGCTGTATGTGTCGTTCAAGCTTCATCAAACGCGACGACACGTGAACACGTCAAAGCCATAAAGCTGCACAAAACGGAAAGACAATCATACGAAGATGATTAAAGCGAACTGACGGAGGATGTCGTCGGTATATGGAGCAGACCAGCGGTCGGCTGTTGTTTTATTCAAGAAACTGAATATTGAAACGAAAGTCAATATCGGGTTGGTCCGCTTTCAGGGAGGATGCGTCGATATCCGCGCGCGGGCTCAACGAACGTGCCCGGAAACGTCTGGACGGATGGGCACATCCGATTCGCGTTTCGTCGTGGCAAACAAGCCTAGATGGATAGAGCGAGATAGGCGGGCGAGTGCGACGGCAATAGATAGAGTAGCAAATTACTCGAGTGTCTAATTGATCGGGCGTCTATCGTTCGCGATTACCACGGCGTCACTCAGCTGGCGTCTAATGGCCGCGTGGCGACGCTATCGTTGGAAATTACGCGCGTCTGCAACGCGCCTCGTTCGTTCGACGCTGTTTGCGTTCGCGCCGTTCCACGAACGACACATTAGTTTGCCCTCCTGGAAATTCCTTTCAATATTGATCCCCCACGAACCGGTTGATACTCCCGCGACGTGTGTATACACGTTATTTGACGAGATATTAATGGACGACTGGATGACCCGTGTCTTGATAAGGTTTAATGCCGAGGCGATCGATTCCGGGAACAGAATAGCTGGTCTCGTTTCGAGCACTGCCAAATGAGCACCTGCTTCCAATTTGCCAGGTGGAATTGGGAGCCGAGGGAAGGTTAAGCGTGAGGTATGACCGAGGAGGTTAGGAGGTCCGTGTGATGTTCGCGTGATGTGTGTTTTGAGTTTAGGTATCGAGTAGCTGGTTAGAGAAGGTAATTCTGGGTTCGCTGTCCTGGTTATCGTTGTTAAGTTGGTATCACGATGTTTATTGCGCTTTGTAATTACTCAGGATCTGAGTCTACGTAGAATTTATAGAAGTTTTCTAACGAGTATATTGGATATTCTTGGGCAAACGTAGATAATTTACAGTTCATGGGAATTTACGTATTACCATATCGCGTATCTAAAAAGTACGAAAGCGTAACAAAATCCATTTAGACATTTTTCAGACTGTTGCTTTAACTACGGTATCGCAGTTATAACAGAGCCTCGGCTCTTACCACGGACACGGTACAGGACGCACTGGGTACGTCACTGGAGAAACGTTTGAAGCCAAAAAATGTCGCCTCTCGATTCGTAGACGCGCTTCAGAACCATGGCTGACGAACTATTTTCACGGGTGTATGACGCGAGATTTCACGGTTCTGAATTTTGACCAGGCTGAAGGAAGATATATCCCTTGCATCGTTTATGACGGCTTTCTGATTCCGAGATGAGTGTACGTGGGACGCATAAGATAGGCTCTAGCTGTGGCAAATCTGCACGTGACCCTAATACGGGTTACCGCGTCGCCCGGATTCGCGCGTTCGCTGCCTCGCCACAGCCTCTGTATATAGACGATTCTCGTGTACGTGCACGCGTTTATCCATCTGCATCACGTGTGTAACCCTCGCGTTTACAGAAACAACTTTATCCACTTTTCCGCGCGCCGCTGACCAAGCTCTAACCTCTAAGCCCAGCCACTCGATGCGACCTTTTGATTTTCCTGACCCCCTTTATCGTCAACCTGGTCAGACCGCTTTGCTTCCAAGCTATGGCGGTTTGCTTTTGTTTGAAGGCAACCGGAGTGATTGAGTTCGGAGCGAATGGTAAGCAGATGGAGAACGTGTACGGAACAGTAATTTCCCAAACGTTCGCAAACGTTTAAGGTGGAATTTTCATTTTGTCGTGTTTTTAATATTTGCCTGCTCTGTTTTAGTATTTAGTAGTGTCTTGTCGTAGCACCTTAACAGCGTAACGTCTTATTCTTCATCTAGCATGGAAAAGAACATCAACCCTTTACACCGTATCCGACAACGCTCGAGCCACGATCGGACTTCACCGCTTCCCCGAAATCCTCCATAAAATCAGAACAGACAAACGAACGAAGCTCCCAATGTATCGATCACCCACACGCTACTCCATTTCACTACCATGCGAACGGAGAGTAAAACGCACATACTGGGAGGGAGATGGTTCGCCGATGGAGAACAGTGTGCACATACGCCGGGTTTCGGAAAGGTCGCCGAAAATTGCAGCCGCTCGCTTAATTTGAAAGCTCTTCGGCAAGTTCTTAACGCGTAATTACGCCCTTGTCCCGATTTTCAAATGCGCTGACATTAAGCGTATGCAGGGCTCGCAAACGACCAGCTCGTAAGGGGCGAGGGGAATCGTCAACCCCCTTACGTTCTGTTTGTCGTTCGACGTACCGTAGGTGGTAGCTCTGACGATTACTCGCGTATTTCACTCGACCTCCGCTCTGTTGAGCTTGAACGCTTTGCTAGAAAGCGTAAATTGGACTGTAGGGCGAAAAACAAAAATGGAGACTCGGCCTCGTGATATCGATTACGAGTTATACTCGTGGTATTTAACTTTTTCCCTCTTTTTTCGCTTCAGATAATTATGACGTTCGATTCGAAGGAAGGATATTCCAGATCGACATTCGCAAGATCTCGGTAAATAGAAATTATTATTTTCGTTAAGAGAAGTATAATTATTTGCTGTTTACAGACTTATTGCGCTACCGCGTGCACTCTATTGTACGTTTACTATGCCAAATAGCATATTATTTTGTATTATTTTGCATTAGATGCTATTAATCGGTAATTACCACCGCACATCGATAATTACCACCAGACGACATTAGTAACATTTAATTAACTCTACGTATCTGCCAATAATAGAAATCGGGTGATGACAATCGTGTAAATTCCCTAAACCCGTTACGTACTAAATATAATAAACATTTAATATTTTATTTTTGTTCCATTCTCATATAGCGCTGTTTATGCGACATTCGGTGACACCTGATACGCAACATTTTTGATAAAATAACCATTTCAATCCGCCAAACATTCAAAAACGTACTCTTCGAATCTGAAAAATATATCAGTATTAAACAACTACGAAATACAAGAAAGATTTAGCAAATATTTCATATAATAGCTTTCCGAATTTATTACACAGAGTATTCTCGGTATCATTAGCTACATAATACCGTGGAAAATAAAATTACCAAACCCGCACGATAAAAGTCATGGAAAATTGTCGACACTGCAAACTATACTGTGGAAATCGGGGAAAGTACAGCTGTCGATATTACAGAGAAAATAAAATATAAGACTCATTATTCGTTACAAATAATCCTACGCGAAATAACAACGTATTAATTTTCCTATCCTCGCATTCGCCTGTAACATCGAGCATGTAATATCGAAAAGGAGGAGGGGGATGGAACGAGAAAGGGGGATTGCTCTGTGTCGATCCTTCCGCGGGGGATGGAAATTCAGTTGGACGTGCAATCGGTGAATTTCAGACGCGCTCGCTGCTCGGCCAAATTGCCGCCGATACGGAAATATCGGATTGACGCATGAATTGCGTGCACGCGCCCCCTGTCCATCGTTCGATTATATATTTATACGCGCGGCATTCGATTACACGGCCACTCGTACCCGTTCGGACGTTATAATTTTAACGAATGTTAAATAGCCGATTTTCTCGCGCGCGCGCCGACGTCGACTAAATATTCATACGACATGTTCGCGGGCATTGGACACGAGGAGGATTTGTACAAACTACGATTTTATGCGGACAAATCGTTTAGTCGTTGTTGTATGATTCGTTGTATTATATATACATAGCGAATAGTGTAAGCGAAACAACGTTAACAGATTTTGTACAAATTACTTTTTATTACTGCGAAGAAAGATAATTATTAATAGAGGAGTATTTGCATAGTTAAAGCTAACGTGATTGCAAATAATTTTTCAATGATGCGAAATAATCGATAGAAGATATTATGTTCTACGCAGCTTTCAAGCATACCTTAAAAACAGTCGACTGATCAGGTATGGAATATTCTATTTATACTTGTTACTGGAATAAATTCTCAAAAATAGTCACCTATCGTTCGAAAAATTGATCACTCGATACAAGAAGAAATCTAAAATATATTCTACAGGTTCCAAGTACGCCTTGAATACGTGTCTGACTAGTTGTCGTACATACAAGTGCAAAAAGGGGTCCTAATTAACGATTAGAATAAATATAGTCCCAAATCCTAATTATCTGTCGTTTGAAAGACGTTATCGCTTAAAACAATGAGAAATTTAAGATATACTCTACAGCGGCTGACTTTTAAATAAGCGTCCGACTATTTATAGCGTATTCTACTGTAGTCGAAGTGTCTAAGCTTCTGATTGCATTGTAAATAGTTTTAAAGCTACCTGGTCTAATTTTATATTTAATCCACTGATAATCAATTCATAGGCTGATATTGACAAAGCGGTATCTAACTTTGCCATGCACAAGTTAAACTAGTCAGTCCCGACAACTTAAAGTTAAATATTTGTTATTTATTCTAGTCTCTTAGACACCAATCACGTATTCCGCTACTAAAAACGAGATATCGTTTCGGAGATTAGAATTAATCAACATTTCAACAAACCAATTAATAACGAAAGCTACCAGGTATTCGTTCAAGAAGATTACCGAGTCTCCGTCTACAAATTTTTATACAGAATGATATTCTTAATTAATCGTGTTAATTGGAAAGCAAACGACGAGGATATTTAAGGATTTTAAACAATAGATGCGTTTCATCTTCCTTTTCATTCGCCGATGATTTCGTGTGTCACGAAGGGTGAGCGTAACACAAAAATTATTAATCAAAAATAATTAATCAATTTCCAATTTTCCATCTACGTTTTTGTAAAATTCAATCAATATTCTCCATTTAATCAAATCACAATATTCAGAGTACTTTTTATCACACGAGACCATTGTAAAAAGGAAAATGTTAAAAATAAAACGGCTCGTAACGAAATGATTTTTATTGCGTTCTAAAGAAGAAATAATATTAGAAAATCGGCTTTTTAAAAAATTCTGACAAGCTACCAAGTAATAAACAGAGTTTCGTAGTTCGTTTCACGTTAATTGAGGAACTTTAATTACGTAATGATATTTTTAGTCGTTTGTCATCGGGATTTCATAACGTTTGAACGCGTTCGAGTATTTTTAATGGGGCTTTCACCGACGCGAGGTATCTTCTTCGGGAATGAAGTTTCACACAATACGTCCAAATCGTATAATTTTGTAGAGTAAAAAATTGAAATTGAAATTTTACATTTGGCATCGTCCTCTAACGATCGTATACCGTTCCACCTTATTAAAACTTTTTATCCCCCGGGCTGCTTTAAAATGTCCCCAAGCGTGCACCGTGAAATATTCTTTGTGCTCGGGAATATGTAACCGAGGTTAACGGGAAAACAAATGCGAGAAACGAAAAAGGTATTCGGCACACACGCGAAAATAATAACCATTTTTCACATCTATTTAAAATATTTCAAGAGAACATTCAGTAATAGTTAAATATTTCTTTTAACCTTACGTTTGTTATATACCACGTATTATATAAATTTTTCATGGAAATGTTTCAAAATTTGTATCTTAAATATTTTATACGCATAAATCGTACGCGTACTAGTCCTATAGTATATTCTACATAATTTTACGAAGCATTTAGATAGAAATACAGTCAGCCACGAGTTAACGCGTAATTCTTACGTATAAAATATTCTTAAAATGTACCACCGTTTATTCAGCCTCGTGTTTATTAAGAGAAAAGAAATAAAATCGTAGAAACTACAGATTTATATAATATTTAACGGAATTTTCGCAGACTAGGGAGCACGCGATTTATACCGAGGGAATTAAAGTATAGAATTAATAATAACTTAAAGACCAAACTAAAACGACAACTACCACTAAGAATTAGACATCGGAAATATTCCTCGAATAATTATTCCATTTCCTATACCTTTCCTGGAAAGAACCTGGAAGAATATCCTGACGAACGCGATACCTGGAACCGTCATAGTAGGACGAAGTAATAAGAGTAGGACGAAAGCTCGTTACAAGAGGCGTGCAAGGACAAAATGGAAAAGTCGCGAAGGTCATGGCATAAACTAGCTCGTCTGACGGCGACTTTAAAATCAGTTGATACGAAACCACCTGGATAGGTGAAACGCCCATGGGACACCGTGGATCCTCGAGACGCATCCTCGAGCCACCGCACTTCGTCCCACGTGACTCCATGCTTTTCCGTTCGGATACGAGAAGCCGCGCTGGAAAATGTTGGATATCGCCACGGGCGTTTTTGATCGTGTAGAAAATCAAGATCTCGCGAATCGACCGCCCAAGGGCTCCTCCTCTCGATAATTTCACACCGAGAGGAAATGTGTTCTCGGGTCACGAGGATCTTGGACGGACACGTTGGTGAGGTTAGGTTAGGTTTAAAAGTGCAAGGCGAGTCGGATGATTCGACCTGATTCTAAGTTTCAAGTTTTGAACGAGGAAAAGGTTCTCACAGCGGTGAGGAAAGGTTTTCTGATTTTGAAAGGGCAGTTTCAAGGAATTTGTTTGAATATGCATTTTTACATTTTAATGGACGCGTCGCTTTGATCTGTTAAACAGCTCGGCAAAAGTTATCGTTTTCGGATATATAATTATTCGCTGATTTTTTATTCTTCGATAACGGCACAAGTTTCTCTGCGATTTATTTGAAATAATAACACGAAGAGATAAATTGAAATGAAACCTTCGTTAATGCGGATTAATGGAGTTAATTAAATTTGTTCGATTTGCGTAACAGAATGTACTTATCAGAGTGAGCAATTTTTTAAAAGAGAGAGAACGTTCGTCTCTATGGTATATCGCGAGGAAAATTTATTTGCCATAAAAATTTGCTTTACTATTGCCGCGAAAACATATTTTACTACTCGACTGTTCCCCGCTATAAATCTCCCTAACGTTACAGTCGCGTTTTCTCTTTTTTTATTTTTGTCATAATTTCGAAGGAGCATTCTCCAGCCTGTACCCATCCAGCTTCATTATTTATCACGTTTACATCCTTACCAGTGATTCTCAATTCTATCGTAACCACGAATCCAACAAACTACTACGTTCTATCTGATTCTAAAATTCTCCAAAATTCGATAGCATTAACTTTACAGGCATTTATGCACGCGAACCTGTATCTTTAGAATTTTCCTTTAGAAATTTCCCACGAACGCAGAAAAATCCCCAGTCTGCCTCCTGTCCTCTATCCTCAAACGTAAATTCACGGAGTATCAATAATTACGTACGTCACCTCATCAATTAAACCCGATTCATTAGGCTAAAGACAGCAGCCGGAAAGGGTTGGGAATCCTCTTAGAGCGGGGGAGGCTATCGGGCAAATTTCTTGGATCACGCAACGGAGGAGTATCTAAATTTCCAGACTCCCGCCCCCTCTCCTTTCTTCACCCTCTCTTTCTGCCTCGCCTTAGAGCTCACCCCCCGGTGTCCGTGTAACTAACTTTCGTCTTTAAAGTCTGCGAGTGTGTACATTAAGGTCTTTGTACGTAAGACTCGTGGCTCTCTCCTCTTTGCCTCTGCCGCCCTCTCCTCTCCTCGTCACGATCTTAGCTCTTCTCGTGCATCTTGCATCAGTTCTCCTCTTGAAGAGGGAAGGTCGACCACCGCCGGTTGATACCGTGGTACTTCCTAATTAACTCTCTGGATTTCCCTGCACGCCTCCGTAGCACTGTCATTATCCTCGCGCCTAGCTGGAAACTGAGTGTTGCTTTACACATCGACCCACCCTCTGATACTACGACTCTGAATGGATGTGAACCGTTGCTCGATCCGTTTCGTACAAATATCGTAAAAGATACGGGGCTTCGGCTTTTGGCTTAGGTTTCATTTAAAAGGTTTTTTGGTTAAGTTAAGTGTTCTGACGATGGATTCTATATACTGGAATATTTTATATACGGTATGATACAGCGGCAAGCAGAAGCAAGTTTAAAATTGAGAGCTCGTCCATCGCGTCATATCGAATCCCGTTAGACACTCGTTCCTTTCGTTCGTTATAATCCAGTTTCGTTGAATTACAGCATCTTTTCCGTTTTACTCGTCAAAGTTTCTTTCCATCGACACTGTGACTCAACGTTTTCATGATGGTTCTGTATAGAATATTTTATACATTGTACGCACGATACCTCGATTCGACTCGGATTTACAACGTTCTTGGCAATCGAGCTTTTCGACGGCGGTTCGTATATTTTTGATCGTGTATTTACACCTCTATAGATTTTTGTATGGGAATTTTCGATCGTTGCATAGAACGCGATTAAAAATTTCGATTTTCCGCTCGAAGCAAGTTTTTCCACGGACGAATATCATCTGTTACTTCCAAGCAAATATGGTTAACCTGTTGGCCGTTTTCAGCTTGTAAAATATTTAAAAAAGAGGGATCGCGCGGGGATTTGCCGGCGAACACGCGCCATTGCACCGCGTTGTTAATTCTTCGGCAAACCTGCTTCGTTTAATCAACGATGATTCTTTCGAAAAAGTCGTTGTTCAGCAATAAGTGTGTGTCTTAAAGACCATCTCAGAAATACTTTATTTGATGATACTGCGGTCTAACGCGTATTAACATAAAAGTATAATGAGCTTCAATTTACTTTTAATCCTTCCTTCCCCGTTTAATCTACTAAAATTCCAGAAATAATTATAGCCGCTGTTTAAATTGACTTCAAGATTAAACACGATGCTTACGATTACTTTCACGATTATTACACGGCAAACACAAAAGCTAACGCTCCAGGACCCCATCCTTCCAAGCAAAACAATCTCAACTTAGCCCAATTTCGTCTGTCCTAAAAAACAACGGCCAGAAAAAGCTCATTACACCTGTCCTAAGATATTAAAAGCCCGGTGTTGCGAACTCCTCCTCGAAAAACAAAGGAAAACACACCCTATCCCCGTTCAAATCTCATTTAGCCGAAAAGACTGGCAGAACAGTGTCGCCATCGGAACTCTCCTTTCCCAGAGTTTTCCTTAATGGCGGCAAATTCATCAATGGCATGAAACTCGAGGACCGAACAACAGAAACAACACAAGTTTCTAGCTAGTATGCCTGACAATCAGTGGAAACGGGTCGAAGAAGCGCAATCCAGCTTAATTTGCAACGAAAACGAAACGTTTCCATGAAAACGAAAAGAGACAGAGTTCGGAGTTGGAGATTGAAAATCAGCAAAGTTGCTTTCATTAGCCTTTCCTGTCGGACTCCGCGGAGCTTTCGTCGAACAAAGTGCTCGAGTTTTAATCACACCTATGCCAGCGAAGAGGAAAAACCGAGTACACGATCGTTTACCAACCCGCATGTACACAGTTCGATCGAAGGACACGAGTTTATTATTCATGCATGAATCCGAGACTCGATTGCTACCCTAAAGGGCCGGTGCTTGTTGTCGCTAACGCTGCCCTCTTTAGTCAAAATGTCCTATCTAGCGGAGTTCCGCGTGTCCTTCTCTTCTTCTAAGGCTGCAAAACGGATAATTATTCATCGGTGTAGGATTACAGGAGACGAATATAGTAAGCCAGGTTTTTCATGCTTTGCAGGGAAATTTTTGTTACGCGAGATGGGGGAGAATTTAATTTAGTACTTAAAAATTTGGAAAATAGCAATCGATCGTCATTCTTTTATTCCTCTTGCGATTAAATACAAATAGTTTCGCGTGTACACGTAATTGAACAAAGATCAACGAGTGTAAGAAATGTCTACTTTGGAATTAAACTAATCATGATTTTCTATATCGATTTAACGATCCGCTGTCTGCTCAGAATAGAAATTGAATTTGAACGTGACAATTACAAGACAAAATCACGATCGCGTTCTCTAACCGACGATTCGTTCTTTCGAGAGTAAGATACGACTGGGAACTTCTTGCTCCGGCCAATAGCGTTTTGTTTCACGGGAACGGTGGTAGACCCCGTTTATGGCATTTAACACAGGGGACTGGAATTCAACGTGACCCAGATCTGTCACCGAGCAGCTGTTCATGAAATACTAAGAGCTTGGTACGCTTGATTATTTACATATCATATAATGGAATGGCGGTCTGTTCTGTCGGCTAGTTTAATCAAATATTAAATTCGATCGTGCACCGTTGTTAAATAGAATAAATCATGAAACTGAACGACTAGACAGAGTTCGGATTCATTCAGCTGGAAATCGTACTAAACCAAAAACTATCGCTCAATGAAGAGTTATTCCATTTATGGCTGCTTCGCGATACACGTCTCAAATATTATTTTATTTCATCTTAACTGTCAGCTGTGTGCAGATCGCCAAGAATATGTAAATCAGAAGACGATCTTATCGTTAGGCCCGCGCTGATAGTGTACATAAGCTTTCGTGATTGTTCGATAACGCGGTGAGCTTGGATTCTTTCTCTGGTACGTGTAACATCGTGTCGAATCGTACGAACGCATTTGCGATTGCCACTGCTTATCGGCCGAGACGTGTATGCTGAAATTTTCTATCATTACGGGGCGTGTCTACGAGTGAAAATATACCCTTTGGCAAACGGAACGAACATTTGTCGGCTTTTACGCGGAAAAAATTTCGTCGATAACTTGATAACACGGTATTCCTTCTCCCGTGATACCGTCGAAATGCACGATCATTAAGTTTGGAGAAATTTCAGAGTTGGACGAAATTTCGTTGCTTTTTCAAAATTTCTATCTTATTTATCTTCGTACAATCATACGCACCGTATTGGTAAAGTTAGAAACTAAACGAAATAATATTCGAGATACATACGATATATCGTGAAGCAGCTGTAGCTGGAATAATCTTTCACCGAGTAATAGTTTGGTCTAGTACAGTTCCTATTTGGATGAATCTGAATTCTATCTAGTCTCTCGCTATCGTATCGTGTTTAGAAAGAAGCAGCTCACACAAGAATGGCCTAATATTTATCATCACGATTGCATAAAACATTAAAGGGCGAATAAATCGGCCAGTGCCCTGGCCGTTTCGACAAAAAAGAAAATCAGAAACTCTTGAGGTATATTAAAGTTTTACGAGAGCAGTTAAATTATGAGTGTCTACGGAGATTCTGAAAGCGTTCGGGGATCTTTAATTTCGAGTAAAAGGTGAAGCGACCTTTTCGTAATTTTCCGAGCACGTAAAAATATGAAACGTGGAAACTGGACCTTCTTCGTTAAAATTTAATTCCTCCATTTTTCCCTTACCAAGATGTTACTTTTAGCAACCTATCGAACTCCGCGAGATTTTGTCAAAGTTCAACGAATTTAAAATTTAGATAGTTTAATAAAAATTTATACGCGTATCTTATTGCATTGCGAACTTTGTCCTGTTCCTTCTACTTCTCTGATACAAGTTGTATAGTTTATTCGTCGGTGGTTCTAGCGTTAAGATAAAACGTTATTTTTCACCAAATTTTAGGAGCTCTCGGGGCTCTCCAATTTCCATAACTGTCTACAATTCCGGCAAAAAGGCAAAGTATCAAATTAAAATCCCCTGAAACCTTGATACCATATATCTCTGACCGACGAGCACCGCCATCGCGCCATCTACGCGCTTAAATTATTAAGTTCCCCGAAAAGTCCGTGTCCATGAACACTATCAGGCGTGCCAACATTTTAGAAAACTGCCTAAAATTCTGGCAACGACGTCTCAAACATTCGTATAAAACGGAAAGACGATCCTAATCGAATTTTCAGGAACTTTTTAAGGCCGCGTTCACGGCCGAAATAGAAATATGCGGGGAAACACGCGAAGAAAGGTTAATTCTGCATGAAGCGGTAACCTTGCGAGATAAAAGTGTACTTTCGACGGAATTCATGTTTGAAAAGGGGTCGAGAAGGTTTAAGCGTGCAACATACGGGAATTCGGAAAGTCGTCGGCATGTCGCTTTAAAGGAACAATTTCGTAAATCAACCGACTCGTGAGAAGTTCGCACCCTTATCTATTCGACTGGTGGTCCACTTTCGACCCCGTGGAACCCCTTAACCGTCTCATCCACGGTCTCCGAAGGACCATACGGCTCGAACATGCGAGGGTGAATTTTTTCCCGTCGCTACGTGCGACGAAAAGTGAAACGTCGAGGCGCCTTCGAAGCTCACGAAATCGTCGACCAGGCGCGACAAACCTGGCACCGTCTCGATTACAGCTTATCGGTGCTCGAACATGTCCATGCTAGTTTGTGTTTTCGACCAATTTTCTTGATAGAATCCTATGACTGGGAAGTTTTTCTCTAATTGCAGTTTTGTGAGAAACTCGAGAAATTGTTATACGAAATAAAGGACTAGGGTAGTTTCGTCTGTAATTATCGAAACAAGAAGTTGATGGAATTTTGTCGTGCCACCATTTTGGAAAATTTCTCAGCGAAAATGGCACGGTATCTAAACAATCCCGACGAAAGGATGACCCATAGAGTAAAGACGCGATGATGGAAAAATACTGTGCTGGATTTGGCAGCTATATAAACGTGAAGACCGAGTTTCACAGTGGTTTAACGAGAATGAAATATGTTTCCATTTTTGAAGTAATTTTCAGAAGTTCGAGGGTAAATTAACGCGACAAGTTTCCAGGCTGAACTTTAGAAACACACAGCGTGACTTAAAATACGATACCATATTTCAAACTCAAAGATAATTCTAACAAACGCTAGATTTGTCATATAGTATAACTACTACTTCTCTCTCTCTCTCTCTCTCTCTCTCTCTCTCTCTCCCTTGGAAAATTACAGAAAAATTACATTATCTACCCCTTATACTCTCATACGTTTAAAATTAAGAAATTTGACAAAAATTTTATACAACGACAGATATATCAAAATATTGAACACGTTAAATATTTCCAAAATTCGTTTTCACGAATGGAATTTTCAGAATGGAATATTTCCAAGACTCGCTTGACTGTGAATTCAATCGTTCGCGAGAATCTATTTTTACAGGGAACACGCGATTCCAATTTTACAGTTAAAGAATGCCAGACATGAACTTCGATCTTAAGTCTCGCGAATATGTCAGCAGTGCATTCCCGGTCTAATTAAAATATGACCCAAAGCAAAAAGAGTCAGACAGTCTCGTTTTAATCGACCTGCCGTCATTTGTTGTCCCGCTATTTTCACAAGTGGGTTATCGCGAAAGGTCGTTGCACGTACACATGTATATGATGGGATGCTGCAATGGGCAAGTTGATGAATTAAACCGCAGGATCTTAATTAAGGAATGATATTCTCGAAACGAAGTCCTCGTTTGTGAATGACGCATAAACGTCGACGTTAACGTTCCTGGGACAGAAAATGCGTCGATTACTGGGAACGTCGCGTTTCTGCCAGACAATCAACTATCGAGTGTCGTTCCTGTTTGGAATATCCTTTTTGAATAACTACACGGATTGGAGAATCATCGACTAAGATGTTGATGGAAACGGGATTATACGCGATATTTTATACAGACAGTTCAGTTCAAAAATAAAAATAGACTCTATCGTGTGCATCATTGGATGGATAATGTCAATCACCTCGTAACTAATCAGCGATAAAAATATAAGAAATTCGAAAAAAGATCGCACTTTCGCAGTCTAACTATTCTAATGTCTAGTTAATCACGTTCAATTGCACAAATTATCCGGAATAATCCCGCCAATCACCTCAAATAGCCAAAACTGAAAAGAATATGTTGTCAGGAATAGTACAGTCGATCCAATTATCTACGTCACCCAAGGTATGTGCAAAATTTGCAACTAATTCACGTTTCTATAATTGAACTACGCCAATCACCTTGAAACGATTTCAATTTCATGAGCCAATAATATATTTTACTTTGTTCGATGGAAATTGGAATTTATTTATTTAAACGCTGAACAAACCTAACAGAAACGACATGAAAATTACTCCTTGCGCAAAAGCTCGCAAAGCTGAAACGAAGACTCAAAGTTCCCTTAACCAACAATTACCAACCATATTGATGATGAGAGCGCCATCTCGGATGCTCGACTCTAATATATTTCGTCGTTTACGAGAAGCGAATTAAAAGGGATTTTCCTCTTCCTTTACAAAAAGATAGCGCTTAAAAGCACTGTAGAGGAGGCGGAAACTGAGCAAAAACTGGATAATATTCTCTTGCATACTCGTTGAACGCATCGATTCGGTCCCGCGGGATCCAAAGCTTTGCTGATCAACTTTCACGTCCGCTCGTTTCGCGTGGAATTACCAAACGTAATATCGCCGGTGCCGTTTTATTCTTTGCGGCGTAATCAAGTCGCGAGCGTCGCTCAAAGGACGCGCAATAAAAGAAATCAAATATCAATACGGCGTGTCTCGAAAGAAATGAACAGTGAGAAAGCTGGAGACGCGCCGGTAACAGACCCGGAAATTGTACAGTAGCCACTGCAGTCACGTCCCTGAAATGTGCTCTTTGTTAACGGCTTCCTGCTCTTAATAAACTCGATATTAATCGTTGCCCTTTCTTCTTCTTTTTCGTTGTTCTTCTCTTCTCTTTTCGTTTCTTTTTTGTAACTGCTCGCTCTTTTCCGCCTCCTTTCCCCTCCTTATTAGCACGCTGGGCAAATACTTGAAACGTATCCGGCTCCTTTTCCTGGTTATTAAGCGGACGTTGGCTAGACCGGACGTGTTTGCTGCGAACTCTCATTATACCATTCCCGGGATACACGATTTCTCCATGGATTTTTGAGTAGTTTTATAGGCGAGGGTGGTCGAGAGATGATTCGTGTAAATTAAATTCATGGAAAAGTGGATCGAGCGTTTTAGAAAACTTTAGACGCTCGTAGCTTGTAGAAGCTCGATTTTAACTTGATTTATCGATGGTTCTTCTAATTCGAGTTAATCGAAAGGAGATGTCTAAAAATTCAATTGTTTTTTCAATGTCTGCGTATTTTTTCAATCGGGGTGGTTATTTCTTCGCAGACATTTTTTCCCGAATTATTTCCTGATCTCGTTGCAAGTTAAAATCGAAGTTTTGAATTTTAATGTTACACTCTATATTACTTTTGATTCGTAAATTTATCATTTCAGAGGTAGAATTTAAAACATCTGTTGATAAATTTTCACAAAGGCAGTGACGAACAATCGAGCGTAAGTAGAGTAACTGGTTAATGTTAAATAAGAAAATTGTGTATTTGACAATTCTAAATTATGGATTTATGGATTCTTTGAGAGACGAAAATAAAAGTTCGGTCGCTGTAAGCGATAAAACGGATCGATGAGATCCGCGCACAAACAAATTGCGAAGGACATTGTCGAGCTTTCGATGAATTCGTGAAACATTAAAAATCGAGTGGTGTTTTCCGTCAAAACTTTTCAATATTCGTAAAATATTGCATCCTCGTCCATCTCGATACCCACTTCAACACTTTTCACTTCGTTTGAACGCGTGCCCGAATATTGTTCGAAATATCTAAAAATACGTCGATATCATCGATGATACTCGTTCTTTTTTCTCTTCTTTCGCTCGGATACGTAGTATTGCATTTCGAGTGGATCCAACTTTGAACCGAGATGATCTAAAATATCCCCAAAAATAAGTGCGTATTTGACGAGAAATTTAATGTCGAATACAAAAAAAAAAAAAAAAAAAAAGAAACTACTGGTTTATTCCTTGAAAAAAGGAATTGATATCGAAAAATTCGATACAAAGAGAGTTTGATACAATGCCTTTAATATCTCTGTGAAATATCTAAAATATATAAAAACTCAAGTATGTTTGTTCGTGTCGTTCCATGGAAAAAAAAAAACCCAACTTCCAACTTCCTACTGACCACTCTCAATCAGGAACCTTCGAATGTCTAATAACATTCAACATAACATAAAAAACATTCGTCACACTCTAGGAACGCGACATACGACAGGATTTGTTCGTCATAGGAATTTTTACCGTGCAAAAGGTTATGTCCCATTAAATATAAAACGGGTATAGCATGCCTGTGAAATCGATTTCCCTGGTGAAGAGGACTTGGTCGATTCAGAGATCATCGTATCGCGTCGAGCACGTCGGGGAAGCCCTCGATACGCCGCCACGGCACGCAACAGTCATAATAGGGAAGAACACAAAACACGTAAGCGTGTGAAAGTCCCTAGAAAAAGGATTTTCCGCTGCACGCTCCTCCGTATGTGAGAAATGCCTCGCAATTCGCGTCTCTACGGACGAGAACGTGGAGGGTCTATCGATATCTTTTCTCTCCTATTGAAAAATTTCTTCAAAGCAAATTCGATCTACCGTGAGATATTTTTTATTCAAATAAATCCTTCATATTTATACGGAAATTCGATTTCTACGGACGTTATTCGTCGTTTATTATACTACAACTGGTCCTACATGATTGTAATACTATTCGCAATATAATGCTGTTATAATATATATATATGTATAAGTGTACTTTGCTAAAAACGAAAAGACTTACGATATTTTGGCGAGTTTTTAATGTATTGATAAACACTTTGCATATTTTGTTTATCAAGAGCTTAAATATTTGAAGCAACATAGGTTCCAATTTTTGAGTCGGAGAGTTTTATAAAGAGTTTAATGCCCCGGAGACTTTTGAAATAAATATTTAAAATAATATGGAGGGTAGAAAATAGCTTCTGTCTGTTTAAAGTAATGCCAATTTAAATACTCGTTAATTTTGAAAGGACGTCGCGCGAGTATTTGAAAATGGATGGAATCCACGTGGAAAAGGGTACAGATTTCCCGCGCGATGGGCAATAAATAACAACTAATAGTCTTTCTATGGTGAGGTGAAAATTTCAACCGGGCGCGCCGGTATTCAAGCTTTATCGGCAGAATTTAAATTTCCAGCTTTTAAAGGCAGCTCACCGGATTTTAATTGGAGATATTTAAATTCCAGCTTGCAAGGATAAGTTAAAACTGCATGTGTAAGTAAAAATATTCTTTCATCTATATTCCGCGAGCGAGAAGGATTCTTCGTTTAAATATTTAAAACCTCCGATACGACACATATCGTTCGACAGAGTGAAAATCGAATCCCATCGATTCCGACCACGAGAGACAATGAACCTATGTCTATCAATATGAAAATAATTCATTAAGAATATAAAGGTCATTGTAGAGACATCTTTTATCGACATCTGCGCTTCCTTCGACGTGTATATTCCATAATTCAAACTGACACAAACTTGGCTACAAACTTGTTTAAGTAATAATGTAATATTATTTTCGAATAATTTAATTTTAGCGTGTACACACGCTCCATTTAAGAACGCTATAAAATAGCAGTGTCGAGAATTTTCTAAGATACTTTCCCCGCTTAAAAAATCAATTAACGACAATCGATAAGAATTAGTTTTGTTACAAACGACTTAACAGACATGTACAAAATAATTTCACATAGAGAAGGATTCTCTTTGGTAGATATCTTTCTACCGGAAATGAACAAGCTCGAAATATAATTATTAGTAAAAGTGATATAATTTTCTGTCGAAACTTTCGATTAACAACGACCACGCGAGAGCTTGGAGACTCGCGTTCCTCGAGATCCATCTTAGGACCAAGGAATGATATTAATTATATAATCTCGAAACGTTCCTGATGTTGAAACTTGTTTGAAAGTTTCTGTCCTTCGAAGTATCGAAGCAAGGTATCGCTTTGAATGGTACAATTCGACTCGATACAGAGTCTTCCATTATCTATTGCCGAGAGAGGTCAACATCGTGGGATCTTCCAAACGTGGTCAACGCTAATGAAGAGGACAGCGTGAACGATACTGATTGCATTCACCGAAATGTTTGTATTTCTCTGGCTGACGCGGATGGAAAAGCGAAAAGCGTGAACGAAAACGATTATATGTCAACTTCTGACGAGAAACGTTCGATATAACAAATGGCAACTCCGTCAAGTTTTGAGGTTAGATCGAATGAATACGTGTTTGAATTGAAACCTCGGGATTTCTGTTAGCCGACGCGAGCATTCTTTCATTAATTTCGATCGAATATCAAAAAGTTAATTATGATTGGTTTCGCTAAAGAATTAATTTCCAATTAAATAAATACGTTTACGTTTTCCTTTTCTAATGAATGAGAAAATTAATGATTGGAGGAAATCATTCCTTCTTCAGCAAAGAAAAATTTAAACATATTTATTAGCGAATCCTAAGATTTGCAAATAACCAAGTATCACATCGCGATAATATCGATCACCTTGATCGAACAGAATATCGCAGAAAAACCTGTACTCAAGCAAGCCACTCTTCTCGTAAAGAAGAAAAAGAAAACTTGTTCCAACATAAACGAGTGGAAAGCAAGAGACTAAGAACAGCAACCACTTAGAAATCACACAGACACGATCTTTGAAACGTCTCTCGATACTTTGCAAGGATCCTAGGGATCCCTAGACAAGCCGGGGCGAAACTGTAGGCATTGTGCATACATACAAATGACCCGCATAAAAATGTCATGCCGCTTCTCAGGGAAAACAGTCGAGTAGCTCTATTCCGCGGGTCTCGCTGACAAATACGTGCTCGCGAATAGGTCGCGTCATATTCAGGGAAAATAAAGCGTGGCCGGGACTCTCCGTTCGCGTATATCGCTTATTGGTATGCCACTGACACGCCAGTCCAATTTCGTTACCGACGTCTGCGAATCGCTGAATATCATCTGCTCCATTGAAATTCCGCTATAGCCGTGAGACGCGATATCGCATTTGTCTCCCTGACTGCGTTACCTAAACGATCGCGTTTTGCACCAGCGGCCCTTATCCCGCCTACCAACGCGAACGTGAGCACGTATCGATCACGTGCATCCAGTGTTTTTCTATCTAGAAATCCATTCACGAAACCGATAATCGATCTCTTCGTTCATCACGAGGATTTAGGCGAACCTTCGAATTAATCCAGTTTCGTATATGGATATCGCTCGTCAACGCGTCCAAACCAAACGAGCAAATGATCTTTCGAACAAAATAACGCAAATAATTTCATACTTTTGCGCCTGCGCCGCTCTTCTCTCGTCATACCCTTGCTTTCGACATGAATTTTGCTTTGTCAAATAACGCTCAGTTAAATTTGCAACGTTGTAAGGAAAATATAACCAAGCACCTAGTTATTTATGGGTTATTGTATACATTGTTACGTACTCTAGTTGATCTTGGTTGTATTTAGTTACACGCTCCGGTTGGTCTGGTTGCATCTCGTTATACGATCCCGTTGGTTCAGTTACATGTAGTTACATGGACCTACTTACTTGCAGGAACGAACTTGATAATAGCGAATTCAATTGTCATTTAGCAAATTGAAGAAGAACGAATCTGTGCCACGGAAGATATCGCAAGGGGCAAAAACTGATCCAAATTATGTATTATTTACTTCTCCAAGAGGAAGTTTAGATACGAATGGTCGGATTTTCGGGTTGCGCAAGTGCTTGGGAAAGGTAATGAGGATTTTCTAGAGGATTAGCAAATTTTTGGGGTTAGAGAAATTCCTCGATGAAGATTTTTCGGTCACGGAGCTTTTTACGAGGAAGTACAGAAGATTTTAAATTACGCATATTTTTATAAAAAATGGTAAACCTTTTAAAGTTAGTTTTATAAATGGTGGCAAAGTATTATCTCGCTACAAACAGTGGACGTAAAAGATAATTTCAAAAGGAAATTCAGATAAATGGACAATTTTAATTATCTCGAAAATAGACAGAATTTTTATAATAAATTGTTCGATTATTATTTACCCTATCTTTAATCTGCCAATTATCTGTATTTGAGAAATTTGTATTTAAGAAACGTAGGAAGTTGTTGATTTTGAATTAAGATTGTAAGAATTCAGGATGAAGAATTACTTCCAGAGATTCTGTACATCCACGATTTTAATCTGTCAACCAATTAGCCGACATAGATTAAACCAATTAGATTCGTGCTTCGTAGCCTGCGACTGTAATTATTGCTATGAAGAATTGCAGAAATTTCAGTATGAGAAACTTTCGAAAATTTACATAAAGATTATCGTTTCTTTACTGTAACAAGTTTAACGTTTCTTGAAGAACGAAATATTTAATGTAATTCTTGAATTGTTGTTTGAAAATATTATCCTTTAAAATATCCAACGTAAGTTTTAAATTATTCGTATCCTTATAAACAAAGATTTTTATATTATAAATTAATAGTCTTAAGTCGTCAAAAGTGATAAATTCATTTTTAAGGCTAGAAATTGTACAATTTAATATGCACGCACATTATGGAGGTTCGATTGCCATTATCCGCAATTAGGGACACGGCTAACCTTTATATTATCCGAAGAACGTCCAAGCGATTACGCGTTGCGCTTTGTTTGTATCTATTATAACATTCACGTTGTACAAATAACACGTGTCGTGTAACACGCCACAGGATGCATAATAACTGCAAACAGCAATTATTCTGGGGAATTGGTCACATGTTTCTCGTGTGAATGATTGGATAGAATCTTCCACCAATAGTTCACGTTTTCACTGGAAACAATCTAATTCTAACTGATTCGATGCGTTATTGAGATACATATTCAGACACGATCATCGATAGTCGGACAAATTTGTGTCATTTCGTATATTTTAAGTTGAATGCATCCGCAAAATTCAACGGAATCAAACGTTTGTTATACGATACAACATAATGCCAAACCAAGCTCTACGTTGAATAAAAGTCTTGCCGATCACCAGGCTGGACTTAAAATTTGGACACATTATGCAAACCCCGCTCCAAACTCTCGTCTGCCCCTCCCCCTAGAAACCTGGGGTAGCATCTTGGCGGAGGAAGCATTAGACCAGGTAATAGCCCTTACCATCGGCAGCCCGTAGGCCGATCAACCCCCGTGTGTTTTCGTGCGCCGACAGCGAGCGGAATCATTGCGAATTCTCGTAATTCCCTGCCGTCCGTGAAAGGGTGGTTTCGCGGGTGTGTGAGGGTGTACGGGGACACGGCCAGGGTGGTAGGCGCCTCTCTTTCCTACGGCACGCTCGAAGCACCCAGGGGCAATTGAAACTCACGGCCATTTACTGCATTTCAATAATGGTTTCCCATCCCTCCTCTTCGCGTTTCTCTCCCTCTGCACCCCCCGTGGGCACCCAACGCCCGTGGCCGCGTACGTGCAACACAGTAGAGCTCGGTTGCTGCTCCACACCCGCTCACAGTCGATTTACCGTGAGCTTTATGGAACACACCGGGGGCAGAAGTAACCAACGGCTAACTATCTCGTCTATGGACGACTGTATTATTCGATGCGGCCCCTAACATAGCCACGTGCCGACGTGAGCACCGTTTTATGCTTCCGGGAAAAGTCGTTCCGTGTGAATGGCTGTATTTGTGTTTGCGTGTGTTTGGCTCTGTATGAGGGACGTAGGCTGGTGGAAAAGATGGGAAATACGTACCGCGACTGCCTCGTCTTTGGTTTAGAGGAAATTCGAAAGCGTCAGCTTGGATATATTTAAGAGTTGTTGAATCATGTGCAGGGGGTATTTGTCGTTAAGGACGATTTTTAAAGTAACTTTGATTGTACTTGAAATTGGATGTATTGGATAATTTAACATTCCGACAATGAGTCGTTTAAGCGGAAGAATAAGATTAAGTTGTTATCGCCACGTGTTTGCTAAACAGAACCGTACACAGATATGTAGATTCCCAGCAGAAGTGAAATATTCCACTGAACTCGTATAGATGGCAACACAAACTTAACTAAATCACTACTCGACCGAGTTATTTGATCCATGTGTGCAAACCAGTTGACTAAACTACTCCAACTAAGCTTTCGGTTGCGTCTAAACCGGATTAGCCTCCCAATGATCCTTCGGAAGATTCGTTCTTACCGCATGCAGTGTTTTCTATGCGAATTTAATTCTTCTTTGTTTTTTCGATTCAATATTTAGGCGGCATAATTTTCTCATAGAATAAAAATTGACAAAGAAGAAGAAAAGACAAAGTTTCAATATTGATATTAACAATAATAATGCCTTCCTAAAGGCAGTCGTTATAAATTTACATTATTTCGCGAAAATCTTCATTGATTACGTAAACACGATACAAACTCGAAACTTCGTTTAGTCATCTCTTAGAATCAAAAGCGTTTTAAGCAATCGTTAACGACATCCGAAACGAAGTTGAAAATTCAAGAAACGAAATAACTTCGTGCAATCTAAACTTTTAATCAACGTTACAGTTCAGGACACTGACAAGTTTCGTTGGATTACAAAGTAACCCGGTAAACAACTGAACATTTTGAACATTTTAAGCACACAGTTGTACATTTCATAATTGTATACGAGATAAAAATAGATAAAACACGAATTGGAAAGGAAAAGAGCAGAAAAAATTGACTTTAAAGCGTTAATAAAAATCTCTGTTTAATCCATCTTCTTTTTTTTTTTTATTTTTTATTCGTCTCGACCATAAAAGGGTTCGTCGAATCCATTTTCGTCGGATAAAGTCTATCATGTCGAGCAGAGATATCTGAAAAATGTTTTATATCCTTCAACGCACCGAATACATCGAACGCCCTACTATTTTCATGCTAAAATCCACGTTTCGATTTCGTTATATCGTTTCCGACTTATCGACATTCGTCTTCTGTTTCGCCCGTTGCAAACGCGGTTCACGTACTTTGGTTTTATAATATTAAGATTTTAAGAAACTTTATCATGCATACGTAATTTAGTGGAGACCGAACGAATTTGGAGTTTAGAAAATTCAGAAGTAAGATTAAAAACGCCAAACTTTGAAGATCCAACGCCTTTAAATTCACAAGTAAGATCAGTCGAAACTCGAGAAATTCAAAGCTGTGGAAATTAGAAATTCTGAAAACTCACAGCGTAGACGATCCAAAAACTTCAAATTTACTAATTCCAAGAACTTGATATAACTATTCTACCTTAAAAATCCCAAGATCCGGCAGGTTTCCAATTCTAAATTTCTACAGGTCGCACGAAACTCTCCAAAAGATTCGACAATTCTTACGTTACAAAACATCCACTCGAATTCCCAAACGTCCATTAACGATCAAAAGTACCTTGTTCCAATTACTTAGCGACATTGTCAAAAAAAAAAAAAAAAAAGAAAAAACACATGCACCAATTTATCAACCGCTCCATCGATTAAAACCACCCGTGTTTCCATACTGCACAGTAGACGAAGGTCTAAATAATTGAGATGGATATTTTATCGTTGTCCTGTCAGGTTTCCATGAGCACGGGAACGCCGTGGTAGGTCGACGTAGCGAGCGAAACAGAACGAGAGATAGAGGGAGTATACGGATTCGGTGAAATTTGAAATCGAACAAAATCGCCCGAAGGCAACGGCGAAACAAATTTCACCCATTAGCAGCCGACGCGACGGAGGATACATGTCACGCCGCGGTTGTCATCAATACAAATATCTGCGCGAGATACCTGTCCATATTCTCGTGGTTCAGCCATGGAATCGTGCGTACGGTTCCATACATGGAAAAACCTCACGAATTTGTTCGATGAAATTCGTACATGCTAACTGTATACCAGCTATGAATACCGCGAACATGATCGCGTTAACCGAGTACGTCTAAAAACTGGACGATTCGCCGGTCCCGACAGGAGAAGCTGTTCATTTGCGGCGATGTTTCCTAACCTCTTTAACGTTCCGACTCTGTCTTATGAAAGATAATAACATGCGGGCCTGTCCCTTATTTGGATAAAAAGATAGCTTCGATAAAGCGCTTTTTCAGCTTTGATGAGTTAAAGCTGTCTTGTTGTTGCTTTAGAACTGCGCTGAAGAATAAATATGTTACTATACATTGACCGAATTATTTTGCAACACGGTAACCGAAATCGCTATGTTCGGGTCATGAAAGAGCCTATAGTATTCTAGGATTCTAGAATTAAGAATGAAAATCACGGAAGAAAGAACCTATGGAACAGTACCAGCCTACCACTTGAGTAATTGTTAGGAATGCGTGGGAGGGAATAAAAATGGGGATCTCCCTCTAAAACAGCTGTTACCTGGAGAGCGGATTCCCAGGGCTCTCGTGTCTGCGCCGGACACAGAAGCGGAGGACACAGCGCGAGAGTGCTCCTGGATTTAAATACAATAACCCGGGGCTATTGTAAAAAATATACACGGCCACGTGCACGTGGCTGCACACCAATAGCCCGGCCTTATGCATGCGGCTCGATCGCTGGTATTTCCACTCGCCAAATAACAAGTATACACTCGGAACCCAATCAAGCGTGTTATCCCATATTCCACTGACCATCCATCCCATCGATCCTCGAGGATCCATCGCACCGATGATCCCACATGTGCGCGTCATCGTGCATTTTCAGAAGTTAATCGATCGATTTTTCAAATAATTTTCTGTCTTTGTCCGAGTAACTGAATTATTACTCTATCTCTATAAAGTTTCCAGACATAGGCATAGACCTAACCCCTCGGGCCTCTTGTTTATTTAACTAGATTGAATTTTCGTTCAAGTTTTCGAAGGTATTTTCTCAAAATTCTTTCTACGTTTTGGGGAATCACGTGTTAAAAAAGAACATATTCAATTGTATCGCGAGCTTATCTCATTCAGTAAGATTGGTAACCCGTAGTTAATATAATTTATCATTTTTCTTTTTTACTATATACTTTCGAACTTTATATGAATGGAGGGGGAATTCATTTGTTATGCGATATTATCTACAAGTTTGATAAGGGTAGCTTCTTTTTTTGTTATAAGCCTCTGAATTTTAAATGTACACACATGAATAGAAGATGAGGTTAAATCATCATTAGCTACGTATGGTGGCGAATCAAGCCAACGATCGCTAAAGGAAAGGGGAGCGTGTGTACATACGTATCTCTAAGCGAGTGCAAACGTGGCCGCGCATGTAATATGCGGTGTAATCGCATTCCTATGCATGTAACAAACCCTGTAGATACAGTGGATTGTCTAATGGACGACACATGTTAAATATTCCGCCGGTATCGATACCATAGGGAGATTACTCTGATCCACGTGTTTCGTGTCGCTATCATTCGACCGCATCCTTCGCGATTTTTCATAACATAATGGGGCATTAACGTATTGAACGGGTCGAGCACCAAATATTGGAGAGTCACTTTGTAGATTAAGCGATCCATCATGCGACCACTCCTGCCGTTGTTTTATGTACCATTCGTTCGTTTTGTTTAGTTATTTTTCTTCTGTACTTGCGTGTGATAAAACTTAATCGAAACTTTTACACTGAAACTCTTCGGCGTACGTTATGCTTGTTTTACGTTATCAGATTAATCTAATCTGAGATAACTTTTGAGTAAAGATTTTTCAAATAACAATATACATGTTCCAAGTAATGATTACCTTTTCTAATTCAACTATTATGCAATTTTTAAGAATATTCCAAACAAGATACTATTTATATTGAAATATCCTATTGGATTTCACTCATTCAAATATTTCATAATATTTCCAACTTTAGCAATAGAATGACAAACTAAAAATGTGATATAAATAAAAAGTAAATCGCAAAAAGTACGAGGATTTGAAGATGAAGCAAGGAAATCGCTATAATTGAAGGAACAACATCTTTGCGTTGCGTGTACACACTCACGGCTACTATTATCAGCGACAACGAGAAAGAACTCCTTTTTATATAGGAGTTCGTGAATGGTACGAGTGATAAGAACCACAATAGTCGACGGGGCGTTTCTGTTTGGCGGGTGTATATTTTTCCAGCGCGCATAGAAATATTCTACGGATTCACATAAAACGCAATAGCAAGCTCGAGAACGTCGGTATCGATGATGCTTCGGGGCTGTTCGCGTTTGATTGAGCACGAAACAGTGTGCTACCTAACTTGAAAAAGATCTCTGAAAAGGGAAAAAGATTTTCTCGCTTTACACGTCTTTACGTAATCCCTTCTTTGCATACGTTTCAGTGCTTTCACGCTCGATACGTTTGAACGTAGTTACGTATGCGACAAAAATTCTTTTGTCGAGGCCGGTTTGCAATTGTTCATTGCTGTCTGTTGAACGAGATCCCAGAAATATTTCGATAAAAAGGTAAGAAATAATAATAGAAAGTATCTCGAGTCATTTATAACGCAAAAGTTTATTATTTTACAAAAACGTGGCTTAAGTCAATTAGTCGTATAAAACATATTACATCGAGTTTGTTCCTATTGTCTCCTCTTCTTTGCTTTCATCTGTGTTCTACGACTTTTTCCTAATCTCTGTTTAGGCTTCCCCCCTTTATTTTTCAAACCTTTCCCTGGCTTCGAAGGCTTTCTGTATTCTGAAACATCCGCAGAGCTTGCCCTTGTGTTCTTCTTACTGCCACGTTTCTTCCCACCAAAACCATACTTAGCATCCCTCATTTTTCGCTTTGCCGCTACCTTCTCATTCACCGCTTTACCTTGAGGTTTCTTTTTGTCATCTAAGAAATCTAAATCTTTTCTCACACCCTTGCGATATTTTTTAACCTCCTCTAATAATTTTCTCTTTTCTGCGTGCCTTTTCAGAGTTGCTTCTATTTGCATTTGCTTTCCTACTTTCCTCTGTTGTCTCAGTTGTCTGACCTTCTCCGACCTTTGTGCTATTATTTGCTGTCTCATTAAGTTTTGTCTAACCTTTTGCATATGAGTATCTGATTTTGCCATTTCAGCAAAATAATCGTCGGGTCTGGTTGTTGGAATACCAAGCTTTTTCAATCGTACGATTGCATCCATAACAGCACCCTGTGCTTGTCTGTGAAACATCGTTTCCCTGCGAAAGTCATTTAGAACAGGATCTTCAGCCGGTTCGTACTGTGGTAACTTCTTATTCCCTTGTAACTGTTTAGAACGCCTTACTTCTTGTTCCTGCATTTGCAATGCCAATTCCGGCGCTAAAGGTGCTGGCGCATTAACCATGTCTAACCTTTCGATCCATGGCAAATCCAGTTTAAATTTCTCTAGCTTGTTTTTCATAAGGTTCTGCGAATAATATCAATTATAAGGACGAACTTTTTGTCACTTTCTTCAAAAAATTAATCAACTAAGTTACATTTAAGAATTAATTATCTTTATACTTACAACACAGTTTTTGTGTTCTTTTTTTTGTTTTTCAATTACGAGATTCAAACCTGGTTTCAACAAACCCTTCGCATAAGCTTCTTGTAACTATACACGTGAAAAGAGAAAGGTTAGAAAAAGATTATGATAGATATTTTGATGTGCAAGTGGTATTTACTTCTTCGTCTGATGAATTGTATTCCGAATCCGATTCAGAAGACGCTTCCGCTTCTTCGGTGTGCAATATAACCTTCTTCACTTTCATTTTTTATATTAAATTTAATAAATACACAAATTTACAGTATTAAAACAATACACAGTGTGCACCTACACGCCTTTAGCGCAATCTACTGGAAATACAGGGCTATGTTTCAGGCATGATACTTGAACGATAAGCAAGCTTCCTAAACAGTTCTCAAATATAATTAAAATGAAATATTAAAAATTGTCCCCTTTACTCCTCCCAATAGTTACTCTTATGTGCATATTAAAAATTGTAAACCTCCACGTTTCTTTTTTGTGTCGTAAAAAATTTTGATATCATGATATTATTTCAGTTTTACTATAATTAATTCTATTTAAATTTAAAATACAAATTGCATATATAAAATTGTATCCTTAAAAAGTGCACAATGTTCAATATCCAATAAAATGAAATTGCGTACAATTTCTATATCAATTCAACCAATTACAGATCATATACTCTATTAACAACTGTTTGCTATCGCAATAGAGGAAGTATATTGTATGTTATAAGTTACATAAGAAGTAGAATCTGATATCTTATCTCTGATTCTATGAAAAGATACGGAAGAAAAAATAAATGTAGTTGGGATGAATCGCGTTGGCAATTTCAGTCTTGACTGTACCCCTCGATGTGCAGAAATCCCGTGAGGCTCGCGTCTGATATATACTATACTCTATGCTAGGATTTTTTTATCACAGCTGGCTAACGACAGCGAAACATAATGACGGATAGTGATAAGAAACCGATGTCACGTTTATTGAAGCTCGCCAACAAATTCAACTGCTTCTACCTGTCAGGTAAGCGATATCGTTTCGTATAAGGGCGTCTCGCCTCTCTATATGCCTCCTGCACGATTTTGTAATGATTAGCGCATAGAAATTCGTAGCTTTCCGTCCTGTCTACTAAGATATTGATTTCGAGCCTCTTGTGTATTCTTTCACGTATTTTCAGCAAACTAATAGGAATTGTGCCTATCTTCCCCGGAGAGCATAAATGATTCTCATGAAACTCGCTACAATAATTTTTCCTACCATTATATATATATATATATATATAATGGTAGGAAATATAATGGTAATCAAAGATACATATATATATATATATATATATATATATATGTATCTTTGATTCTCCCTACTTTTCTCATAATAAATATTTTGTGTATTGTTGCTATATGTATATTTATCAAAGTAGATACCAAGGATGTGTATTGTATATCTTTATGAGGTGATCTGTATTATTATCTGTTTCTTGTACAATCTATACACAGATCTGTAAATAGAATGTATATTGATGAATATTTGTGAGATTCTATTGGTATTCTTTTCCTTTTTCCAGATTCAAGTTATAATAGGATTATTATGTTACTGTATCATGTTTTTCGTATTGACAAATACGTTTAATCTTCAGTTTTAATCTTTTTCATTTCCTATTTCTTTCGTTTGTTGCTTATACTTTATATCTAAATTCTAATTTTATTCTATAATGTCAATAATTGGATTAATGAAATGATTCACAAAACTTTCTAGGCTTTCACGCAGGTGAATGCAGAGCCTTTGTTGTTGATGGGCAACAAATTGGCCTTGTGCGTCCAGATGTAATGAAGGAATTGTTGAATTATCCACAGGTAACTCTGCATATCGAATTACAATAGATAATATGTCTATTAATATGTTTATGTAATCTTATCGTATCTATCTTAAATGTTTTTCATAGGTATTTCAAGTACATCCTGAGTATGTGCAACTGAATCCGGCATTTAGAGAATATGCAGAGAGAAGCGCTAGAGTCGAGGAAGTTTTGAAAGAATGGCGCGCAGGTGGGAAGTTTATAGCATTAAGAGGATGGAGAGAAGAGTGTTATGAAGTACGTGCAGAATTCAACACCCCGCCACTGTTCAAAATGGACCGGTCTGCTACATGTATGTACACTAATTACAATCTTACTAACATCTTTATCTATCTAACTAGACTCGTTTAACGTAATTCTTTACTTAAAAATTATTGTTCTATAGGCTTGTTTGGAATTCGCAAATACGGAGTTGACATTAATGGATACGTTATGGATCCCGTGAAAGGTTTATCAATATGGTTGCAAAAGCGTAGCCCAAACAAGCAGACTTGGCCTGGCTACTGGGATAACATGGTGAGTGGTGGATTGAGCGTTGGCTATGGAATTAATGAAACTGCTATAAAAGAGGCTGGGGAAGAAGCCAGCATTCCTAATAATCTTATTGCAAAACTAAAGAGTGCCGGCTGTGTATCTCTGTTCTTTGAAAGTGAAAGGGGTCTGTTTCCCAACACTGAGTTTGTATACGACCTTGAACTACCACCAGATTTTGTACCAAGTAACAATGATGGAGAGGTAGAGACTTTTGAATTGCTTCCAGTTAACGAATGTTTAGAAAGGATACTGTCTTCGCATTTTAAAACCACGTCGGTGCCAGTCGCGCTTGACTTTTTAATTAGACACGGATATATCACAGCGGAAAACGGTGAGTATACTTTATGACAATAAACAGTTACAGTGTCAAGTAATTAAAATATTCTTTCTTTATTTCTTTCTATTGCAGAGCCTAATTTTATAGAAATCGTGGAATTGCTTCATATACCTCTGCAAACCATTTATAATCACCCACAAAAAAAGTGTAAAATAGCCGCAAATGGTGAAGCAATCGAATCATTAGACAGAATTTAAGTTTAATTAGTCTTTAATTTAATCTCGCGTTTAAAATTAATCGAATCGGGCGGAGTTGGAATTTTTGTGATTTCTTTGTATTTGATCAATTTTTTGCAAACTTTATAGTAAGGAAAAGAAAAAAGAAAACGGTGCAGATTTATATACGTAAGAATTGCAAAATCATTAGAAGACACTAAATAATAGTTCAAATATTTCTAGAATTGATTTGACGGATTTTTATGAAATTCAAACTAACTCTTGTTTCCACGATATTGGAAAAGGAAAAAAAAAAAAGAAAAAAAAAAGAATACGTTATTTCAATAGATATATTGTCATAACATTTTTACTCATAAATATATTATTATTCCTTTTGTTATAACTTGAGTAGTTTTTATATAACAATAACGATGAAAGTATCAGGTAAAGACGATTTTATGATGACTTATACGAAAGACATACGTAGGGATGTTAACATAGCCATTATTAACTCAGCGACAGTTTCATAGGGAATGAATTCTAATTTATTGGGGATTTATTGATATATAACAACTTTGTAAAATTGGCACAATACAAAGAGATAATTTACGAAATGATCTTTAAGCAAATTCATTCGTCATCGTTATTCAAAAGGAGAGAAAATCACGCTACATCTTCCTCTGATTTCTACCAAACCATCGAACTGAATTTTTGCACAAGAACGAACGAAGAAGTTTTCGCCGATCGTACGAGTAATAATATCTAGACGTGTGACAACTTTTGATATACATCGATGTCAAATTAGAAGTATTATTCATACAGCATTCCAGAAGCATAGATTAAGTTTTCAGTTTCTAAGCAAGCAAGGAAGTGGGAAAACGAAAGAGTAACAATAGCTTTTTCTAACGTTTGTAATAGAATTTTTGTACTAAAAAAAAAAAAAAAAAACGAACTTGTACACCTAACAACAACAATGAGTGCGCATAAAATAAGAATGCAGTAATATCCTAATATTTTGCGTAGGATGTAAGATGAAATTCATTCACAGTATTATGAATGTGAATGCACAGTATACTATTTGATATGTTTAGAGTAAAAATGGAAAAAACGAAGAAAAAAAACAAAAAGATAAACATTTGTAGACGAATTATGTCGACGTATGTGTTCGTATACTATCAACTATGCTACCAACGAGAAAGACCCAGCATTTTCACTTGAACAACGTTTATTGGGAAGGGGAACAAAAGTGTTCGTATATTGTTTATTGTATGTAATATGTAGGTAGATTTTTTAATTCTCAACAATGATTGGTACCAAGGTTCTGATCAAGTGATATTATTAGATTGTGAAGAATAGTGATTGTATAAACGGCAAACGCAATCCTAGAAGCATCACTTTTTATCTTTTGTTTCAATGTTTTCAATGTGATATTTATTGCTCATTATACTTATTTGGCGACAATTAATTTATGTATTTACTATTTTGTTCATTCGATGCACAGAATGTCTAGTGTTCTTGCTTTGAAAGTATATTAACTATTATCAAGTATTTTTATAAGTTATTGTATTTAAATGATGCTTTATACCGCTTGCATTGCGTATGCCCTTAAATTAAGAGATTTTTTATACTGAAACTAGTTTCTACAAGATGAAGAGTCATTAGGTATGTTAAATTCAATATATAAATCGTTGTTGTAGATTCGATATTATTATAATTGCGTTTATGGATAAGCATTCTGAATATCTTTTTTAAGGAATTTTTCTACCAAGATCGATATTAGGCAGAATATCCGCTGTGACTTATATTATGTTAAATGTATTCGCTTCTTTTCGTTGCTTTTATTTCAATCCACTTAGCTAGATGACAGTAAGTGAGATCCGTACTGCTTAAGCATATTCTAACTTTAATTTAGTCCTTATTCGAACTAACCTGATGTGTTTAAATGAGTTCGCGATTTTTATAATCATGTACTAGTCATACTCGTCATCGCCCTATTATTTTTAATCCGATCATTAAATCTATGACTATATTTGTTTTTAAGTGAAACTAACATTTTTGTGATAGATATGAGTACGGCTGGCCATACTGTTTAATGCATGACTTAATATTTGTCAATGAATAAATTTAATCAAACTTACAATGTCATCGTTTCTATCTTCCTATCTTTCACTCCATTTTCTTCCCTGTAAATCCCACTCGATTAACATACAGATACATTATATGCTTTTTATGTTACTTTTATTTTAAGCATTCATTAACTAAAATTCAAATGTAAAGTGAAACTTTTACATATATTTCTGTTCATTGCACAAATGTTGCACTTAATTCTCATAGCTCTTTGTAGATATTGAATTACTATGAATTACAATCATCTAAAGTATTAATTGAAAAAGGAGAATCGGTTGCAATGACCTATTAGCTCAATAAATAAAGTTAAATGCTTTGTACTCTATCATTCTGCCCTTTTTACATGACCAGTAAAACTATGCTATAATTTGTTAAAAAGAATACTTGGGGACAGGTAATGAATCTTTTTCATCAAATGTTTAAATATCTTTAAATTCCAAGGATTTAAGTTAATTAACATGTTACTCAGAAAATAATTTTAGAATGGAATGTGAATGGAAAAAACAAAAATGTTGCTTTGCTGCCTTAAAATATAAAAAAAAAATTTTAATAGATTTTTCTACATTTTTAATTTCATAAAGTAATTATCATCTGATATAGTAAAGACATGGCAGTTTCCGGTACACTTATATTTCGAAAACTTGGGCAGCAGAAGGATTTTCCAGCAAGAAAGCAATAACAAACGACCAGGCTAGTGGGGATGCTCGAAAAAGTAAAAATAAAAAAAATTGTGCTAGAAAGCTGGTGGGGAGGCTTGACTTTGTCAGAAGAAACAAAAACCGACCAAATCACTACCCCTTTGAACACCAGTGGGGCAACAGTCCTGTGACTACTCTCTGTTAAACGCTTCTACAATACTTCCTGTTGAAGTTTGCCGTTATTTCCAAATTTTTCATTTATTTCCAGTTGAAAACTATTTCTAAATCCAGTGACTATAAATCAAACGAAATAAGTGCGTCGTGTGAAGTGTTATTTTGTTTATTAGGTATGGTGAACAAGTATCATAATTCAGCTATTTTTCGAAAGGCGATTGCGTTTGTAAACATTAGCTTTGTTTATTCGCTACGATTTTGTCAGTTTAATACTGACGGAACGCATCGAGGTTGCGTCATATTGCGAAACTTTTCATTTTCTCTTTTAGTTATTTTACGCGGAATTCGTTAATTGTATCGAGTTTTTTGTTAGTCTAGAAATTTCAAGATTTACGAGAATTCGTATAATGGAAAAGATTTATTTTATGAATATTTTTTAATCGTTTCTTGTGTTGTTATAAATTCGTAATCTTTTTCTACTATAATACAAGAACGCAAAAAGTGAGGATTTTTTAATTAGTAATGTGTTAAGTTAAAATTATCCTATTTCTACTTTCTTTTAATTCATTTGCGTTCTCTTCTATTTCATAGTAGATTTTTAACTATGGATTCTACGACGTTTTCACTGAAACAGTCTCCTTTAACAGCCTCGGAAATTTCGTCAAAATTTGGATCTTTCATACATTTGGCGATAGGTGAGTTATTAATTATATTACATATACTTCTATTCTACACATATTCTTATGCATATATTCTATATCTCTCAATTATTTTGTATAAAAATTACATAATATAAAATCCTCGTACTATTTAAAAAAAAAAATATATATATATATATATATATTACAATAAATAGGCTGCGAATGTTTCTGCAAATTCATATTTTTATATACATACAACTAATGTATGACTAACTATAATTTATATAAATACAACTAACTAGTAGGAAAATATAACCAAAAAAATTGAACATAGATAAAAATTTGTTTCATCTATTGTATGTCATAACAAGTACTTTGCTTTAGATATTTCATGTATTTATAAATGCACGAAGATCCGCAGTCTAATAACAAATACACAGAATTCAAAGGAAGACATATTGAATTAACGTTTCGTACCATACGAATTTCGTTATCTATAATCCAGACCGTGTGAGTCACAGGTGACCCATCCAGAATATTCACTATAATAATAAATAAGCTGTGTTTCACAGTGTTCATAAAAATTATTATTTTCAGAAAAAAAAGGCCTAACATTCGAAATACTTCGATGTACGTACGTTATATTGATAGATTATACCAGGAAGCATTTCATAATTTGACTTTATCCCACAACTAAAAATATTATACAGAAAAAATATATATATATATGAAACAATCTAAACAAGGAGGCTGTTACCAATGACTCACACGATACGAAGCATATCGAACAATTAATATAATTAACAAAGAAAGCGCGCATAATATTTCATACTTGAATAATGGCGATGCAATGGAAGAAATTTTGTATCACTGACCTTTTTCAATTATTGCGGTCTAGAAATAGTTGAAAGCTGGAAATCGAGAAAATTATGCGGTCCAGGGTCATCACTCCACGATTCAATCACGACACATTAGCACTAAATAGTTTTATCACATTAATTTTTCAGTTATTAAACAACACTTTGAACGAAACGGTGGTTGAAATCGCGACGGCCGACATTTAACTGCGGAAGATTTGAATTTTCTTCATAAAAAATTCAAAATATCGATACAGAGGCGTTTCAGTTCGATTTCACCGCCTCATCGATATTTAAACTTTAGAATTCGATATTAAATTAGCGTTGCGCATGCGCATTCGTACTTCATAAAGTTCTGCGTGGGTGCTATTTCTGCGTTTCGAATAACAATTTGAATTTTCTTAGAAAAATAGAAAATGTCGGTGGTGATAGGGAGGAAAATCTTCGCGGATTTTTGTGGCAGTCATTTGAAGAAATTGTCGACGCGTTCGAAAATTGCTAGGTTTGGTTCTGCCGCGAATGACAAGTCTGTTAACCTAGAAGAGAATGCGAAAAGTGACATCCCGGCTTCTGAACATGGCAGAATTTCTGCCGCTGTTTTGAAGAAATTTTCCGAGCGCTTCGTTTTAGAAAACGTTGATCCTCCTAAAATATTACAAGCTAATGAAGTAAGTTTGTCATGTAAAGATTAACATTTTCAAAGATATGAAAATATTTCTGTGTTATATTTTCATGTACTTACAACTTTTTCTTTCAATAATTCAATTGATTATTTGATTGTGATATTCTGAATTGTAAAATGTTTTGTATATTTCACAACACGATGCACATAATGTCAATATTATTTGTATAATTAACGGGTGAGAATTTTATACGCACAACGAGAAAGAAAAGGTATAAAATCTTTTTCTGTTGCTAATATTATTTCAGAAAAAATGGTTCAAGCCTTGATAGTTCCATAATAAACAATTTTGAGTTACATTCGTAAATTACGATTGAACTATATTTAAGCTGCATTTATACTTTCTAACTGAGAAAGAAATAACGATGTCATGTATGTACGCACTATTAGTAAATTATATGTTAGTTTTTATCGTAAAGTCTGGGTAGTTAATAAACAAAAGTAATTTAGTATTTTATCTCAATTCTTTTTGTAACTATTCTGTAAATGTTCTTGTAAATATTCTATATAGAATATATAGTGCCTTATACCTTTTTGTATGTAATTCATTGGTATAAATTAATAGAATGTTCATTGAAAGGCAAAGCTTGTAGCATCTTTGCATTGGCAGGTTCTTGTAGATGTTCAGTATTGCGCTCTCAATGCATCAGATGCATTATTGACAAAAAATATGTATACATTTGAACCAACTTTGCCCATGGTTCTTGGTTATGAGTTTGTTGGAAAATTAATTCAAGTTGGGGAGGAAGCTAAAGGACAAGGTTATAAGGTTGGGGATAAAATTGTTGCACTTAACAAAGACCGTTATGGAGGTTTAGCGGAACAGTGCATAGCGGATGTTAATGTAAGCGAGTTTGTTTTATTTAATCGCTTGTTTTTGTATTTCACTATATCAGAGACTTGTAGGATATCTGGAAAGTACCATCGGAGGTGAAATCTGTTGACGCAGTGGGTTTACTCGATGATTATATTACAGCTTTAATCGCATTAGAAAGAAAGGTTAGCATTCAAGAAGAAGATATGATATTAATTAACGTGGGTTTAAGTGGCATTGGATTAGCTGCAGTTGATCTCGCAACAAATGTATTCAAAGCTCAGGTTAGATTTCTGGTGATAAAACTTTACAAGCACGAACACGGATAGGCAATTCTCATTTTAAGTCGGTAGTTGTCTACGATGACTATTAATTCAGGTAATTAGTGTTTCTGCTACCGAAGATGGGGCAGCTCTTGCTAGAGAAAAAGGTGTGCTTGCGTCTTTTAAATATAAAGATAAAACATTATTGAAACAAATCGAGGAGATAGCTGCAGATAATGGTATTGAAGAAATCTTTGAAGACGCAGATGGTGAATATTTTAAAAAAGTGTTAAGTTGGTAAGTTTAAGGAGAAATGGTTCTCATGCAAGGTCAAGTTAAAAGCAATGTTAGAAACTGTGTTGTATTTCTAGCTTTACTAATATTTACAAAGATGAAATTACCATAAAAGATATGTTGCGCGATGATAATTTTGCAGTTGTGTTACACCACCTGTCCCGTGAAGGTACATACAAGGTTCTTTAGAAATAGCGCTAATTATCTAAATTAAGTAGGCCAGTTTATTAAATATTAGTTTTTTTTATAAAGGGAGAGTAGTAATCGCTGGTTCAGCAGTAACTGTAGAAACTAGTGACTCTGATACGCAAAAGAATGGCTTTTCCGTTAGTGGATTCAACTTGAGGCAATATAAGAAGAAGAAGCCTGAGTCATACCGGTATAATAACTTTAAACTAAAATGTCCCATAAATTTTGTTCTTTAACGAGCCATTCAAAACCATTATCGGTATTATGATAAAAATGATAATTAAATATTATGAATTATCAGTTACTATACGAACCACTTTTTAATTCATAAAATTATTAACAAAATTTGTAGGACAGTTTAACGCTTAGGTTTAAATCTTTTCAAAGTAGTTTACTTTAATTTTATATTTCTTCAACTAGACAAGCAGGGGATGATATTTTACAATTTATCGAAGAGGGTCTAATCAAACCAACTTGTTCATTAACAGTTGGATTACCAAAAGTAAACGATGCATTGGACTTTATTCTTAACTGTAAATCTGCAGGAAAAGTGAGTGTGGAACATCCAATAGTTTAGCTAGTTATTGTGATTCATAATCTATGATTAAATATAAATCTATATAATATAAAAAATTATTAATTTTACAGGTTGTTATCAATATAAAAGATAGGTAGGTTTAGCTCAAACAAATAAATTAATGAGAACATTTGCGTCGCTGTAAGTAATGAATATCTATTAAAAATATGTGCAAAGCTATTTTACACTATAACAAATATAAATAACACTGCAAACTTGAATTGAAGCTATATCTAAGGGTTAATTAAGTACATTAAGGTTTTCATTTACCGCATAGAAATTATATTTAAAATAAATTGACTGTATCTTTTGTATAATGTCTTTGAATAAATATTTCTTATTTTACGATGGTTGGAAATGAAGAGAGTAGTACCCTTGTTCTGTTCGTTTTCCAAAACACGCTTCCATACAAATTTATGATAACAGTTTTCTCGTTCTACGATCATCCCTTCTTTTACAACCATTCCTCCTGTCTTGTTGTATGGGATTGTACGTACAGTGTCAATGTTATTCCGTCTTACAGTGGCAAAGAAACGTTTATGACTGAAATTAAAAATTATATATACGCGATACAAGAATTATATAATAGGTTCTTCTTACATTACATGTAACTAAATCAATAACAGATAAGAAAACCTTTGACTTGAAGCATTTTAAAAAATAAAAAGTGAAAATTATACAACAGTGGTTTAGAATATTTTCGTACTAGATGATTGTTCACGGAGATTCGTTCGGTTGTGAGACAACAGAAAATTGCACGCATACGATTGTTCTCAAGTAACCGTGCCATACTAGCAACTCGGTTGCGGTCATTATCGGTTGCTCAACGCCCCTTTATCGAAACTGGAGCGTTTTGTTGCCGTGCTACCGACGAAAGGAAGCCCGGAGTAAAAGTCCTGAGAACGGTCCTTCGTGAAATCGTCCATTCTAAATATGTTCCCTCTAATGGTAGCGAAGAATTTTGTTCGGTTTTTTTTTCTGTCAGTTCGCCTGGAACAGGCGATGAAAGGTGACTGTTCTTTTGTAATACGCGCAGTAAGGGTGAAACACGTATTTCGATCATAAATTATGAGACTATTATCGGTACTCGGCGAATAATGAGCCACGATTGGTAGAAATTCTTCGACCTTTTTGTTCTGGGATGTTTAGCGCGGATACAAAAATGTAGAATATGCAGAAAATGGATCTCGGGCAGCACGAACGAATGTATCATTACCTCGGATATGTCGTCCTTTTATAGGAATACTTTATTTCGTGTTATCTTTCTCTTTGCATGTTTAGAATGCAATCAACATCTTTAATTTAGAATATAAATTGCACCTGTTTAGTTCAGCTTTTTTTTTTTTTTTTAGTTTGGACAAATATAAGTATCGTTAAGAAATCACGAATAGTTCAGAAACTACGTCCACTATCTGAAATGTAGGTATGCTGTTCGAAAGGACTGTCCTTTCGTTTTAGATTTCGTTCACCACGGGGGTCGAACGACGGCAGGATTGTCAAACGTGTTGATTAATTGATAACAATGATTTAGGATCGTGAAACGTGGCGTGGGTGCTCTAGAATGCGTGAAGTGGATGACCTAATATGGCCAGTCCTCGGGCGAAGTCCTTGCAAAATTGTCTCACCCAGCCGAACAGTCTAAGGTCTCGACAAACTTTCTCGAAATCATTTTGTTGCAAATTACACATCTAATTGTATTTCATATTTTTGCACTCTTTCTAGTTGCTATGTAACTATTAGCTTTGACACTTACCGTTTGACATTAACTTAGCGCTTGAAGGTGTAAAATAAGAGGCGACGTTACTTGTGAAATAACGTGATATAAAGGTCAATTAAACCGCCCTGGTATTATAAATCACGTAGAATTGTAACAAGGTTCAAGGTAGTCGTGATAATGGTATGGGTGTGGTGATTTCAAAATTGGATCGTTAATCGCAAATTATTCCTCTTCGAGATCTTTTATTCGCAATTTTTCTTCTCGTTCCCAAGAAAATTTCGTCAGCAATTTCTTTTTTTCTTGCGTCCGACTTTTCTCCTAATTAGTTCACTTTCTGTGGTTGTCTTTTTTGCTGCGTTATAATTATAACGGCGTTGCTCTGGTTGGTTTGAGATTGAAACAGATCGAAGCCGAATTTTTAGTGAAGGGAATCGCTTTTTCGTTGCGTGAACCGCAAGCTGTTGTTTTATGGCTCCGGGTTTTTTCGTTAATTAGTCGTGCTTTACGGTGATAGCTTTCGTGACAATGAACAGACTTTTGTAGCTAATGGAATCTTTTTTAATTAGGACAGGTTCTGGATGTTTTGCGAAAAAAAACTGTCGTGAATATCTGAGTCATAGCTGTTTGCCTTCGATCTCTGAGTCCAGCTGTCGTTTATCCCTTTTAATCCTCAATTCGATAGAATCAATAAAACTCAATTACACTCTGTACGAAAATCTGTGAAACGGCTGAAAACTAGCAAGTTAATCGTTTAATTTAATCCATCTCTCGTGTTACGTCGCGTGTCCGAGCTATCAGATACGCGATCTTTCGATTAATCAGCCTCTGGAAAGAGAATTCGCGGTCGATCTGCTTGCCAGATGTCGAAGGCAGAGAAGAAATAAACGGTTCTCGCGTAAATCGAAAGAACAAGTTACATAATAAAACACATCGGGCGCAAAAAGTCACGGTTTCTCGGTACTTTCGCGCTGGAACACGCTTTTCTTTCGTTTTTTTTTTCTCTCCCTTCTAAAGTGACTCGACGCTTTACTCAACGAGCCTTTTATTATCTCGCGCGCGTGCCCTCCGAAATTCTCGCTTATCCTATAAATGATCGCAAAATGGCGCAATCGAGCGCCGAAAATGGCGTCGTTCTACCGATTACTGACGTAATTCTCTTCATTCACTGGTATATTTAGTCCAATACGCTGTGTCTCGCAGCTGCAACATCGCTCGAAACCTTCAATTTTAATAATTATTAAATCCTACTTAATGTACTATACTCTTCTAGATAATTGCAAGTACAGGTCCCGGTCCTCGAATTTTGTAACTACTTTTTGTAACTGCAATTTTGTAATTACAAAATGATAACTGACAACTGATCATTTTGAGTCCATGAAGCTTATTTTATTTCAATTATTTTACAAAATATAATGGATCGGGAGTCACCTACGACCACCGTGATAGTGAACGCGTCAAGAGAAGGTAATAAACTTTCTCGACCATACTAGTCATTGTTTTCACGGAAATCGATTGTATAATATATACCGCGTAAAAGTGGACAATTTTTAGGGTGGTTTTGCAGTTATGAGACGCATTGTACGGTTTGTATGGACATCGATACGTCAATTTTTCGTGCAACGAAGCGTTACATTGAAACGTACCAGTCGTGATTAATTGACCCGATGGGAGGATTAATTTTAGGTTAGGTCTTTTGTGAAAGGATACGATTTCAGGATGATAAATCGCGAATTTAATGCCGTTTGCTCGGCTTGCAAACTTACGTTCCGCGCGGGTCTGTTCGCGACTACGGAGAGGAAATTAATGGGTTCGCGTTTCTGCGATCTGTATGAAGTAGCGAAGTGTAGGAAGAGAAGAGTTACGTTGGGTAACTGGCTCTTAGGTAACCCGCTGCGGATCTATTTCAGTAATTGTCAAATTTGGTCGGTGATTTATGATTATTATCGGCAAACGAACGAATCTTCTTCCTCGATTACCATTACTAAATCATTGACAGATGAGTTTAAGTTTCAAACTCTTTTCCCTGTATGGTATGTTTATTTTTATTCATTTTTCCCGGATATCCAAAAGTTCAATAAATATCACATTTTAAATACCATCTTATCCAACGCGGTTATTTTTCTTCTTTCTTGTATGAAGTTCAAAGGTTGTATTTTAATTGAACTGAAAGGCCATTGTCTATGTAACACTACCAAAATGATTATCATCGAATAACGGTGCATAGTATCTTTTATTTATTGGATACCAATTCTGCAAACTCAGTTCAAAACTAAAAAGGAATCTACGAAAATTAATATAGAAGAATTAATTACGAATTCTAGGAATTAATACCAAGTTACTTAAATCGCCATTAATTATCTCGACCATATTTCACGAAAGCAAACAGGTAAATGAAGTCGTCAGACCCGTTTGTGTCGTTTGAAGGATCCTCTTTCTGTGAATCAGGGGAATTAATCTGTCAGACGATCGTTAGATCGATCGCGGATCTCGACAACAGCTTGCAAAACAGGAACGAGATCCGCTGTATCTGCAGAAACCGAGGCTAGTTATACGTGGCGCGAAACGAGTGGGAGAGCCCCCTTACGACAGTCACATATCCGCGTGGCAGTTACGCGGCATTTGTCGCTCTGTCTACGAGAACGATAAAAGGAAATGGCCTCTGGTATCGCCTATCTGTACAATCACTCTTGGGAGCCACGGTTCACCTAGATATGCTAATATGATTAGAAAAGAGCAAGGGACATTTGCAAGGCCTTTTCCTACGGAGCCGACCGGTAAATTGCTCGACACTGTGATACTATAGGCCACACGTGCGCCATCGCGTTTTCAGATTATTATCGATACGCAGATTATTTCGTATTTGTTGAAATTATCAATCCCTCGATGCGTTTGCACGCAATCATTTTCCTTTTAAACGTATCTTTAAATTTCAATGTTTAACAAAGACGGAGAGAGAGAGAGAGAGAGAGAGAGAGAGAGAGAGAGAGAGAGTAGTTAGAAATTATCTATTATTTGTAAATTTGTCGTGCAGAATGTATATAGATTGAATGTAATTTTTATAAAAAGTGGATAATGCTACCACGAAAAATTTCCAGACAGCTGAATATCTTTCTGGAACGTAAAAAGAATCGAAATGAGAATTGGAGTTAAAAATTTGATTCGGTGGATCGGTGAACACAACGTGTCTTTCGCATGAAATTCTCGATGAAAAAATTTCAAATTTTCTCCCAATTCTATATATTCTATTCTCTACAATAATTTACGAAATTCCCTTATCGACTGGAGCGCTAGAATATCAATCATAGCGACAAAAACGCGTGATTACACTTCGTCTTTACTTTCACATTTTCCTAATTCGTACCTGTCTTGGTAATATAAAAGAAGAAAATGCTGCGCGAATATCTGGCTAATTGTAAGTCAGTTTGCCTTCACATTGGAGAAAAATCGGTCGACCAACACGTAATCACTGATGCAACGTAGCGATAAAAGGGGGAGAGAGTGGCCAGCGACATTTAGAGGATTTTTCTCGACGGAAGCGTTTCAGTTCGATAATTATCAAAGGTTAACTGCTCGGCGATTCGCGTGCGCCGTCTGTAAATTGCATTTTAAACTCGTCGTTCGATCGATCGTACTTTCGTTCGAACAAACCCCGCGATCGAAGAAATGTTTATTTCCATTTTTTGTTTATTCGCGAATATGTGCGCATACGTTTATGCGTGATTTAATTCGTCGCACGTATTTAATGTTAGCCTCTCCAACTAAGTTGCAAAACGCATTTGCGTAAGCAAATGACTGCGTCGTTCTATCGATCAAATTTTTGATGCGTGTTATTGGCGGGGAAATAATTTAACGAAAGTGCACAAGCAAACCACGAGAAGCGTTCAAATTATAAAATATCGATAAAAGAGATCTATCGTTTATTACAAACGATTGTATTTCTCGAGAACGGATCCTGACCGAAATTCTAACTTTGTATGCAAATTGCAAAATTGGAAAACGCCGGTCTCCCCCATAAAACGGCTTATTCCCGGCGAATTAATTCTTATTCGAACGGAACGAAGGGTTGAGGCGGAAATTGCGGGTGTCCGTGGTAATTATGAACGGTTTTCTATGGGTCAACGATATTTGTAAGCAGGCCAGCCGATAATAAAGTTACGACAGAGAGTGGCGTTAATATTATGCAGAGACCATGGCTTGTCTGGCATTGTTGTGGCAGTCAGTTCTGGTAGCACGTAGATAACCAGCCTGACAATGGCGGCCTCTGTTACGCGGCATTGTGAAATGATAACACTTTCATCGGCCACGACGACGTTCATTAATCAATCGCTCGGATGACATTGAAATTTCACGCAGGGCGGATAGTACAGCGTTTTTGATGATTTAATTGAAACTAGAAACGTTTTAATTTGGTTCGCGTTAACTCGTACCTTTCTCTTGTTAGAGTCGATGAATCGACAATAATCGATCATTGGTGTCTGTCGAGTGGGAGATTAGTCTGGGATTTAACTTAATTGAGTTATTTGTTAGTATGAAATTCGTTTAATCGGCCGATCAAAAATTAGTTACGATAGATTAGTTTTTACAAAGTATGAATCTGGCATTGCATATTCCTATAATTAATTACTATGATTGTTAGTTTGTTATGTGGATCTTTTCTTAGTACGTTTAAATACGAAATTCGTAATTAATGATTATAAATCAATTTAGAGTTAGGATGATTCTCAGTCTACAAGTAGAAACTTGGTGTTCCTGAGTCACTGTACGTACTTTAAGATGGATGACAATCCTGTCGATCCACGGTTCGTCAAACCGACCCGCGAAAGAGTCACATACTAATAACTGGAGCAAAGCGTTGTGTAAGCAGTGGGTGGCCGCCTTTCTCTGCCAGTTGCCGGCTTTAATACGATCGTCGTATGCCAGAACACCGATTTCTGCAGCCACCAAGGATCGGATTCTTTTTACACTGCAGACATTAGCCGAGTTAAGATCGGCTTTGTGTAATAATTAGAACGGCCACGCCACTCGATATTTTAATTACGCTACAGTCGTCTTAATTGGGCTTGATCACGGTGTCGACAGATCTCCAGGAAAGTTGATAACACCGATGAAATAATATCAGAATATCAACACGTTTCTGAAATAAATCACACAATTGATAGAATAATGGCGGGCAATTTTAGATCCTGAATAATTATGAGTTATTATCTTCTCTTTCTCGGTGATCGAAGGTGTTACATGCTTTTTTTTTTTCTTTTTTTAGTTTACGTATCCCGAGAATTGTTTCTTTCTTTATAGCTGCGGATGCAATTGCGAAATGGAGTTCCTCCGATTCGATTAATTCGCTCGCGTTATGCAGAGGAGATCGGTTCAGAAAAATTAAAGTTTCAGAAATGATCGTAATTGGATTTTGCACCTTTGAATTAAAATTCTTGTCCGATCAGAAGTTAAGAATTTCCTGAATAATTTGAAGATCGTTGGTCGATCGATGGATGTCTACCAGGATCGATAACAGACACGCTCGAGATCCGCCTTTACCCACGCTCTTATTCCCTTGTGATCTTTCCGATCCGTCCGATGCACAGATGCATCTTTGACCAATTACGAAAGAATTCAGTTTCCATTCCTATAAAACCTTTCACTTCCTTGATCGAGCATTCATAAATTTCATTATCGTGCGAAGATTTACATCGATTAGGTTTTAACAATAAAAACCGACCAGTTTTTCTTCCCATTGGCCTTCGATCAGTCGTATCCATTAAAGATACCTTACAGCAAGTTGGATTTCGTGTCTGTGACATTCCACCGTAGAATATCGATTATTTGTTTAACAATTAGATAAAGAAAAATTGATGGAGACTCCTAATATTGGCATAGATGTAGACTAGCATAGAGCAGCTACGAATATTCGCGAGAAAAATAAAAAATGCGGTTAATATCTGCCCACCGAATTTCGTATGTACAGACCGGGAATTTTTATGCGTTACAACTTTTTAGTAGGCGAATTTTCTACCCGAGTTCCATTTATTAAATTTATTATATTCATCAAAATATAAATCGTTGCACAAATATCCCCGCAGTCCAGTTACGAATAGACAGGATCTTTGTGCATTTGTTTCTTGTACGTGCCAAAACGCAGGAGACACATGTAATATACAGAAATGTGTAAAATACTCAGAGTATTCGTTATAATATTTAGCCGATGAGAAATTTCTATTTAGGTTCCAGTTATTTAGTTGTGTTCGTAAAAATACAAATTTGCATGAATATCCACAGTTTAATTATGAGATATTGCGTGTTTATTAAGCAATGTAGCTTTGTCCAAAAATGGTCAGGAGGCGGTAGCTTTCGAATCGATCGGTCAGAATTGACAGAAAGCCGGCTGGCTTCGCCGGCGGAGGTGAATTCGAACGGCGCGAATTGAAACAAGAGGTAACGAGTGAATTGTCGCGAAGGCCATCCAGCTCACTTTTCCCTCGCACTTTTCTCAGCTGATTCTGGGGGCTCTCGTTGCGGCACTCTCTTTCTCTCCGCCTTCCTGTCTGTTCTATTTTCGTGTCGTTCTCGTACAACAGCACGGGGAAAAGTAGGAATTCCAACCCGCTATCTCAATGCCGTGCGATCGAATTTTTTTCTTCGTCGCCCGAGAACCTTTGTTCTTCGGTCAATCAATCATACGCATTGCGTATGCGTTCGCGACTGTAGGACGGTACAACCCAATAATGTTAACGAAGTTTTCTTATCATTTGGAAATTTTCAAGTAGAACGGTTGGAAAATTGCGAACTTTTGGTCGATTGTTTTAGAACTCGGTCCTCTTCGCGTGGATTAATTGGAAAATTGCAATTTTTTAGAATTTCAATTGGTTTGTTTCGTCGCCGATTTCTTTTCGCGCAGATTAATCAGAAGATTGCTAATTCGATAGCTTCGTTATTATACGATAGAAACACGTGATTTCAAATACGAAACCGTAGCATAGGAGTTTCGTTAGGCAATAAAGGTACAAATACAATCGATAGAACTTTTAATTTCAAGGCCCAACAATTCGAATTACCACATCTGTCTCGTAAGAAATAAAAAGATCACTATGACGTCTGGACCACGCCCACCCACTATAATTGACGATTTCGTTAATATATTTCAGAGCTGATTAATCTATATCTCAATTGCTCTCGATCCCTCAAGGTAGCTCCGCGTAGAAAGTTTCCAAGCAGAGGAGGAGATACCGATTCGAGTACGAAATTACAGTCTCAAAATCACGCTTCACGAATACTTGGAGACTGTTTCCATGTACAGAGGCTTTTCAAAGTACTTGAACACTTATAGTTGGCATTCGGCCTTAAAACTACCCCTATTCCGAATTATGAGACTCTCGACGCGATATTCATCCCACGATCAACATTTATTTCGCGTAGAAAAGTCACACGGATATTCCGATCATACGTTAACGTCGCGATAATGAAATTTCATACTTTTATCGTGAATCTCCCTAACGTTGAGTATGGCTGTTACATTTAGACGAGAAAGTTGGAATATCTCGCGGGCCATTTGAAAGTTATATGATAGCAAAAAGAGACATTATGTGGTATAAATAATTTTTGCGTGGGTAAAGTGGTGGGGAAGATTTTAAGGTCAAACAAACTTTTTTAAATGAGATCCTGCATTTTTATCCATGATAGAGTGAGTGTCGAGACGAAAACGACCCGCTATATCGTGTCATTTCATGTTGTACAGTGTTAAATTAGATCTGAAATTGAACGCACGACGGCTAAACCCTATGCGGCTGCAAGTATCGACGAAGTTGCAGAAAGTTTCGGAAAAATTTTCTATGGTTACGTATTTGAATACTTTCATGAGCCATTGTACATGCAAGTTACAGGATGTTACACTGCGTTACAGAGCGATACATTAATCTGCTTACTGGCCTTTCTCTTCTTTCACCTCGTTATGCATCGAGCTGCTGTGGTTAGCGCCTGACAAATTAGTTAACGATTTTTGGCAATATTTATTACAGTGAAAATTCCAATTTTAATACGAGGGAAACGATTTTATTCTCTTCCCGTGATTTATTATTGACTTTACAATTTTTCATTTATTATTGACTTTACAATTTTTCATTTATTTTTACACGTAGCGAATTTTTCTTCCTCTTTGAGAATTCGATCTCGATCGATAATTACTTTCCATCGCAGTGGATGCAGATACAGTTCCTTTCAAGTTAATGTATTCTTTTTATTCCAAGGTTAATGTTGTAGCAAGTCGAGGTGTTAGAATTACACTCTGCTACATCTATATCGAATAACGAGTTCCTTTTACGTTTCTCCATGTTCCCGAAAGAAAATATTATTTTTATTGCAGTTGAATTCTCGAAACTGCGAAGAAACTACGTTCATGATCAACTGTCAAAGATTATACTACTATTCCTATTCAAACGAAACGGTGATTCTAAAAATTGTGAAAAAATACTGTTGTAATGAAATCAGGATCGTTAAGAATATCGTTAAATAAATACAATTTTATAAGTACATGCGCTGGATAAAATAATTATTTTATTTTGATTTATATATAACACCTAATTTATTTCGTAAGGAGTCAAAGGACCAATTTACGATTGTTCGTGACAATCAATAATGTGCTTTGATATTTTTATTAAAAATCTACTTAATACTAAATACAATCCTTTTCAATCCTCGATAATGTCATCCTAACTTTTTTGTCATTTTATCAATTTTTATTTTAGGTACTTAGAAATTGAGCCACAATGCTTGTGCAAATACTTATCGCACCCGCTATGCATCAGATCAAGTTTGCATCGCTTATCAACTATCGACAGCGATTCGACACTTCGTGTAATCCTCGCGCGGGTCGCGAAAAATGACCATTTTCGATCCGCAAAAGTTGGAGAAGTTACGCTCTAAAAAAATACCTGAAAAATGCCTATACTCTAAAGAAACTTGCCAATTTTCTTAACCCACAGACGAGAGCTCGATGGACGTCGAAAGCCCCGTTTCCAAAGCGTCCGAATAATTTTTCCTGGCTGTCCACCGTATCCTTGGACTCGGTTTCCCCTCCACTTTGGACCGAGTGACAGAGCCGCGTAGAGAGGGAGAGAACGAGCGGGCCTGTCCTCAGCGCAACAGAGAAACTCGACCAAACCAGCCGAGCAGGAGAGAGAAGGAACAGATTTCGAGCTGACAGGAGGGATAAGAAAGCCATGCACGTACTCGGTTTCCAGTGGAACGACGACTTTAGTCTGACGACCGCTTCCACCGAGCGAGGTTGACAAATCTTCGACGTGTGTTCTTCACCCGTGTGTGTTCCCTCGTGCACTCGAAACCTTGAATTTCCCGCGTTCCCTTCCCCATTCTCATCTACCTCCAACCCCATTCACCAGTGCTCTTACCGTTCTCCGTTAATTCTGAAAAAGATTCTTGAAAAGTGATAGGTAATAAATGGTCCACGTAATATGGTCTATGGTACCAAGACATCAAGCTTCGTCTTTTAACGAAATCATCGTCTTTTTTCTAAAATACATGGAATCGACCGTAGCTCGCAAGACACTCTAGTTGCTAGAGTCTTGATCCAGAGTCGGCCTCCAGGTGTTTGGAAACCGATCGTGGCACGTGCCGCAGTAGGAATTCGTGACTCGAAGAAATAATCGTCGACGTGTTCTGTGCAATCGCGGTTGTTTTCGTGTCTGCGGAGAAAGAAAGAGAGAGGAGAGAGAGAGAGAGCGAGAGAGAGAGGGAGAGAGAGTAAGAGAGAGAGAGAGAGTGAGAGAGAAAGAGAGAAAGGGGAGGGGGAGAAAGTGTTTACTCGTGACGATACTCAGGTGGATAGAAGGTAATATCCAGGGACGGATCACAGAGGTTTGGATGGTGTTTAGAGGATCGATTACGGGGATGAGGGACTCGCGGGTGTCACAGAATGACTCGTGCACGTTGTGAGGGAGTCCGGTGCGGTAACATGCGCGAGATCCTGCGTGCTTCCAGGGGCAGATAGCTCGTTCTGTCGAGGAGAACATCCCCAGGGAGAACAACAGCTGAAAGAACCCTAGAGGATCCTGAAGGATTGAGAGTCGCGCGGGACACCTCAGGTTCGTCGATTTTCCTTTTCATTCAGAATTTTCACCTTGATTTTAACAACTTAATTAATAGATCATTGATTAACCAATTTTTAATGCATGTGCTACATGTAGCGATACTTCAAAGAAGCTTAACTAATACCTTATAAATATATGATAGTATTTTTTTTTGCTCTGCTATTTTTCTTACTCGTAATATCGGTTTAAAGCCGTTAAAATATCGCTTTTGGACCGTACAATGAAGAATCTATGCGATAGGAAACTCTTACATAACGGTGTATATGCATTTAGCGATCGTAATCATAGAAATTCGTTACCTTGATAGATTTTCCGTGTGCTGAATTATAAAAGAGAAGTCTGTAACCTACAATTTGTAACTTAATTGTTATTGTCTCAAAACGGAGCTTAGACTTGACTAATTACTAGATGAGTAACCGATTACTGGTATTCGTTCGTACATTAGTCAGGGTCGACTAACTTTCTGAACGATTTTCTTCCATTTCTTTCGTCCAGAACACCTGGATCTCAACGCAAAAGGCTTTCGAAAATAGTGTCCGTGATTTTAATCTTGATTGCTACCATTACGAACACCTGAGCATTATAATACAACAGTATTTATAGACAAGCGAGTTATTAATGCGCGTCCCTACTTATGGTAATTTGTACGTAGAATTCCATTAGACTTCAAAATTAGTATAATCATTAGTTATCCATACACTGGCAGGAATAATGGAGAAATCCTGGTTTAAATAATGGACATAGATCGATCAGTACAATTTTCATTGTTACGCCTTTAAATGACTGGAATATACTCATAGTAGCTTCCAGGTATTTCCAAATTGTGTTGTTGGTGTAATTTATTGTTTGTTGCTGACGTCAATATACTTGAAATTCTTCGGATACTTTGTTCGATATTTTTTGGTAGTACGATATTTTTAATTGTCGCTAATAACCGAATTAGATATGTATAATAATTCTTACGTGTTTCATCGCGATCATCTTAAATGAAATTATCTATAAATCTCGACATTATCTATAAATCTCGACACTATCAAATTTCGTGGTAGGTATTTAATGGGCCATTAAGTTTCCCAAATTAACACATTGGTCCCATAAACAACCACAGACACTCAACGTCGTTCTTTCCAATCATCGTTACTTTGCTTCGTCACAAGCATTCCAATAAAATACTTCATAAATTCTCTGTACCAAAGAGTAATCTAAACACCACCTACGTACCGATAATATTCAATACCTAATGATTTATAGAAATTTCTGAATCACCACACGAGTCCTACAATAAGCTATAGATGTGTAGTACGAAGAATTTCAATTATTGTTATCTCATTTTTTCGCAAGCTTCCCCATAAAACGTTTCATCAATTTCGATCGGTCTCGCATAAAACACACAATAGCCTACAAAAATTTTGAAATTACCACACGGGTGCCCGAATCGATTACGAAAAGTCAGTATTACCTTTCTATCTATCATTGCTTCATTTCCTTGTTACGATAATGTTCGACACACAGTAGCTTACAAAAATTTCTAAATTACTATGCGGATCCCATAAGGAATTTCTACTTATCATTGATTCACTTCCTCGCAGACTTCGTTACAAAACAGTCCACAAATCTCGACACACGTCCATTAGAACACCATATTGCCAATACACTGGAACAGCTGAATGCTTCCTGAAGTATCAGAACTTAAACCAATTACCAGTAGTACCCACTATAAATTTAACGCCACATCTCTAAATTACCACGTTTGAATCTAGCAGAAGCCGACATTAGCGCAGATTTTCCATAGGGAAGTACCAAGCAATCAGTTACACCACGTTGCTCTAGAAGTGATCTCTAGCGAGATCGCGTTTGCATAAATCCTGTTTCGATCGGTAAAAAGGACACGTTAAGTTAACGCGGAACTGTCTCTGGACTTTGCCTCTGCTTACTCGAGAATCGAAATCGCATTAGTTCAACGGTGACGCCAGTCGAAGCGTTGTAATGCAATGGCCAAAAGTAAAAATTTTTAATACCAACGGAGGAAATGTATTTTTCTTAATCTTGTCATTTACATTTACTACTTTTAATAATTCTAATAAAGAACTTCTTCGTTTATGCTACTTACTTTCTCACGTATTTTCCGCATTAATCTCTTCGATGCAAATACACGATCGTTTTAATCGTCGCTACTTCCAGTGTTAATTTATCGACGCGTGCGTCAGGATAGCGCCGTCTGACGGGGATTTTTTCGCGGGTAAGGTCCGCTTGTCAGGTTAGCCACCTGTTGCGCAAGGGAATCCCCTCTACGGTTAGCGGTGTGGAATCTTTATTTTTGTCTAGCGAGCTGCGACGGCGGCGTGGCATTAAGAAAGCGTGCCTTCGCGGTGTCACTGATTGATGACCACGCGAAGACAATTCAACGAGCATCTCCCCTTCCTGGAGCCGTGAAATGAGAGACACCACGCGCAAATCAAAGCCTATGACGTAGGCTCTTTCAGGGGAATTTATTTGGAAAGAGCAATTAGAAACTTCTGTTCTTTTATTCTTCTGGTTCTTAGAGTTGAATGAATAGGATGAAAGTTCGGTAGCTGTTATGGGTTTCGTTTGACTTGAATGAACGTTAGAAGATCCTTTTATCTAGGTATGCTTGTAGTATATTTTAATGACATTCTCTTGATTACCCTGTTATCTTAAATTAAATTATCTCGTATCGACGTTCCTTGATTGAATCGAATCTTTACTCAATGAACAAAAGTTCATCCCGCTTTGATCCTGTTTTGACTTTTAAAATTTCATTTACCTAATTTGCGAAGAAATAGAGGAAAGCCTGAACGAAAGCAACGACAGCCACGGATAAGTGATTAAAATCGATTTATTTCGGAAATGTGCGATTCCTAGGCAATGCATAATCAAGGAAAACGCTCAGTCGATTTCTATAATCGTCATGCTAGTCGTTTACATCCCGTAGATTTATTCGCGTATTTAGAACGGGGCATCGACATTGCCTTCGATAGCGAAGATAATACGCGAGCTGCTTTGATTTATGGTACCTTACCATGAAGTGAAACGGAACCACTAGATTTCTCGTTGTTAGATAACGTCGTAAGCAGGAATGCTTTCTTAGTTGCGCCGCGAGAAACGCGATCTGGATTGCAAATCGCTTGTAATAAATCTCGCGAATCAATAACAAATAGAGCTAACGCTGCTGATCGATGTTTCAACGGAATGTTCGATATCAAAGCCATTGTAAACACACTTATTAACACGCTTGACGAATTTTTCCAATTTTTTTTATATCAGATAATTAATTACTTTAATGATAATTATAGCATATCGATTCACCATATCGGCTTTCAAAAATTAGTCGTTGAAATACTGGAAAGTTTCGAAATTCCAAGGGTCGAGGTCATTGTCATCGAGGATCGAATCAGTGACTGGATCTCGCGAGGCTTCTCGCCGATCATCGTCCTCTTGTTCTTTTCTTTCGCCTTCTTTCCGCCGCCTGCTCGAGCGAAACAAGAAAAAGAATGGAATCACTGGCAGCCGGTGCTTTCTACCAATTAGAAACCAGCGATAGCGGATCGCCGCGAACAATTCTCGATTTTTTTAGCCTACATCGTGAAACGTCTATTTAAACGCCATACATCCTAGTGGATCACTGGATCTTTACGAGGAAAATCCTGTTACAATTTTTCCAGCAGGCAAGTTTATTGCCTCGCCTACGATCCAAGGATCGGTTCGTTGTCATAAGGAATTATGGCAGTATTTTATCCAAACTGGTTTCATGTGTTTCGTTTCGTTTTCTCAATAGGTAATTGGCTTTCATTTAAAAATGTAATTAGATAGAAGGTCGATCAGTGGAAATGCGTATACACACATGCCAGGAGAAAAGTAAAAGCGAATAATATGAAAATTGATCGATAATTGTATTTTGATGATCTTGTATTATAGTAATATTATTATTGGTGATATGGAACGTGCAAGGAATAGATATAGTAAGTACAACGACGATAGTGAAATTTCTGCAGTGATACAACTAGCATGACCCGTGATTGCTGCGACCCGCTCACGCTGGTTCAGACCAGAACTATAATGGTTCCTGCGCGTAGGAAATTATAGTAATTTGATATCAGTAATTTTGGTAATGATATCGCTAGTATTCTATAATAACGCTATAACTATATTATTAACAAAAATTAAGCTCAACGTAATCTGTGCGTGTCGCAAAAGGTGCTTGAAAGAGAAGGCCTACGAGAATGAGCCACGAAAAGAGAGTTAACAAATTTTCATGAATTGTAACAAAGCTTTAATAGTAGCTGCAATTTCTTGAACTGGAAAGTAATTTCTCGATAATGCGAAAATTTTGTCATCGAAGAATTTTAGCCCAATCTATGGCGTATAGAGATTTGTCAAAGTGCATATTAAACTAAAAAGGGACGAAAATTGAATATTATTCATCTTTCTAATCACCAGATGCTTCCGGATAACGGTTAGCCGAACGGGATAGCTTTCGATTTATCAGTGATTACCGATTTCGTATCTCGCGCCATATACCCGCGTGTATTTGGTTTCTTTTGTGACTGGCAGAACACAATGAACCACGTAATCGAAGGGATAGCGTAAATTCCATTGTTCGCCGTTTCAATTTATGCGGTTCAATTCGACACAATAATTTATTGTTCGGGCCGTGAATGAACGCCTTTCTCCGGCTGGACCACACTCGTAGAACCGGTTTAGAACCGTGAATCGTCTGTTGAATTATCGAACGATCCGCCATAGGAGAAACGATTTTCATTAATGAAAACCGTTTCTGGATATCGTACGGCCCAATTAATGAGCTTTCTCATGAATTTATACTGGTCTCGTTGTAAAGATGAATATTGCTCGTGTTAAAATCCTATCGATCCCAGACGCTAACGATTTACATTTAATTATCGTGTGTTGATTATAGTCTTGAGAATTTTTATGGTTATTTATGCTTCCTCAATTGGTATATTGGTAAAATATCCAAGGTACGGTGCTTTCTACGGTACCTGGAAAAACACTTTTCTCACGAGCCCGTACTTTTTAAATTATGCTCTCGGCAACACGAATTTGCATAAAAATCCGCAGTCGAACTACTCTAATTACTGCGAAAAACGATCAATAATAGGAATTCCGACGACAGAAAAGAAATTACGATAGTTGCGAAGATATTCCATGAAAAAAAAGTTACTGTGGTCACGTTAGTCTGCTTTCAATAGAAAATTGCTTGTGTCGATTTAAAAATATTATTCATGCTGAATAATCGCTATCAACGCTAGTAACGCTAATAACAGTCGTTGCAATATAATAGCGACAGAAATTTCTCCCTAAACAAACAGCGTCGTTAATTTCATCCTAACGATGAAAAAGTGGCACGCGACAATTTTAGAAAACCGCGTGAAAAGATTGGACAACAAATAGCTGACATTTCACTGTGCCAGTCAGTTACATAAAGCTCGCTGTGTGTTTCCGAATCGAAACAGAGAAACTTGGACTATCGAGTAGGATATTGCCATTGCGGCGCGGCAACAAGAAGACCAGAACCGCCAGAAGCGATAGTTGCTGGACAACCGGGTAACCAGTTAGCTTTCGTTTTCGATAACCACTTGTTCAAATGTCTGCATTCTTTCTAAAGGTCGGTAATCGTGCGTAAGACCGCCAACCGTGAACGAGAAAAATGGTCGATATCAATAAATAAAGCCTATTTATTTTCTACATTTTCGGTCATAACTATCTACTCGAGCCTGATCTACTTTATATTCTACTTTCTTTTTGCAGTTGCGCGCTGTGTGCTTGATACGTATAAAATAATCGAGACTATTTGATAAATCCTATTTATCCTTCGTCCTTTTGGAATTACGTGTTCCGTGGTTGGATACCTATCACAGTTAACTCTCTCGTAGCAGCTTGTTTAGTTAATGTACGGGGTCACGCAAAATGTAAAATAATTTGTTGCTTGCGGAGATATAGCGATTAGAGGGTAGAAAATTGCTGGGTTTCGTGCTGTGTCATTACTAGAGCTTTCCATATATGAAGATCGTCGAAGGACTATTTTATTTTATCGCATTGATAAAGATTATAATTTTCTGAAGTCTTTGAATTACAAATTCTATTTGATAAAATCTCGAGCGATCTACATAATAGCATATAGCAAATATTTCAAGCTTCTCGTCTGGCTGGATATTACGTAAAACACGACTCGAAACAGGATTTCTTGGGTAATCGAAAGAAATAAAAAATATAAGGCGCGTACTCGAAGTAATATGCAAATGCGCGGATTCGAGAACGACGGTTTTACTCTTTGCTCTGCTTTCCTCGTAATTCGCGTCTTAGATAATACGGTGAAAAATATCAAGTTTTGTCACTCGCCAAGTTATCCGCGAATCGCAAGCCATCCAGCAACTATTGATTACCTGGCGATGACGATCGACGCGTATCGATTTCACATTTCCTCGCGAGACACCGTTACTTCTCCTTCGGAAAAACGTGTAACGTGAACAGGAAAGCTGGAAAAATCGATCGAAAAGATTGAATTTGTCATTCGATGTGCGAAAGATGATTTAAAATTTTCTTGAAAAATGATCAATACAGAAAATCGCGTTATATGACTTACTCAATTGCTTTTCAGATTTAAACGAATCTTTTGTAGAAATTTTACATTGGAATTAATATTTATAATTCTTTGATTCTCACTTCGAATTCTCCCACTTCTCAGTAACAAATTCCTAAAACATTATTAATCTGCAAATAGTAAAATATTTAAAAAAATCCTTCTATAACAAAATCACTAATATTCGCGAATCTTTTCTTCCTCGTACCTATTCGTGTTGGCAATTCTTCGACCAGACGATGAATTCGCACTATCCAATATCGTGAGAGTTTTCCACAATGCACTTAGAAAGTATACAAAAAGTGCTGCATTCCTTTTTTCCCCGCTTTTCTTGTTCTATCCGCTCGCGATCGATAACTCTCTAACGATAATCGATACCGCGTTACGTAAGTCGGTTTTTACTCGGCAAAATGTATTGTGGCACTTTCCCGAATGTATCGTATTACGGAAAGAACGGTTCTCACTGTGCATTCCATGATTTTACCCCTTTTCTTCTTCGTTCGAAACCGCAGTTAGAAAAAAACTCCTTCCTTTACACTTCATTACCGCCACTTATATAAATATTTGAAATCAACGGGTTTTGAACGATAATTTTATCGTATGGTTGGCTAATTGCTGTTATATAATTGTATAAATTATTACATAATTATATAAATACACGTGATCCAAATGAGTAATATAGTTCGCGATTTTGAAATCTCGCATACCTAGTTTTAGTGAAATTTTATTTGTGTTTCTTACCGAAGCAAGATTCATGGATGCAAGATGAAATACTTGAGCTGCAGACTATTCCATGTACAAAAATGAATCGAGAATATGGAATAATGTTTTCTCGAGTTTGAAAATTTGCCAGATACGCGTTCACTTGCGATATTTCCGATCCAATTTTCTCGAAAACGTAGCTCCGCCGAATTTACCATTGTTAATTTATCGCTAGAACCTGTGAGAAAATCTTTCACGAAACATTCAAAGATTAAATCAATCATCCGTGCAAGCGTGAACGTGGCTTGAGCTACTTCGAGGACAGCGAAGCGTGCAGCGTGAATCAGGCATTACAAAATGCAATGTCCGGCCTTGTACCTCTGCTTTTCATCTGGATTCACTCGTAAGCTTCTTTTTTCGAGTTTCAACTCTCGGATTGACTTTCAACAGCTGAGGCACAGTTTCACCATCGTTACGCCTGCTCCATTCAATAAAGCCGTCAAAGAAAATGGAAAACGTCAGAGTCCTCGGTGAATCTACTTGAGACTGAATCGAACCAAACACGTTAATTGAAGAGCGTTTCAACGAAGATTAACGGAGACCGACGATTTAATTCTTCTTACCGGCTCGAGTATTACGTTTTTCTAACAAAGTTCTAGTTCTCTACGGATGGTCTCTGAGAGTAAACAGCTTTCTCTTGGGAAGACATGTAACAATATTTTAATTCGTGAAATGCAATCCTTCTGAAAAAGTCGGGTCGAAAATGTGGAATAAGTTTTCTTAGCTGATAGTTAGTTAGCTGGTTTCGTTTTCAAGAAAACGGATTTCTAAAATGACCGTGGCATCGTTATTACGAACTGACTATAAATTATAACTTTCTACAATAATATATATTATATATGTACTATATTTTCCGTCACATGACTTATTTATGGAAAATATAACAATCTTTCGCGGTCCAAACTTGTAATTATCTCACGTTTAACTGCTTCATGTACCAATCTTGAATCAGTTAATCTCAAAATTGAGCTGTTAACCTTTATAAGGAATAAAGAGGTACGAAAATTACAGTGGGAAAGACTGATTTGTAATGCAAATGGGACGCCAATAGCGATCGAGACCCGATCAGATTTTCTGTTTAATCGATCAATCTCGTTTCTAACGCGATATCTCTTTTACGGAGACATCTGTGTTCTATTCGATGTTAATAGATTCGGTAGACGTTTCGCGATTCGGAGATAGCTGGGTGAATTCATTTCTCGTTCACTATATAGAGTGTCGTGCTGAAATTAAGTATCTCCGATACTTTCACTGCTATTGAAAATATTGAAAACGGTTTGTTCGCACAAGATTATCTTGAAGAGCGATCTAAGGCCACTGATATCCTTTGCATAGTAATAATATATTTTCTATCCTTTTATAAGAAATTTATAGTTTATGATAAAAAATGTTAATTCATAAGAAAATTTTGAAAATTATTAACAGGGTTTTACGTTATCTTACTTTATCGTCGATAACAATGAAAACAATTTAGATGTTCGATTTCAATGAGATACCCTGTGTATACACCGGTACACCGTAGTAACTGCATTCTCCGCTACGAGGATTTCATTTCCTCCGTTGTCGATTTCGAACGGATTCCTTTGGCTGATCGATCTAATCTGACAAAATAGACATTGACAGAAATACGATGGGTATCGAAGGAGCTTCTTCTCATTCGATCATTCGTGATAGTATTTCTATTAAGCGCACGGTACTACGAAGCTGCTGGTTTGAAAAAATACAGCGATTGTGCATATAACAATGAAAAATTACATTCTTTATCGCGGAAACGACTATGGGTACTATAATTAAACAAAATTTTACGCATTTTGCAAGCCGGTTATGGGATCATCCAACCGTCGTCCAAACCTTAATCCTAACTTTGGCGAAGGCTTAAGGTATCGACATTTGGAGGGTTGATTTTACCCTTTCAACTTGAGTTAAAAAAGCTTGCAGCTAAAAAAGTTTGCTGTTAGTTGCGTTGGCACAGCAGAAGCGTGAAATTCGTTAGACTTTCAAATAGTCCAATTGCAGTATCATTTCTTGCTAAAGGTTCGAAGCCTAAAGTTTCTGTACGGTTTGCAATACATTTTGTGACTCTGTGACGATCATGGCCAGATTACGTAGCCGCGGGGTTCCTTTAGGAGGAACATAAGATTTCACGATTATGAAGCTTAAAGTCTCTTGACCCCAGAATGCTTCGTAACTATCCTGCAACTTCTGATTCATCTGGTTAAACGTTCTTATTCATCGGTCTTAAGATAGGCTCAAAGATTCCGATGAATCGAAAATAGCTATCTTTCCAGCGAGCGAGTAGAAAATAGACAATTGTTTCGAGAATCGTGAAATGCTCGTACCTCTAGAAGATGCGCAGCAATTCCAAGATCAGCGAAATGAAATGGGAAACGGAAGGCGGTAAAGTATGGAACAGAAGAAAGCAAAAAGCGAGCGGGGCTCTGAACAACTCTGTCTATTACACACGACCTCGTTTACACCGGCGTTACGTGGGCGTGCAGTACTTTGTAACAACATGTAAACGTCGCCGAAACGATCGAACGTGTTTCGGCTACAGTCGTAAAGAGAAATTTACAGTATCGTATAAGAGTTCGATATTCTTTACGATTGACATCATCGATCCGGCCTTTTCAAAAAGGAGAAAGTGACTCTGTAATCGCTTTGAGAATTCACGTTGAGGTAACGCCCAATGTCGGTAAAAATCCAATCCCTCAAACCCTAAAGTCACATTAGGACACTAAAAATCCAATATTTCCTCCATATCGAAAGATCATACGAGAAACATTCGCACATCATTGTATTTATCGTGGCATTTACGTATCGATCCGTTGACGTACGATTTAATTGAGATTAGCTCGTCATTGCATATGTACTTTGTATTACAGTATCATTCACATTATTTCTGTACATTTCTATTACTATGACGACACCTGTGGAATATGTAGGATCGACTAAAATACGTAGTAATTACTTTGAATTCTAATTTACACGTATGGTGAAACATACACGCGAAAAAGAAGAATATTTCATTTACTAATAGACCAATCTAATTAGTAAAATTTGTAACACACCAAAACAGTTGACACTGATTTACGTCGAACAGATTTGTAGTAGGATTTGTTTCCCTATTTCGTTGTCCAATGCATCGAAATAAGATCGAAGCGTGCCGCGACACTTCTAACGAATTCTAATGAATTCCTCGAAAGTGTCTGGCGAAACGACGGACGATCGATTTATAGCCTGTTCAATTTTCACACGTGCATAGTAAAATAAACGAGGTTCGAAGTCTCGTAATAATAATAATAATATTCGATTCTATGGTGACATGGTTATGCGATCATGGTGAATTATAATAACGTTCGGTTCGATTGGGAAAAATGTTGCAAGATCGAAAGTGTAAATAAGTTTATTTATCACGGTGCGAGCAGAAAATTGACATTTCACGGAGTCTAACGTCGGGCGGTAGCTTTCGTAACCGTTTCGTAATCGTTTATTCTGTTTTATTAAAGACGCGCATTAAATATGGATAATGTTACGCTGTGTGCGATCGCCCGATAGCGAATTTATTGTAACACGGAAACGCGGCGAGATATAAATGATCGGTTAAAGTGGTTCGCTGATGTGGTCCTAGTGACTCACGGTGGAAGTGTAATTTCATTTCTTCGACGTTTTACATCGTACCGATTAGAATTCTGATTTACGCTTGGTGGTCTGTGCTTTGAATTAAATTATTCATTGCAGAAAACCTTTAACGATAAGTATATCTGGTTACGCAGATGGCGAAAAATATTGGGAACCGATGGATTTAAGAATTCGAGAATTTCCGAATTAAAGTGGTTAGAAATTCAGGTATCTTTTTGGTCAGGTATATTTTGAAATTCAGGTAGCTACATGGACTTATGTTCTTTGGAAGCCGGGTATTTTTTAATTTGGATATCTAGAAATTCGGATACGTACCTTAGAATTTAGACGTCTTGAAAACCTGATACTTTTCGAATTCAGATACATAAACCGAGAGCTAGGAATTTAAATATCCTGGGACCAAATGTCTTTGGAATTTAGACATTTTGAAATTCAGCTACGTAACTCGGGATTTAGATACCGTGCAAGTTAAAATTCTGCAAAGCAAACCAAGAATTCTAAATTGAAAATTTTCAAACAACTCCCTGAATTTGAAACTTGCAAAGAACCAAGAAAACCAAAAGTTCAAAAATCTGATCGCACCGTACACCGAAGCAGCGGATAAACAAACGAAATTATTATTCGTAACAGGATCGATTTATTCAATTTTCTTTGTGTGTTAATAAACCCGCAGAGTTCTGCCGAATTACATTTGCTTTGAAAATATTGTCGCTCGAATTCCTCGACAGCGGGCATTTTGAAAGTGTAATAAGGCACACGCGAGTTAACCGTATGAAGGTATCGGCGCTACGATCAACAAATCGGCCATTTAAGAGCGATCGAACGGAGAACGGAGATTTGTTTTGTATGTGTAACAATTTACATAATCTGAGCCTGCAATCGCTGGTCTAGCGGGTCTAGCTTCGATCAAACGTAAGGGGAAAGCCGAAAGTTTCGTTACAATCGTTCATTTTTCTTTTCGTTGGCTCTTGCATATGGTGTAAGTATAGCGCGCAGAGTTGTGTATGGAAATAGTTAGATTATCGTAATGCAATTTCTCTTGTCGCTACGTATTTTATAATATCTCATTGTTCCTTTACGAGCGACATCGCTTTAAAGCTTTCTTGTAGAGTATTGTCCCGTTCGGAGAACAAAATATTTCTTTCGCATTCTTTGATTCGATAAATATTTCTGTCGTAGGTTTTTGAAAGTTTAATAAGTCAGGTACTTAGAGATTCAGATGGGCCAGAAATATTTGGAATTTAGGTAATGCGATTTGGGATTTAAAGATTTTGATATCTTGGTAACTTAAATACGATAATATTTGGGAATTTAGATGAATTAGGATTATTTGAAACTCGATTATTTTGGAAATTTGGATTTTGAGGCCTCCAATATGTTAGCAATTTAAATAATTACAACTTAAATGTCTTGGATATTTGAATATCGGAAACTCAATTCTCTATAATTTGATTTATCATTGAGAAACGACTTAAGGACTTATACCGGTCCTTTTACTGTTACTTTTACTATTTCCTTGGATTCTCAGAAGTTGAATTGTATAGAAACATCACAGCTGAATAAAGAAATTGTTTTCGTTCAAAAACATGGTTTTATTCTTATTTTCTGGAACGTTTATACATATTCAATCGATGATCCAGATCTCCTCGCTTTCAACGTATTCGTTCTACGTGCAATCGCAGTGAATCAGCTCGAAGGATGGCTGGTTGAGAGCAGAGCGAATCTCCATTCTCTTTCTCGCATCGCGTTGGTCTCTACGATTGCCGATTTCGTAGCACGATTCCACCTTCCTCGGACGTTATGTTTCAATTCGAGACGATTTTATGGAAAGTGAAAGCAAACGCAGCATCGTTTGCCAGTGATCAATTAGTCTTTGTCTAAATCGTACGATTCCCACGATGCGGGAGAGCAACTAGTCCACTTTGAGATCGAACGAATGTCGATCTAAATAGCCCATTGCAATTCTAAATATCTTTCGTCATAGAAATGCTCTTATAATTCGAAATAGTTTCTTAATATTCTATGATCGATGAATTTTGCAAGGCGCGGATAATTTAGGGATCCAAATATTTGGCATTCAGATAGTTTCAGAATTTAGGTATTTTTAAATCTCATATATTTGGATGCTTTGGAAATTATAATATTTTAAGCTGTCGAATCTTTGAAATTCAAATAGAATTGTAATACATATATTTTAGGTTTTCATATATTTAGAATTTTAATGGTCTGCGAATTAAAATATTTTACCTAACGGAGACATGTCTAAATATTCAAAATTATATTTATATTTAGTACTCTAGTCGATTCATTTTCTATCCGGGAATATATTGGGCAGAAATTCATCCACGCGACGATTCATCCTTCTTTCTTACAACTTTACGTAACCAGTTAATTATCGCTGGGTCGATCGACTCTTCGTCGTGTTCTTCTTGCCTAATCGATCGCTATCGCGACGATCCTCGGTCAAAAACATGAAAAGTCGAGCGCGCAGCTTTCTTTCTAGCCCTGAACGAACACCTGTGTCCTCGGTTTATGTAAAAGCGCAACGATTGAACGAGCTATCGACGGAGAAAATCTTTCTAGAGCACACGGAATCCACTCGGGGATACATAAATCAGCCTCGAGATCGAGAGTTGCGAATCGAGGATTCTAGATCCGCGGATGAATGGATCGTGGACTACTTCTGTTTTATTCGCTTCGACGTAAGATGTAGTAAATAGCCAGCAAATATATAAGAAGATTAACGTATAATAACTTTGGATATATCGAGGTATAGTTTCGTTAGAAACACAAAATTGGAAAAATGAAAGTGACCGTAGCAGAACACAGCGATGCAAAGGTCAAGTAAACGATTTAGTTGCTAATCTTGTATGTCTCAATTTTCTATTTCTTAATTTTCAATTGAAAGGTTAAGTCATAACTCACATTACGCGTCAACGACACCTGACTTTGTCTTGAGAAAAAAAAAATCTTTCTTCGTAAAAAGCGTACAAATTTGCAAACCTTTCCTCCAACAAATTAACATTTCACCGTTCCATGGCTATTTCAATTTCGACCACATTACAATATTCATAACAGCGTCGTTAAGTGTCAAGGTAACGACAACGGAGGATTTATTTGCCAACGAATGATTTAAGATCCTCCTCGAGCGCATCCTCGACTTTCTAAAACGATCGATCGACTTTGTCCCGGCACACAGAGCCGTCACGAACTCGCCCTCGCTACGTTTCGAAGAAAACGATTTTCCCGAGACGATTGAACGCGTTACGTTATAGTCGAGTGGAACAATCCCTTTTCTGAACGGAGAACGGTCCTCGTTTCCGCTCGTAGATCGATCGACCGGATATTGCCCGCGGCCTCGCGTGTCGATCCTCGTCCTCCGTGATCTAGATCCTCCGGTGCATTCAAACATTGTCCCCGTGGCTTCGTGCAGCTCGATTTCGATCTTCGACTTTCTAATGCGAATTTCAAGTTTCGAAGCTCTTTGTACGACTGGATGCTATTTGATTCAAAATGGATTTAGGTCAGATCAGATTAGCTTCAATTAAATCAAGTTAAATAGATTATGTTAGGTTACTCTTAGGTGATAATACGTTAAATTTAATTAGATTTTTAGGTAGGCAAAAAGTTAAGGATCCGTGTAACAGTTTAATCGCAATCATCAATGAGACCCATCGTCAATTACGAAACGACCTGCTTAGAGGTTCTTTACACGAATTCACCTGCACATAATACAGTCGTCGCTCGTCAAGTAGCCTTTCCAGACGTCCTTGAATTTTCTACTTTTAAAAATAGAAAGGGAAAAGCAGAAAGAAATATTTACTCGGTACGGACATTTTTACATATTTCTTCTCTTTGATCCTTACTGAAATAGTAAGTAGCTATGTAACAGTAAAAATGACTGGAAAGCACTATACTTTATATATTCCTAGCGAACTGTATTAGCAAACAAGTTTGATATCGTTGGAAAGTGTTTGATCCGCTACCAGGTCTAGTGAAATTACAGTGAGTGAAAGAAGCAAAGTTTTTTAGTTTATTTAAGTAAAGTTCCGTTCTCAGGTGTGAAGTATACAGTGCACAGGAATTATATAAACTGCGGTGTGGAACTTTGAAGTAAGATTTGATCAAAAACTGTTAAGTAACTCAAGGAAGAATATCGTAAAACAGGCAGATGTAAATCATTGTTCATTGTAATGAACTTTTATGTAAGATAATTTGTTTTATTTACGGCCGTGTTTACGGAGGCAAAAAATTAAATTCTATTTTTTTTTATATATATATAGTACGAAAAATGATCATTATACATAAGCAATACCAAAAATTCGTTGTACGAAAGCTCGCCCGACGAATAAAAAGAGTGTAAAATCGTTTGTAATGAGAAAAGCAACCATATGATTATCTGGCAAGTATCCAAAGGCGTGGCATCGATCGTTTTTAAACTGTACAACGTTCGCGATACAGAATCGGGGAAAGTCGTTCGCCATGGAAACGAGTCACGGCCGATGTGCCGGTTTTACGTAAGGTGAAAATCGTCTTTAAGGCGAAAGAGGATCGCCACGGATGCAAAGGAGAGAAAGAAACCGAGCAACCATGCATACGATCATATCTTGCATGAATCACAATTTTCACATAACCGCACATTTCCATTTCGCCCTGGAACAACGCAAACAATTCTTTAAGCTCGTTTACTGAAAATCTATCAAATTCCTACATTCGCGTTACTTCTTTTGTCCTAAGGAGACGACAAACTAACGAACATTACGTTACATTTTCCAAAGAAAAAGTTCCCATAAAACTTCCATATAAAACCATTGTATATATGAAATTTATCAAGAGTTTTTTCATTAATATGGAAAAAACAAAATTCTATATGTCCATCAACTTCTTACGTTACTGTCGCTTCTTCGTCCTTCGAAAACGACGAATTACCAAACAGTATGTTACGTTTGATATTAGAAAACTCATTTCTCAGAGTTTACCAAATTTTTAGATTTTTGGTTCCACGAGGTCGCGGTACGTGAAATTCCCGACGAGTCCTCGACGAATGGTTACGGTACAGGAGACGAAAGAGCACAGGCTCATCAGGAATTGTACGCACGTTAATGGCGGCCGTGTTCCTCGATTTCGTATTCACAACGAGGGCCACGATCGACCAAGACGTCGGTAGACGTTTTCGTGACGCGCTACGCGAAACAAAATACCACAATCGGGTGGTTCATTCCTATTACAAGATCTGACGAAACTTTACTTGACTTTGTTGCTCTCGCTGGATCCCTCCATTCCTCGTTTCCAATGTTCCTTTCCCACATTTATTCAATGACGATCATTTCATGGAATTTATTTATTGCTCGTTCGAACGCTACGTGAATTGTAAGGCAAATCGGAGTTATCAATAGGTGTACTTATCGATGCATTTGACGATGTTTGACGTCGTTGGGTCTTCAAAAAATGAAATGGATCGAATTATAAGCCTTAACGATAGAAGCAAGACGAATGATAATTTTGTACTATGAAAAGGATGAGACGGGACGAATTATATAGGAAGAGATTATTAATTGGCTCAGTGCTTGAGCAAGGATCGCGAAAACGGGGAAAAGAAGTCTGCTGTGCCAGAAACAATTCCGTTGGCCGTTTTGTGGCTTGCAAAGAGGCACCGTTACCCGCTCGTGTTCCTACGTGCTCGACCTGAATTAATTCCGCTGCAACGCGGCCATTGTGCTCCGACGAGGACTTTCGAGTGCGCCACCGTTGATCCACTGCACATGTTCGAATTTTATCGATCCGGATGATCGAATCTCTGACTTTCAGTGGCTTCGTTTAACCCGTTAGACGAAATTTCTTTTCTACCCTAAATTTTCTAGTAGTTTGGTACTCTTGTGTAGTTTTTGATTTCGTTCTGTTTGACAAAGTTTGAATCCTATTTGATCAAGTTTGGAGTAGTTTGAAGCAGTAGCATGTCAGATTTCGGAGTTTGAACAAGTTTGAGAATTGATTTAGGTGCGTTGAATGGGTGGATTATAAAGTTGGTACTTTTCTGTAAACGATCGATTCTGTATGTTGTCTTTTTTTATTTTACTGTATTTCATCGAGAACAAAGAGCATTTACTAGCATTGAAAAATCTTTCAAAACGACTACTCGATCGCTGTTAAGAGAACTTCACTGAATTATGTGTTTCGCGGATAGGTTGCCCAAGAGCAGCACAATCGCCACAATTATCCGCGCATTTCACGTACGATCGGCTTAAACGTGGTCTTTCATAAGACTAATTGCTTTTAATTGATCGAACGGACGCAATCGTCGGGCAGAATCGAGGGATCGATCAGAAAATTCCCGCTTTTCAAGACTGACGAACGATAGATGGCAATAATGCAACGCTAAGAGATGCTAATTGCGGCTAAATTGCACGAAGGCGTACAAGAATCTCTGAACAAAGTAAATTCATTCCTATCCGCTCGGGAACTTTACGTATTCTCTCTTGAACCGGACCAGTGCATCTCTGAAACGTGTATTTTCATCTGTGCCATCGCAGATTTTTAATTTTTCAAATAATGTTACACTTACTATATGACAAATAATATATATATCAATTGACGTTATGTTATTTATTATAAAATAAATTCGATAAATTTGTAGAATCAATAGTAAGGCATTTTAAAACGTGACTCTGCAATGTCAGATCAGTCGTGTCAGATTAGATTTTAATTAACTTAGATTTAAATATTACTAATATTGAACAAACATTTATTAATATGCATTAATTTATACTTTCACAATAATACCGTGAAAAAAGTAAAATAAAATAAAATTTTTGACAGAAATTTAATCACTAACCACGAAAAATTCTTCTGTTTCAGGCTGAAGGAATTGATCGTAGCCATGAACCTCGCGCTGCATGGATTTTTGTTGCAAGGTGAGTCTCGTCAACCTAATTCTCTCCTGTCATCTCCCCTATCATTCTAACTTACCGTTTCGATATGTTCGAAAGAAAGATGTTACCGTCGATTTGCCAGCAACAAGTTTAGTGGAAATTTCGAGTAAAATACAACTCCCCTCGCGAATCAATCGTTGCCTCGATTGCACGCATGTGCTCGAAATAATGGAATACAATATGGTGCATCGCGGAAACAATGCATCCGAGGAGGAATACGCAGCCTCGGATCGAGGGTTGACCTAACTCAACTTGCCTCGTTGCATACGAGGTCCTCGAAAGTCGGAGGGAAACCGAACAATGCGTGGAGGAAGTGCAAATGGCATGCAACTGGCTGCACGAGTGCATGCACTGCATCCTCCTGTACTTTATCGCTCTACTACCTTCCATTTTCTTTTTCTTTTCTCTCTTTCACTACGTTCATGCGTATGAAAGTCGAATTTGAGCGCCAATACCATCCATTAAATTAAATTCTGTTCTATCGTCGTTATCAACATTAATGGTAGAAGAACATCTTACAACGGACTTTTCTTATATTTTATACTTTCAACCTGTGATAATAACTATCATCGGAAATTGACGCGTCTGATTTGTTCATATTCCGTATATTTAACCTGCGTAAATTTACGTTAACCTTTACATTTAATCGTCGGATATAAGATGCGTAATTATTGTAAAATATTTGTCAGTGTCTCGGAAATTCAGGTAATTCTAATCAACATGTCCAATTAATGATCGCACCGATCGATCCTAGTTGGTAGTCGCAAGGGAGAGAAACGAAGAAACTAATGGCAGGTTCTTGAGCAATTAGCGTTGCCTGGACAGAATGGCGTATGTGCGCACCGAAACTATTCGCGATTCTTCCGCCGTACGAGATTCTCTCCTTTCCTCCCATCGGCACGATTCATTCGCGATTCTCGTATCGTGGCCGACGTACGGTCTCGTGTTTACGTTCACGTAGGAAACACCTTGACTCGACACGAAAACCCAGTTAGTACCGCGATACACCATCTACACGCTAAGACGTGCCTCGTGATATCTACCACCAATTAGACACGTTTTTTGAGTAATTTAATTACTTTGGTAAAATTCTTGATCAGATTAAATTTGCTTTGTTCTTTTTTTTTAATTTTGCATTAAATATTGAATTGTACTTGTAGGATCAATGAATTCCTTTTTTAACATACCCGTTACTACGTCGGATTATTCTTTCACTGTTACATTTGAAAACTGAAACCTATACATCTGTTTCGTATATAAAGTCAATCATCTTTTCCACAAAAATTCCCTCGATAATACAGTATAAACAAAATACTCCGAAACCGAATTCCTCTCTAAACGAAAATACGTACTTCTCAGTCATCCTCCCACGCTGTTTGCTGAAAAAATCCCAGTGTGGTATAATATACACGCCTTAAAACCAAATCAAAGGCTTACTATTCTCCACGAGAAACATTCGAGACTCTCGACAAGGCTTACAAGGAGGAAGATACATAAGTCGATTCACCGGAGACGGACGCAAAGGATTTTCTGGGAAGACAGGAGGATGTACGAGCCGCAATAAAATCGCAAACAAGTGGACGTACACTAAGGTTCAAAAGTTTGGAATTTCTACACGTTCTATGGAACCAGGAATTAAACCTTAACAGCTTTAATGCCTCGGAAAATTCTTCGATGAGGGATATTTTGGGAGAAAGTTCTTAGGGCTCTGTCTCCGAATTTCACCATCTCAGAAAATTCTTTGGTAAAAGATACGTTGAAGAATTCTTTCGACGAACAAATTTTATCGAGGTAATAAAATTACCAGGCGATCGAACATGCCTACACACTCTATTCCAATTTCTTAGTTATCGATTTATCGTTAACTTTTGTACAAATTTGACAATATTCGAATACTGTTACTTCGAGTCGACTTATGAACAGTAGTGTATACGAACGTCCCACGTGGTTCGACCGCGATGCATACGTTTCACGGACGGATGTCCCACGAGGCTGCATTCCTTGCCCGATGCAACTTCCATTTAGCTCCTACGTGAATGTAAATACGCTTGTACAAAGGTGGATTCGCACGTTTCGCGGCTGGTGGTCCAGAGACGCGGCTCTTCCAACACGCAAATGGCGAGTGTAATGAATACAAAGCCTGCCGTTTGCGTCCAGACCAGGAATTTTATGTATCGTTCCTCGGGGATGGTTTGTTTTAGTGTTCGAAGCTTTGACTATACGTATCCCGTATTTCTCGACAATGCAACGCCGGTAGAGTTTCTCGTGTTGAGATTAGCAATGCCTATGGAGATTGGAATTTAGGTACTTTAGGAGTTTCAGGTATTTTATTTTAACTTTTAGATAGTTTAGTCGAAAAATTACTTTGGAAAATATCAAAATGCACGTGTCATTGTAACATGCGTACATTGCAGGGAATGGTATGAAATCACTTTAGACGAATACTCGCTTCGTCGTTACGAGAGAATATTTAAAATAAAAAGAGAATTAATCGTTTCATGGGAGATAGATTAATTTGAAATCAATAATTTCGAAAAAATGTCAATTTACGCTGTCGTAAGATTTTCTTGAAGCGTCCCACGGTTGCATTTCTACCGAAAGATGAGCGAAAACTGCCCCCGCGGTTGCTACACGAATGCAACAATCAATGAGTCATTCGTTGTCTACGAAACGCACGACTGCTTGCCTTTTATTGGCGATCTGTTCGACCTCTTTTAAGGCCGTTCGTACGTTTTCTCGTTACGATGCTCTCGTTCTGCGTAGATTGATCATCTTCTTAGATATATCTTCTTAGATGTCCTTAGATATATATATATATATAATTGCAAATACATTGACAACATTTGGAGCAAGTTTGTAAATGAAGTGGCAGCCAGTCACTCGATTGACGAGATTTCAGGCTGTTCGCAATTCTGTCAAGGAGATTTCAAAGGAAATCACACAGTGACCGACAGAATACCGAATAAATTAGCAAACAGATCGATTGGATTAGAAACGAAGTCGTAACTTGATCCAGGGAATCAACTGGAAAGCTATCAAACAGATTTCTAACGTGGTTATAGGTTGACGTATATTTCTGAGAATACAGTTGCAAATTGTCAATGCAGTATGGTTCAGCGAGTAAAAGCTCGCAGTGATTAATGGATTCGTGGATAGTGAAATTCAGTAATGGATTTCTAATCATAAAATAGATCAACTCTTGTTTTGAAACAGACTCTGATTTCGAAATTAGCTTGGAAGCCTAATGATATTTGAGATTATATCACGGCCATGCTTATAGTAGCAAAGATTTATTTTACACCAATAGTCGACGAATGTAAACAATATATTTATTTTGCCTCGTTTTAAGTTCCTTTTTTTTTCAAATTGAACACCGCATTAGAGTAGTAAAATTGCAATAACAAGCGTTCAACTCTATTATCATGGAGAAAAGAAGTATTCATCGATCGAAAAGAAAATGTTGATACACTGTTCGTTTAGCATTTCAAAGCGGAGTTATGATCCATTTTCCTTGGTTTGGAAAACGCGGAAACAGACTGGTATCTTTTCGATCGTTCGAAAAATATTCTTCCGCATTGTTCACGCTTCTGCCTGGAAGCGGCGTGCCACGCAACCCGGTTCGTTCACCATCGGGCAGGGACTTTCTTCTCTCGATCGCGATACGCCGCGATCAACGGTGCTCGTTTCCATGCGTGGCGTCAACGCGGCGCACGCCCTCGCATCGTAAACGTACAAATGATTCAACCATTTGCGAATGATTCATTCGCGACGTTGTTCGCAAATTCGTGCTGTCCATCATTCTCCTGTCTGCTTCATTTTGCTCACCGTTTTGATACTTGTCGAATAGTGCAGCGAAGATTATAGCGGTGTGAGAGATTTTGACAATTCGTATCTTCTATTTCTTGGATATTTTAACTTTTAAATGCATGTCATTGAAACTTAATTGCATAATCAGACTGCGGAATCAATCGCGAATTCGATATAAGTTCGACGTAACAAGCTCATTTCAACAAGTTCAGTTTTATAGATTCAATTCCATGAGTTCTACTTTATAAATTTGATTCAACAAATGCAGTGTATCAAATTCACTTTTCTGGATTCGATTTTATAGACTCAATCTTATAAAATAGCTTTTGTACATCCAGTTTAATAAATAAAGTTTATAAAATTCAATGTACAATTCTCCGAATACAACTAAAGAATTGTGATCGAACAATATTCCTTAAATGGTTAAACATTCGTTACGTAAGTAGACATTATTGCAGAGTATACATTTCATTAAACTTCCTTCTATTCGCCGAATCTCATACGAATCTGATTACTCACACGCGAAAACTAACAATTTTAAATAAAAAATATTTGATACTAGGAAAGATTGGCAAATTTACTGATGCGCCGTAGCTGTATGTGTTAATATAAACGAAGCTCTACTTCTCTTCTTCTTCTCCTGTAGAATCTCTTACTCAGGATTATATAATCACGCATAATGTGCGGCCATTAATCGAAAGGTCGTCAAAATTGCGACCCCGGTCGCGGGTAACAGGCCTAGAAAGTCCAGAGAATTGTCCAGTCACTCTATAAATAACCAGCACGCCGCATATTAGCAGAATTTTGCATAACGACTCGAGCGAACGAAATAATTGACTTTCGCTTTTGCGGAGCCATGCTGATTTTACCTGCACGCGATCATAATACCGCCACGTATAATCGCATTACAATGGAGTATCGATTGGCCGTCTAATTAGAGGATCGAAGTAAAGTTTAATAATCAATCGTTAGGCTTTGAGATATGAACTTCAATGTCTGTTGAAATCGCTTCGTAGCTCGTTGAACTTGTTAAACGTGACTTTTAGGTTAAGTTTTATAGGGTGATTCACATATACGAAGAACATACAGAACGACTATGACGAGCATATTATTTTTGTTCAATTAGGGAATCGATGCGAAGTTTAATAATTACTTATTAGGCTTTGATACATAAAGTACAGCGTCCGTTGAAGTTATTGATTCGTAGTTCATCGAACTTGTCAACTTCGGTTTTTAGGTTAGATTTTACAGGGCGATTCATATATATGAAGCTTACACAGGATTAATATAGTAAGTTTGTTTTCGTTGATTTTGTGAAATGGAAAAATTTTCGTATTTTTTGTATTTGTCCGCTTGATGTTTCCGGAATTACTTTCTCCGCGATCATTCGATAGATACAAGTCAGATTATCTGGATAGTCGTTTAATTAAGTAAAATGGTACAGGAGCTTTTTTCAATGATAGATCGGCCTCGAAATACGATCCTGTAACGATCTTCGTCGGCGTACTTGGTTAACCTAACAGATTCACTTCCTTGCCAATTAGACGCGACACGATTTAACGCTTGTGAATTTCGCAAATGCTATCCACTTGTAAAAGTTAATCGTTGCAATCTAGACACACTTATCTTAATACTGAGATCTGACTTTAAAATTTTGTATATTGATACGTATAGTCTTTCACATCGGTGGTACTTCTTGATCTTACACGCGTGTACAAATCTATTCGAACGGAAAGTTAAAACGATTATCCTATTAACAAAATTATTCTACTCATAAATGCTAAACTAGTGATTATCCTATTAACAAATCCTGAACTATTAATTATTCTGTTAATGAAGTTATTCTACCAACAAATCCCAGACTATCAATTATTCTATTAATAAGATTATTCCTTAACTATACATCTACTAATAAATCCTCAACCATTAGTTACTTTACTAATAAAACTCTTGAAAGATCTTCAAAAATCTCGTAAAATCCTCTTAATCTTATTCCAACACTTAAAATATCGAAGATTTAAAAATTACCAATCACGTTTCTCTCATCTTTTCTATTTCCTTGAAAACCTCGAATCTAACTTAAACACGTGTCTCAGTAACTATATATTTTAAATTAATTTGATCAATCTTTCTAAAGATAAGACAGTGTAAGTAGTACATATATATATAATATATATAGTGTCTTTTATGAGCAGCCGCGTATTTTCTGGAATCTCGTTTGGCTGAGCACACTTTTCTCGACTTTTCTCGTCCCCACCTCGACCACAGTTGGCTATCCTGTTCTCGCCACCTGGTTGTCTGACTTTTCTTCTTACGTAACCGCGTAACTGCGGCGCAAGGATGCGGTTAGACCTTTCGAAGCGTGTCTCTGGCCGATGTCACGTAAGACGCGAGTCAGTCAGTCACGATCTTAATTTCACTCTCTCACGTTGTCGAATAATGCCCATTATTATGCATCGATGCGATTGTATTTCGGAAATTTTGTTCGAGAACCGAATTCTTCTATGTTTTTGTATTTTCTTTTTATTCTTGAGGTTTTCTTTCAAATTATTTGATACAGAAATTAAAACGTATGCACCTAATTTCTGTGTCAAATAATACAACATTGTATCACGTAAATGCATGCATTTAATTCTTGTATCAAATAATTCGAAGTATGTTATTCCTAGCATTCCAAGACATGGTTAACTAATGCGTTCTTATGATACTTTCAGTATTGTTCCATGACCCACTGTGTGCACGTTACCATTTTAGTGACGCAGGTAATTGAAGCTTTTACAACAATGACGGCCAATATTTTGTCATAAACTCATAATGGAATTAAAGAAATTTCCTGAAATATTCCGTGCTCTGTGTTAATGAGAGCTGTTAACAAATTTATAAAGACATAAAATAGGATCGCAAAAAGAACTTTTAAATACTTAAAAATGAATCATGCAACACAGCTTCTCCTTTCTACCAACAAACAGATCGAAATAAAATCGTAAATCAATGAAAACCAAGTCGTCTTAATGAAATCGAAATTCCTTCGAAGAAATCAAGCGACGACCGTTTTTCCAGGCAAACAATTTCCGGGCTGCGTGCTTGTAATCGTGTGCAATTATATAGACTGTTAAACATGGCCGTGTTCCTAGGGGAAGCACGAAAGTCGCCATGTTGTTATCAATGCCTCGCTCTAATAAAGTGTACGGACCGTGGCGAGGAATGTTTGGAAAAAAATGAAAGCGAAGCGCGAAGGGGGAATAATTCGACGGCGTTTTACCGGAACAATTTCTACGAATTAAAACCGTTTTAAATATTCTCGCGGAGGAGAAAATTCCGATTGAGTAATATATAGGTTAAGTGGAAATGTTGAAATTCCCTAGACGATCGTGAGACTAATTATGAAACTATTTGGGGAAAGGTTTGATATATCGCAGATTGTCTAATTGCACTTAGTTTAACTGGAAAACTAATTCGATTAATTTAATTGTCAGATCAATTACCTACGTCAGTCTCTGTGTCTCTTATTAAATTCTAAATAAGAACAAATTGCGAATGCATACATTCATTACGCATTTTGTGTTCGAAATATTGAGACATAAAAGAGCTATTTATATAAAAATCGACGCCGAGAAAAATACCCTCGTCGCTGAATAAATAAAGCAACAATTGCGCGACGTTGAGGAGCCAATAAAATGGGATTACAGATTCACCGGTGAAATACGCAAACTATAAAATATCAAGCACGTATCGTACACTTCACCGCGCAATACATACCACATAAATAATGCATCGTCGCTCTGTCTTTTACCTTGATCGTTTCGATCTTTTATCTTCGGCGATATATTATACAATAATCTCCAGTTTACTCACTTTGCTCCGTAAATACGCTATAAAATGCTCGCATATATTTTTCGACCAACCAACCGAGTTTTTCTTTGTCCATTATTTTTTATGAACAAATTTTTATTCGAAATATTCTGTTTCTATGAATTTTATTACCGTCGAAATTTTGTTTTAAATTTCGCACAAATTCTCTATCTTCATTTTGGAACTTGATTACCTTTGGATTTCTACATCCGAGTATAATATAGAGAAAATTACGTTCGTATAAGTTCGCTTTGATTGTGTCGGATTTTGCGAATCGTCATCTTGCGGAATTTTTTTTTTATCTCAGTTCCACTGGACCAAGGAGAATTCGTACGCGTAAAATCAGTGGAGGAGAAAATTTTATGTTTAGAAATCGTGGAAAAATTGTGCTATGATATCCTTGGAAAATTGTAATAGGAATGTTTTCATAAAAAATACAGAATTATTTCGTATTACCTTTGTAGCATAGTAGAGTAGTCAACTGCAATCAACTAGCAATTGGCAATTGACAACAACAATTACGAATAACAATTCGTTTACTAAAGAATCAAATCAAATGATTAGAATAAATCATTTAAGTATAAATCGCGATAAATCACACTAAAACTCCGACAATGCCTTTGCATTTTTTAATTTCATAATTTCTCTCCATTCACGAACATCACTTTTTTCGAAGTTGCAAATACCGTAATACGAAACGAGAAATTCCGCGCGATCTTCTAATTAATTCTAATTAATAGTCACCCGAGAGAGAACACAACGGCGCGTTTCATCCGAAGCAATTGAAGTTCGTCTGACGACCTTTCGTCGTCTCCACGTTCGAGTTTCGCCTTGCTGCATTGTCTGCCACCAAAGAAAAATCCAGTCAGTTTTTATTTAGACTACTGCGTAATTAAACCAGATATGCAATAGAGAGATATCGGAGATTTCTTCGATAGTGAAAAAAATCCCAGACGAGAATGAAATAATTTCGAAGAATTCTTGAAAGATTTTTCAAAGAGTATTCGCACCTGACTCGTTTCAGCTAGAATATTTTCTCTTCGATTAAAGATAAAGCGAGCTACCGTATGTTCAACCATCTCGGAAAGCAGAAATTTTGTAATCGACTTTTTTCTGGCTTTTTGGTACGAATGCTTCATTGTACCGCGGCTTCTTATTGTTGTATACTAATGTATACTGTATACTGGTCGAGGCCCAGTGACCATTCAGTGAAAATAGAAGTCGTCGAAAACGTCCACGTGGCGATCCTGCAGATCCTTTCACGTGGATTTTTACGCGACAAGCGCAACCAACCGAATCGCGCTACCGGCGACAGCCTTTTCCCTTCTCGAGGAAAAGTCGTTCACCGACTGGCGTTTTCGCATGATTTCCTGTGACCAATTTTCTATTAGATAACTATATAGACGTAGAGTCGGCGATAGATTCGATAGGCGGAGGTTTTGACCCTTTCGTGCTCTCACAATAGAAATATATCGCGTACATTGTTAGTCTTCTAACGATTTTGGATTTTTCATTTTACGATATCTTTCGCAATATCAATTATGCGATCTCTCTGTGGTTGCAGTGTTACGTAATGCTTGTGAAAGATTTAATTTAGGATAAGAATGGAGTCTGGATAGTTGGAAAAATTTAATTTTAATTTCAAACATATGATATAATATTTAAAATGTACGTATTATATAATACCTATAAGATGATATCTACGACAAGCTTGACGTTCTTCAACCTAATGCTATTGTCAATTAAAATGCTCCGTTACGAAGAACAAAGCACGCGTGACAGAGGAAGATTTCTTGAGGATTCACGTGACTATCGGCAGTATCCACGGGAGTGACATTTATTGTGAATGACGTCCGCTTCCTTGACTCATTCATCTCTCTGCTCCTCAATGAAACTCCCTCGTGCTTCGTACGCGCTTGCGTGAGTAGACACGTGTTCCTGTGTACGCGCGGCGATGACGACATGTGTCAGAAAAGTCGGAATCAGAGCCATGAATCACACCTACATTATGAAAAGTAAAGTCGACCGTATCAAATAAAAAATAACGAAGCGAACGTTCTCTGTTAATATTGCGGGAATTTCTCAAAGACCCCTGTCTCTCATCTTTCTTCTTCGTTTAGCGTTGCTCGTAGTATCGTTCAGACCTACTGCAACAATATTTAATCCTATCTGTTAATTTCTTAAAAATTCCAACTAAAAATAATGTACGTACTCGTAATTCTAACTTATCCGATAATTATAATAATTTCTTAATAGATTTTCAAATATCGAAATGAACAAATAAAGAAATATTTGATCAAGAGATATATGCACGTTAAATCTCCAATATCCGCCAAGAATAAATAAAATATTCTCAATCAATGTAGCAGAAATTTCCCAAAAATATAATTATCTCCATTTTCTGACAATATCCGCAGCTCGCAACGTTGACAGTTTGACAACCGTAAGACTGAATACGCGGCGATCCGAGGATACTTGTCGTGTCTTGTGGATAATCGGGAACTTCCGTTTCCTGCGCCGGCCCTCGAATAGCAATGACTCGGTTCTCGCCTCTTTCTTGCTTTCTTGCGCATAATGAACCAGCACGCACCGTCGCACGCCAGCACGTAATCCAGAAACCCACGGAAACGCGGCCCGGGAACGCCGCGTCCGCATCGAAACCGGAAGTCGAGACACCAGTTACTAGTTACACTGGTTCGCCGCTTTACTGCTCCACGCTTCTCTTCTCTTGCACCGTAAACACACTGTTTTGCCGCTGTTCTGCGTCGTAAGTTTCCACAGAGCGATCCAGATTTGCATCGCGCTTTAAATGAAAGTAAAGTCAGGCAAGTTGGACAGACACTTTCGTGCGAGCTGGAAAATTATTGCATTTGGTACTTTTATTTACGAGGTGTCTTTCGATATTTGAACATGATGATATGTTGTCACGTTTGAAAATTTTAGTTACTCTTTCGAAAAGCTCATCAAACTAGTTGAAATCATTCTATGCTGTATACAGAATGTCTCACCAATTCTGCCACCCATAATTACGTTCTTATTTGCGATGATACGAAACAATGTTTCAGCCAAAAGTTGTACGATATCGAGGAGGACACACTGTGCTTTCTACTTTCTTTTTAAAACGTCCAGGTGCGACAAGAAACAATTGATAAAGGCACAATACCAGTATCGGGACGAATAAGCGAGTAATTAAGGATGGTAGAGTTAAACGCGACCCTCCGTACAATACTCTGAAAATAATTGAATTTCTAAAATTAGCGAAAAATCTAAAATTTCGTAAACACCATCATACGAGTACACGCATCTGTGATGCAGGTATCGCTCGTCAACGTATGCAAACGTATGCAGCAGGATACCAGGTTTACTCGCGGCGATCGCACGGTACACGCGTTACGAAACCCGGTAAGCTGGCAGCTCGGCGGATTTTCACGTATCCGCGACGGAACGCGTGCAGAGATCGATAGATCGCGGCCCTACTCCGACGGAATACGCGTGTTTGCGCCGCTGCAAGTGCAGGTAGATCGGTTAAATCGAGATCGGCACGTTCCACCGTTGAAATAAATCGATCCGCTCGATAACCGCGCCGCTTTCGTTTATGAACTCCCTCGAGCGGTGTTCCCCTGGACGTTAGAAACCGGTATGGCAACGATTTTGTTCTTTTTCTTCTGTTCCGATACGTATAGTGCTTCTATGATCTCGGTACAGCGGAATTCGTGTTCCAGCGAAATTCTTCGTCCTACGTTCACAGGCTTGTCGTTTTTCTCAGTTTTTCCGTGACTTCTCGCGTGTCGTTCCAAGTAAAGGATTTCATGGACCGATAGATGATATTGGGCAAACAGACGCGACGAAACTGTGAAATAAGTTTTTGCTCTGGAAGCCGCGGTTTTCGAGAAAATTGAGGTTAAAAGTTTGTGTGGATAATCGTTCGGAATTTCTTTTTAAATATAGTTTTTACATTGTCTTATTCCGGTTTAATAACATCTTAATAACTATACTTTGAAGTTAATCAAGATACTAATGATTTAGGATATCCGAACAGTTTAGAAAACGCGTATGTTAACGAAGAAATTCCATTGTTTCTGAAACATGGCTCGTACTTGATCCTACTATTTGACCTGGATTGACATTGTCTGCCTACTCCGTCGAACAAGAACGCCGGTCTGATTGTCCGGACACATAATTATGCTAATAAGTTCTATTTATAGTAGGCGATATACCGCGGAAAGTTCTTTCTTAAGTGACAAGATGAACGAAAACATGTGAGACAATTTAGAATGGTTGAGTTCCTATTGTTCTCTCTTCCGTATTAAAGTGGAACTAGGAAAGATCACGGTAATTGATGAAATAAAAGAAATTGTATCGTTATGCACAATCGTTTATATCGAACGATAGCGAAGCCTTTGTTAAGTAATCGTGTTTATAAAAGTTGCGTTTCTACATTAATTGCAAAGTATTCAGAGAGTAAACAATTTCGTACCACATCGAACGTTTGGAAAATATTGAATAATCTTGAATATTTTTTAAGAATACGATTAAGAAAATTCCAAGATAAAGCAAAACATATTCAAAGATCGCGGATATTCTAAAATTCCAAAAATTCGAATCGCTCCAACTGGTACCAAAACACGTTTCGACACCAAAGAAAGAGACGTCTGCGAGAAGCGCGAAGGAGAGGACCCATCCGGGATCATCCAGACTGTTAAATATTTATGAGGACGTTCGAGCATTATCCGAATTCTCATCCTTTGTAAACTTTCACCCGGCTGTGCTCTCGCTTTTTTCCTTGTCGCTGGAACACCGAGAAATATTGATGTATTAGAAACCTGAGAGTCGCCGGGCACAGCACCAGAGAGACTTTCTACATCGGCGACAAGTCATCTTGGCCACCTGTTAAATATTTATTCTTCGCTGACTGCCGGGAAACGCAAGTGCGAACAATGGATCTGATAGGAGTGGATCGGATCTTACAATTAGTTATGGATGATGTTGCTAAGGAAAAGCGACATGTTATCGTTAGGCATGTCACTAGACCGCGAATATTTATGCAAAAATTCATATTTCCACGAATATAGCAAATATTATACTTTGGATATTTTCTATAGTTTGAAATATATTTGAAACGTTATATTTCAAGAACTTGTGCGAGTATAAAGCATAAAATCATTTACATTAAATTTAGCTTATCTTCGAATATTGATATTGAAGAACTGTAATTGTACGTCCTGAAACGAAAATGAAACGTCCTTGAACGAAATGATTGCCAAGTTCCGGAGATTTTGGAAAGAGAAATTTAATTTTGCTTTCTAAAAAGTTCTCCGCATATCGTATGATTAATGACGATAAATTACAACTGGCAAAAAGAAGAGACTTGTGAAATTCGAATTAGTTCTATAATTTCAAAACAGTTATCGCCCTCGTTTTCGATAACGTAATTGCCATCTTCCGCGGTGGTTGGGAAGAAAAAAAGTTAAATTTCACTTTCTAAAATGTATACGGTCAGGAGGAAGTAACTTTTGCCAAAAAAGAATAGAGCATTTAAAATTTTTTAATTAGACAGAAGCTGCAGAGTGGATTTGCTGTCGACAGTTATTGAAAGGAGGAGAAATGAGGAACAAAGGGGAACGAGAAGGAGATAAAGATGCTTTGTTCTCTGGATGGGATGATTATGCTAACATTTAAGGTCGAAGGAAGAGGTGTTATATAACTGATCATACTTGTGTGTGTGTGTGTGTGTGTATAAATTTATACCGACCTATGGAGATTCGTAAATTTCGAGGTTGCGTAAAGGAATCCTTTCCTTGTGCATCCAGATTAAGAATTTCGGGAACCGTATTTAAATATCGTGACGAATCTTTGCGAAACGCAATCGCGCCAATCAGACGAGTGTTTTACGTAATAATTACACGTGAACCCTGTTTTTTTTTCTTTTTTTTTTTTTTCGTTGCTCTATTTACGCGAACGACGCATCACGATACCATAATCCGTAGAAAGCGCTGACGTATCGACCAAATTGCCAGCTTCTCGTTCTTTTACCATCGCGGCCCGATTTTGCAACGATTCTCTGTTCACCTTCACTTTTATCCTCGTGGATTTTGTTCTTTTTCTTTCTCGGTCTTGTCCTTTTTTCGTCGGAAACCTCTATTTTTACTTGTCTCGTTTAACGCCATTCTTTGTACTCGTCAAAGATCATGAATTTTTGATCGAAGCTTAATCGGATGAAATACTCGTTACATTTGTTAAACGAATTGTTTCAGAGTTATTTATAATAATTATCAATTTCGTTTTTCCTCTTCCATCGTTTCTGACAACCCTATAAATTTCCAGAACATATAACATTTGTTAAATACAAAATTAATGAAATTATTAAATATAAAGCTGATAAGTAAGAGTGCATGGTTCGAGAAAGCCTGTTTGTTTGACAAGCGTTCGTACAATGATACGTAGTGTGGAGTGTATTTCCTGGATCGGTAGATCGTCGACACTGGTCGTTCATTATCGATGTTTGTTCGGTAATCGCGGGTATTTGGTATAAAAGCAGGCTGTACGCGCGATCGACGAGGTGAAAGGTGCTCTTCTTACGTGATTTTACAATACACCCGCGTGCCAGCGTGCCCTTTCGACTCTAATAGACTCAGCTGACTTTCAGCCGATCGAGCCGCTTCCTCCTGCGGAGCGTCCTCGAGAGAACGTCTTTCGAGGTTACAAGGACTTTTCAAGTCTTTTAACATCTGCCCGTGTAGAGACAGTTTTAATCTGGAGTTTTCAGCGAAGAGTATCGAGGTATCTACCGTCGCACGAAAATTATTCTTTTGCCTAATAGAATTATTGTGAATCAATTCCTGTCTAATTTCGTTGGAAAAGCTGAATCACTCGTTCATTTTTAAAGAATTAAGAATAAAATAGCATGAAATTGGGATTAACAGAGAGGAATCGGTAAATTGAATCGTTTTTTCTCCACTCAATCAACTACAACGAGCCACTAATTCGAGTATAATTAGAGAACCTTGCGTTCCAATTATACCAACAATACAAATGGTAGCTGCACGAATAACAGTAATTTCTCGATCTTCGTTAATCAACTTTATCAAATAAATCGAATCAATTTCAATCGCAAGCTAAAGAATCAAACGCGAAGCTAATTTATAAAAATGGAAATCTACGAATACAGCATAAAATCTTAATAGACAAGCGAGCCGAAGAAACGACTTGAAAAGAATTCTGAGGCGAAAGAACTGAATTATTTGAAACTAGAAAGAATCTAAAAAAGAGAGTGTATACAGAGTAATGAAATAAATTTCGAAATATACGGAATTGAACTTTCCGTGAAACAGAAGTCGCGCATCTTTCTTCTAATCGAATTTGAAAGAAAGAAAAGATATTCGCGAAACGGAACAAGGTGAACGAAGAGGAGACCAAAGAAGAAACCGAGACCCGATTATCGCAACAGTTACAGCCATTACCGTGATATTACCGTTACAGTAGCGTCTCTAAGACGTTACTACATCCAGCAACAATGTTGCTCAATGTTGCTCATCTCTCGAACGCTCTCCACTCTGCTCGCGATTCGTTTTAACGAAGTTGTGACTTTTCCGATCTGAAAGATCTTCCACTTCAAATGATTATTTACAATAATTTTTCTACTCTTCTCTCCCTTCTTCACTTTTTATTTCCTGATCTTTCTGTTTTAGTCGGACAATCTATTTTTATATTCTGAAAATTATTGGAATAATTATCTTCTGTTTCTCTTTTTCTTCTTTTATATTTTCCTCTTGATCTTTCTATTCTTCGACAATTTTGCTTTCCTGGTATTTTTATTTCCCGTATTTCCCCTTTGTGATTTATTCTCTGTCATTTTCCTGTTTTAAAGCTTCGTAAATACTCCGAATAACAGTTGTACAAAAGTATCGAGCAAGTGCTAATCGACCTGTTAATTCGGTAGTCAGCCCTAAACAGGCCTTTCCTCTGCCACTTTACCGATTCTCGTTTCTCAAGATTTAATTGTCCCATTGTAGATCTTCGAATCGCCACAGGTACTAATTGTACTTTTGTTCGTTTGATAGTTCGTGGGAAATTCAATTGTTTCCAGCGGGCACGATTCCTAATAATTGCTCGAATCGCACGTTCTCGGATCGATCGATTCGATCATAAAACTTCATAGTTCGTTCCGTAAATTATCGCCAATTTTTCTTTGATAATTCTTGTTGCGAATTATTTTCGCGGTAGATGATAGAAGAAATGACAATTTTCATTGACGTTTTTGTAATTTCTCTTACGAATGAGATAAGCAATAAAAGTGGGACAATTCCATGGAAATTTATGATAATTATTAGTAAATAATTAAATTCACATCAGGAATCCTAATGAACTATAATTGCATAGGAGAAAAGAATTCCCATGATTATCATGCGCTTGCCGCTATATTTCTCCGGCGTTATTTTAATTATAGTATGAATCGAGTGGCTCGTTTTTATAAATTGGGGCTCGTTAAACAAACGGAAGTCGTTTGTACACCCACACGCTGGAAACTTTAGCCGAACGAATTTCCCATAGCGCGAGCTGCACGGAGCATTCGGAAAATTAAACAGAATAATTTGCATGAGTTTGCGTAATCGCCGATTTAAGATTATTACTCTTCGTCCTGAGGAAGTTGTTGCATTTTCTTTTCTCGCATTTCTGAGACGGTCTACGAGATAATCGAGAGAAAATAAAATAATCTACTTGGCTGCTTTAAACTTCTTTTTGCAAGATTACAACGTACGACATAAGAGACATACAAAAAAAAAAGAAAAGAAAAAAGAAAAAAAAAGAAAAAAAGTAACGAAACATCGATGAAAGGAATTATTGCACGGGTAGGAAATTAGGAAGTAAGATTTAGCTTTAAGGAATAAACGAAGATAGAAACAGAATGTAACGTTCTAGTAAAATTATCTGAAAAATAAATTCATACTTGAAAATAAACGAGTAAACGGCTGAGTAAATCAAATAAACAAATCGAAGCAAATTAATAAATTATTATGCAAGATACAACTTGCATATACGTAATATGCTATAGATATTATACTAATGAAATATGGCAGCACGCGTGCCCCTTGATATCCCGAGCCCGTCTAACATCCTGGACGAAGGTATCGGACTGTCAAGAACTTGTCCCGCAAAGATGAGCATTGGGTCGGCCAGTTGGCAGATCTAAATGTCACGAGATTCACACAGGCGTTACATGCTGAAGGGATTATATCACTGCCTCGTCCAACGATGCTACCGCATAACGAAAGATAAACAAAGATAGAAACGTTACTCATCAGCAGTGACGAGAAACAGACTAGGAGCAAAAAGAGTCGAAGCAGAGAGAGTCGAAGAATCGTTCATTAATGTTCATACGTATACAAGTTTCGATTCGCCTTGGTGCGACTCACGAAATTTCATTCGCCATCTCGCCAAAATCTCCAACACAAAATTCGAACGAAAAACGACGCACGTCGATAACAATCCCTTTATAGTTTTCTCAAAGTTAAGAAGCTGTCTAGAGAGAAGAGTGGAGAAAAGAGTAGAAGCCGAAAGAAACAGGCAGCTGTAGCATCGTGCACGTACGTGTTTCGATTAACGAAATTAGCGAGTGGAATCTGCATGGCAGATAAGTTACGCGAACGGGGAATTATGAAAGACGTTGATGACGCGAGCGATAACGATCCTCCGATTCCTGATTCGTCCTCGTTACGTCAAATTATTTATGGACAAATGGACTATGTTTAGACGGTGAAATCACGTTTGGAAATGTCTTGCTACCTCGACGACGAAACGATGAGTAGCGCGCTCGGCAAGTGGAGCGTGTGATCTTGCTTATTTCCGATGATATTCGTGATTGACGGTACCGATGATTGCAGGGCGTTTGGAGAAGTTCGAGGAACGCCCTTTCGAATATTCAAAGTTTCTCTTGATTTTTGATAACGACGTAGATACATCCATAAAGAACGAGTACAACTGGAAGAAGGAAATTGAAATTTTGTGTGAATTATGGAAAATATTTATTAAAGTTCTTGCTCGACGCCCTAAAATTTCTTCTCGAGGAATGCATTGACCTTTCACCTAGGCATTTCTGATTATGTCACGTGACTACAGTTTCCGTCAATTTCGCCGTAGGCAATGCCATCAATAACTCCGCGCAGCTTTCTAGAGATGAAAGAACGATCATCGAGTTTACGGGCGAGAGTCTGGGAAAAATATCTACTTTGCGCCCGTTTTCGCATCGTGCTAATGTTTCGTCACTGTCCGATAGCTTAATAAATACCAATATCTTCCTCTTGTAACTTCCATATGTTCTGAATTATCGATTCTAAACATTCTAATCTTAGTTCATTGTTAGTTAAAATTTGAAATTCTGCGCGTAGAATATTTAGCGGCGCAATTAGAAAATTAACAACATGTTTTATTTTATTACCAAACAAGAAAAAAAAAATTTCTTTAGTTGCGTTATTAGAGTAGTATATTTTGTGTTACGAACAGGTCTGTAATATCTGGAATAAAAGCTTCGTTAAACAAGTGGATCAATGACATACTTCGCGGTGAATTGGAAAATCTATGTCGAAATGGATGTATCATGTACAGTATAATTGGATATATTGTGTGGAAGGTTTTGAAAGGGAAAGGTTGAAGAAATGGAAAGCGTGTGGCCCCGCATGGCAGAATTCCATCGTAGAAACCAAAATTCGATGAATCGTTCCTGCAATATAAATAACGTTACGATAGAAAGTCTAAAGTTATGTATTTTTTCTTTCTTCTGTAGAAAAAATTTGTTGTTAACTTTCATTATAAATATAAATGTAGATATAAATATCGTAAGTATTAATTATTATTAAATCGATGGATTTTAAGAATTTTCCTAATTTTCCAAATTCTTAAAATTTTTTAATCCATAATTTTTTGAATCGTGGGAATACGTGAATATTCGTTTGTATAAATTCTCGAAAAATTCTAAAAATTATTGAAACACAATGTTTCTCGATTTTAGTAACGTTAATGTAACACAAATGAAACATTCAATCGCGACTCTGCTGCAATTTTGTTTAATGATTTCTAATCAAGTTCCTCCTTCAATTTCTCCTTGCATCAGAAGCATTCATCGCATATACGCATGTACGTTGCCACCTTCTTCTGAAGATTCTGGACACTCGGTACACTTGCAATAACGAGAAATAATCGTCAATTGAAGTTAACTCTAAACGTGTTTGGTATAAAATAAAATTATATTTCATTGCATTTCGACGATTTTATAATAAATTTATTTTAATAACTCTCATGTTGAACGTCAGCAAGTGAAACTTGCAGGCAATAGACAGCAATATAATTGGTCAATTTGACATGCAGATTATATTCTTGGTAATCAATCAAACATTGTATGCTGTAGGTAAAGATGGATAAAGATCCTCGTTTTAATTAATCAACTACCGCTAACGATTAAAGTTCACGGTTAACTTAATCGAGTGATGAAATTATTAATCGCCGATTAAAAACGTTGATCATCGAGCGTAAGTTAATTCAAGGTTAATTTTTTCGAAATTTAAGTCTCGAAGCTTAAACCTGGACGACATTATACGTAGCGAAATTCCGAGAACTTGCGTGTTCTCCCGATCTCGATCGGATTCAACGTATACTCGCGATATCTTCGGCAGCCGACTGCAACTTTGCAAAAGACCTCGATCACGAATATTAGATTCGCGAGAGATCGACAGGATCCGGGGACGTATCTGATTGGATGGCCCGCGTGCACACCGGATGACCTCGGCCTACAACTGACCACTCGATCGTCGATCGATTCTCTCCGCTGCGACATTCTATTTTATTTAATAATCATTTTTCTGACTCTGACTCTGACAGCACCGATTGAAATCAATGCCCTGATCGGATCCGGTAACAAGTGGTTCTGAAATCACCTCTTTTCTCTGCCTTTCGTATAATATAAATGTAAACAATAATCCCCTGGAAATAGTGGTTCTTGTATCTCAAAATATGGAGAATTTCAGCAAACGTATGGAAAATTGCAATTTCCAATTTAATAACTTGTTGCTCCGTATCGGGTATACTGCACATGAGTTTGAGATTATTGTAGAGCGATTTACATGGACGTTAGTATTTGTTAGATATAGATGGAATTTTTTAATGAAACAAGTATTAGAGAGCAACGACCTAGGTGCGTGTCGATAGTTGCTTATAATTATAACCGTAACTGGTGTAACAGGGTCTCCGAGTAGAAGAGTTACGCAAACGCATAAATTAGTCCAGTAAATTATTATCCTCGTGCCAAACATGTAGCCTTTTATTTTATTTCATTTTTCTTTGCCGAATGAAAAATTATTTTCCCTTTCGCGTGACACTTTTACTCTCGAATTTTTCCCCCTTTTTCTTTCTTTCTTTCTTTCTTTCCTTCTTTCCTTCTTTCGTACGTTTCGCTATTGCGAACGTATGGATTGGTTTAGGATATTATTAACGATAGCTCGCGATTGGCTCGTTTGTTGCAGTTTTATTGTCGATCCTCAACCTCCAGCATGGCTCCTTGTTATGCAGCGCGGGGGAACCTGGCGTGAGTATTCAAATATCTTTAACAACCTCGTTAGAATACATCGCACGTTACAGTATACGTTCATCTCGTTTTCAGTTGGAAATTATTTTCAAAAATTTCGAACCCTAATGAATTCTGCAGTGAATTTTGTAAATTGACCGTACAATACGATCTTCGGGATTAATCGTGATCACATGTTTTATAGTAATCATGTTTTATTATCTCGCAAGTATTTGGACTTCGACAACCTGCCAGAGACGAATTTCTCGTGTCAGGGGAAGGTGATCGGTGGATACTACGCGGATGTTGAAGCCGGATGTCAGATGTTTCACGTTTGCACCATCGGTCAAAAAGGTAATTCAGCAATATTTCTGCAGTCGCTTCTATAACTTTCAATTTCCCAATTTCTCGAAATAACAAAGTAGTACAATCCCTCGCTAAATATAATATTCTACAAAGATCTTAAATACTAAACAGATGGGGACAAAATGCGTTTATTTAAAAACATAACCCTCGTATTTTAATACTTTAACACCTGTTTCAAACAGACCTAACAAATATTTCATTATTCTAAATTATGCCTGCAAAAGTTATCTCGTTTTCTCGGCTTAAATTAGATTACACCGAAAAAGCTAATTAATTAATTCAAACGGCTTTCCTACTTTGTCAATTTCCCGCAAAGAGGACTACAACCGACGTTGAATTCGTTCGAACGCGCATCGATTAATTCAAAACAGACTCCCCAGGGGGTCGATGGATCGATCGATCGTAATTTGTTCTTTGATTTCATTCTTATCGTTAATTTGTTGTCGTGACAATTAGAAACCGATAATTAAGTTAACGTCAGGCAGAGAACGAGACTCGTAAACGCGAGACAAATCGATCGATCGATCGTTCGATCGAAGGATCGCGAGAGACCCGCCTCGGGGGCCTGGCAAACGTCTGATCCAAGTTTTGTAATCGATCGAGAGATCACTCGGAAGAGAATGTCACGGTCGTCGAGGAACGTTTACTGACCTAAGTCGAGAACGTCTGGCTACGACTCGTCACGAGGAATCGAGTAGATCGCCCAACCTTTTAAGTATCTTCGTTAGACGTGACGTATCTTTTTCCCTTTTTTATTTTTTTCTTTTTTTTTTGCTATTATCTCAACTTTTTAATCTTCCACGGATGATTTCAATTTTAAATTTAGGAATCTTTCGTCCGATTTGCAGGAATGTCTTGCTGCATAGTTTTTCTTCGAATAAGTTTATTTATAGAAATTTTGTATCTTCTCGAAGTATGCAGTTTCTTTTACAAAACTGGTACCCTCTCGATGCATCGTTTTTTCATAAAAAGCTTTATTATGTAATTTTCTTTATAATATTTGTATTTTTTTTTACAGGAACTTTGTGCTTTTTTTGGTATAGTCCTTTTTATAAATCTGTATTGTATAATATCTTCTTATATACACGCACATAACAATTTTCCATCTTGTTGAACGTAATTCTTTCTATTCACATGCAAACGATATTTTGAAACTGTCTGATTATAAATCTATTTTCTAATGCAAATTTCAGTAGACAGGAGAATGTTTGTTAAACTATATTTACTTTGTTTGATATATTTAAGATTGAATTTGCTTCATAAATTACCGCGGTGATTGAAATTATTTTCGAATAATGTGGGATGTATGGACGTTTCGAGAACCGTGACCCAGAAGAGCATCCCCGAATAATGATCCTGTCCTTCACCACGAGACTTGGTTTCAGACGAGATTATGGACATAAAGTTCCTCTGTCTGAATGGAACCGTCTTCGATCAGGAAACCAGGGTTTGCGAGAGAGTGGACGAGGTCGATTGCAGCAAGAGCGAGCGATTCTACAACTTGAACTTGGAACTCTATGGAAACAACGCAGTCACTCTCAGGTATTTCAATAAATTCACGTATGAACCATACAAAATCACCTACCAATTACATATTCATCTCTCGTAATCCGACTCGCCATATCTACTTTCCCATCAAAGGAATGCAACATCCCTCTCCCCCTGTTAATCTGCTTTCGCGAACAGACATCGATTCGCTGAAAATAATTATTGCAGCGAGTCGGTTCACCTGTCGCGTACGAAATGTTTGCCTGTCTAGACGTTCACCCATGCTAGATGTGATTTCGAAAGGACCAAAGGTGCATTAGTTCGCATAACTGCCGGTTTTGCTTGTGTAGTCGCGCGATACAGGATCGATAGGTGTGGTGATTGCGTGTATCGACGATTTTTTGATCGATCACGTCTTACTGGCTGCCTGTTGCGGCCATTTCCTATGTAGCGCGCTATCTTTAGAAACACCGTCTCTTTTCAATACTCGAAAAGCCTTTCATGCCATGCTGAAATTTCCAATTTCCAATTTTCGAACCGACAAATCACGACTCTCGACTTTGAACGCCTCCTCTACAAAAAAGTCTAACCCTAATTCAAGCGAATTTCTGAATGCTATTTTTATTCGCAGTTTACACGAAAATAGCGAGGACGACATCGATCCATCGGACCCCATAGACGACCACCAACGCAGCACTTCGGCGCGACCAACTACGACAACCACAACGTCCACGACAACCTCGAAACCAAGTAAACCCTCCACTACGCCATCCTCCGGTTCTTTTTCCCATCCCACGGGCTATCCACAACACTTCCAGCCGCAACCGCCATTTCCTCAGGTTCACACGAGTCAATCAAAGTCCCTCTACGATGACAAAAATAGCGGCTACCATCACCAGTATATCTTCCACAATGGAGAGAGGAATAATAATCAACAGGCGACTTCGTATCAACTGTTTAGCAATCAAGGAGTCAGTTCCACCACCGTTCAGCCACCTCAGGTGCATCAGATCAGATTCAGCTCGACTGCAGGTCCACAGATTATTCACAACGAACCATCGACGGCGTCGCCACTGTTTCACGCTACATCTTCTACCATTCAGACGTTATTGAATAGCAATGGAAATAGTCCAGCGTTGATAAATCCTATCTTTCACAATCATGGGATTGCTAGTACCACGGAGCAGTTTATTCATAGTAATAATCCTAGGGAGACTTCGGATTACAGGGAGAGTGGGGTGCAGAGTATCAGGCCGTTGGAGGTTGTTCAGTCGAGCAATAAGGGACAGGTAACTTTGCACTGAATTTACTTTCTCTTTCCTAGCTTTTCGTTTTTATCATACAAGGCGTTCCGTAGTGCGTGGTACAAGTCGGGTCAGGCAGACTCTACGACTCGAAATACGACGAAAATTAAGGATAATAAAACTTGAAGAGGGAGGGGCTCATTTTCGGGGAAATAGAGTTTGAACACATTCCTAAAATAGAACAGAATAGAAGACCCTTTTTATTCAGCTGATTTTACAATCTCGTGTCATTTGTCTGATACAAATTCTACATATTGTTCCAGGTCTCAAAGTTAACGATATCCCCAGTGCCAACGCCGGAGCCGTCACGCTCAGTGCAAACGAAGACGAGCAGCCAGAGCTCCCAACAACCAAGGATTTCAGGCAACTTCCTTCCCACCCCATCTTCCGACGAAACTACAGTGAGATCCTTCTATCCAACCCCGCGAACATCTTCGAAACCTTCACAGACTTCTCAATCCCCTAATGATCAGGTCACTCAGCACATACACGTGCTGCCGCCTGTGCAGATACCTCAACTAAAACCTCACCAAATCACCATCAACCTACCACCTCCAGATCTTCAAAGAATAGTCCAGAATCCATCGTCCTTGCTACCTTCTCAATCTAGAGTAATTGTAACAGCCAAAGCAAGTGTTAGCGACGAATCTGGTAGACCATTAAATACAACGCAATTAGTCACTCTTCCCTTGCCGACGATCCCAGCCAGTTATGACGATTATAAAGAGGGAGACGAGTCCTTCGATCCGTTCTATAGAGACGTTCCAAAAATCAGAAACAGCAGAAGAATCCCCGAAGAATCTGGAGGAATTTTGAGATCTAAAAGATCTGTTAGTCAGACCAAGAATTCCATGGTTTCTTTTGTCTATGCTGGGGATTCTAAACGAAAAAGAAGTGATGGGCAGGTGACAGGTGCGAATAAGAAAGATACAGAAAGTAGTAGTCAGGATTTCACTTCCATTAAGGAAAGCCTAATGAGATTTAGGGATATTCTCTTTGGAGCAGACTTCACTGAGGACGCTATAAGAAGTGTCTTTGAGGGAAGTAGGCTTCAAGAACTCGGTTCTGATAACAAGAAGAACAATTCGAAGAGAGATTCGTTAGAAGATTTAGAGACAAAGGCTTCTAAAAATTTTAAAGCGAGGGATTATGAAGAGGACGATGTTAAAGAGAAGGAAGACGAAGAGACGGAAGACGAGGAGACGGAAGACGAGGAGACGGAAGACGAGGAGACGGAAGACGAGGAGACGGAAGACGAAGAGTCGGAAGACGAAGAGACGGAAGATGAAGAGAAGGAAACTGAAAAAAGTAAAACTAAGCAGTCAGACGGATTAGAAGTTCCTTTGGAAATAGATACTAGGGAGTCTGATGCTGAAGAATACATTGACACCGACGAGGAAAAGGATGCTATGTCAAATTTGAAGAATGTTGAGTCAGATTTGGAGGATATCGAAGTGGAAACTCATGAGGCTGAGAAAGATGAATATGTAGATTTTTCTGATATGAAAGACAAGCCTAATGATGAAACTAAATCAGACTCCGAACCAAGAAAGCCGGAAAATACATTAGATGTTGTTATTCTCGATCCAGGAGAGTATACGAAGCTGAAATCCAAGGATGAAGAAGAATTTTTAAATACAACCGAAAAGGAGCAAGTTTCTACACAGACTCCAATTCTGTCTTCGACCGAAGAAATCACTGGAGCAACGACAGAAGGAGATTCAGTGGATAAACAGGATTCTAAGAGCTCGAAAGACCTTGATGACACTGTCGAAGAAAGTAAACAGTCTAAATTGCAAGAAAGCGACAGTGGAAAGATTCTAGAAGAAGAAAAAAAGGAAGAGAAGCCTAGTATGGAATCCAAACCAAACATGAGAAGGATAAGTTCCAAGATCAGAGCTAGAGGAAAGATTTCTTCCAAGAGAAAGGAAACCAAAACTGAAAACAACGAGCCTGTTGAATTACTCGATGATAAAGTCCCTGATCAAAAAGTAGAGACAACGACAACAACAATAGCGAATCCTGAGGCTGAGCAGATTGACAAGCACATATTCAACGAACCAGAGTCACAGACCTCGAAAGATGTCGATATCAGAGCTGTGAATAATCATGGAGGCAACTTGAAGAAACTTCAAACTGGTAAAGACCACAGTACAGGAAAAGACAATCGGAAGAGTGAGGCTAACGAGTATGAGACTCTAGAGAAACAATCTAGATCTTTGGAAAAGGACGAAGAAAGCGTCGAGATTTTGGACGGCGAGGAGAAAACAACTGTTCCAAGCTTAGACGAAAAAGAAGTCGAAGAAAAGAGAAAGGTCGAGGAAGAGTTTGACGAAGATGCGGAGCAGCCTGAAGCTCCTAAGAAAGATCCTTCTGTGGAAGAAATGAGCTATTACAAAGAAGAATCTTCAATAGAGCACGAATCTATGGAAGATGAATCAACCACAGTCTTTAGCAATGAAGATTCTCAGGATGACCAGCAAGAAATGGCTAAACTATCTCGCAAAGGAAAGATTATAAAGTTAGAGAACTTTTCAAAGGAGGTGTCTTCTCATAGGCAGGTTAAGAGCAGGAAAAATGAACACGAGAAAGAGGAAGAAGAAGAATCTCGTGAATTTTCGACGATGAAGGATGAAGAGATGAATTCTGAGGAAGCTTCCGTGGAACATTACGACTCTACGGAAGCATTCTATGAAAATACTTACGAAATGAGTTCAGACGATGAGTACAACGATCCTGGTAGCTCCGAGAACGTCACTATCTCCTCAGAACATGTGACTTCGGAACATGTGACTTCTGCAGAAATTCCAAGCTCTAAAGAAGAGACTCTTGAAGAACACGAAGACGACGAATCCGTTTTGAGTGACCAGGAAGAAAGTACGGAAGGAGTTCTTAAATTCACCGATGAGTTGCCTAAAGATAAAAAGGAGGACGTACTAGAAACGAAAAGACCCTCAGAATCTGTCGAGAATATAGCTCACGATTATGTAGATGACAATTATGAACCAGATAACTATAAAGAACACGGGTCTTCAGACACTAACAGTCTAAGTGCAGAGAAAATTCGTAAGGAAATGTTGGCCGATGATAAAATGGAGGACACCAAGAAAGAGAATGAGGAAGACAAGCCAGAAGCTACCACAGAGCCTCAGAAAGATCAGGATGTGGAGACTGAGAGTCCAAAGGAGTCCATTACGGAGAAGATAGATCTGCAGACGACAACAACCGCTACAACTACAACAAGTACTACTACAAGCACAAGTACTACAACTACCACCGCTCGTCCCATGCCTCCAAAATTGTTCAAGCCAATCACTGCTAGAAAGAATTACAATTACATTCCTCCAACGACGACTCCGAATCCTGTGATTATTAAACCTAGACTGAGTCTGTTGAATCCCAAGCCGGCAAAGCCGCCTAAATCCTACAACGAGCTGGCACCCAAACCGGTGATCAGGAAGTTCACTTTATTAGCCCGGAAGCCAACTACTACTATGGCCATCACGACGAATATGGACGAGAATTGGACCGAAACTGTGGAAACAATGACAACAGACGTATCGACGACTACTACTGAAGCTAGCAGGAGCGAAGAGAATATATTAGAGAGCAAACTGAAGCCTCTAAACGAATCGGAAGAGAAGATGCAAGCTCCCGCGAAGAGCAAAAACGACCAGGACTCCAGTCCAAGCGAACAGAAGTCACCAACAAACGTGAAACAAGATGAGGAAGAAAATTTCACGCCTTATCCTGTTTCTAGACTGTCAACTCTTGCCTCTACTGTTGAGAAATCCTTGAAGGAAACCGAGTCTGCTAGCGCAGAGTTTGAGAAATCAACTAGTCCTAAGAGTTTCACCTTAGCGGACCTAGAAATTGTTAGTACGACAACTTTACCGATCGGTCTGACGTCCGTCGAGCCTGATCATCCCGAAGAATCACCCTCGACTACCGTTAGGTCAACCATAGAGGAAGAAACCACGCTTGCTTCGTCTGCCAAAATCATGGAACAGAACTTGGAGAGTAAAGCGACAGAGGGACCTGTCACTTTGACAGTTTCTGAGGCAATCGCTATTTCAGAAACCACAACTAAGCGAACCGAAACGGTGGAATCGACCACGATGAGATCACTAAGTCGAAACTCAGCGATGTCGAGGAGGCAGGGTGGTTTTAATTGCTTGGAGAAGCAGATGTATCGTTTCTATGGTGACAATAGAGACTGCAGACTGTTTCACTACTGCTCTCCTGGGTTCACTTCAAGGCAAGTGCTTGATTTTCGATTCGTATGCGAAGAAGGCACCGTGTTTGACGAGGAGAGCCAGAGCTGTCGCCACAACGCTAGGAATAAGGATTGTTTGAAAAGGGAGTGGTTAAAAGGAGAATCAGGATTTTGATTTGTTTGCCCTCTCTTTGTGGCTGCTGGCAACGTTGATTTTGGTAATTGGTGAATCCCCTCCCCTAGTGTATATTTATGTATATTGTTAATAGATAAGATTCCGGCGAAGAGGGCGGCGCCTCTTCCCCTCAGCATTTGCCATAATCCCTGTACATGACGATGATGGATTCACACTTATTAAAATTAATATGCTCGAGGTAGTTCGAACAAGCAGCTCACGGAGAAGATAGATTTTAAGGGAATTTATTGTTGGAATGACAGTGCTAGAAAATGTTCGAAAAAACACTGTACTTTTTAGAATCCGTTGTTTGTATGCGGTGAATGGTAACACGATTGCGTTTCCTCTCGTCGAGATAAATGATGTACAGAGAGTAGAGAATAGAGAGTGAGGAAATGTACCCTGAAGTAGCCTTCAGCAACCAATTGATTCAATATTAGTTATAGCTTCGTCGATAAAGCAGGTCAGTTCGTCGATAAAGCAGAACAGTCATTGATGATCGACAAAGCAGATCAACTGATCGATAAAGTAAAACAGCCATTGATGAAGTAGAACTGTTCGGTTGATACATACTTGGGCAGGTAGCAAAGCTTCCAAAAAAAAAAAAAAAAGAAAACCATATGTAAACTAGAAATTAAGAACACTGCTGTGTCCAAATACTAAATTGTATAAATAACCATAGTTTGCACTGTCATTAACCAACACGAAAACACGAGCAAGTTTCCTAAACAGCTTCGTTCAGAGAAAAATATCAGAATCTTGCTCGTATCAATTTATAGAAATTGATAGTCAGACAACAGCCCCTGTCGACTTCCTTTAGTCAAAAGAGCGAATCACGTCTGTTCCTACGTTGCATCGATGGTTTTCACGATACAGTCATCGATGGAGTATTCCCTCTAGCGATACGGCAATAAATCTAACGCGCATTGCTCAACAAATTACGAACGAACGTTCGTATCAGCTGGCTAGATGCAACTGCATGAGTAGATTAACAAGGATGTACAGTAAGAAATAAAGAAAAGAATCTTGAGAAATACTCGAATCGTCGTGTCGGTAAAATAATTTCTTAGAAAGATCGACGTGTTTTTGCGAATCTATTTAAATCCGTAGATCCATCGATTTTCGTTCTCCTTAGCAGAAATATGGTCCCTTGAACCGAAATTCCTAATACTAGTAAATAGACTGAGGATTTTTATGCATTTATTCGAAATTTAAAGGTACAAAAATATACGAATAATCAACCGTTTAAATGCTTTTATTTAAATATTAAATATCATGTACATTCTATGAACATATCCACCTCTGTTTCAAACTTCTTCAATACAATCCAATGTAACGAGACTTCGAAATATTTTGTATCACACATACACTATACTCATAAAAGGTTTTTCTAACTGATCGAATGCATTCATGAGCTATTCTTTTAGTTCATAAAAATCATGAATTTGCGTAAATATCCACAGTCTACAAATAAATGTATAAATAGACTCCGCATACGCATAAGTATATCATAAATATATATATATATATATATATATATATATATATATATATATATTTTTACATGTGAATTTATCCCGTTACAGTTTTAGCGATTTTTTAGATAGGTAATCGCGACCGATAAGTGCGTAGAACGTTTAAAATATGGTTTCAATGCGTGTACATTCGATGGTTTCTGTAAATATCCCGTGTCCCTCTCTAGAGTAACACGTTATCGATGTAGGAAGCCCTATACTGTGTTAATAATAATTGTGTACTACGTGCAATCTCTTGTTCGTCCATCTGCACGATAAGTTTTTTTTATTCTTTATTTATTTTTACCGATTTAGAACGTTTAGTTAATTGTTTTCTTTTCTCTTCCCTTTGATGTTCTCATATCGAGAGTGGCAACAAGATTTTTTCCCATTTTTATTTAGTATTGATCGCAGCACGATTAATCTAATCTTCGTTCCTAGATATGTCGATTATTCAATGATGGAGGAGGTAGCCCGAAATAATTGAATTTGATGAAATGTGTAATTTCGTATAATTAAATAACGATTGTAAATATAGTCACCTCTCAAACCACGATATCGTAATATTACTGTAGCTTAAAATAATAAAACACGTGAGAAATTATCTGTTTTCATATACCATGTCACCAAGAGAGATATATTTATTTTCCAATCTGCTAGTGAAATATTAATAAATACCTTTCGCAATTTCTCTCAATCCATTAAAATACCAGATTATACCTTTGTTCTAATAAGTGTGTAATGAACATATTTATATGAATAATATTTGTATTATTAATATTATAGTACTATAAATATCAATATTTATTTAGTAAAATATTTAATTCTACAAAAAATATTTTTTCCGCCTAATAATACACATTTTTTCCCAAATAAATATATAAATAATGTGCATCTGAATACTAATAACAATAAAGCACACGTATCATTCGCTTGGAGTATGTAATTTTAAATCTTATTGTAGTAAACACGTGCGTACGCAAGCGTAGCGTGTGTAGCTTCTGATTGGTCAAGCGTAACGCACGTAGCCTCTGATTGGCTGACGCATAGTAGTGTCCTTTTAATTGATAATCGATTCACAATCGGCTGTATACGTGCGGAATTAGAGAAATAGGATTCTATTGTGTATCACGAGCATCGTTTACGTCACGGTGAGAATATAAAATTTAATTATTGATGTGATTAGTGCTTGGATATGATTAAGTATATCTCTGGAATAATACCGCGACTCTTTACCAAGCTATCTGTTCCACCAGGCAATATAACCTATACGCGAACGACATTCCAGAAATTCGTGACAATGACTAAAAACGTGAAAATCGGAACACACGATGGTGTTTTTCATTGTGACGAAGCTCTTGCTTGCTTCATGTTGAAGACGCTATCCAGATATAAAGATGCAGTTATAGTGAGGTAAGATATAGAGCTATTTAGTTGTAATCAGATTTTCTTACGGAGTTGTATGGGGCAATTTGAAATGAGAATGTTATTTTGAATGAGAAGTATGCAGGAACAATTAAAGGAGAGAATCAATTAACATAGAGATATTGAATGTACTTGTAGGTCACGCGATATGAATATTTTAGATACATGTGATATTGTGATCGATGTTGGTGGAGAGTATAATCCTTCCAAGCATCGTTACGATCATCATATGAGGTATGACCCGCATTTTAATCATTTTGGTATAAAGCTAATAACATAGAGTTAGTTCATTCATTGAATTTATGAGTCAGAGATTTCAAGGAGTCGGTAAGCACAGTAATAAAGAAACCAGGTTACGATTGGACAATGAAACTGAGTAGCGCTGGTTTGATTTATTGCCATTTTGGCCATGAGATTATCAAGCACTTGATTCCACAAGCAAATGATAGCGACGTAGAATTGATTTTTAAATATATTTATAGTACATTTATTCAAGAAGTTGACGGCATAGATAACGGAGTTCCCATGTTCAACGAGGAACCTGTGTAAGTGTCCAATACTATTGTTGTACAGCTAAGATATTATATTAAATTACTTACAGTGTGTTGTCCATTTTAGATATCGTATCGTAACAGACTTATCATCTCGCGTGAAATTCTTAAATCCTGCATGGAATAGCATGGACATTAACGTCGATAGTCAATTTTTGAAAGCAGTTGAATTAACCGGTCAGGAATTATTGCAACATATTAATTATGCTGCAAATGTTTGGTTGCCTGCTAGGTCCATTGTGCAGGAAGCTATTGACAAACGCTTTGAGGTGAATAAAACAAGGACTCTACAGTTTATCAGTGTTTACCATTTTGTAATTAATAATTGCACTATTAGGGATATTGTAACAAATCATTGTGCATCTTCGAGGCGACATTTGCATAGATTTGAATAGAATAACATTCTGTTCGAATAGAGTTCAAGCATTAGAATACATGGCCATTGTTAGTTGTATAAAAATGTATCACAGGCATTTCCTTACTGCAATATTATGCAAGAGAAGGTTCCTTTCTCTCTTATATGTTAACAAAAAAAAAAAAAATATATCCTACCAAGCCTTTCTGTTATACAATTTAAAAGCATGTTCGAAGAAAAGCTATGATAAATATTTGCAGGTTGACCCTAGTGGCGAAATTATAGAATTATCACAATCTGTACCATGGACTCAGCATCTTTTTGCGATAGAAAAAGAACAAAATGTACAGCCACCATTAAAATTTGTAATTTTTGGAAATAGTAATAGCTACAGGGTTCAAGGCATACCTGTGAAACCTAACAGTTTTGCGTGCAGGTATTTATTCGAATGACAACTGGATTATTTTTGAAGCTTTTAACGCACATTCTATGGTTTTGTAGGCTGTATTTGCCAGAATCTTGGGGAGGTTTGCGCGATGAAACGCTTGCAAGCGTTTCTGGAATCAAAGATGCTGTCTTTGTTCATTCATCACGATTCATCGGTGGCCATCTAACCAGAGAAGGAGCGATAACGATGGCACGCAAAGCTCTTGAGCTAGGGAAAGCTATTTGATAATAAATCCAATTGGAAACAATTACATCTTAGGATTTCAATTGATCGGACGTAAATTCAGTATTTTATATCACGTTTCGTGTACTTAAAACAGATTCAAAGAATTTTAAGAGCGAAGACAGTGCGCAAAAGTAAATAATAATTTGTGAACAGATTATTTATTATGCGAATCCATCGTATCGGGGTCATACAAAAATAGCACGATACCTTTGCTGCCTTATTTCACACATATAACATTCAGTTGCAATTTTTACGGTATTTGGTAAAAAAATCCAGACCAAAGGCAGCCGATCATTTTACAGAACTATCTGTCCATTTCATATTCAAATAGCCCAAATATTGAATAAATTGACGAAAAATTATTTTAGAGTTGCGTCGTTATCCTTTCCAAATATTCCTCTCGGTGGCAATCAGAGATTTTCAACAGTTTTTGCGGCCGCTTCAGCGTGTGCTGCAAAATGAGCTACCTTCGCTCGAACAACTTCCGGAGTGTCCACTACTCTACCATCAGGACCAAGGGGAGCACCGTATCCAAATCCATAAGCGTAAGGTGTTGAGGCGTAAGCCAGGGCACCGTATGGGTAGAGTCCTAGATTCTTTGCAGCCTCCTTCAACATAAAGAAATGATGGAAAGTCAAATATTAATAATACTATACATTCTTCGGCTTGAAACGAAACACATTTACTTTATTAGTATATGAAGGGAATATATTTGGAAAAAAAAAAAAAAAGAAAAAAAAAAAAGAAAAAAAAATACAATGTAAGAATCTGCTCTTATTGTCACGAGTGTTTAAAAGTTCCTTTGCAAATTTAAAATGTTTCTAAGGAAGAGGAAAGAAACAAGTTTTAAGTACAGATCCTTGAACTTTCCCAAGGACTTTCTTCTCCATTAATACCAAAAAACACTGAGTCGTTGATTTTTCAGATTTTAAAAAACTAATTGCTCGTAATTACCAACGCGTGAGCAGTCAAGTGAGCAGCTTTCGCCTGCGCGACCTCAGGTGTATCGACGACACGACCATCGGCGCCTATGGGCGCACCAGGTGCAGGTGCATAAACACGTAACAGAGTCGGCACGTGAGCATAGCTGAGTGTGTTCCTGGCCGCCTCGTACGCCTGAGTCGCGAGGTGCGCTGCTTTCGCCTGTGCCACTTCCGGCGTGTCCAAAACGTGGCCGTCGTAGGCTAATGGCACTCTGAGGTAGCTGTAAGGTATCACTGGAGCCACGTATCCGGGCTCTGCGATGGCCAGGGTGCAGATTGTAGCAAAGATGATCTGCAATTTGAAAAAGTACTTTGACATCTTATTCTGTTAACCGAGGGAGATACAAATTTTAGTTTAGTTGTTAACTGTAATTTTTATAATTCTAACTGTAGTTTAATATTAATTAGGTCAGAGTTTGAAAGAGCAAGGTTGATGGAAATGGAGTTGCGGTGGAAAATGAATTCAGTGATGAAGCGTGTGTTTGCGTGTGAGGCAACGTGTATTTTTCAAAAGCTTCAACAAGCATAATTAGGAATAGAATAACGGACAGCAAGAAAGGTTCCTTGTAGTTGAATTAATTTGATGGGATGTGATTTTTGGAATTTATTGGCGTTTAATAGTTTAAAGCATAGTAAAGATAATTAGGTAAGAGGCGTTCAAGAAACGAGTTAGTGGAAAAGTGTGATGAAGCGTGAAAAGAACTTTTTTTATGGTTGGTTTGACGACTGAGCAGGCATACGAATTGCAACTATTCATATAAAGAGGCTCCTGTTAGAACGTGGGATGTTAGTATGTCAATGACGAAGAAACCTAGTGACACGGAAAAACTCGGTTAGTTATTAATAAGTAACGATTGCAGATTCCTTTTTTTCGATTTTCATGGTCAAAAAACTAATTGCATTCTAATACGTAACAACCTTTTACACTAATTAATATTCAGTATACCGATTTTTCTGATAATAATTGCAATTTTGCAGCAACAACAATTCAATTTCTCTATTCGACGAATTTTTAATTCAGAAAAATTGCGCGTACCTAAATTATCGTTAATAACAGTAAGAAAACGGAATAGTTTCTAATTATCCAATTACAGATAAATAATCATTATATTTCAATAATATTTGAACGATCAACGTTCCAAAGTCAATAATAATCGATTTCTAGATCCATACAAGCTACCAAATTTTGCAAAGGAAGATTTCTAAATCTACAAAGAGCTATTCATTTCTACGATAGTCAAAATCAAACACGTACACGATAGTTGACCGATCAATCTTGCCCTAATTAACCAATTTTAAATTGACGTAAATTCAAGAATTATTTAACGAACTATTTTCTTCTCACAGCGTCCTAATCTGATCTACCACTTGTGCAATATCCTTTGAAAACTGCCACGACAAAAAGGAAAATCCCTGGATATCCATACTCACTATCGTTCTCATGGTTAGTCAGGTGGAAAAGCGCTGCTGGCAGGTTGAATGTGAATTTTCCAACCAGTACTCGCCCTAAAGTATCAACGGTGATGTGCTGCCCTGTCGAGCCACGGTGTCTCCTTTTATATAAGTGAATCTGGTAGGGAGTCGTCGACCCGTAGGAGGGGACCACACCCTGGGAAGCAATTGGTACACCTAAAGTGGTGACATTGACATTACTCTCTGGTCTGTCCGTCTCTTGTCTGCTCGTCTTTCAAAAGGATCTCTCGAGGTCAGGTGCAACTGGTGAACTTCCTCCTTGGAGTCCGACAAAAATTGCCAACCATTCTCTTTTCTTATAAATGGTACGTTCGTTGTCCCAAGAAACTGATATCTTGGGCGAATAGCGATAATTTATATTATTAGACGGCGAATCCTTGTGCAAACTCGCAACGCAGCTCCCCGATATAATTAGAAACATAGAACTTAAACAGGAAATTCTATATATATTTGTACATCTTCAAATTTAATTTTTCACTGGATGTTTGATGTGGTTAAATTTGCGACGATTCGTAAGAGGTTTAGCGTTTCTTATGTTACTTGTCAAGTACAATTAGATATAGTAATTTTTACTCTGAATGGATTTTCCTGTCTCTTTGAACGTTTAAAAAAAAAAAAAAAGGTAATTTTTCATTCGATCGCGAAATACATAAAGAGTAGTGCTTTTGATTTTATAGAGGGCTTTTTTAGTTACTCTATTTTTTGTACTTGTATCACAAGTCGATATAAGTAAAGTATTTCAAGTATTACGCGTAGGTATCGTAGCCACTAGAATACTTAATGGATACTTATTTACAGTACTCTCATTTATGCGGAAAATTTCGATATTAAGTATTCTACTTAAGTAAAATTATCTTTTGTGTATTTTGCGAGTGAAAAGAGATAATTGGGGAATTTATACCTTATACTTACTTTTACGGCTTGTTCGCTGCTGTACGTTTTAAATGATTGGTTTTATCAATTCCACGAGTTACAAAGCATAAATTGATTTATAAACTATTTAGTACGGTGTTTTCAATACGAGCCGAGGGTAGGATATGATTCTTCTGATATTTATAAGTCACTAAATATAGCTATTAAGAAAGTTGTAAAGTGAGTCGTTGAAGGGCTAATTGAGAATTCATGGGTAGGTGACAGTAGTTTAAGCATTTACCAAGGTAATACGCTTTAAGTAAAAATGACCGAAGGATACAAATAATTAAGTTACATTTCACTTTAAGGAAATGAATATTTCATTCTTTAATTTGAAAATATTTCATATTTGACAAATGTTTCGATACCTCGAACGTTAAATTGATCGATTCTTTAAACGAAAGTATTTGCATATGTACAATTAAAAGTGTTCACCTTCGTGAACAAATTTTTGAGTCACCTCTTTAAGGAACTTTCTAGAGTATTATATTCTATAGTCTAATTCTACAATCCCTCGTAAAAAAAAAAAAAAAATTGGAGAATCGTTATCTTAGAGTATCGATCTATTGTACGTATATTCACGGAATATTAATTTTATCGATAAACCCAAGTTTCGCGCGATCTCTCAAATTTTCTCAATTTTCCCAGTTTTCCCAATTTCCGAGATGTAATGTTCTATTATATTTCAATCAGCGTCGTAAATTTTCACACCTTCGCGCGACACTTTGTAAAATGTAATCCATACATTGTTCTAAAATAAATCAATCGTCGTCCCTTTAACTACTCTCATATTCGCATTCCTTCCCATGATAACGATAATAATACGGATAATAATCGATAATGGAGAGATACGGATTTTCGATGGAAAAATGAGCGGGAAAATGTAAATAATGGAAGATCGCGTGCGATGTCGTAATCGAATCAATATGTCAATTATTATTGCGAGAATCGAGAGTACAACCTTGATATGTAAGCCACGGATTCAGGGAAAGAACAGGGACGAAATGCAATTAAATGGGAAGAAGGGATAAAAGCAGAAGGAGAGTAGGAAAGGTAACTGATACGTTGATCAAGACGAAGGCCGTCCCGCGTCCTCGGAATAAACAATCGTACGTGATTGGAATGAAACCTTTCTTACCAATAAAATAAAAGAGAAAAGAGAGAAAAGTGGAAAGATGGTAAAAAAGACATGTGTAAAATATTGCTTTGCTTTCGAAGTCGTATCTCTGTTACTCTGACCAATTCTATCGTAATGAAATTGTTGAAAATTTGCTTGGTGTTTTATGTAGCATTAAGGAGCGTGTGAAAAAAGAAATTGAATTTTGGAAGATTTTATTGCTCAAATTTAGTACTAGCGAATTTAATTTTTCTTAGCAATTGCGGTTAAATGATTTAATGAATTTAATATCTGCGAATATTCTCGATATTTGATATCGGAAATTGTAACTTTTCCAATGACGTAATGTTTCCAAATTCAATGTCCAATATCGAACATCGAATGACAAAATATAAAACGCAATGTCAAACAAAACTAAAACGTTCGATAGAATTTTTAAAATACAGGCTTGAGATATAAAATAAAATCTGTAGAAAACTAGCATCAGTGTATAAGATATTCTTACATAAACCCATCCAAAGTTACATAAATTTGCCGCGATCGATCTAGTGTGAAAAACTCCACCCTGCAGCACTAAAAAACGCAAGAAACATACGAGACACGAGACAATGAAATCGGCAAAAAGTCAGTCCGTGCAACGACGCCGTATTGAAAAAGTGATTGCGCGATTCGCGTGAATTTCATAGCCAAACAATTCTGTTTTGCATAATAGACATTTTTCTATGGTCGCGCACGTACGCTTTCGATCACGCATATAAAGTTCCTTTTTTTGTTCGATCGTAGCTCTCCGATATCGCTAAACTATCGATCGTTACAAAACTATTTAAGTAGTATTAAATTAGTTTTAGCGATATGTATCTCGGGTATTTTTGTAATGTTTCGTTTTAAGACTGTTTCAAGCGGATGAAATTTTGAATAAAAGTCTTCTACTTCGTATCTTACGACAGACACCATTGTTCACTTTGGTATAATTCGTTCTGATTAATACAAAATTTCCGTCTGCACTTCCAACGCAGATAGCACGATACGATAAATTCCAAGAAAATGAATATGTATTGCAAATATTCACCGCCATTTTTCGCAAAAATTATTTAACGTAACCAAATCTCACGATAAGAATTAACACTGCAAGTATCGAACACGCAGAAAATATTCCAATTAATAAATAATTTTAAGCATTTTAAACACTCACCGCTATTCTGCACGAAAGGAAGACTCAGCGTTCAGAAAATGCGGAGAAAATCGCGTAGATCGCGTAGTATGTGGCGTGGGCAGCGCAGTAATGCATAGATGGATAGATACGTCGAACAAAAGCCCTTTCCACGGGATTCCAGGGGCTCTCGTCACGCGGCATTGTTTTTAATCAGCGGCTATCCACGCTAAACAGTTAAGGGTCTCGCTAAACGTTCGTCGCGGTGCCATTAATTGGCACGCTGTGCTCGTTGCGTGGGCGGTGGCGCTCGATTCAGCCGAGAAGAACGGGAAGGAAACGTAAACGTAATAACGATACACGTTATGCGAATGTTACGCCAGGTTTGGTGTCGTTCGACCGAGGCCATCTGCAAATCGCTTTGGAGATTTGCGAAGAATTAAATTTGACAAATCGTACGATTGTTTGACGGTTGTGATAAATTTCACTGGCAGGTACTGTAACAAAATCCTTCCATCAAACGTTCGAAAAGTTTCAATATTTCCACTTGTAAGGAAAATCATTCTCCAAAATCAAGAAAATTCAAAACGAATCGATACTCGAATTTCCATTGCGATTAAGTGTCGCAAAATTTTAAGACACGCGTCAAGTTCACGCGAAAAATTCAAAATAAAGTGCTATCGAAATCCAAGCTGTAACCAAACGACGCGAATCAATGTGCGATAATAGCGAAAGAATTTATCGAAGCCTTCGTTGGAATCCGAGGGAGAACGTGACTTCCTCCTTCCTGATCCAGGATCATTCTCGAACACTATGGGACGATTAGGCGTGTCACTAACCCGCTACACATTTGCCTGGACGAGGCCAGGGACGGTTGTCGACAGGGAATGCCTGTTGCACGTATCGAGCATCGACATTCACTCGATTATTTACGCTGTTCTGCATCCAGTAGCGCATGTCATAAAAGACGGACTAAACTTCGTTTCGATTTGCATTCAGACACGACAAGAAACTCGAAAAAGCGCGATGATCTTTTTTGTATCTGCATCTATTTCGAATAGTAAATAAGAAATTATTTAGTTTTTGCGACGTTATGTAATGGTAATCGAGGAATTCGGTTCTCAAGGAATGTCGAAGAAAGGTGTATCTTGGATCTGATGAGGTTTTGTAGGTGAATAAAAATGGGCAGGTAATTGGACTTTTTAAGAGTCAGATTGGAATGTCGTTTCAGGATATTCAGCAATTACATTGGAATATTTAATATTTCTTCAAATTGATTTACATAGAAAAACTGGGAATTTCAATAGAAATTTTAATTAGTTACTTGAGAAACTAGTCTAAATTTCCCATTTTCCTTAGTATCTGTGTGTTGATATTGGTTGTTATTAATATTCCACCCAATATTCGTCGTCGTTGGGAATTTTATCAACCTTAACGCGACGAATATATATTTTATCAACATGAACCAATGATTCAATTACGATAGAGCTTCGAAAGACAGAGATAACCGCTTCCCTTGATGGTTTATTGATCCTTGCCCCTATGGCTTGTCGTATCGCTGTACTCTATTGATGGAATATAATAATACCGTGATTACAATGATTGATAGGTTCAGATAGAGCCACTAGGATAATCCACGTTAAGTGGCGAATGCGTGCCGCTGATAGAATAATCTCGTTAAAGCCGGATTTTAACTTAATCTCTCGAGCGGTTTTAACCTGTGACTGCAACGCAGACATTTCCTTGTCGAATTACGTACATATTTGGAAAAATCATATTTGAACATTTCTCAAAATTATAAAGATGAACAAAAGATGTTAAAATAGACAAATAAAGGAGAAAAATTCAGAAAAATGTACCAAAAATAGTTCAAATAATTATAGAACTAGAATCTCGCTCTCAATTCTCTTTTTGCTCTCGTTTTAATCGAGTTATTGACATTGACGTGAGATCATTAATATTACGTTAATCACGGTTGCGTATCAATATCGATTACTCAAGCAAGCGTCGCTGGTTGGAAATTTCTTCGTCATGGTTTCTCGAATTCTTTCGTCCCCCGGCAATCGTGCGTGAAATATCTGGTTTACACAGAATCTCGGCGTCAATTACTCAACAACGATATTTCTACGATCGTTTCGACGAACGACTACCGTTCGCGACAATTCCATTTTTACCAGACATAAATTATATATCATTTTCATGTGTTTTCTTAATTTGTTTTTTTGTTCCATTAATTCCATAATTACTGAAAGTAAATTTGTATGGAATTGTTTGAAGCGTTTAACAAATTTGAATGAAATTTATAATTTGATAAATCTTTTACACAGAAAAGCTATGCGATAACATTCGCACAGAAAAATGGTCAGACGAAAGTGATCGCTGATGATAACTACTGTAGCATAATGACAAAGTAATGGTTTATTGCACAAACCTACAATGTATTATAACAACAGAAAAAATAATCGTACTCGTACTTGTCCATATCAGAATTGAATTGCACGCTGATCAGTCAAGTGCCATGGCTTACGCCATTTTCATTGGTAGCAGGCCACGAATAATCAGTGGAAAATGATTCCATCGTAACGAACTTGTCCCAATTAGGCTGTGGACGCTCGTTAGAAATGATTGTTCGAGCACTGGGTGTCATTGTTCTGCGTTTCGCAAAGTATAATTGCTCGAGGGCTTATTAAGAACTCGGCCGTAGCGATACGTGATGGAATCTCGCAGAATTTGCATCGAATGCCACGTTCGAGGATCTCTCGATTCGTTATTGACCATAAGCACCGTGTAAAATTAGCAAACAGTGAAATTTGATCCCATGCAAGATGGATAAAGCGGGCTAAGTGGTTCTGTATTGCGTAAGGAAGTGGATAGTTATATTTATGCGTAAATTGTTACTATCGAACCGAAACTTACCCCAAAACACAATCTTTCACGTTCTTCGATCTTTCATACTTCTCAGTCGAATCATCTTTCTGTAAACTATGAAAATGCAACATCAACTACTTAAAATATCCCGAGAAAGTCAACATCCATTCTACGAAACAATATTCCCCTCAAGATCCATGTAAATCCGTCATTCTTCGATTCTTCATATTTTTCCATCAAACGACCCCTGTTTAAATCACGAGAACCAACCCTAATTAATACAAAATTCCATTTGATTTCATCAACTCTGACCAATGCAAAGTTTCCATATGACCAACCCTGGCCAACATAAATTTTCAATTTATCCAGCCCTAGTCACGGAAAATTCTCAACAGATCAACCCTAATTTCTCTTTCGATCGCTATGGATCTCTCTGGTCAGAAATTGACGCAACAGATCTTATCCCATCCATTTCTTCTGTTGTGCCGTTGATTTCTTCTGCCGATCTCTGTATCGGTTCGCTGTCGATCGATCGCACGACTCTCTTTTCCCGCGTTGCCAAACAGAAATGTCTCTCCCCACCCATTATTATGTGAAAATCAAGCGGAACGCGTGCGTGTGCGCGCGCGGATATTTCACGTACACCGGCGTGTCCGCTTGTTTAGCTGTTCTAAGTGGGCGCCCGTATTGTTCCACGACTATATAAGGTGTACCACGGACCGTTCGACCAGCAGAAAAGCATCAGGTCGTGGATCATGACTAACATGAGGCTCCTCGTGAGTAACGACCATAACATTACACGTTTCGTAGAGTTTCGAGTGGTAGCAGACAGTTTGTAGATTATTATCGTATCGTCGTCGGTGGACCGCGGATGTTTGGGCCTCTATGGGGAAATAAAAGTATTTGATTCGTTGCAATACTTAGAGGATGAAGCTATTTCAGTTTCGCTCCTTTGATCTTGCTGTAAAGAACGTGAATTTTTATTGACATCCGCAGTCTAGCTATGGTGTTTGGTTCGAATTTGAGAAATTCGCGAAGATATTAAGATCAAGTTTGGTTTCGATAGACGACGACCAGATTCAGTTGATTTTTCCGCGCTAAACTATCGTGTCCCTTGTCGTAATCTTAAAAAATGACGCACTCGTATCTTGTCGGCCGAGATGAACGACACTCGGAATAAACATAAATTTACAATTGCGAAGCGAATTTTCTTCTCAAATAATCGAATCGCTCCGATATTAACGTTTCTTCGCTTTCCTTCTTTGCATCTTCAAATATTTTCTCTCGTTTCAGCTTCCTTTCTCGTGTCTCGTCCTCTCGGCGTCCGCCATCCCAGGCTACACAACCTACGGGGCAGCGTACCACGGTCCTCCAGCACCCCTGGCTCACGACGGAAGGGTGGTGGACACACCGGAAGTGGCTCACGCCAAGGCAGCTCACCTAGCGGCTCACGCAGCCGAAGCTGCCAAAGCTGCTCCACTCGGCTACGGCGATTATTCTGATGGAAAATACGAAGACTACAGCGGCAACTACGTGGCCGCGGCTCAGAACATCTACCACGGTCCGCCCGCACCCTTGGCTCACGACGGAAGAGTAATCGACACACCGGAAGTGGCGCACGCCAAGGCTGCGCACTTGGCAGCTCACGCTGAACAAATTTCGAAGATCGCTCACCTCGCTTACGCTGACCCTTATCCGCAGCCACATTGGTGATAATGGAAAATGAGTCGCTATCATCGGCGCCACTGATGACAGAATTGTTGAAATTTCTTGGAAAAACAGCAAGGGATGGGAGAAATTTGAGAAAGAGGGAAAATTGTAAAATATTTGTAATATGTCATTTTTCTGACGGAGTTGTGGATTAATTGGTGTCTCTGGGTTTTACTTTACACTCTGTTGTCGGTGTGCATTTTTTGGGAGTTTTCTCGATGGAATTGTTTATAATAGTCCAATTTTTGTAACCTTGTAAAGGGGTTGTGTATCATATAATGGAAGGGAGGGTTCTTTTGTAAGGTAGATGTAGATCGTGCATTGCAAGGAGGATGTTTTGTTATGTTGGTGAAATATTTTCATTAAAGATTGCAAGTATTTAACGGATATTTTATCTTTATTGTATTTTCTATCTAATCCTGTTTCCCTTTTGTACCTTGATGTGCTATGAAATTTGCATTTTTCTCCTGATCATTGCGTTTATATTAAAATAAAATAATTTATATATACTCGGGCGCAATAAAGATTTGTTCCTTTACTTACAAATCATAAATCAATGCCAAAATAGATTATCTGTTTCGTAGATGGTATCCGTGCACCTTGTGTCCACGAATTTTTGAGTAATATATAGAAGATGGAAACAATCTGGCGTGTATTGTAAATGGATTTTTGAAGTAACTATACCTACTGTACTTTGGTAGAACTCATATTCATTTAGGATATGATAACGTAAAGATATACGTAATTGTAGAGTGCAAAACAGGAATAGACAAATAAATGTCAGTTTACGGTGAGCTACAGCCAGCTGGTATCTTTTATCTGACTTATACGAGTCTTCAAACTGTCTTAAACTTAAAGACTTCGACCCTTCATAAATCTGCCAAATCTTTTGCCCCAGTGATCGCAAGATGATACGACGTTGTATATTGACTTTCATATCCTGCTGAATTTTACGCTTTCGTTGCATTTCTTTCGCCAATCGTTTCATACAAATTTGCCACGAATAGAATTGAATAAAATACGTAAATATATTTTACGAATAAGACGATGTTGCAAATGAAAGTAAATTAGAAATAAGAGTAATTTGCAAATATAACTTATTTGCTAAATGTTACTTACAGGTTGCCAATAAGATAAAAAGTACGTATACGTAAATACGTAAAATACATGTGAATTATTACGTATTATTACTTGGTAATCTTTGTTACGATTCGAAACAGAAGGGGATCTTATTAAATCATTCACTCACGTATAAATTTTATTCAAAATCTCAGTTTTATAGACGAATATAAATAATCTTTAAAAAGAACTCACGGATACGTAACGTTATAATTTACTTTCGTTTAGAATGTGAAGCAAATGTTATTAATTAGGATAGACCGAGGTGAATCGGATTGTAAAAACTGTAAAAACAGATTTTAATCAAAATTTATATATGGAAACATTTTTCGTAACGATCTAAGGAAACGGTGTAATTTGTTTTCACTTGCAATAACGAGCAATTGACGCGTGTTGTCTATTGTCCTTTATGAAATAATTAAATTTATAACAAGCTCTCTCTCTCTCTCTCATTCTGATTTAATTATATACTGTGTAAGAAACTGGTGTTTGGCATGGCACGTCCCGACCACGTTTGTCTGTCGTTATCAAAGCGTTGGCGACAAGCTCGCGCAGTTCCGTTCAGGTCAGCACGCGAACAATGCGCGATGGTGGTCTTTGAACCGGCACCAACTGTCGCAACTCGGTTCGTTATTTCAAAAGAAAGAAAGAAGGGGAGAAAAAAACTTGGAGTAAAGAACCCAATGCACCGGTTGTGACGCCGCGTGACAACACGCGGGATCGTAAGAGGTGGGTGAACACGGAATGGGCGACGATCGATGGAATTTGTTTCGTCCACTTGCTGTGGGCACACGATGAAATATCGCTCGGAGGATATAGAGAGTGAAATGCTTCTGAAACACGTTGTCGCCTCGTGTTACGTACCTATGCAAACTAGACCTGTTTTCGTAATTACCCATTCTGCCATTCTTTGGAAGTTAGGATAGAAATATCTTTCAGATTTTCCGATTTCCCGTGAAACGTTAAAAAACTATGCCTGGATATAGAAGATACAGAAAGCACGAGGAAACCAGAATATTACAGAACATTGCAATGCTACAATAATTTTACAAAATTAATTTTGGTTAGTAGAATCGGTTATATAATAAAAACAGTGTTCATTATAATTATAAGCCGTGCAGAATACGATTCGCGATAAAAAAGTTAAATAATAGCAGAACAAATTTCTTGGAGACGAGAATTCTGTAGATCAAAGTAAATGCTTGAAAATGATACTCTGCGATTCTCGACGTGTATCTTCCTATGCGGGCGTTGGAGTCTCCAATTCATTTGTAGCCGTAACTTTCGTGGTTATGCAGGCATCTGAGTCTCCAATCAGACTCAATAGAGTTTTAATTACCATTTTTTTCGCTATTTCCCAAACTACCAGAGATATTGAAAAAATTCTGCGATACTTGTCAATATCCCCACTACATTATACAGTCATTTAATTTGTTCGATTATTACATCAAATATTTGAAACTTTTTTCGACAAAAATAAAGAAAAATATATATATATATATGTATCAATCTAATAATAAGATTAATTCAACTATACAACGATCGTAAGCAATGAAATTAATAAATTTTTAAATGACATATTCGATGAATTTGGTTCCCATTTTATCGAAAATGTGTCGAGAACGTTGTGACTGCATCCGCGATGACGTGCGTGTCCACGTCTCGCGCATAGCGTCGCGTCGAGGCAAGTTTTATTCCTGACGAGGTTACGGGACACACGGTGTCATTGTTAATGGCTGGTAAATGTTACAGAGCTGGGCAAGGCAACGTTTAAAGCAGAGCATTTTTCTGGGTGTGGTTGTATACCCCGTTGTCGCGCACGGGGTGGGGCACGCGACGACGCCCTGTACCCCTATAAATTCGACGATAGCAGATTGTGGAAGTCATAATGCGGATCACAAGCTCTGTCGATAGTCGCTGGATCGACCTGCGCTGAGCTTCGACAACATGTTTCGATATATTGTGAGTATTACGTCATTTTTTATCTTTTCGTCCAAATTGGAATTTTGTATTTTAGTTGAATTTCTGGTGAAAATGATTTTGCAAGGCTCGAATGTCTTTTGGATTGCTCTCCGATAGTTTTGAGCATTCACTTTTTGGTTTATCTGTTTTGAAAAAAGTGATTATTTTTTCTACGCTTTTTCAAGTAGATTCGGATATATTTTTGAGCTTTTTGTTTCATTCTTTCTTTTTCAACGCAATGTGATGTTCCTTTCTTTTTCCTTTCTTTCGGAGATTTATTTTCAAGCGTACGTGCTTCAGTTTTTTGTTAGAGGAAATTTAGATAGCACGTGTTTCTCAGGGTAAAAGGTCAAAAAAAGATATATGTATTCTATAAGTGAATTTCGTTTTCTTCTAGATCCTGGTTTCTGTTATTTTGAACGTGGCCTACTGTGAGCCACAGTGGTACGGAGGAGCCTATGGTGGCCACGCGGCTCCAGCCCCATTAGGAGCAGATGGACGAGTTGTAGATACTCCAGAAGTTGCTCAATTGAAAGCGGCTCATTTAGCTGCTTTGGCTGATGCAAATGCGAGGGCACCCAAGGGACCTGGTGTTGCTGGTCCTTACCCCGGCCCTGCTGGTTCCTACGCACCTGGAGGCTATGCTCCGCATTACAGGTTTTGCATATTGTCTCATAGAACAGGAGTTTCTCTTTCTTTCTATATATATAAATATATATATTCTCTACTATTAGGAAGAGGAAGTAGGAAGAGAGTGAAGAAATTCAGATATTCTTGTTTCTGGTCTTTTTAAAATTGGAATTTTCTATAGAAATCAAACTTTACTTAGAATACTATAGTATTGCTTTATTGTACGTATAAATATGTGCTTGATATACATATTATAATATACGTATCCTACTTTGCACTAAGCGAGTATAAAATTTTAGCGCGAGTATTATTTTAAATATGGAATCAGTTTGAAGTTTCATTCAGCTCTTGTTCCTTGTCCCACGTACTATTATCATTAAGAAAATTCATTTATTTTCCAGTGGACCACCAGCCCCTCTCGGACCAGACGGCCGCGTGGTAGACACACCGGAAGTGCAGCAAGCAAAGGCAGTCCACTTCTCCTTATACAATGCGGAAGCCCAAAAAGCTCCAGCCGCTCCAGCTGCCCCTAATCCGTCATGGAACCCTGCGGGTGCTCCCTGGAATCCCTCCTGGAATGCTGGCAACAATTGGAATCACTATTAAACTGGCGTTGATCGCCGCAGAAGAAGAATCAAGCTGACAGAAAATATTCACATTCGTCCACTGTTATCGATGATTCAAGAGAATTTTCAAAAATCCCCTTGGGTCATCGAATTTCAACTACCTCCAATGAGTTTTTACTTCGAGAATCAACGAAATATTTCTCTCGAAATTTTTCTGTAACGTCTTCCGTATCTTTAAGCTTTCTTCCTTCTAGCTCTCTCCCTTTTCTCTGATTCTGTGTTTCATCTACCTCTTGATTGTCTGTTTTTCCCTCGGATCTCAACGAATTTTAATATCTTTACAGATTAGAAATTATCGATTCATCGGATCATATTACAGAGACGATAAGTTTGCTTAACAGAATTTCATACAAGTTTCGTACACTTTTAATACGATTGAATGCAAGTTAAAAATTGTTGTTGAACTTTGAAAAATGATGTATGCAAATGTGCACGGAAAGCGAAATCGACACGTGTGTTTATCGTCGAATGGAAATGAAATAACGGTGGTCTGTACCGTTACAGATATTATCGAGATAAAAATGTCCCCTTGTCACATTCCTCTTCAAGGTGATCTCTTCATCGCTTTCGCACTCGTTAGTCAAGGAAAGTTTGCGTTTGCGTGAGAATTAACCTTTGCACATGAACTATTCATAGATATTATTCAATGCTATCGTGTTTTCCTTCCCTTTTTTTAAATAATTACAGCGATACATATACATTTGTAAATTATCGTGCGTGTACATAACGGAGAAACGATTGTAACATGAATGAAACGAATAAAATGCAGCGAAATGTTTTGCTGAAACGAGCAAGATTAAAAAATCGCTCTTCTTAATTGCAAGAAAATTTTAATTGCCTTTTAATATGCTTGTATCTTTTAATTGTGTTTGACTTTCCGGTATATTAACCGATTTCTCGAATATCTTGGAGAGTCAAATTAATTGAAATAGTTGCGACTACAAAAATTATAAAAACAATTATTAAGTTATAAGAGAGTTACCAATTTATGCAAACGATCATTCAATAACGAAACAGTTATGAAATTATAAAACAGCGATCAAATTATTAAAACGACGATTAAGGATTAAAATAAGAGCAATCTAAGAGGAATTGAAATTATTAACAAGGATTGAAATGTAACATTTCTTTCTTTTAGAAGAAAAAGATATTTACAGAGTGCAGTGGTACGTTATTGGGCAATAATTAGCCATAAAATTGTTCATAAAATAGTCGAACGATGATAAACGGTTAAGAAGTGTTTAAAAGTTGTACGACACTGACATAATCGAATATATAATCAGAGAACAGGCACGTGTGGTCGACTAACATGCCCGTGACACGAATCAGATTGATTCGTGCTCGGCTCAGAACACACGGCAGTGAAAACGAGTTAGAGTTTGAGCGACTACACGCAAATCTGATTGCACAGTGAAGTCCAACACGTGTACACGGGCGTGAAAAGGACGTAGTGTCGATTAGTTTATTCAGGCCACTAAAGGCAAACTTATGGGCGCTGCAACCAGGATGCAAAACCATTTACTAGTTTTTAGACGAAGATATATGACCTAGATAGAAAATTGAAATATTTTATTGGTGTACGTTATTTTTTTTTTTTTTTAATATAAAACTCCATTTGGATAATTTATTTTCTGGTTAATTAATTGAATTAATAAAAAATATCCAATCAAATTCAATCTAAGATCCGCGAAAAAAAAAGATGATTGAAAAATTCGTAAAAGTGCCAAGGCTCCGCTTTGATATCCCCAAACTTTCACAAACCAAATTAGATTCTCCGCAATTGAAATCTGAAATCCAAACAAGCTCAAGTTCGAGAATTTTATAATCATTAAACTGCACCAAAACTACTCAAAGCTAACTGAAGATTTTCACGAAATAATTCAATTCTCCGTGACAAAGCCACAGGTTTGAACTAAACTCAACATAAAGTAGAAATCGGCGAGATCGAGCAAAATAGATCCAAAATTGTCAAACCCTAGTAAATTTAGCTCAATTTTACTTTAAATTCACAAAATTGCACAAAAAGAACGCTCTCTCGTTACAATAACTTTAAATCGACCATTCGCATATACCAAACCCGACCAATTTTCATTTCCATTTTCACAAACCAACCGTATTCCCTCCAACGTCTCCAAACTCACATCAACCTCGTAAATCCACCTCCAACTCTCACCTTAGCACCCTATTATCGTTTTATACGATCGCAGGTGCACCTCAACGACCCTATCGATATAAATCCCATTAAGGAACAACACGGTGGCAATTTTTCTGCCCCTAAATCCTAATGCATACCTCGTCAAGCTCGATCAAACACGTCCTTGCTGGTGCCAGCGTCTAGGATACACGTTGGTCGAGTCACGGACAGAACCGGTTCCATGGTGTCTGCTGGATAAGTGCAAGGCAAAGTGTGCCGGTAGCAGACACCGTTCGTGGATTCGTTTTCTAGATCTGGATCGGCATCGTTATCGCAGTGATCGCGCGTAATTGACTGTTTAAACGCGATGGATATTGAAATCGAGAGTTGGCTGCATAAGGAAGTGAACGTTTGGGGCGTGGAAGGTCGAGATTTCCTGTTCCCCCTGACCAGGTAGCTGGCGAGGAGATTAGACGATTGTTCGGAAGGATGGATTTTTAATAGATCGTGTGCAAACATAGCGGTGAATTACGGGTCACTGGGCACCGAGTTGAGTTTAAGTGACAGCAAATAGTTTGGCGAGATCGTTAGAACGGTGGAATGTTTTTAATCGATTAAACAGTGAAAAATTGTGCACATGTATTCGATATTACTGGAGGAATGCAGTGGCTCACGAATGTATTTAAACGTTTTAAGAAACTCTCTTTCGTGAACATATTACGCGTACGTGTATTATGTGGAACATTTTGAGATTTTTCACCGAGGCAATCGTGATTATGTCGCTAAAGTTTAAAAGGAATTTAAAGACATATTCGTATATTGCTCGAGGTTTCAAAGGTTTGGTGCACATCTCTCGCACGTCTCTCCGTCTCTGTCTACTTTTTAAAATTCATAATAAGAAAAGAAATCTAATTTTTTTGAATATGTCACGTGGGCACACCGTGCTCTTATTCTGTCATCCCACGCCATACCGTGCCGGATTACTCATGCTCGAATGTAGGTAAATAAGCGAGCAGGTAGGCGTCGTCCAATGAGAAATGGAAAGGAAGAGCGCTCCCAGCTTGACCTGTATGCATCTTGCGTAATGTAAATTCTAGACGATAAGAGTTCCCTGACATTAACCGGAATTCAGTTATATATTATTACGATATCGAGTTCTGTGAACTTTATGAAACCGGGTGGAGTCCATTGTTGAAATTTAGTTTTACGCGTGTTATTGCGCGAAAGAATTGGGTAAATTGCGTGTTATATCTGATGTACTTTAATTTTTATCGTCGATCGCGGATTCCGTAGAGTTTAGAGGAGAAAAATTGTCGTCAGTTTGATATTAATTAATTATAGTCCGTATTCTATGTTCTACGTTAATACATACTTTAATTTGAAGTAGGAAAGGAGAAGAAACGGAGAATAGAAAACATTAGAACCATATTCATATTTTATTTCACAGGAAAGATAATAAAAAATACAGAATACACTTTGGTGGTAAGAAAGAGATTTTCTAATCAACATAAAATTCATTTCACATAAGTATCTTAACGTCTACGACTATCATAAGTTATTACTATTAGCTTAGAATCTAGACATTATTAAAATCACCTATTGTTAATCATTAGTAACAATCATATGGCAATAAAATTCGAATTGCAGCAATGGCAATGTGAGATAAAAAGAAATCGTTATTTCATATAAGATGATTTATTTTAATTAATATTACGTATATGTAAGGTTGAGTGTGCGCATTGGTAACATTATTTACAAAAAGTGCGTAGGTTGTTCTCGTTGTCAAACTGCCGAACAAACGAAAATAAAAGTCCAAAACGATGTTAAATGTAAAAAATCAGGTACAATACAAACAGTGCTCTCATTGCTGCGAAAAGTTACATTGTGCGATTCTCGTAGAACGAATGCGTACAGTTTGACCGAAAGTCGAACGATTTGAGAAGAAAATAGAGTGACACGCGCAATTCTCTTGACTCAAGTACACTACATGTATATAATTTCAAGATATATTCGATAAAATTAATCCTACTAAATTTCTCATCATTCTCAGCTTGAAACAGAAATGTCAAAATTCGGTTTCAAAATATTACAACTCTTCGAAGAACGGAGTATTGCATTTTTTCGTCGTTCTTAATTTAAAAAAAAAAAAAAGAAAAAAAGAAAAAAATACCAAAGTTAATCATTTAACGTATCGTACATGCCCGTTTATCCAAATCTCACGAAATGAAGAAAAAGAGATCCTATCTTATTCGTCAGTAGTAAAGATCGTTTTGCGTTGAAAGCGCCACAGCGCGAGCATGCGCCTTCATGTGAGCCTCGCGTGCCCTCATTACTTCCGGTGTGTCTATCACGCGGCCATCCGGTCCCAGGGGCGCCAGTGGTCCCCGATAACCTATCGTTGGCGTGTGTTTATACGTCAGTCCGATAGGAGCGAGGTAAACCAAATTTTTTCGTCCGTCAAAGACGTCGAATTCATAAAATTCGGATGCCTTTGAGGCTGCTCTCGCATGCGTTGCTACATGCGGGATTTTTGCTTCTGTCATCTTGAAAATTAGAGCAAGGTTTGTATGTAGAAATTAATAATTAGTAATCTAGGAGTTTTTGCGACTTTTTCGTTTGAGAAAAAATTGAAATTTTAGAATTTTCTAAAGGTATATGCAATATATAAACGTAACAAAAGAAATAGTTCGAAATTCAGCATTAAATTAAAAATGTTTCTATTCGTAATTTTTCGGTTTTTAAAATTCTGAAATTAAAATTTCTCCGGCGATACATATTAGATGAAAATTTCTTCTGTTCGTTATTTCTGGTTTCTTTAAATTCTCAAACTCTTTAATAATAAATAATTTAATCTACCTGGGGTATATTGCAAGTCTTACAGGCTTCCATGGCACGTCCGTCATTCTCCAAAGGCGTGAACGTCCTCTGTCTTTGTCGTTTCTGCATGATAACCTCCATGGGGTCCACCATCTGAGGCATGTACATTTCGTTGTTTTCGTACGTTTCGTAATCGTTCTGAGCTTTTCTTAATCTAGCTATCGTTTCAGCGTGTAACGCTAGATGGGCAGCTCTCGCATGGGCCACTTCCGGCGTGTCCATCACCATCCCATCGCTGGTTAATGGCGCAGGTGGACCTCTGTATTGATAGTACTCTCTCTGTTCGTAAGTCTTGGCGATCGTTGACGCCACTAATGCGGCCAGAATTATCTGAAAAAGTCGATCGAAAAAAAAGACGAACGATCAAGTTGCATTCTGCAAAATTTTCCCCCACAATTGGACCTCACAGTGCGTCAAAAGTATTGGGAATTGAAAACTAAAGAAGGATTGGCTTGGAAATAGATAGAAGGTAAGGAATACTGATTTAATTTAATTTATAGATACTTGGTATCTTACAGTAATTTGGAATTTAATTTTTGAAAGTGAATAGAAAGATAACTTTGATCGTTGATTGACGATCCTTTTTTCAATTAATTTAATAAACTCGAAATAGTTTCCTAGGTTTCCTCCTTTTACCGAGATTACTATATCTCTCCAATTAAATTTTAAATCGGTTCCTCTCAAATTGAGATTACGATTCAAGTTCTGATATAGATTATTCCAGATTTATTACTGATATTAGTTTCGGTTGAATCTTGATAGAATTTCCAATGATAATTTATCTAAGCTCAATTAGAAGCCAAGTTCGACAAGCACTTTGTAACTAAAGCTTCATTTAGGATATTGATTTTCTAATGGGTGAAATCTGATTTTGATTTTGTGCAAAATTAAGTGTACTCGTAAATGTCAATAGAATCTTGAAACTTTGTTAAATACTCAATGACTGTTTAACTTTTACGACTCCTACGACTAGTTCAATCTTTTTCCGACTTCGTTTTTTCAATCAACGTTCAACGACGACAACGAAACAACTTTTTCCTGGACGAAATCACACTTACGAGCAAGCTCATGCTGCTGGACACCACCGGCCACGAAACGGACGTCTCGATTACGAGTGTGGCTGGTTCGATCGAACGATCTAGCTTTTATAGCGTCGCGGCGTCGATCATGTGAGTAAACCACGTTACGATGATCAACACCTGACATGAAAAACGATACCTTAATTGTTTTCTTGCTAATGATATAAACGTGAACGGCGATCCTTCTAGATGCGTCTGTGTGGAAGTTAAAGCTGTTGAAAGTTGCGGTGAATTATCGAAGAAGCAAAGCGTTGTAGTGTCACTAACGAGGGAGAAATTGGCGCGTATTATTCTTTTACCGTGTATAATTTTGGAATTTTTAATTTCGGAATATTTGGTGTAGAAATCTGCTGGTTTTGGGATATCTTTATTCCGACATATTTAATCTTGGAACTATTTAATCACGAAAAATTTAATTTTGAAGCGTTTAATTACGCAATATTGAATTCTGAAATTTTTAGTTGTGGTATATCTAACTTCCTTTCTCTTCTTCCCTTACCGTTTCTTCCCTCGTTTAAATATTTTAAATATTCCAAACTTCGAAATTCCCGTTCGGCGCATAACGAGTCCGCTGTATAGATAAACAAGGAAGTGAAAAATTGCATGTTCTATCGATGAAAAAAGATGATCAAGTTTTAAAGCCGTCCTCAAACGTCCCTGATGTTTCTTCTCAACTTTTCGAGGCCAGTTCTCACGAGTTGCAATATCAACCCCTTCGCCGCAACTTAGGCAAAACTTTTCTGTGGTTTTCGACACATGCCCGATTCACGGACGACTGGACCGGATCATAGATCCTCCTAGCGATCCAGCGATCCTTTCAAGGCAGTCCTCTCTCAACAATGAGCTCCTGTTCCCTTATAAACAGTGGCCCAGATTACACTTTGACCATCTATGTCCATTTAAACCATCGCGCAGTAAATGAATTTCTGTCTTAAAATATTTACTGAATATTAAATTTAAATATAAAAGCAAAGGTAACAATTAATTAAAATTTTTCTTATAATATATTCTGTATGTAACATTTATAGATATATTAATTATATTTCATTTACAATTAATTATATACATAGAGTATATATTAATCTTCAGGTGTATCTTCTAAAAATAAATGAATTGTTGAAACGAAGGCAAAAATGTTACATATATTGTGTTTTATATACAGTATATATAAATGTTACACATATGTTAATAAAATAAGAAATAAAATAAAAGAAAAAGTAACGAGTGGTAATAATTTTGCACCGGCGATAAGATAAATCAGTGTTTACACAAAATTGTTTGCCATGCAACGGTTCATTCTTGTAATTACGCATTACACGAGCAGGTAAATTAGAATGCTGACCTCGTTTGGTTAATTAACGTCGATTCAGATTCCCTGTTTACACTGTAACACGATATAGTTCGGTCGATAACTTCAAGAAACAGTTGCGCAAACTTTTACGCAAACAGGGTCCTCTAACAAGTAACGCATGGAACATACGACGTGATTAGATCGTGCCTGATTAAAATTCATCGATAATATCAAATTCGTCTATCTTCCCGCTGCAAAAATAATAAAGTTCCTTCTGCCTTTTCAACTATAAATAATAATCACATCTCGCCAAATTATTGCAAAATTATTGAAATCTATTTTATGTACAATTATTTCAAATTACAATTAACGATTCAATCGCCAGTCGATGTGTCCACGTGCTCGATTCGAACAAGTTACAATTCTTGACCTTTCCGAGAACGACGAAGCACGATGCTTGAGTTTGTTCAGCAGGAACGACTCCGCGTTCCTCGGTAGGTTTCTTCTCACGTGTTTCGTACACCGATGTGACCTATGTCGCAAGGATTACGATCTGAAGGTAGTTCGTAACCAGTTGGTAGTCGTATTTCGGTAAAATTTCTCGTTATTTCTTCGTAAAGTTATCTGCTTCTCGATTATTAGTCAGTTGGTCGTGAATTTAGAGATTTATCTACTATCATTCCCTTTTAGTGACGTTTCAATCGAGTATATCTTAGAGATAAATAAATAGATAAGTTTATACGGTAATCATAATTGATGAATTGCGATAAAACGCCAAAATGGATCAAAATAGGGTGCCAGATCCGTTACTGAGAATTCAGCAAGCGATGTGAAAGTCTGGATCGGTTGTTTGAGAAGCCGCCAACGCCACAAAACTCGCATTCTCGTTGATCAACCAACTACATCGTTCTTTTATTCTAAAGGCGAAACTTTTTTGGGCGATCGCTTCTTTTCGCGTGAAATCGTGCGTGCAAAGAGATCGCAAGCCTACGAGACAATCGTTACGATAATGTCTGACAGAAAATCTGAACAGTGCTCCGATATCTCCGCGAATTTTAATCAAAATCGCGACATTTTGAAACGTTTGTCTTTTGTATTTCTCCTTACTTTTGCCTGGCCAATAATAATCGATAACGGTAATAATAATAATATAAATAAAATAAATGTGAAATGGCCATGAAGACACGTTCTCGCTAACCCGGGATCGAGGTGAGGAGATCTTTCTGATTCTTGGATTACGTTAACCGCAATGCATAGCGAAATCGAATGTAGGTTAACTCGTGGTTTCTGACGACTAAATAATACTCCTTGGTCATTCGTTCGGCGCAATGGTTTGGCCGCTTCTTGGCCAAGAACTGCGCGTTAGCCTATATGATACAAATTCATTAAATGTCTGAAATACAAGAGCCGATTTTTTTTAATCGTATTGCAGCAAAAGCTGACTGTTTCTATTAAGTGATGAATGTAAATTAATAACATACAGTTTCTAGAATTGGATAGTTAAATTGTTCAATTAATAATTACTATAATATATATTTACATATTATTTATGTAAGTAATGGAATTTTAGATAACGAAAGAAAGAAATCGTTATCGTTTGCGGTAAAAATATTCGCAACTGAGTGAATCGCTTCTATAGAAACATTATCTAAAGGTAAATGTTTTACGATAAAACTTGAAATCAAACCGTCAGAGTAGAAGCATTAGAATCCTCTGATATTTTTAACTATATTCATTTTTCTAGAAAAGCAACACGCAGGTTTCTCGAAAAATAATTTTAGAAAGCTTCACCAAAACTTTGTAAAACTTAAAAACTTTAAACTCCAATCTCATCGAAAAACAAAAGAAAAAAAAATAGAAAGAACAAGCAAATAATACAAATCCATCAAAAATAATTTTAGGGAACATCCCTTAAGCTTGAAAATGTGTAGGAATTTGTCAACATCTGTTTTTAATATTCGTCAATTCCTTTTCTCTCCAAAAAAAAAAAAAAAAGAAGTAAAAACCAGAGCCAACTAGAAGCAACTTCAGGAAATTTCTCTGATAAGGTGTAAAAAGATAAAATAAATACAAACGACGGAACGAAGGAAAGGGAATAAGAATGACAAGTTTAAAAAAAAGGAGGGGAAGTAATTTATTTGCCTAAATTATATACAGATACGTCGCGATTATGAATTTAATAAGCACCGAATTGTTACGATTGGTAGTTCTGGGGTTGGAAAGCAGGTTTGCCGAACGCAGGTTGGCCTTGAGCAGGATATGAAGGTGCTGCGCCAGGAAATACTTGTGCAGCAGAAGCACCATATTGAGCGTTGTATGGAGCTGGAGCTGCTGGACCAGCGTAAACTGAAAGGAAGTAAGAAACGATGCAATTATCTATTACCGATTCCTGATCTGGTGAAAAATTTGAAAGAAACCTGTTTATTTCTCTTTTCTATGGACGGAGACAGGTTATTAGAAACTCGCAGATCCGATAACTTGTGATCGATTCTATTATTATTCTGATAGAATAAAAATGATTATTAAAAAATGATAATAATTAGTAGTCAGTAAGTCGTCCAAATAAATATATTAATGCTTTACCATATTCCTGGATGAGGTTGAGAAAGAATAGAAAATATCGATTTTTACCATTACACTGTATATCTGCAGTTGTCAATCTTCCAATTAAAAGGTGCAAATTATAGCAACCAAGGCTTAAAAAATCGATCAAGGTGACATGTCAAGGAAGCTTAAAATTCCTTTTCATGATTTATTCACACGAGTCATTTAATCAGTTCCAATTTGCTTTAGGATTGGCGGTCGAATGAATCGGGACAAGAGGAACCGGTTCCTGTCTGACCTTTCCCCTTCGTTATTAATGATGCAAGCGTCCATTTAAAGAGATCGAGACAATAAAAATGGTTTATTTAAAAATAGCTCGTTGCTTTCAAATTCTCGTTAGTTCAATCTCTCGCGTGATTCTTTCTCTCCTCGGAAAAAGAAAAACATGGTACTCGATTAGTTCAGCATCTTCGACGTCAGTTATTTGTTACAAAGTACCAGTTTCGAATAACCAGAGTGAAACTCGTTCCTGACCTACGACGTTGTTGTTTGATATTCCAGAAGAGAAATGGCCGGGTCACGATTATATTCGTAACGATTAGTGGCCATACAGGCCATTCTCACAGGAACAATCGAACGATTAACTTGTTGAGCAATCGGTCGGTTCTTACGTTGCATCAGGGTGTTACGAACGTATTTATAACTGGTCAGAGTTCAGTCGTTCTTGACTGTAGAAATTCCTCGACTCGATTTGCAGAAAATATTACATCATCGAAATTGTATCGAAGCTACGATAGAAAAAATTCTTGTTGGAATTATTGGAAACAGACTTTTGTAAATAAGACATTTTTTAATAACTATATCTCTTCTCTGTCCTGCTTTATAATTCTTAACAAATTAATGAATTATTCATTTGTGAATCAAATTATTCTAATTCTCTAGATTATACGTTAGGAAATTAGATTAAAAATTATTCTGTTTCGCAATACTCATTATTTTATCCTATCACTGGCACACTTTTTTAAACGTATGTATTACGTTTAACGTTGCGTTATTTCAATGTATCAGATACATCGCATGAAATAAGAAACAAAACGATTTACATACATTTGTGTCATTCTTCCCACTATCCGATCCTTAGACAAGCTATTTCGTACAAGAATCATCGTCATTTTCGTTCAAGCACATTTAACATTATGTGTATCCTAAATTCTCACGTTACATTCAAATATTTTACGTAAAGGTCTGACTTAGATAATTGGCAAAATAATCTACCATTTATGTATATTAAACTAGTTATTTCTTACTTGAGCAGCGTGACTACTTCAGTCACATTATATCAGACACCTTCAATATACTTCGCTGGGCATTGTATAAAAATTAATGCTTTGTAACGAACGAACAGAAAATGAGAATGCTACAAATATTGAAAAGATTTACGATAAGAAGACTATAGAATATTATCATAAAGGAACTTTAGAGTTATTATGTGCGCGTCGAAGTGGCTTCAAATTTACCGAATTTTTCGTAGAAATCGATATTCTTCCCTAATATCTGTTATAAATTAGTAAATAGAGAACGTTCGGATTTTAAGGAAGAATAGCTTCGATAAAGAAGAACACCTTAAAACGAAAGAAACTATTAAATCTGCAAAAATACAGACTAACAATTAAACATAGTTTCCAATTATCTGTTTTTAGTTTCCATAACAATCTTGCCCAATTATATTCCAAATATATCAGATTCCTCCTGAAGCAGAATCGCTCAGAGTGAACGTACCTTGGCCTTGCACTTCCGGTTTGTATTCCTGCGCGAATTTATACGCCCTTGCTTCGGCCTCGGCCAGTTCCGCCAACCTGGCGGCCTTAAGAGCAGCCACTTCCGGCGTATCGATTACGGTTCCATCCTCAGCTAGAGGCGCTGGAATAAACCTAGCGGATTTCGTAGAGAAACTTTGTTGGCCAATGAAGTTCGTGTTTCCGGTATAATATGGCTGGTAGGCCGAGTTAGGTTGATTATACGGTAATTCTGTAAGTGGAATTTGTATGATTGGTTTTGTGAGTGTACACAATCAGTAAAATTTCAAAATGAGAGAAACGTGGTTTAAACTTATTCGAATTATTATTAAAAATGCTGGAACTGAAATTTTTATGGTTGACTTTTTGAGTGTACGTTTGACAAATTTGAGAAATACGGGGGTTTTGTTTGAGATTTATTAGGAATATTAAGGATATTCATTTTGTTATTCATGATCTATTAAAGGCGTTAAAAATAACAAAAATATAATCATGGTGGAACTAGAATTTTTGTGGTTGCTTTTCTCATAGTACATATTTGACAATGTTGGTAAAATGAAAAGTTTTACTTCTGATTTTTTACTTAACACCGTTGTCTTCTTCCGGTCCATATACCCAATAGATGTTACTAGAATTTACTGGAATTTATTAGATATTTGATTCGGCTATTCAGTGTAATTTTTGTACCTTCTGTATGTTCAACGCTTTTTATGAACAAATACTTCAAAAGGGGAAGATATCTGAAGAGATACAAAGTGAAGAAGAAGCGAGAAAGACAGCAGAATTGATATAAATATTTTACCTGGAGCAGGTTGATGATAGTTCGGTGCAGGAGGCTGATAATTCAGCTGTCTGTAAGTGGGTTGCATAGGTTGCGCAGAAGGAATGTTATACGGCTGCGCCGGTACTTGATTGTATTCAGCCGACTGGGGTTGATTCTTGCTCTCTTCCGCCGCTCTAGCCGCTGCTCTCGCGAATTCCGCAAAGTGTGCAGCCTTCGCCTGAGCGACTTCCGGCGTGTCGACCACGTTCCCATCTTGGCCAACCGGTGCTGGAGGCGCGAACCTTTGAGGTCCTGGCTGAGGATGGACCTGGGGCTCGACGAAAGAGGGCGGTGCGCCGAGAAAACCGGCTCTGCAGCTCGCTACCGTAACGATTAAGACGATCTAGAATGAAACAGGAATCTTAAGAAGGTACAACAAGAAATTGCGAAATGGTTAATAACGTGAAATCAATTTTTATGTTAATTTATATTTTTGAGCATACAACAAAGGAAGTAATATTTAAATAGAGAAAATGATGAGATTCTCTAATTAATTCGACAGATTAAGTTATATCATATTTTTTAATTAAGTATGATCTTATGCTCTCGTTTCAGTACTTGGATAGAAAGCATGCTTAGGTATAATGATTCCCCTCTATGCATTTCGCTATATGCAGGACAAAATTGTCCTTCCATGGATCTAAATAAGGTTTGAAACGCAATCGTCCAGTCTCGTATACCTCAAAATTGTTTATTCATGAAATGAAAGTTAAAAATTTTGAAATTCAACATTTGCGAATTTGGCAATTTTCAAATTTTCAAGTGAACAATTTACAATTTGTAAATGTTATAGTACAGATAGAACTCAACCTCCCTGATCTCGACGATTTTTTAATACGTGGTGGGGGGCATGATTCTGAGCAACTTTTTCCTACCTACGTTACCTGTTACCTGTAGATTTTAGCGTTTATGGCAGCGTACGCGTCTGCGTTAGTTATCAATGGCTGGCTGAATATTTCGCTTTATAACTAAAAAGCGTGTTCAACCCTTATGTGTATAAGAAAAAGTCGTCCAAAATATCCATTTCTACAACATCAGAAATTCATCGAGATCCGGAGGTATAGTCGGTCCTGCTACAGTTTCCCCAAATTACAAACAAACTAAATTCTAAATACAATATTTTAACAAAAACTTCAAGCGTACCTAACAGTAAGTTTGCCCCTCTTTAAGAGAAATTGAAAAAATTTTATTCCAAAAGCCAATCCAAAAATCTTCAAAAACCCCTCCTTTAACTTATCTATAAACCCTAAACCCATTCCAGCTCCTATCGTATCTCTCAGCTCCGCGTGGGCCTCTACCGACCTGATCTACCCTAACCTTTCACTTTCCTTTGTTCTTCACGTCGCCCTATCCACTCACGCAAGCAGGACACTCACCAATCCCCTCATAGTATCTTTCTCTCTTCCTCTCTTTCCTCTATAATCCCTCTCTCTAAAATCCTTCTGAGCTCGTTTCCTCTTTTTTTGAAAGCGCTGCTGGTGACCAGTACTCGCTTGTTTCCGCTGCAGCCACGGTTAACCCGGCCCGGCCCGACGTTTTGTGTTCCTGGTGAACGGCTGTTGGTAGCATTTATAGCGGTGATCATCCGCCCCCTCCCACGTGGACCACGATTGGCCACAACCTGGAGGGAGCCAAGGAGGTGATCGGCTAACCCACGTAGCCTGGGAAGCGCGCCAGGAAAAAGGATACTCCCTCCCTTCGGTTACCCGGCTGGCAGGACCTTGGCATTTCAACGGGGTCCATGCACTCCTGTACCGGAAGGATGGGACCCGAGATACTGTGACGGGGCTCATGAAGAAGGTATTGACTAGGTCTGCGTCAGGATGTGCCAGGGCAGCTGTGGATTGAATTGCGATCAAGGATCAGAGATTTGGAGATTATAAATAAATATCAAGTTTGTAGATCGTTTCTTATTATAGGAAGCTTCAGTTGGTTGGAACGAAGTGGATTGGACAGTGCAGTCAATTTGAGATTTGGATTCGGTTGCGGCTGAGAAGCAGGGATCTTGAATTAGGTATTAGGTAAAGGTTTCAAAATTAGGTATAGATTCTCTAATTGTGGAAAGCTTTAGTTGGAATAAAGTGGAATGGAGAGAGGAGTAAATTTTGGATTTAGATTGGATTGCAATTAGAGACGAAGGTTTTAGATCGTATAACTGCGGAAAGCTTTAGTTGGTTGGGATAAAGTGGAATTGAGAGTGGATTAAATTTGGGACTCGAAATGATGATTTGAAATGAGAGTAGAACTGATATACATACGTAAAAGAATATTTATGGACGCTACTTCGATATTCCGTAGAATTGAAAGATTCAGTGGTTAAATATGACCACTTACAAGTGACTTAGAAGCGACTTGCCGATGAGTATCGAATCAAATAAAATTAGACTGGTTGGAAGAGCCAAGGAATTTTGTGAGTGGGAAAAATATACACATAGCGTCTAGATACAGAATTATTAGGAGCGTGGGATTGCCAGAGGTATAGAATTATAGCTTCAAAGATCAGTAGGGTTACTTAGGTATACAATTTGTAAGGAGGAGATCACCGAAGACATTAAAGCTGTAGGAGTAGAAAAGGTTTCAAAATGTTATCACGGAAGTATAAAAAGAAATTTTGTAATATTTTTTCTTATTCTTCTAAGATTTTACAGTCTCTTCTAGAATTCTACGATATTTTGGGAGATCGTAGAATTTTTTAATTAAACAAATGGATTTAGTAAAATGTTTCAGGAAAAATACAGTTAATAAAATTATTCACTTATCATATTATAAAATTATCCTTAGCTAAGTGCGTAAGTTACAGTTTAACAAATTTTCTAGCATCATTGTAAAGTGCTCAACTGAAGTACCCGAGACATCGTCTAATTTGCGAGCAGAATGCAATGAGAAGGTAGACAACAACTACATTTCTGGTAATCAGGGACCTGAGAAACCTCGTGAGATTCGTACATCACATGTGAAGTAGGTTACATCATGATAGAGGAAGTTACATCCGAGACACTTTTCTTTCTAATTACATATGGGAAATGATTGTATGTTCGCACTTGTGAGAAGATGCTTAATGTAATAATCATAGTACAATGTCTATATTTCCCTTTCGTATTTTATTTCCTTTTCTCTCTAAAATATAAAGTTCTTCCATATCTAAATTTATTCAAAATTCGAAACTAATTTATACTATCCTCTCTATTTGAATATTCATCGAGAATAACTTTTTCTCTTAATTATAAATTGTAAAAATCTTACTTTGAAATTATTAGAATTTGCGAAACCCTTGATAATATACTTTCTGTCATTTTTTAAAGCAGTAATGGACAAGTTCATTAAGCCGTCGTTTATCATATATGAGATAAAACTTGCCAAGATCTCTCTCCATTTTCTTTCATTTCTCCTCTCGCCCAGTATTTCGTTGTCCTTTAAAACAAAGCGGTGCATGGGAGTGTTAAACGACTTACCAACCCTGAACGAACGAAGGACTCGAGGCTGAAGGACACTCTGCAGCAAGAATGCATTCCTTCAATATTTTTGCATCGCTCTCGAAGTATGATTATAGTGTACGAAGTCAGATCGTTCGATCAAAGAAATCGATTCGTATGAAAAATTCGTGTGATGCCTGGCAGAGGTGTCATGATTAATTAACAGGTATTAACAAGAACATTAACGACTATATTATATGTTTGATTTATTATTAGTCGTGATTTTTTGATTTATTGATTTATTGATTAATCGTGATTATTGTTCCGACACACGTTGAACTTTGTATTATTCCAAGAGTAGAAGCATCGAATTTTTTTCAACATTTAATCAATAACTGTATAATAATAATAATAATAATGTATACACATTATATATACATGTGTATAAATAAAATACCAAAAATATAAAATTATATTTCATTCGTTCCGTTCTCGAGATTGTGAATAAATAACGGGCCAACCAGAATCTCAATACAATCATAAATTATTGATACAGAAATTAAATCTGCGATTTCTACATTGATCATTTCAATAGCTACCTGTTTTAAGCGACATCAATACAATGAAGTAGATCATCGATGAAATGTAGATACATGATTAAAATTCGTGCAATTCATCAATTACGGCTGTCCATAGGCAAATAACTTACGAGGCATTGAAAAAATTAATCTTTCGTGACATCAAGTGATTAATGTAACAGAGAGAAACATTCTTTGTTCGAGTCATAATTTATCGAACGACAACTATCTCGATTTAATAATGTTTATTTAAATCGTTGAATATTGTAAGACTTCTTAAGATATCTCATGTAAGAATCAATGTATATTTTAATAATTATGAATAATCCAAATTTTTCTATTTGTTTAAATAAAATTGTTTTTTCTAATAATCAAAATATAAATTTAAAGTTCATTTAAAACAAAACTTACTCGTAACGAAATTTGGAACATCCAACATTTGTTTCAGAGCAAATCCAAAACACCCAAAGTTAAGTTATAAAGAAATTTGGTATGTCCAACATCTATGTAACAAAATATTCGAACTTTATATTCAATCAATATTCCTCATAATGTTCTAATAACTTTAAGAGATCGATTAATGTAATTGATTGAACCAAATGTCGAAAGAAAGAATCAAATAAGCGTCAAAGGCAAGAAAATAAGTACGAGGACTGTTTTGTCACCCTATTGCATGTGTAATTGGGAAATCGCGAATATTTGCTTGTCCAGGTGTCACAATCACCGAAGACAATTTTCAATTGGCGAAATAACAATCGTAAAAACGATTTTGTAACTGCGTACGAGTAATATTAGAAAGCCGGCGTGTTCCCTTTTTTCTCGATCGATTGGGAGAAACCCTTTGATATTACACCACGGATCAATTTTTCAATTACTGCATTGCGGTCATCTCTTGAAAATATTTCGTTATCAACACGGGTCACAGATTACGAGAAAGAAAATTTGTCAAAGTTTGTTTGGTATCTTTGTCTCATAAAATTATTGTTCAATTATCGAGATTAGTCAGAAAAAAAGTACATTATGATAAAGAACGTAATTTTTGTAAATATTTCCAGCAAAAGTTTTTCAAACGTTTATTAGGATTTTTTGTAGACGTAATAAAATTTTTAAGTGGGCGTTCTAAATTTGTAAATGTCACACTTTTATATGAAATTCTTTCTCAACAATCAAAATTATTCACCGACTGTGAAAAAGGGCATAAATTTTTTTTTTATATTTTCAAAAAAGATAGTTAAAATTTTATTACAACGATAAATGAATGGAAGTAATTTAGAAAGGTAAGAGAGTAAACTCTAAAAACGATCAATTTTTATTTTAGTTTTGACGGAATATTTGCTTCAGGAATTTTTATGATACGAACAAAGTGAAATATTTTATCGCTATTTAATTAATCCAGAAACTCATTAAGATCATCTACTTAATTTATGTACATATTGTGTCCGACACATTTGTACTTAATTAGAAGTCATTAAGAACGCATTGTGTACCTAAAAAAAAAAAAAAAAAGCGAGATAGTCGCTTTAATCTTTTTCTCCCGAATTCCAAGATTTATCCTAAGATAACTAACTTTTAACGAATTAAATATGAAATGTAATTTATTACATCAGAAATAAAAGATATTTCATTTGCATAAAAAATTTTTTTTTAATTCCTAAGAGAAAGACGTTAAAGTAAAAATTAAGTAACAAATTCCTAGAATTACTTTAATGATTATTTATTATTAAACAAATGTTACAGTCGAAATTCTTAAAAGTTTTATATGTAGAACGCTAAAAAATTAAAAAAATTATAAATCTTCTTTTATCTATAATCGTACGTTTTTGTCTGTGACAATGTTTTTAAAATGATCGAAGAAATTATATGACCAATGGATTCGGTAAATAACCAGTCCTCTTTCGATCGAGATAAGCTATCGTAATAGTCTCATTTTAGAGACACGCCCCGTGGTTAAGGAACAAACTCGTCGACCGTGAATCTCGTAATTTTCGTGACTTTGAAGCGAGTGTTGCTCGAAGGACACTGAACTCTTTCCGAGGTTCTCTGGAGCCGGAAGTCCATCGTGTATTTATCTTAACCAACAAATATAACATTTTCTAACTACTTCATTACCGCATTTACTTACTTTCTAATTCGTTCAAGTACCATTATATAATACTTCAAGGTATCACCAAATTGTTAGCACCAGTGTATTGTACGCGTAGTTACAATATTATTATGTACTATTAACTAAATTTATCCAACTAGATACAATTTACGATGAACAAACTTGCCGATTTATTCTACAATTTCTAAAGGTTTATATTTCTGAACAAATCGAAACACGATAGTGAGCTTCGTAACTCGCATCGTAAGAACATGTCGTTGTTCTAGTCTCTTTATAATAGTGATCGAATTTATTTCAACGTCTCGGAGCGTGCACGTACGTGGACTCTTCGTGGGCGCAGGAAAAGGCTCGAGTAGCGACCTTGACTGCCTCGTATTCCTCGATATCCTGACGAAGGAACGGCGTGAAACAGCGGTTCCCAAACGAAGGGTGAGAAACACGTGGAAAACGTATGTGCAATATTACTTAACTTTCGACAAAGCTGCGGGTATATATTCACCGAATTTATGATCATTTTTGTCCGATATATCATCCGAGAATTTTAGTTTGGAAATTTTTGTAGCATAAAATTGTGTATAATATGTTACTACATACAGGATGTTTCTAGGCTATAACTCTGTCCCAGGAGGAAAATTTTACGCTGTTTAACGCAATTCATGTACTCTTCCTTCGAAAGGGGCTCTATAATCCTTTGTAAATTATTTGATACCTTTCTTGAATTCTTCGCGAAAACGTATTAAGATAGATAGGATACAGAGTGTCCAGTTTAAAAGATATTTCAATTTTAATTTCACCAAATTTAGCATATAAAAGGCAATGAAAACGTAGACGCAAGCACATCACTCTCCGCTTTTCCTTGTTTCTCCTATTGAAATTGCTAATAACTTTAAGCGGTATCTGAATAAAGTTGTGTATTGTAAACAGCTAAGGAAGAAACAAATTTAATTAGAATTTGATAAGATAAGAATATCTTATTTCATTTCCGCAGTCTTTCGTTCTGTATCCCGTTTCTAATACGCATAAATCAAAATTGACACTCCACACCCACGCATTATACCGCGTAACGCATCCCATTTCCAAATTAGACGATAGAGAAAACAATTAAGATACCCACAAAAATATTTTTTTCCCACAGAATATAATTTCTGGCCCACAACTTTCCTACAAAGCCCACAAAATAGCGCCTGCCACAAAATGAAATTCGATGGCGAACAAATTCCCCATTGTGGGCTTTGTGGGAAAATTGCTGGCAACAAATTTAATTTGGTGGGATTAATCGATATCTTATACGCAGTTTGTGGGCTCCATTTTACATTTAGTGGAAAAGGTAATCTGTCGACTTTAAAGTATATCTTTTCAGTTTGTATGGAACTTATGATGATTGGGATATAGAAAACGGGTTTGAGAAATTGCTAGGATAATCTAACATGAGGGGCAAAGGGAATGAGTTACACGATTTGAAACATAGCAAAGGATATACAAGATCTGAGATATGGTTTAAGAAATCTTAATCACAGATCACAGGATGTGAGAAAAGGAATGTGGAAAATGCGCTATAGAATAAAGTACGCTAGGTACATATGGAATAGAGACGTGATGTCGGAATTAGGATGGTAGATGTGGGTTAGGGATACTGGATATGGGGTATAGGAGAGAAGATAGGAAATATAAAATTACCTTACCTTGTTAGGTATGGGAATTGAAGTATTGGTAGTGCGATTTGTGGTATAAGATGTAGGATGTGATATACAGAACGTGAAAGATGGGATAGAGTAGGAAAAAGGGGAAAAGATACAACACGACTATGCAAAAGGCACATTTATTTTAAATAAATAAATGAATAAAGATTTATCACCTATTTAGAGCATTATTTCCAAAAAGTGATAAACTCCATACATGTACCCACTTACTTAAATACCGTTTAGTTGAGCTTTTTTCATTAACATTTTACAATTAATTATTTCTCATATAAGTATAAATAAAAAATAACCAGTCCATCGACGTACAATTTTTAAGAGACGATATTTTATTTAAAATTCTATACGTAATATACTAATCGAAGAGATAACGATCTGAAACAATTACAACACCAAATATATAAGAAAATCCATTAATAAAATATTCCTACCCTTACGTATCGTCGTACTTCGTCCCTTAATGAAATGTATAAAACAAATTTACTGGATGAACTACATAAGCATAACTTTTCAAAAAGTTTACAAATTTGACCAAAACCCATTGAACATTAAAGTAGCAAATTGTAGATCAATGTGAAGGAAAGAACAAGTGAAAGATACTAAAACTCCATATAATAATCATTATATTGTTAAATATCGCTTTATTTAATCAGCTTACAATTATGTACAAAAAATGAGTGTTCCACGTAACCAACGTCGCCGCAAAAGACAATCCAGCCAGTCATGTCCCGTCCTTATATCAAAATCTTTTGAATAACTGGTGCAGAGTATGTGGACAGAACCACAGGAAGCTCCAAATTTCCTTTCGACGCTTGTTCAGCAGCGTGTTCAAGTTTCTCGTTGATATGAGCAGCAGCGTGTTCTGCCTTGGCCAAAGCGACTTCCGGTGTGTCGACAACGCGGCCATCGGGTCCTAGAGGAGCTGGAGGAACGATTTTGGCTGCAACAGCCACAGGTTGCAGGCTACTGGTGATTACAGGTCCTGTGTAAGCGATTAAATCGGCAGATTTGAATGCTTCGTTAGCCAAAGTGATTCTTTCGTTGATGTGGGCTGCTGCGTGTTCTGCTTTTGCGAGTGTCACTTCCGGAGTGTCTACGACTCGGCCATCTAGACCGATGGGTGCACCAGGTACTAGTTTGGTGATGGTAACAGGCGACGCCAGAGTTGCTACCTGTGGCGCCAGCAGAAGGCCTGGACGCGCGTATACTGCTGCCAACACGGCGGAGAGAACAATCTGGAATTGAAAAAGTTGCGGATTCTTACTGCTTCAAATAGTATTATATCGCAGTGTGAAATACGTGATTGTTTTTGACTATGAGTGTTTTAGAATCTCTAGGTTCGCAAGGATTTTATTTGACTTTGAATTTGATAACATTATATGCATTTAAAGATTTCCAAGTTTAAACGACTTACGAATATATTGAAAAGTAGGCGGCAATTCTAAGATTGTCACAGTAAAAATAATAAATATTATATTTGTGGATTATACTAATTCTCGATCGTTGCATTTTCCAAATCACTAGATGAAACTATGACTGAAAGATTAAAGTTCATTGCAGTGAACATAGCAAATATTACATTCATGAGATAGAAAACTTCTCAATTCCTGATTACTCTTCATTAGATTTACCGATTGCTAAAAATATATGTTTCAATCTTTTCACGTGTATTTATTATTGTATACCATTGTATTTAGTATAGAATTTACACACCGATTAATTAAACCCGAGAATAGTGAGAATCGAAGGTGAGTACACGCTTCGAAGACACGAGATTTACTCAACAAGAGACGAAAAGAGTGTCAAACGTAAATTGAAAATTGCTTGAAAAGATATAAAATACGTAGAAATACGAATTAATGGTAAAAACCACGGCATATATCGTGGCATATATTTTTGTAAACTGTGTACTCATTTTTGACTCTAACAAATGTATTAAATTTCGTATCACTTAACACTTTTATACGCGTACAAAAATTTCTCACTGCGAGAATAAGATGTATAAAACCTGATAAAAGAAATAAGCACACGTATCTTTACAAGGTGCCTTCTCAAACATCTTCGAGGTAGAAGAAACAAAGAGAAGCAGAAAATCTACACGAGTAACCAAGAAAAACCAAGGCTGAACGATCGCCGAGAAAACACTCACCAGGGTCTTCATCTCGTGAAACAAACGTGGCTCCTTGCGCGCTATCTGAGGTACAGTACTCGCCAAGGTGCCTTGGTTCGGTCTCATGGTGTCAACTTCGTCCCCTCGTCTTTATATAGCACCTGGGAGAAAAGGTTTCGCTCCATGGGGCACGTGTTCAACGATGGGAGAACGCGCGAATGGGAGACGCCCTGTCCAATAAAATCAACTACACCTGACATTGACATTCGTCCTGATCGACATCCGATTGGAATTCGTCTCTCTCTATTCCATGACCCTCGAATCATTGATCGGAACCACTTCCAACGTTCCTTTCTTCTTTTTCCCAATTTTTTTTTTTTTTTTACCTTTTTTTCTTCTCTCAATGGATTAGGTGAACTTCTCAAGGAGTTGTTACGAGATTTCCTACTTCAGTGGCCTTCGAGTTTCTTTGATAATTTAAAATGAAATGCGTAGAGGAATTTTAATTAACTTTTTGTTGGTTTGAAAGGGAAATTTAGGTCTAAGGATCGTTGTTCGGTTTAATGGATTTGGAATTTTTAAACTGTTGAGACAGTTTGTTAAAACGAATAAGACAGTGGACGTTTAACTATGGTTTTGTTTGTTACGTTTGAAAGGGAGATTGAATCGGTGGATTTTTATTTAAATTAACGAGTTTGAGATATTTTAATTGTCTGTTTATTTCTGTTTGAGATTTTTGGTTTGCGTGAATTGCATTTATTTGGTTATTAGGAAGATAGGGAGAGTTCAAAATGCACAAGAATATGCAAAAATTGTATGAAATATCCAAAGTAGAACTTGTTGCAATATTTTGGAAATAAAACAAATTTCTATTTGGTTTCTGTCGTTTTACTTGTGTTCGTGAAAATATCAAATAATTATAATATCACCGAATTAAATATTAAATAATTTTGTAATACTTTTAATAAAATAAAATTTGATCATTTTCCACGGTTACCGATTTTATGAACTTTTGATTACTTTCTGCTGGTTGCATTTATCATTACCAGATATTGATGTGTCAGGTTGAAATGGAGTAGAATTTTTTTTGTACGACAGGAGATTACTGGCGCTATGTGTAATAAGAAATAATATGTTGCAAGTGATTGTAAAAAAGTATGTTTCAGTGTCACGTTTCAGGTAGAAGCTCGTAGATCATTATGTAACATACTGTGTATACAGGTTGAGAAATTTCGTCTTGAGTATATTCGACACAGCGTGTTTCTTTAGTAATCAATAACCTATTAATTACTAATTATAATGATAAAACATTAATTGTTACTAATTATTAATTATAAAACATGTTTAATTTACTGTATTATTTTGAGCGATTCAATATCGAGTAAATATTAATTATAAAATAAAAAAATTGTTTGTTGTAAAAATTATAAGAAAGGTTTGAAATAATCTCTCGATTAAAGTACATATCGGTTCCTAAAGTTAATATTTATGCGACGATAATATGGTAATATCATGCCGGTGCTGTAGATAGTATTACAGCTCCATTTTATTATACGTTTCGATACCACATCGCTACGTTATACCCTCGTTATTGTAACAATATTAATTTACTACAAAATGCAGTGGTTAAGTTTCATAAATTATTTTGCCTTCAAGATTATGTAAAAGGATTAAACAATCTCGAGAACAATCTCAACAACGCTAAAAAAATAAGGGAAAGTAAAAAGTAATTCACTAATCAAGCGCCTAAACCTTTCACCACAGCTCATTCCGATTACGGAAACAAAGAAATAATATTTTCAATGCAGCTGCCCCGAACTCACCTCAAAATCGCCGCGTAGCAAGAGTCCACCACGCGGATAAAAAAATCCTGCTACGTGATGCAACCTGGCGACAGCTTATCGCCGATACACCGATAGCCGAGGGACGGTTACGCGATCGTCGGCCTTCGCCAACATCGCCCTTGGTGTCCATGGCCAGGCTAGGCGCGGAGAGATGACAACGGGATCGGGTGTCTTCCCGTGCTAGTGAGAGAGCCACGAAAATGGAGAGCCCATCATTTTTTCTCGGCTACGACGGCGGAGCAGTCCGCCCGCAGAGCCTGTTACTCGTTTTACAAACACGCTTACCTTGCCCCGGAGGGGAACGGAAACAGTCTGCGCCCAGTGGTCCAGATCCATCGTCTCGAAAAATCCACCCTATTCGTTACGTGATCTATAATGCCCACTATACAACTATACCGATCTAACAGCTATAAAAGCCGATCTAGGACGGACGCGTCTCATAGTCTCGAGCGCGTCCAACGATCTGCTAACGGTCCAGTCGAAACGATCGATCAGTCAACTCGACTTGTCGCCGATCCCTTCTTGAAACTAGCCGGCACTCGGAAGCCTCTGAACCTCTGAAACACCGTAAAGCGACGATCGTCATGGGACCAGTCTCCGGTTTGCTATTGGCAGGCCTGGTTTCTGCGGCCCTGGCCAAGCCGGGACTCCTGTCCGCGCCCCTGATCGCCACTTTAACCCCTGCAGCTCCTGTCGGACCGGATGGCCGGGTCCTAGACACGCCAGAAGTTGCTGTTGCCAAGGCGGAACACGCGGCTGCTCATCTCAACGAGAGATTGAAGCTTGCTGACGAGGCTGCCAGGTCAGGAGCAGGCCTGCAACAGGTCCAGGTTAAACAGTCTTCGCTGTTGATTGCTGCACCAAACGTTTTGGTACCTGGCGCTCCACTTGGACCCGATGGCAGGGTGGTGGACACCCCAGAAGTCGCTGTCGCCAAGGCCGCGCACGCTGCCGCTCAGGTTAACGAGAGAATTAATTTGGCAAACGAGGCGGCCAGGTCTGTCGCTGCGGATCTTAACAGGTGAATTTGGGGTGCGGGGTTGACAGATGATTCTTCTCCTGATTACAGAGGTTTTGACCTTTTTGGAATTTTAAAAGATGATTTTCGTAGGAATTGGAAGTCAGAAAGTTATTTGACTAAGGAAGGTTTTCGACGGGAGCTTAAAGATTTGTTTTCGGTGTTTTGGAAATTACTTTGGAGTTTGGTTTATTACGTAAACTTCAGTTCCCATTTTAAAACAACAAACTCAAACGAAAGGTCCTTCTTTCAGACCACTGGTTCCTCTGGTAGCCAGCAGTATAGTGGCCCCAGTGGTGCAGGCAGCAACGGTAGGTCCCGACGGAAGGGTGCAAGACACTCTAGAGGTGGCAGCAGCGAAAGCGGCCCACGCAGCAGCTCAGATCAACGAGAGGATTAACCTGGCGAACGAGGCGGTGAGATCATCGGGGACGATAGTCGCTGCCGCTCCAGCAACGGTGACCGTACCATTAGTAGCCAGCAACGCAGTGGTGGTCCCTGGTGCACCCATTGGCCCAGACGGAAGGGTGCAGGACACGCCGGAAGTGGCTGTGGCGAAAGTCGCCCATGCAACCGCTCATCTTAACGAGAAATTGAACCTGGCCACAGAGGCAGCCAAGTCTGCCGATGTTCTCGCTGTTGCTGGCCCTGCCCTCGCCTATGGACGGCTCGTCTATTAAAAATCTGATCGTCATTTAACACGTTCACCGTGTCCACGCGTAGATCTGGTAAAAACAATCACGAGGAATCGCGAATTTCTGAAAAAAAAAAACATCATAATTAGACTGCGGATTTTTATGCAAATTCATATTTGTGAGAATATAATTTAAGAAATGGAATAAACTCAAAGAAGCGATATACTTGAAAAAATATTATTTGAAGGAAGATATATAATACGTTACAATGCGCATTCGCCAATTTTATGAAGTTCCACACCTTCTAACGTGCTGTAAATGCATAAAAATCCACGATCTATTCATAATAATTCATACAGAGCATATTGCGTAAACACACAGCTTTTCCTATGGAAATTATGTGTTTAGAGTATAATGTATCACACGTACTTAGCAGTGAACGTGTTAAATCAAAATAAAATGGAGGACCACTCGTGAATAATTAGCGGATAAGTATCATAGTTGACAGTAAAGAGGGAAACATAGCGCATGGATCGAACGATTTACAATTACCGGCGGTCTCTGGCACATATTTTTCTTCTTTCGTTAATTCTAGATCCGTTATAATTAGTTGGCTTCACGTTTTGTTGTTCGGTTATGTCATTTTTTCATGTACGCGTTTTGGGCTATGGAAATTGACGTTCTGGTCATTCGTTGCTTTTTCGTTTAATGTGCTCTTTTGATGTTGATTGATTTTCGAGGTTGGCGAGATTGTTAAAACTGCCATAGGGGGATGAACGACGATTGTAGACTGGATTAATAAAGAGAATTTCGAAGAAGCTCAAACTCTTGTTTTAATCGAATCCAAATTCTGTCTTTAATTTTAATTTACGTTTCAGAGTTCTGACTTTAAATTCGTCAATTTTGATGCCAGAGTACAAAGAACATAGAAACCTTACGGATATTCGTTATACGACACGTAGAGATTTAAACACAGTAATTGATGGTAATGGTATAAACAATTAAAAATTGGCTCTTACGTTTCATCTGGCACTAAATTCGCCGTCTGTTCGACAAAAAAATAAAAAAATAAAAAATTCCGGCATCCAGTTTCATTCTGTCACGATAGACGAGGGGAATCGATACATATTAATGTCGCGGCGATTTTGAAGTAGAATGCGTTCGTCACGTCAGGATCGATTGCAACGAATTTGGGTCGAGGATAGTATGCAAATAGCTAGACCGAACGATTATAGAGGAAGAGACGAGTATACAGGTGTAATGGAGCCAACGATTTTCTACAAGGCGATAGCGCTTATGGCAAACAAATAAAATTTTTATAAAACAGTTTTGTAAAAAGTTTTACAGTGGCATGTTGGAAATGTTTAAGTTCTATTTCTCTTTCGACAAGATTTGGCTTTCAGGATTTTTCCGAAAGTATAATTTTTGTAATGGCGACGAAATTATACATTTATATTGGTACCTGTGATTATAGTTTTAATGTGGTAATTGTATAGCGAATTTATTAAATAAAAATTGCGTTAATGTATGTGTATGTACATAAATTATTTAGGAAACAAACAAACGTAATCCAACATTTATGGAACAGGTGTCCAATTATAGCACGGAAAATGGCACTCATGGCAACGTAAAACACGATTTCGATATGCATATAAAATAAATTGTTCGCGAACCAGTTAACGAGAGCTTACACAGCTAAAGAACGTATCAGGTTTACTAATGAGATGCAATTACTGGGATTTTGCGATACTTCCACGCACAAAATTACTATTCTCCGCCGACAACACTGTTATGCACTTTATGATTTCATTAATTTTTTTCTTCGTACATTAATGCCGGAGACTATTAGCCGGATGTATCCTTTTACGTATACACGAAACGAAATTTCTGATAGACTATCGCTCGAAACTCGATAAAAATTCCGTTTCTCCCATTTAATCTCGGTGTTGCAAATGGAATCTATGAAAGCGTTTCTATTCTATTACTTTTATCGATGTAATTCCTTTATTATTACAGATGTCCCACTTTTGTCAATTTGGAATTACAGACATTATTTCACTGCCTAACGATCTTTTCGCTATTAATAGTACGAGTAAAGTTTATATCAAATACAGAATACATTACACGTACATCGCGTAAAAACAAATATGTGAACGTTATTTCAGAGACAAGATGTTATTGAGAAAACATCATAGAATTTCAAGTTGCGAATTGCGCTCTACACAATCCGCACACGTTATAGCGCACAGTACCGTATCGTAGTTCGTATACTTTATATCTTTCCCGTACCGTATTCTATTCATTTTTACGTCTTCAAATTTCCCATAAATGCGTGAAGAACCTACCCGCAACAGTGCCAGTAAAAATCGAAAATGTTTCGCATAACACGCATAACATATTCGCGAAAGTCATCTACACGCGTTATCTACTTTCCTAAGCCTGTGTAACGTCATAAAAATTCCTTATGCAGGTATTATTTTGTAAAACGGCGTGAATGGAAGATTCTTGGCAGATCTCTGCGGCGAGACGACCGTGAAGATCGTACATATTAGGGCATAGCTGGGTGTTCAGGTTTCTAACCAAAAAAAAAAAATACTTGGTGAAAATGTTCAAGAGCCGGATTCCAGGCGGTAAAGTCCTTGAGGACAGGCGTGACCAGTTTCATGCACCTCCGATCCTCGCGTTTCCGCGACCCGAGCTGGTAACACCCTCGAGGCTCGCGTGTTTTCTATATAAAGTGGCGGATGCGTGAGCGAAATTTAAAAGAACTCGAATCGAATCGCCATGAACAGCGTATACGTAAGGAAGAACGTGTGATTGCGTGGGTGAATGGAACGGTGGTTGCTTTGCTCGCTTTACGGCCAGGTGGGCTGGTCTCACGGGGTTGCGGCAGTGTTTCTCAAGCTTTGCGTTGCTCGCACATGTTATTTCGATCGTGCTTTCGGATCACTGTCTTGTTACGTAATATGTTTGCCAATTACATTCACTTCACGTTATTCAGTGATTTTTCATTCAGTTGGGTAACTCGCGTGCTGGATCTTTCGCGGTGGATTCTTGTATTTAATAATCGGATTTAATAATCGGATCGAGAAATAAGTTCGTTCTTTCACCAGCGTCTACTAGCTCAAACAATGTTCTAATAATCGTTAAATAAATTTATGAAGAAACGCGATGGAAATCTATAGAAAAATCTACAAGGCACTCTTTGATCGAATGGAATTTTATTCGAAAGTAAATGCGAGTGAACGTATTATTGCTCGACCTGATAGGGAAGTTTAAATGTGATCAATAGAATTTTGTTCGTGGTCTGATAATAGTGCAATTGTTGTAATACGATGATACGAAATAAGAATTATGAAAATCGTTGAATAATCTATGTTCAGGTCCTCCTTTTCTCTTGTTCTCTCGTTTCTTTCGGCTTGGCCAAGCCGACTGCACCTATCCTGGGGTATCAGGACAGTTACGGCCAGTACAGTTTTGGCTATAGTGCTCCAGGCTCTGCAAGGTCGGAAATCAGAACGTTGAATGGCGAAACACGAGGTGTTTACAGTTACGTCGATGATGCAGGATTTATTCAAACAACCCAGTATACTGCTGACAGTAAAAATGGTTTCCGAGTGGCGGCTACCAATCTACCCCAGGCGCCACTTCCGGTAAGAATTAAGGGTATCGTAGGAACATGTAACAGTAGATAATAACATGAATATGTTCCATACTCCTGTGTATGTAATCTTTTTTTGACGTATTGCTGATACATGGTACTATTAATTAATGTACTTATTGACTAATGTAACTTGCTGGAAATATTTGTTACTATTAAATGATATTCAGTGTGTTACTATTACTTGATATTACTATCAATTTTTTGATGCAATGTAATATTATTAATATTTTGTGCTATTAGCTGCTTGGTACTACTTACATTTGAGAATGTTAACTATCGGATATTACTAGTATCTGAATATTGGTCGTCAATTAGTTGGTATTACTAACATTTGATATGTTTTCGATAATTCTCGTTCAATTTTATTAATTACGATTCTCTCAGGTACGAAACGCGCAAAGCGTGATCTTGGCTCGAACTGAGGCTCCTCAAATGTCTGAAACAGCGCAGGAAAAATATAAAATAGGGGAAAAGAACGTATTTTTGCAAGGATTGCAACAATTAGAGAGGAAGACTATCGAGCCGAATGAGAAAGAGCAGTCGCAAAAGAACATAGTACGATTAACTTTTATTAATACTAACCCTAATCTTTTAATATACTGAAATTGTTTTTAAAATAACTAATTTATGTCACACACGTATTTTTAATGAGTCAGATGGAGCCTGAAGGGCAATCGTCGCAGAATAAAGATGCTGAGATTTCGGTGAAATCAGCGTCCAGTCCAATCACGTCTAAAATAATCAAACAGACCGCGGTACCTGTTTTCCAAATTTCCCAGGGAAATCTCTTGATCGATCCATACTCTATACGAGCACCAATAAACGCCGAAGGTAAATATCTTACACACTTTTTGCAAAATTAAATTTTCTGTAATCGAGCATAGCAGTAATAATCAAATTTTTAATAACGGACCATAAACAAATAACTTAATCCATTTTTTTATAACTCAATCGATAAACTGTGGTTCTCGTTAAGATTGCACGTTTATAGGCACCAGAAACGAAAAGCAAAAGCGAACCAATTACTTTCGTTCGCGATTAAAGAGTCTCGAAATCAGATTGAGGCGTAAGAATATACCGAGCAGATATTTCATTCCTCGCGAAGGTCATTCTGTTTCCGGTGCCAATGATCTTTCAAGATCACTCTGCCATCAGCCTTTAATTACACTTCCACATTTTTCTCAATCCACAATTTTCCTTTCGTCGTTGAAGAAGATGCATATCGAAGTAAATTCCAATCAAACGCAACTTCTTAGTAAAAATATGAAAAATATGAAAAGAATTTAAAAATTAAGTAATCGAAGATTTTTCCATTTGTCACAGATTCTTCTGCAAATTCTGCGAGCGCTACTTCAAAGATCAACGAACAGTCCGTTCAAAATAGCGAACAGATTAACGCGAAAGAATTGCCTGCGTCGATAAAGGAAGAAGCAGAATCAGAAAAACAAGATAAATCAACTGATCTACCCAAAGACGTAATCGCACCTCTTAACATTCTACCTCTGAGTTCAAATTATCAACCTACTCTTATCAAATATTCTGCTATTCCCACTCTTCATTATGTTGTTTACAGCATATAATTATACCTATCGTAATGCGAGATTTTATTTTTTCTATATTTTGATTGATATTTTCAAGTTTGAAGTATTAATAAAGCATTTGAAATAGAGAAATGATCGCTCGCGTTATTTTTTTGTTTAAATTCCACAAATTTTCAGAATTTATTCCTTGTATGGAACGGATGTTAAGTCGTTGAGTTATTCACCAGATATCTTTGTATTTATAAAGATATTTTTATTCGTGGTATGCGGGAAAAGAATTAGTCGAGCGGTACTTGTACATTTGTCAATTTATTTTTATTCTTCTTTACAAAATAATGCCGGCTGCCATAGGACAATGAAACGTAGGAATACACGATGCATATATAATTCATGTCAATAATTAATATCGATCGAAAATTAACTCTAACATTCTCCATCGTCCTCTTCGTCATCCGTCATCGTCGGTTTCCCCATAGAAAATATGTATCACGCTTATAAAAAACAGCTGAATCGTTGAAATACAATTTAAATCATTATTATCATCCCTTCGTTCGTCGTTATGAAGAAACTTAATCTAACTTAGTAAAGGCCTTCGTTAATTAACGATACATCATCATTATACTTTGTCTTCATCTCGCGAAAAACTTACGATAAAGAAAACCTATGTATGTACATATATCGATTGAAAGCGGTGAATAAAAATGAAAATTATCCGATTAATCTACGAAAAGAAGGAAAAAGTATAATTCTTTCTTAGACAACTATAAATATTTTTGTTCGCTTAATTATCATATAATGTATACAGTCTACTTTGCAGCTTCTTGTTGGCTGTAAATTGTTTATCAATTATTTCGAAGAGAAGTGGGATACAAAATAATTGGAAAACGATGACAATTTGATTAAGAAATAAAGTCTTTAACGGCCACCGTAAAGAATGTTGGAATGGAAAGATGCTGGAATTATTTGAGAAGTACGGAACAACCCTTTTCAATTTGTTGTGCACGACAGTACGAATTTTCGATCAATTGATCCTCCGCAACATCTCTGCGCAATTAGCCAATTCTAATTTAATTTTTATTCAATTCAATCTTAATTTCATTCATTGTACTCGCATCTGAGCTGGTGATTACTTTTGTGTCTTTTATTTTCAACGTCTTTTATTATCCCCTGAATACTAACTTCGATTAATACTGAAAAAGAAAAAAAAAAAAAAAACACCGTTCAAACACGATCGATAGATCTCCTCCTCTTCTAATAACCGCGACTCTATGCAAAATCTTAATCGCTATTAACCATTAAATATAATGATGATTAACCCGACAATAATTAGAGGCGTAAGATCAGACGTCGACGTCGGTAATAACGAGGGCTAAATTTCCCATTGCTATAATCCATGTACTATAATCTCGTTTAAAAATTGTAATAATTCATATATTCAACGGAAATATTTGCTTTACCACTAATAATCGGTAATGGTAATGAATTATTAATAATAGTAATAAAATGACGCAAATGTCCCCTGTGTCACTCGTTTCTTCTTCTTTTTTTTTTTTTTTTTTCATACCCCGCCGTTGCCACAATCGCAATATACGTCAACACATCCCCCCTATACATATAATATAAATCTAAATATTAATATATATATATTTTTTATAATATTCATATTTATATATATAACATATTCGTCCTAAAACTGCGCGTTGTTCACGCGCGATTAAATCTGATTAGCAATGTTTTTAAACACCGCCACTCTCAACCCTTCACTTTCCATCCCTTTTTCTCTCGCCACTTACTGTTTCTCTTTTTCATCTTCGATTCTATGGAACGTGAACTTCTCCTTTTGCTAAGCAAAGGAACTTTATTTCCTGCTTATTCCGATTAGAAGATATAAATAATTTAACAAAGCCAGGAAAAATAATTTCAATCTTGATATGTAGTATTCAGTTAATGGGGTTTTGGTAGCTTTGTTAAATTATTGATTAAGTAGCTTGTATATCTTTATTCATATCGATAGTCTTATTAAATATTCCTCTTAAAGAATACCGACCAATTTTCTTAATGAAGACAACAAGAATTTTCCTGTATGAATAATTACGTACGTTTTTGTTTATAGATGAATACAAATGAATCCCAAAATCTCTTTTACAAAAATCATTGCAGGAAATTCCACGTGAGATTTATAAGAAACTGTAACAACAAATGTTATTCTTAGAAAAACTTCTGTTTTTTATTATCATAGAGAACTTTAATCTTTAGTATAGAATAACTTTGTTTTATCAATTATATCTCTCTTTCTTATTGTATACCGAATACTTGTTGACGTTCCATAGAAGTCAAATGTCCACACAATTTTTCCATTTTGCATTTTTGCAGAGGGTGGAAAGTGAACGAATTTGGAGAATGAAAGAAATACTGCTGGATCGAGGAGTATTTTACTCAATGTCCTCCCCTCTATTGCCGCACAGCTCTAGATTTTTCAACTAATTTCACAACGTACTCGACAGTTTGATATATTGATGCTTCGACAACTTCTCCCCATCTTCTCTTCTTCTCTCTCTTTTTATTCGAATTCGAACTTTTCACTGTGAACCTAACCCTATCGCTTTCTCCCTCCTACAACCTTCGACATCTCTCTTTTCTGTTTTAGTAACGTGGGCGGTATTATCTTGAAACGTCAACGAAAGAATTCACACTGAGCTATTTTTCGTCCGATTCGTATAATAGCTTTCTTTTTTTCCATTTTTTCCCCCTCTTTTTTATTTTTGATGATCGGAAGTTACAACGATTCGATCGATTTCGCTCGGGCTATATGAATCTCTAGTTATTTTAGAAAAATTTTGTGGAATCACACAGTGCTTCGAGAGATGGAAGAAAAGATTCGAAAATTACGAAGATATCGTTGTTGACGGCCAATGTTACTGAAATTTTCTTTTTTTTTTTTTCTTTTGTTCTTTTAAAGATTCGAAGAACCCGATCTTTCGTATTTTAATTAATCAGCCCAGGACGAAAAATGGCTCGACGAATATTTATACGGCTCCTCCTCTCTTCGATCTTTAATTACAGGCTAATAATTCGCGAAACTACGTCGATTTACCTTAGCGGCGATAAAACATTATACAACGTTTCTTAATAATCTTTTTTCTTTTTTTCTTTTATCCTCGTATAATATATGTTGCTGTGTATCGTGTATGTGTATGTGCGTGTGTCCGTGTGTGCACGAGTATATGGAATAAAAATTGTATAGTTTACGACAGCTTCCTTCTTCCTTTATCTTTGACCCTCGGAATTATTATTTAAATCATGTTACACAATAGCCAATAATTACCTATATGTAAATTGAATAGGATGATCTTGGAGCGATCGAAATAAAACTCAATATCACATAGAAGTAAGAGATAGAAAATAGAAAATGTGTTTAAATGCATTTATATTACAATGTTTGTCAAATGATTGTCGATATTGTAAAATTTCTAACGATATTATTATGGTACGCTAGAATTTTGTAAATTGATAACATTAGCAAATAATCTTTCATCTGAAATTTGGTAATTCTACCATATTATAATATCATGTAGTAATTACACTATAATAATAATAATAATAATAATAATAATAATAATAATACGGTAATTATACTACATCGGTACATTATATTAGTACACTATAACGTACCATATACTTGATAATAATTCCAAGTATCAAACAGTTTTCCTCGTCAAAGTGCGATTATGTATTTTTTTTCGAAGGGATACATCGTTTTTCTTGGAGAACGTTCAGCATTGACTCTCGTAGCGTTAATCGTATATCTATACAATACTGTTTACGAGTATCGAATAATCTTAAGATCGAGACTAATTACCATTAGCGACGAGTTGTCCAACGTTAAACGATAGAATTACGAACAATTGACATTTTGTCGTCCCTATATTATATCATAGCGTTCAGACGCACGTTTCGATATTATAGAAATAGAACGATGCATTCTTTCTTTCTTCGTCCATCATTCACGCTGCAGCTTCATTCGTCTCGCAAAGATACGAGTCTTTATCGAGATTTCTTAAAAGTGTACTTTTTCTTTTTTCTTGCTTCATTCTCTGTATACTCGAGTTTTCGAAAATTTCCTACGAGAAAAATGGGACATCTTTTTTTTAAAGAATTTTTCACCGTATATATAATTAGTTATAGATTGAGAAAGTTAAGCGTATTTGGGATTTTCGGTGCAACGATGCACAAACTCGTTCAAAGTTGTTTTCTCGAATAGATTTTGAGAAATATTACGATAAAAAAATATTGTTATTGTTTCTAGAGGAAAATAGTAGTAATATCCCAAATTTATTCTCGCGTAGATTAAATTAAATTAGATTGAAAATTTTAGTTGGTGAAGATGTCGCAAAAATGTTGCAATTTTAGTAATTTCATGTTTCTATTAAAAGGAGTTTATACATCGTTACTTGAAAGAAAATCGATAGAACATCATACACAGAGAACAAGAATATTCGGAGAGAAAAACGTCGACATTATTCCAATTTCACGATTAACAAATTGTTTTTCGTAATTGTACAACCACGTATTACCGTCGTTATACTCCAACAATGCATTGTCAAATTTCGACCAGAATCCTTCAAGTTTATACTTTTCTAATTTCAGTAAGATTGGGGTAATGCAAACTCTATAGTGCGATAATCGGCTAATTAATCCTAAATCATCATAATTTTCAAGTTAATAAACAAGTAACAAATTATTATTAATTATCGCTACAACTATAATACCTTTTAATCGTCAATCATATTCGAATAACACGTAATCTAAGATAAAAAAAAAAAGACACATTATTCGAAGAAAAATACTTGTGTCTTTAGAAATAAGAAAATTCAAGGGAAATAAATTTTCCGAGATGCAAACTTAACAAAAATTGGGTGAGATTAATTAATTATCGCACGCTATATCTACGAATACTTTACAATTAATTATCGTAACACTATCAATACGCTTTTACAAGGAATTATCGTCGAATATTAAACATTATCTATAATTAGTACTATCATTATTATCATATTTATCGATTAACGTTAACGATACTAATATTTTCTTAACGATATTTCTCGATTTTACTAGAATTTTCATTTTTACCTTTTCTATTATACAGAATCGAGTTTCACTTTTGCAAACGCTCTCAAAATTTCGGAAATTTCTTTCGACAGCACGCTCCTCTTATCACAGATAAGATTTATGATAGCTCACGTCGCGTTTGCAACCGATCGATCGAAATTTGCCAATGCACCATTCCCTCGATCGGATCGAAGCTTATCAGAGAAAAGAATCGATCAGGACCCCATTTTTTGATACGGAAAATCAAAACGATTTCCTTCCCGTTTCTTTCTTTTTTTTTTGTTTGTTTTTGTCGAATTGTTTCTAACAAAATTCGTGATATCAATAAATTGATCTGCTTTTAAGTTTGGTTTAATGCAGGACAATGTTGCGATTGAATCGTGTCGAGGAATTGTAAGAAAGACACTTTATAATTGATGTTCTTAGGCCTCGTTCAAATCCTGACATTTTTCCATATTTTACGAAATTATTTTAGAAAAATGAAAAGTTCCAATTTTGTCAGAAATTATAGTTTGATTGGATTTTTCGATTTGTTCTGTTTTTATTCTCCGATCAAACACGAGTATTCAATTTTTAACAATGGACAAATAATTTGTTATACTTCATATTCCTTTCCTAGAATGAATTTTATAATAATTCTAACGAAATTGTTCGAAACAGAACAATTGGATTTCGTAAAATACAATTTGAACCTGTTTGTCCGTGTTTGTACATGTGTTTGACAGATTTGGCATAATGGTGTACGGAGGACAGCATCATGCAAAAGATTTCTTATTGAGAAATTATAGTCATCGTGGATTCGGGCAAACCTTCCATCGTTCGCGTAATTTTTCAATACTCTTGAACCAATTACCGTTCCATTCTAACTAACACTGAACACTACCAAAACGACAAAACATTACCATACTTCACATTCCATGTGACAAACTTTAAAACAATAATATTAGCAAGAAGCTCTATTAAAGCCGATTCCATTCCGGAGATTTCGTCGTTGGGAGCAGAGTCTAATTTGTTTCGTTTCGCTGTCGCTGTCTCGCTCGCACACGCTGCTCAATGAAGCTCGATTGGTGCTTTCTTTTACGCACTGAACAATATATATAACAATATTTATTATCGATGAAATTTTCAATTCTGACGTTTCAATTGAATCTTTCGAATAACATTGATCGTATGAATTTTGATAATTGGTTTTTTATCGGAACGATGGAAAGCGCAATAACGAATCAGCAATGACGCGGGCAATGAAAATGCCCCAGTGAACGTTCACGTGCTGAGAAGATCGAAGCTTCGAGTGAGAGTAGCAGCAAAGTAAAAATAGGGGAATTTCTGCAAAATGGAACCTTCCTTCAAAAAACTCAATCTTCCAATTTCAAAATTGCGCATACTGTGCAATTTTCCCAGAAAGTAAGGCGAACAATTTCTTTTTCTTCTTTTTCGAAGGTCGAGCTTCCCTTTTGCTGCGATAATTGTGAAAAATGACAACAGTAGTAGCGATAGTAGGCCGTTCGTGAGTTGACGAAGAGGAGGAAGACGACGATAGGCAGTAGAGTAGTGAAATGGTCGATGATCGGTTTTCGAGCTGGAAGAAAAGTTAGTGGAAACAGAAAAGGCGCGAACAACACACCGTTCAGACAAGTGAAAAGAAAAGCGAAGAATCGTAATGGCAACTTCAATTTCACAATTTGTCCAACTTTTCTAATCTTTCGATATCGATAATTAAACTAATACACATGGTATTTTAGTAATATTTTAAAAATGAATAAGATTAACATTATAAAAATATTTAAAGAAAAAGGACTTGACATATTCACGATGTTATATTAAATTAATATAAAAATTATACTAGTACGAAATTAATTGTATGAATTTAATTAATTAAAATTAATATAAAATTTGATATTCGGCTTGAATGTTTCTTATAACACTTGATTCTGATAAAACGATCAAATGGTCCATGACGTGGTTCCCCTTCTCTCTTCGTTCGAAACTCTTCCTTTTTCTTTTCGCGACAGAGTTCATGCTGGAGATGAAAACTTTCAGAAGATAGAAAAAGGAAATGGTAGATGTATATACATCGAGTAATTACAGTGTACATACTGCTACATACGTATATAGAATATATAATAGTATATAGATAGAGCTACATACAGAATACCATATCGCGAAGCTTGAAATTATAAAGTGCTGTTAAGTGGAAAATTTCCTTTTTCCTCTGATTTTTCATTTAAGAAAAAAGCATCAGAGTGTCTGGTAAAAATTCAAGACCAGCAAATTACGACTGATATTTTCGTTGGGAAAAACGAATATGGCCCTCGTGTTGCTCGATTCTCAGAAAAAGGATTTTATGGGATGGATTTTAGAGAAATTCTATCGAACAGAGAATCGAGCAACGCTTGATTGGATTTGGAAAACGATGAGTTTCGTCTGTTTGAAGGCAGAACTCGCAGAATTGTTATTATTAGTTTTTTCTCTCTTTTCGTTTGTTGTTGTTTGCGCTGCATTTTGGATTTGCTTAATTGAATTTCGGTGGAATTTAATATGTCTCGTGATGGATGGTCTGCTATTGTTAAACTGAAACTTTTCAACGGAATAGAAATCTTTCTTCTTTTTCATTTTCTGAAAAAGAATATGGGTTTGTGTGTTTCTGGAATCCGACACGTTCAATTGAATTTTCATCTTTTGAAAAATAAATTTCCAGTCACATTAAGAAAGTTAACTTAATTTGTAGAATCCTTTAGGCTACTTTTTCAACCTTATATGTTACACAATTTAGAGTATAGCATAGCTATAAATCGAACAATTTATTTCTTCCTATGATAATTTAGAATTCTAAGAACTTGTTTATACCATTTATAACAAATATCTTAGTTCGCTACGTAGCTGAATTATACTTTAGCTTCAAATGGACCGTTAAGATTTTCTAGACTATTGTAAATATTCGAATCATCGAATGATACAAATTTTTAAACAATTTACCCAACATTGATTTTAAAGGCAGACAGAAAAGATAGAGACAGAACAGCGTGTCAAGGTTTTAGAAGAAAGACTACATTGTTAGAAAGAAACATCGAACAACAGGCAAAATAAAATATTGAAATTCGAAGAAAAAATGCTGACACGTCGTCTCGGTGCCATCTTTTCCTTTCATTCCATTGCAATGTCACGAATGATCGATTATCGATCATTCGTGATGTTCGATCTAAAAAAAAAAAAAAAAAAAGTGAGATAGAATTAGCGTGGATAATTAGTGAAGTGAAAAGTGATCGAAAGCGTAAAAAGTTTCTCATAAAATGGTCTCTATATCGAGAAGAATTTGTATTATCACACTTCAGTAAATGATATTTCCTTCAAATTGTCAATAATTTTTATTAATTTTCAACGATTGCCAATTTTTAAATCTCCAATAATTCTACTAATTATCGATACGAAAATTTTGGAAATAACGTTATAAGAAAGGCAACCCCTCGTTTGCGATATAACCTTTCTATTTAAATATCTTTTATATTTCTACATTTTCAAAAGAAAAATCTGAGACCCATTTCATAGAAGCTTCTTACGACTCGATTTAAAGATTAAAATATAGTTTTAAATAGAAACAAAGGAGAAGGGGTAGGTAGTAGCTGGATACACAGAAAGAACACAAAAAACGGACAGGTTTATTTATCTTTTCCATTCATTGTTGCTTTTTTTTTTTTTTTTTTTTCTCTTGACAAATCGGCTATATTTTGTATATGTAAATTACCCGCTCGCTAGCAATCATATTCCCTCATCTGTGCTTGCTTTATCTTTATCGCGTTTAAACCTCTATCCCTTTTCATTATAAACTTTCCTTCCCTTAAATTCGACTCACTCGATTGCTCGTTTTATCTCGTTTTCTTTTTCTTTTTCTTTTCCTTTTTCCAAGACGAGAAAACCGTGATTGGATTGGTGGGATGGGGGATGAAGATTAGAGAAAAAAGAACCGAAACTCGCGTGTTACAAACGAGAACGATGTGGAGAATCAAAAGAACGAAATTATAATTCGTATAATATAGAAATTCAAATTTTCTTTTAATATTTATATTATATCGATGGGGATAGCGAGAAAGGTGAAAAAATAAAAGTTGTGATTTTTCTTTAAATTACAATCGATCATAGTAACGCGAGTATAGTAACAAGGAAAAGCAAAACGAACAAACAATGGAACACCGAAGTGGTCGTGAAAGAACCACCCCCTTTGCCTTGTTCCCGTCGACTATTCACACCCTTTACGCCCCTTCATTCGATTATCGCTTTTTATATTTCGATAGAAAAGTTCCCAGGGGTTTACAGAGAAGTATTCTTCGGAGGAATACCAGATTGAGGCCGCTGCGAAGTGGAACTGAATTTAGGGGTTGCAAAGGGTGAAAGAATTGCGTTATATTTCGCGTGGAAATTATTTTAGCGCACTTCGAGGACAATGGTTTTCAAATTTTTGATATTTTTATAGGATCTGCGTCCTTGAAGCGGCTTCTTGATTAGCATCGACTGAAATTTTAATTTTGAAATTACTGAAAATTCATTTTAAAGGATATTTGTCAAAAAATCTTGTGAAATTCTCATTCTCGAAGTGGTGGATGTTTCGTTTTGCTTATTCTTTAATCAGTATCAACCGAAACTTAATTTTAATTTAATTAAGTTTCAATTGTTAAAAATTAATAAAAAAAAAAAATACTTCGCGGGCATTGGGTGGCAAATTTTCGAGTCCTCGAAGTATTGAAATTTTCGTCGACGGAAATTTAGGGGTGGTAACCATAGGCGAAGATAATAGAGCGCTACTAGTAATAATAGTAGATGGATAGATAAGTGGATAGCAAGATAAATAGTATAGTAGTAATAATAGTTGTAGTGATAGTTATAGTTATAGTAATAGTGATAGTAATAGTAATAGTCGAAACGATAAATACAGTTGTAATAGTAGTAGTAGTGGTGGTAGTAGTAGTAGTAGCAGCAGTAGTAGTAGTAGATTGATGTAGCAGTATAGTTAAAGTAGTAGTAGTAGTAGTAGTAGTAGTAGTAATAATAGTAATAGTCATAGACGATAGATGCAACGATAGTACGCAGTAGTATTCGACGCGATAGTTATAGATATAGGAGTAATAGTAGTAGTAGTAGTAGTAGTAGTAGTAGTAGTAGCAGCAATAGTGATAGTATAGTAATTATAGTGTTAGTAATAGTTATAGACGATAGATAGATACAGCGATGATATTGGTAGTAATAGTAATAGTCGTGCAGCGGTAGTAGTAGCGATAGCGATAGATATAATAGATGTAGCGTTAGTAATAGTTGTAGGTGATAGATGCAGTGACAGTAATAGTCGCGAACGATAGATACAGTGGTGGTAATAGATAGATACGGTATTAGTAATGACAGGTGTAGTAATAGTAATAGTCACAGACGACAGTTAATAGTAGTAACAGCGATAGTGATAGTAGTAGTAGTAGTAGTAGTTATAGTGTTAGTAACAGTAATAGCTGTGGATGATAGATATAGCAGTAGCAGTACCGGTACCGGTAATAGTCATAAGAGTAGTAGTACAGTACAGTATAGTATAGTAATAGTAATAGTTATAGTAATAGTAATAGTAATAGTAATAATAGTAATAGTAATAGTATAGACGATATAGTAAGAGTAATAATGATAAGAGTAAGAAATACAGTATAAAGGTATACGATACACGTATTAAGATAGTGAGAGAGAGAGGAGGACACAGAAAAATGAGAAAGTCAGAGAAAGAGAGTATAGTGTGACTACTAGAAAAGTTACAAGCCAGACAGTAAGAGACAACGAACAAATAAATCAGAAGTAGAAGGAGGAGGAGGAGGAGGAGGAGGAGGAGGAAGAGAAGGAGAAGAAGAAGAAGAAGAAGAAGAAGAAGAAGAAGTAGAAGAAGAGAAGAAGAAGCTGAAGAAGAGAAACAATTCTAGAGGGTGAGAGGGGGTGAGAGATCACACAGAGAAAATAATAGAAGATGGTATGAGGGGGGGGGGGAATCGTAGCGCCGTAAAGAGTTAAGAAAAACAGGAAAGATGAAGTGTGTGATTGGCGAGCCTGACAACTAAAAAATTGAAGACCTTTTCCCTCCCTTCTTAACTTCGCTTTTATATCACTTCTTTCTCTTTTGTTTACGAAAAACTGAACCAATCGAAAAAACGCTCGATCTTACAAGAAAAAAAAATCGTTTCTTGCGTGTCCGTGTGTATACAGATTTCGTATGTGTTCGTACGTGTATATGTATACGTGTATCGCGTGTGTTCCTTAATGAACTCTTTATTTCCTTTCTCTTTCCCAATTCGCTTGCAGCTAAGTTTTACATAAACTCTAGCATTTTTCGTTCGCTCGTTTAAAAAACTAAGCTCGTGCGTCGCAATAGTCGATACAGCCTAAGAGTTATAGAATTAAAAATAATCAAGTAAAAAAAAAAGAGAAAACAAAAAATAGTATGGTAGCTAATAGTAGTATAGTAGTGATATAGTAAATAGTAGTAGAGGGTACGAACTAGGGAATATCAATGACAATGTTAAAGAGTAATTAAATGGGTAATTAGCGCTAGGATTAATTATAATAATAGTGAATAGATAATAATAATAGTAATCTTAATAAAAAACGAACGCCTGGCGATTAAAGAGAGATAGTTAATTAATTAATAGCGACGACGAAACTGTCGTATGCGTGTGTTGTCTCTGTTCGTATTCGTTTAGACGATTAAAAAAATAGGCTAAATAGGTTAATTAATCTTAAAAAAGAAACAAAAGAAGGTTGAACATCAGATGAATAAGAAAGAAAGAAGATTAATATATATATATCATACATATCATATATATATATGTATATATATAATAAAATTAATATATATATATATATATGTATATATATAATAAAATTGATATATATATATATATATATTTATAATGTATATGTTGAAAGGCGACGTGAACGCAACGCATCAGTAATATCGGAAATCAACGAATCTACAATATGCTCCTTAGGGCAAGTTGTAGAGAATCGCGAAACACGCGACCCGAAAGTGACCTTATTAATTTTCACTTAAGCGACCATTTCCTATTTTTCAAAAAAACTTTTCTGTTGAAGAACGATAGTCGTATTTTCGTTCGTACCCCTCTGTAACGAAATTCCATTTTCTACTCTTGAATATTTCCACGTACAATTTTTCCACTTTATTTTTCAATTTATTTTTCGTTTTATTCATTTATGTAGAAAATATTCGACGAGTCTCGAGGGAAAAATACGTAGTTTCATTCAAAAGAAAAATTCGTTCGCAACTTTCGGGTTGCGTGAATCGCGAATATTTTTCGAGGATACTTTTGTACGGGGCGTAAATGTGCTTGTGTGTGTGTGTGTGTGTGTGTGTGTGCGTGTGCGTGTGCGCGGGGATGGCTCCGTTCGGTAATCGAGGTATAAAAATCCGTAAATAGTAAATAGTGTATAATAATAAATCGTGCCGAAAGAAGACACGTGGAAGAGCGATCGTAAACGTGTCCCATACTTACTATCGGTTTTCTTTTCGGAGTCAACTCGATTCGTATGGTTGTGTGCGTCTCTGATTGGCCTCTGTGTGTATGTGTGTGTGTGTATGTGTGTGTGTGTGTGCGTGTCTGCGTGTGTGCGCCTATGCACGTGTATCGTGTGTTCAAATACGAAGAAACGTGAACGTGAACGTGAACGTGCGAACGCAATTCTGATAAATGCTTCGCGCAGATCGTCGATCGTCGTCGAGAAACATTTGTTAAAAATTCAATCATTTTACGTGATTTATTTAATTCTACTTTTGTTAATTCGATCTTTTTTTTTTTTGAGATTTTAATTTTTCCTGTTTTCTTAGAATTTCTAGGTATCTTAATTTTTATTGTGTTGAATTTTTGAAAGTTTCTAAGTCTCGACAGTCTAAGTCTTGAATAGAAAATGATTGTCGTCAATTGTTTAACCTTCCTTCCTCGGGTTCGTTTTCCCAGGGTTTGTGAGCTTCGGAATTCGCAATTTGAGGCGGAAAGAGCATTGTGGAATTTCAAGATACTTTAAAATTTTTGTTGAAATATCTATATAGAGAAAATACTAGACAGTACTAGATATCGAATATCAGTACCAGTTGTAAATGTTTAAAGTGCCTATACAACGTCATTAAAATCAACAACAAAATCAACATCTTAAATATCAGAAAATAATATTTGTCCAGAGCACTAAACGCAATAACCAAAACTCGTAACCCAAGTGAAACTTAATTTTCTTACTTAGAATAATTATTTAAAATTTGTATTTCCTTGGCAAAGTAGCGTAAAAGGATCCACACTTCCAATTCCACTCACAAAATTGTCAATCCTTCGAATCTCAATCAAACAAACGTTCTACAATCCGCTGTGCTACTTCCAAAAACAGACGTCTAAAAAAATAGATATCACGATCCATAAAAAATCTACCTCTATCATGCAAGTCACACATGACACATTTAGAAGTTCGTTTCTTGAATAAAAACACAACTAAAAAATCCATCTTACTATTTTTTCACGGAGAGGATTCGACGACGATCGATCGACGAGAAAACGAGTTTTCTTGGCTGCCTCTGCCTTCGTCCCTGGATTGGGTATCGATCGCTAAATCTCCTGATCCAATTCTCCCTAATGAGAAAACTTACTACGAAACAGCTTAACCTTTAAAACACCCGCTCGGACAAATCACGAATAATCCACCGCGGCATCTTACTATGTGTATATTCCCGTGTACAAAAAAGCAAAAATTGATTTGTCTTGCGAGCTGATTGTGACTTGCAACGCAATTCCTGGCCCACGATTCCGATTCCCTTGATCGTCTCTCTCGTGTACTTTTGTTAGCTTTCTAGCAGTCTTTGGAAAACAAACTTTTGCGCGATCTCAACTTCCTTTTCTGTTGGTTTTAATATTGGAGAAGAAGTTAGGAGCTCTTCTGTCCTAGAATCCGATTAGAATAATTTTTGCGTTGACCGAAATAAGACATTTCCTGTTTCATTTATCCATCTCATCTAAAAGAAATCTTTTCTTACCAATCTAAGTTCTAATAAAATTATCGATCTCCTATTGTTTCTATCTATAACGCATTTACATTTTCCATTTCGATTATCAGTTAACGATTTCAAAAAGATCAGAAGAATTTCTAACAACACCAATATAAAAAAAAAAAGAAACTGAACACGCAACCAATCAAAAGAAAACGCAAAAAAGTGGCGCGACGAAAGAGAACTCCCACGGTCGTAATAGAAAGGCTAGAAGAGTGCTCGAGGAAAAAGAAGTAGAAGAGAATACTGGAAGAAATCCAGCGGATACTAGAAACAACAGTTGCTGAAAAACAGTAGCAGCTTTTACCGTTTCAGAAATTCCCTTATAATCATCCATGTATTTCCTTTCCATTCTTTTTCTTCTTTCCTTCATTTTTTTTCCATTTTCTTTTTTTTTTCTTTTTTAAATATTTGTTTCCTCCCCTCGAGAATTATCGATACAGAGAGTCGAGTGATTGTCGAGTTTAATTATACATTATAGTACTCGTTAAGATCTGGTGGCTTAATTAGAAAGGGGGAAGGGGTGGGGGGCTACTACACGAGTCTAACACGTCTACATCGTGTGTACACTGTGTACGTATGTGTATGTTTATGCATGTATGCGTTTGCCTGTATTTTTTCATCATTATACGTGTCTCACGATTTTTTGTTTCTTTTTAAATCATTTTTTTTTTTTATTATTATTTCTGTGTTTTCGTCCACTTAACAACTACCCTTAGATAATCCTAATGTTCTGTCTCGCGACTGAACGCTCCCCTCCTAACCGGTAAAGAAGATCGTCAGTATTATTTTTCCCTATATATATATATCCTTTCTTCTCTTTTATTTCTGTTTGTTGCTGTTCGAAATTCGATTCGATGGGGTCGTCGAGAAACTCTTTCGTGTTAATCAATTAGGCTTAGTTTTCCAGCTTTCTCTTCCCAGCTCTCCTTTCGCATTTCCTTTTTTTTTTTTTCGTTTTTCCGTTTTTTTTTTTTTTTTAATATATATATCGCTTTTTTGGCAATCATATCGACGTCACAACGACTATAACGACCAGCTAACGACCGATAGAAGTCCGGCTTAATCGAGGCCCGTACGAGAGAAGCGACATTTCACGTCGTCTCGTCTCGGAGCCTCCTAATGTCTATTACAGCGGCCGTAGAAGAGAAAAGCGGACAAAAAGATCGCAGAATCACTCAACAGGCACACCAGAACGTCTATCATCCTGATCGATTTCTCATCGAGGCGCCGCTATGCCATGAATAACAAAAAAGAGAAACGACAACAACTTTGGAGCGATCCCAAAGTACAACATTATTTTTCTACGAAAAAGCGCGAATTTTTTTATTATAGATTTAACATTGATATGTCAGCGACTTTATAAGAATTTGAAAATTTACAAAGAATAAGGAGTACGAGAAAATTCAGATACTTTTGAATCGATCGTCGACCACGTGTGTCTCTTTTTTAGCTGATAGCGTTCCTCTTTGATTGAATTCGTGTAACAGCCATCGCATATGGAGAAAAGCTTGCTCGAACATCGTGAGAAGCGTCCCTTCCCTATCTGTGTCTGTTCGTTGGAGATCCGAGCGAACAGCTGGCCCTGGTTCCCTTTTAGTTCTGTCGTGAACGACGCCTAAGGCCCTCGTTAGGCAAGCAAACTATCCTGAACTTTCAACGAGGATACACACGTAAATTCCTTCATACGCGTCTTTCGGATATTCCCTGGATTCGTTCATTCGTTCCATTACATTCGCTCTGTCCCTTTTTCATATTAACTTTCCTTCGTTCTTTCTTTCGGTTTGTCGTGCTCAGATCTCATCGTGTCTCTAATATATATATATATTATATATATGTATATGTACCGCGTGTGTTACGACAGATTCGTAATAGATTAACTCTTCTCTGCTCAATTTATCCATTAAACCGTTAACGTCGATAATCCTAGTTCCTTATCAGTTATTAATAAAATATAGATTATTGGGATGCAGCTACTGCGCACTTTTGGACACACTTGTTACATTGCGATATATCAAATATATATATATGTATTGTATAGGTTTCCATGTGTATTTGAACGTGTGGTTTGAGTACCGTTTGAACGTGTTTCAGAATACTTGAGTACCGTTTCAATGTTTTTGATCCGTATTTCAGGCTGTAAACCGTGTTTGAGGATGTTTGAACGTGCATGCACGGCGTGTATGCGTGCGATGGTTTGTCCGTGTTTCGTGTGAGGGTGTTCGCGATCGGTGTGGGTATACATACGTGCCTCTTCTTTAATTATTTATACTCCTAATAACCTCTGTAGGCTAAGCTTCGTCTACTGCGTGGCTCGAACCAGACCCCGAATTTCCTTGGTCCGAACAGGTTTTTCGTTTCAATGGATTTTTTCTTTGTGTGTTTAACGGTGGAAGTTTCGCTTCAAATTTTGAGCACCCTGGATCTCCTTCTCAATGACTAACTTTTGGCATTTCACATCCTGATTGCTGTTAACCTATTGGGGGGGCTTTGGCGATGGATGTTTGACCATCGTTTTTAGAAACATTTAAATGACTTCGAAATTTTATTATAGGAATAAATTAATTGAACGAGCAGTTAGATTTTAGATTGAATGAGTAACGTAGATACTTTGTCAAATCTTTGAACCTAAGAGGAGGTATGACTTTTATTAGTATATCGTACAACCTGTGCGATTCTATAATGATTGGATAAAAATATTCGATTTGTCAATGACGCCATGATATACTAATCTGAAGTAGCATACTAATATCATAATGTTATGTATTAATAGCACAATAACATTATACCGTAATAATAAAATATTATATCAATAATAGTATGCTAACTTAACAAATCTCACTGAATGATTAAATTTGTAATTTGTAACAGTACAAACAAAAACACTTGCATCTTCACCCTCTGAATAACTTTCCACAGAGATTATCAAATTCCACGGTTAAAGCGGTAGAAGGAGAGCGCAGGGTGTACAGTTAGCCGGGATCTCTTCAACCATTACGCAACCGTATCTAAACTTTCGTCCCGATCGAGATCTTCATCGAGATCTTCGTCTTATTTGGTCTCTTTCGTTTCTATCTCTCTGTTTCTCATTTTCTATTCATATAAAAATACGTCGTCTATATGAGGAAGTCGCGGGCGAACGCGCGTCGAATAATCTGTATACATAATATATTTGAACGACTCACATAGAAATTTCGCAAACGAGCTTTGTCAATTTCTTTCTTATCAATTCTCCACAATATTTTGTTTGAACTTGGTCTGAAGAAATTTCGGAGCCTGAATATTTGCGACACCATGTAGCGAGTGCTGGCTATCCCAACCCTCACCTCGGCCCCCCTCAACCCAGCTAGTGATAATACTCCATGTCTGAACCCTCTACAGGGTGTGTTTGCTCCTCAAAGAAATCAATTAACCCTTTCAAACCCCCGCAAACTATGTCAAACACACAAGTATTCAAAATTGAACAAATGCGTTTCAACTATCATTGCTTACACTAATCATAATTCTAAGAACTTTTGAAAAAAATGAAATATATTTTAAAACAAAATTTTCAGTCAATATTGCAGGCTATTAAAAAGAAGAAAGACGAAATTGAGGAAAAGAGCTACACGACGTTGTGCTATGTGATACGAACACCCTGTAGACACCCACAGAATTCATAACAATCTCTTAAAACTTTTACTACTGTCCTCTAAAACGGAAATCGAGCTTTCTTCCCCTCTGATTCCGGAGAAACCAGGCAAAAAAGAAAAAAGGAAAAAACGAGGAAATCATTGTCATTGCGTGCCTTCAGTGAACGAGTTTTAACGGTGATGGAGGAGTAGCATGTTTGCGTGTTCACGCCGAAAGAGCTCGAAACGTCGTCAGGACGCGCTTCAAACATTGTCAAACGGGATCAAAATCCTTTAAACGAAGGAAGAAAACGGCAAAAGTTCGAGAAAATGTAATTCGATCTCGTTCAGCGTGGACCAACGCGTGTGAATGCATAGGTTCCTGTAAATGTGTACGTGTGTGCGCGTGTTTGAACGGGAATGTGTTCAGAAATTCCTCGAGAACGCTAGTGAAATGAACGGAGAATGCAACGCCTGCAACGGAGCGTGTTTTTAGTTGCTTTTTCATTTTTTTTGGGGGGGGGGGGAATTGCTCCGTCGCTGTAGCGACTCGTTTACACAGGCTTTTCAGGTACGCTTGCAGACATTGTGCCGGGAATACTATTGTGCGCCAGGCCCTCGATCGATCATTTCGCGCGGGAACATCCGGAGGACCGACAGTTTTGTGCGCTTGCGACTGGACCAGCCGCGAATCGATTGAAAGAGCCTGTTTTTCTTTGTTTATAGATTTTTAATACTTGAATGAAACGATGAACACATGCTAAAACTGCGTGGCAACTCAAGAGCGAAGCTGACGCTCAGATATTGCAGATTGTCAAGGAAGAACATACATGAAAAATTCTGTTAACCGAAAATTTGATTTTACTGAAATAAAAGATCGGTATATTGTAGAGAATTAATGTGGATTATTTCTCTGTAACTTTAAATAATAAAATATTTCATTCTGAATATCGAATTTACATTTGTGAATGAATAGTAATAATTGGAATGATTGACTTTTCCAAAGTATTCTGTCAATTAATTAAAAATATTTACAAAATTGTATTCTTTTCGTATACCATACTGAATGCGGTCCAATTTTATCTTATGTTACAAAAACTGAAGTTTAGTTGTTAAAACTTTAATACACTACTTCATACCACAAACAAAAAATTTTTTTGCAGTTCCCAGTAGTTTATAGTAAAAATTCCGAACCAATAGTCTACACTAAAATATAAGAAGACTATATTTAATGTATTAAATAGATAATTAATTAATCCAATTATTATTATGTACTATTTATTTAATTCTAAAGAAAGAAAATATGGAATTCCTTAATTTTAGTCCCCTCCACAATAGATTCCGTACCCTATTGCGTGTTTCAAAAATATATTAATGTATTTAAAATTACTTAAACCAACCCAAATAAAAGTTTCAGATACTGTTCAAACTATATCATCAACGGTTTCCATATCTTACCAACCATTTCAGAAACTGGCTCATCGCGAACCAGTAGATCCTTGAAATCAACCTAAATACAGGAAGTTATACTTAAAACAATTAACGAACATCCTCCTGAACGTCAGCATCGAGTCGAATACCAGAACCAAGCCCGTTCCGAGGAAGCCAAGAACCAGAAAAAATAAAAGAAGAAGATATGCCAACCAAACTCTCGTAAAAACCTAAACTCTAGCATGTATTCGTGTACAGCCAGTGTTGCGTCATCGACACGAAACGAGTTCAGACGCGTCCAGGATAGGATCTATAAATGCAGTCATCGGATTAAACAATGTAAATACATCAGAGATTCGAAAGACAGATCATAATAGATGCAAAGACTGGCCCCTTCGCTCATGCCGGCTACTCGCTACGTCTCTAACATGATTGGTCGAATTCTTCCCTCTCCACGAACCTCATCCAACGCCTTCCAATCACAATCGTTACATCTTTCAAGAAAGTTCACTATCAATTCGCTAGAGATTCTCTTCAAAGGCGTAGGATCGACATTCGATCGTGAGGAACATCAGCTGGCTCGTCGAGAGACCCATCCCCTAGAGTCAACAGCTAGCCTACTTTGGCACAAACAACACTGCCCGGGCCGGCACTCGCTTTGTAATATATATTTTTTTTGTAGTTTTCTCGTTTTTTCATTATGCTTCGTCCGCCACACTCACTCCAGCCGCTTTTTGGATCAGTCACACTCGCGGAACAGGCTCTCTCACTCGCTCTCATCAGCCAGTAACGTCACGTTCGTCTCTCTTCTTACACACACACACACACACACATACACGCACACGCACGCACATACACACACAATCTCTTTTTTCTCTCTCTCTCTCTCGCTACCTTTCTACGGTTGATATAATATGTATATTAATAAGATTTAATTGACTCCAACAGAACGTCGGTTAGACAAAAATCGACGGGGCCCGGGGACGAGTTGCGACGCCCCTGGATCAAAGCCAAGATGGCGCTGTCCGTTTCCAAACAGCCAGTGGCGTAGCAACCATTTTCCTCGTCCTGGCCCAACCTTTTATCACGACTCTACGACACTACTGATAATCTTCGCTTCTTGACACGAGGATTCGATCTCGCTAATAATATCGCGCGCCACTCTCTGATCTTCTCTTTTGTGTAGTGTATATCTGTGTATAATTTGTGTATATAAGTCGTGGCAAATTTCGTCGTCAGGACTCATCGTTCTCTCTCCCCTTTCGAGCCTCCCTCCTCGTGATACCTCTACGATATTAATTTGTTACGCTCTGCGGACTATAGGCTACTTAGGTGTGTACCATTACAGCGTTTCTATGTTTCTGTCTGTTCATGTGTATGCATGTATGTGTGTGTATGTGTGTGTGTGTGTGTGTGTAGAAGTGTTTCTCTTATAATCTTATTATCTTACACGACACTAGCGCATCTTAACAACACAACAGACCAGCCCTACGAAAAAAGATGCCCCTCTCTCTGAGTGCTCTCTGGTCAGATCGGTTCGTTCTACGTCGCCTGCGGGCGCGTTTCTTCAAGAAAAAAAAAAGGAATGCTCGGTGATCAGGAACTAATCGTCGACCGGACCTAAACACGAGCCTGAACCACGCGACGAGCTCGCTCTACTTATCACTCTGCGATCTGTTTTCTTTTTTTTTTTTTTGTTCTTTTTCTTTATATATTTTTATCCCTTAAACGAAGTCAAAGAATCGCGATTCGTCGCGCGATGGAACCGCTCTCTGCCGGAGCAATCCCGAACCAGCGAAAATATACCAGCTCGCGAAACACATGCGCGTGCCTCTCTAATTAGCGATATGTTCAACGGTCCTTCGTCCACCCTCGTCAATGATACTTAACGACGGCGCGTTTTGTCTCCTCCTCAGCCTTACTTATACGATTAAGAATCTACGCAATCCTAAGCACCTATCAGCTAAGAAAACCTGCATCTGAATGTCTCTGCGTTTTTCTGTGTTACCTATATGTGTACTGTTCGTGTACGTGTATGTATGCGTATGTTTACGTGTCTTGAAGTGTTTATACGTGTGATTAATACTTATTATATATAATATATATCGTGTGTTGAACATACAAATTATAAAAATACCACCTGCAACGACAGTGCGCCGCTCCGCCACGTGTGGGCAGTCGCGTCGCGAGCCAACCGTATTGTACGTCTATGTGTACACGCCCGAATCCAGCTCTCTCTGGACACTTTGAATACTGAAAGGGATTTTCTTTCTATTTTTTTTTTTTTTTTTTTTTAGAAAAGTCAGAACAAAACAAAAGGAGGACACATGGTGTGTCGTGTCTGGACCACGAGGACGGCGACACGTGGCGGAGGAGACATCGAGAAATAATCGTCCCCTGTCCCTAAATCGATCCGATAATAATCGGCTCGCGTGTTTGGATCGGCCCCGGGGCAGAGGGCGCGAGTGTAGCACCTCGCGAAAGCTGCAAAGGGTCCCGTGACAATTAGCCTTAAACGACTAATCTGGCTTGGTACGCGCGCTACTTTCAAAGTCGATCTCCCTCGTTCTCGCTTCGATCGTACTCCATTTCCTTTACTTTTTTCTTTTTTTTTTTTTTTTTTTTAGTTTTTCAATTTTCATTTGATCGGATCCTTCTCATCGACGAAGCTTTTCAGTTATTTTGTTTCAGCGCGTTCGAGACAGATTCTCGCGACGGTTAAAAGGTAGATGTGATATAATATTTATATATATATCTATATATATTGAACGTAATTTTTTCTCTTGTGTCAGCACACACACACACACACGCGGATCCTGCGTGCATGCGTGTGGTTATTAGCGGGTCATATAACGCGCGAGGCTCGCCGCCAGAGCGCGTCACCCTTGTAAAATATATCATATATATATAGATTTATGTGTATATAGAATATACCTTAATGCTCGAAAAATTGTTCTTAACTCTGTACAAGAACCCAATCGGCCCTTTTTCTTACTTCTCACCGAGCCCCTCCGTTTCCTTTTTTTCTTTTTCGTTAAAAACCTAGTCTCTCCCTCCTCCCTTCCTGAATAACATACACCTATCACGCAAAACACACGCTTCCTGTGTCTCTCCTCTCTCTTTTTCTCTCAATATAAGATCGATCCTGGCTTTCTCCTTCTCTCTGGCCTCGTGAAAGCCAGCAGTGTATGATTACTTTCTTAATATTTCCTCTTTCAAACACAACCCTCCCTTTCGCTGTTTCGCAGCCCTAATCCTTTTTTATCTTCGTGTATTTAGTTTTTTGTTTTGTATCTTTTTTTAATCCGTGTGTATGTGTGTGTGTGTGTGTGTGTGGGTGGGTGTGTGTGTATGCATGTATGGAGATAACAAATCGTGTCTGTCTGTACGCTGTTCGAAAATGGTCTTAGAGACGGTCTGTCAAGAAAAATAGAAATGCACCGCACACGATTGTTAGGTCGTGCGCGTTTTGTATGTCCGCTTCGCAGAGGAAGCTTTGTTCCTTCGTTTCCCAGGTAAGATCCAGAGGTTGGCCAGCCAATGGCGCCGCGGTAATGGGACCAACGGCTGACCGCACACTCAGCGAGGATCATCGTCATCGCTTGTTATCATCATCAGTCGTACACTGAGCCGGGTATCCAAAAGGGGACTAGGGCGTAGGGCTGGTACCACTGCCGGTTGCATATTTGTGACTCTTGTTAGATGTTGCTCTTGGAAAATGACACTCTCAGGTGGTTGGATTCGCTCAGCTGGTAGTTGTGCATTTTCTGGAAAAAAAGACGGAACGGTTTGGATTAGCATGATTCTTAAATAAAACAGGTTGACACATTTAATACCGCGTGGTCTACCGGTGGTCCACGCTGGACTTTTCATTTGGACTGTGTATGCGATTATAATACTACTCACGATTCATACGATTTGAATGCAGAGTCAAAACGAAAATGGTTCGTTTACCATTTAACGCGTTAAGTAGGCCATTTGAAAAGACTCGTAAAGGTAATATCGAACAGCTTCAGGTGATAATATTCTTAATATTCAACGTCATATTTAACATGTAAATAACTGGTTGACTTCGATGAAGAGACGCGAATGAAACACGTGGAAAATGACGAACAATTATTATTTTATAACGAGTTTTGAAACATTGTAATTTCACACAAACTTAACATAGATTTGTTACGTATAATTTCGCGCAATTGCATCAGAGACGAACATCAGGCACCAGTGACTAAACTAATTACGCCACTGATGAATTTTTATCGAATAAATAATAATAAATGGGCTATACATTCACAAGCAACATCGTCGACATGAAACAAAACGAGAACTGCGAGTATATTCGAGCGAACTATTAAATGAATCGACTTTCGTGTTCTCGATTTTACATTTTAGAGTTCAATAGAAATGTTCGAATCGAACGAAATTAAAAATTTCAAATATTAAATCCTCGACAGCGATCTAAGCTTGTAGCGAATTTAAAAAAAGGCAATTAAAACTTACGATCAAAGCAGCTACGGCGTCGTCCATGCTGGGCATCTGTATGAGCGCCATTTTTCTGTCTTTTGGGAAGAACTTGAACGCCTTCACGGTGAAGCCATTTTTGGTGAACGCATCCCTGATCTCGTCTTCAGTCACAGTTGTACTAAACACACGCCAAAAATATTTCACTGTCTTATATAATATTACAATTATATTTATTAATAATACGTAAAATTCTAATATTTGATTATTAATTCTAGGTACATAACATTTTAACTATCAAATATCAGAAGATTGAATTATCCAATATAGAAATATTAAAGAATCTGATTTAAAAAAATTTATTACGTGGTCTAATATTTTGTGTCATACATTGTCTTTTAATTACAGAGAAATAAGGATAAATTTGTAGACAATTTACTTACGGAATATTCGATAAATGCAGAGTGGAGCTCGGTGGATAGATATTCTGATAGTTCTTAGAGCCCGGTTTCTTGAACCGATGAAGAGGACTATTGGTATAATCTTTCGTCAATCCAGCGTCTGGTTGGCCCTCCTTTGGTAACTGTACCGTCTGATGTTTGCTCAGCATTACCTTGATCTGCTTGCCAAATACTCGCAATTTGTCCATGTGTGTCAATGCTGTGATTTTAAACAAATTATCAATACATTTCTCACCACTTTTATTTCACTATAATCTCAAATTTTGTAAATTTTCGTTTTTAAGAAATTATACCCATCGCTAAAGTATTCTCCGTTTATAAATATTGACATAAAAAAGATACTTTCATTACTAAGTTACTTGCTCGTTTGATTTTTAATTCATAAATATCGTAATTCTTTATTTTCAACAGTTTAATCGTTTTCGATACTACGTAAATTATTAAAGAAAAATTACCTAAGTGCGCCTGATGCGGTTCGGCCATTTGAATCAGTGCCGAGTCCTTCTTGTTGTAGAGAATCTTCACACGCTGAACATCCCCGTAAACGCCTACATGCACAACACGCAACACATCATATTATTAAGTCCGATCTCGTTAACAAATTACGAGCGTCTAATCATTATCGAGTCGAAGACGAAACGGGACAATAATATAATAATAATCGGTAATAATAATCGATCGAGAACGGGGTACGATCGGACAAGATCTGGGACATGCAAATAGGCAATCGGTTCAGCCACCGATTTTATTCAAAGCTTGTGCTAAATGTTTCTCATAAAGTTTTATTTGTACGCAAATTTGTTTTATCTGTTTACGTAGAAGTTTTATAAAAATGTAAGTTCTACGATAGTCTCATAACAATTATAGTTCTATAGAAGTTTTATAAAAATTGTATAGGAATATGTTTGCACTACTTTTATAAAAATTCTATAAAAATAAAATTTATAAATTCTTACTTCGAAGAACGAAACTCTCTCAGGCTCGGCTGAATTAAAAATTATATAAAATGGCTGAACCGTTTGGCCCGCGAGAAGTGAGCTCCTATGGAGATATTACGATAAAATAAGCGAAAGCTTATGTAATATTAAAAAAGGTGTCTGGAACTGATATTAATAAAATATTAATGAAACAATTTAGAAGAGATGCTTGGAAATAGAGAACGTGAAAAAAACGGTGTTGCTGATGAGAATCGAACAATGATCATGGGGGTCGTGGTGGGTGGGCAGGGGTGAAAATATCGATGAATGAGATTGCGAATAAGAACAGTTATAGCGAATAAATAAAATAATAAAATAATAAATCAATAGAATTGAAGATCGGTAAGAGACGAATAAAAATAAATAAAATAATACCAAGAAAATTCACAGAGGTGAGTAAAATAATAAAAATAAAATTAAAATTAAAAAAAAAAAAAAAAACAATAAAAGGAAAGAATAAAATAAAAATCATAAGTACACGTGACGAGGAGAGTGATATAATGATTTAAATTTTCCACAAAAATACTTTTTCTCAAAAGACCAGCAAAAAGATAAAAATGTCAGAAATTAACAAAATAATCATGACGTACGATCGATGATTATAGACTATATACATATATATTCTCTGTTCGTGTTCCCATGTATCACATATGTAAGAAAATTTTGTAAAAAAAAAAAAGAAAAAAAACCAAATAAATAAATAAACAAAGGAAAATATTATTGCTAATATTTAATTTTATTTGTTCACTCTCCAAAAATGCTCACAGTTACTACTGATCCATGTAAAAACACGTCTAAGGAATGTCACTGTGTAAAGTGTGTTTGTGTGTTGCGTATGTGTCAATGTGTTCCGCGAGTGTAAATATAATAATTAATAATGTAATATAATTAATAATATAAATGTGGAGACGTACCAAACAGGGTAAAGAGAGCGTCAGGCGTGACCATCTACACAGAGAACAGACAGAGTCCAGTCAGTAGTCAGCGAGTATAATAGGATTCAAATGTATAGTGTTGGCACGCGCACAAGTTTCGCTGGCCTCGCGTGTATACAGGCCACTTTTGGACCTTACAGATCTTCCAGATCATTTACTGACTTTGGAGAATATATCTGACCAAATCGTGTCACTATGACGAATCTTTATAAAAACATAAAGTTTCAAATGTAAATACAATTTGGAAAAATTGTAGAAATTCTACTTCAGAATTTTTGGAAAATTTTCTCAATTGTAATTGGAATTTCTATTGAAGTGGATTCTTATCGAATTCGAGCTTCGTCTAATTTGGATTTTTAGCGAATTTGATTGTTACCGAAATCAATCTCCACTTCATTCAATTCTTATATACTTCGATTTTTATAAAATCCAATTTTCAATTTACAATGGCATACATTTTTTCTAATTCAAACATATAATATAGTTCTACAACTTTTATGTAATTATTTCCGGTACTTTCAGAAATGCAATCGTTTTATCAAAATAATTTCTAACTCTCTAGATCATCTTCTGGCAATTTAAAGAATAAAAAGTAAAAAATATGAAATTCTTTCTATCTTCTGATTGAATCTCAAGGAGCATCCAAAAGTTTCATGAATTAGAAGGAAAAGAAATTTTTCTAAAAGAATCTCGGAATCACAGTGACTACAATTTGTATAAAAAAAAAAAAAAGCAGATACAGAATGAAAGTCAGCGAAAGGGCTGGAATTTCTTTTTACAGTCGATTTTCTTGCGGTCGCAATCGAAAGAGGAGAGAACAGGAGAGAACAGAGAGAGACACAGAAAGACTTAGAGAAGCAGAGAAACAGCGGGACCTTCTCGTCAATATGAATCCCTCGCGGTTCTTGTCGTTCCTCGATATAGTGATATCGCGTGGGGTTAAAGAGAGAGAGAGAAAAAAAAAGACATTTAAAAGAAGAATATCGTAAAAATATGTATATGGATAGACCACACTATTGCCACAGAGGTCACACAGTTAAAAAAGCATGTCTTTCGAATTAATTCACCTTCTAATTAATAAACTCTACTACACGGAATAACGTGTTACATTATGTTACATATAGTTTTTTGTATTTTTTGAAAAAGTAATGTTTTTCACCTGTGTCACTTTTGAAACAAAAGGGCGATATATATTCAATCATCCACAAAAGTTTTCGTACACCCTGCAGGAAGGCTATTTTTATTCCAATAAAATACTAAAAAAAAAAAAATTGCATTACAAATATCGTTGTAATATGTTATATTCTATCATTAATAAATGTTAAGAAATGTGAATAATAAGGAAAAATATTGGACGACATTGTACTATGTTTTACATAAATAAAAATTGCCTTTTACAAGGTACAAAAAGCTTTGCGTGGTAGACTGTATTTATATATAGAAGAGAGAGGATGATAGACATAGTAAAAAAAAAAAAAACACTTGATCGTTTGCTCGCCAGAGGGAAAAGACACTCGGTTTGGAAGCTTGTGCGCGCGGCGCAACGATAGTAGTACACATAGTTATAGTACAGTAGTGACAATAGTTGCAGCTGCGAAGTGTGACGTTGACATACAGTTTCTTTGTAAGGCGCCTTTCATTTCCACTTGGGCCAATCTTTTAGTATCTAGTACTAATAATTCTACTAGTAGAAAAATTGCAGCGGTACTAGTAGACACTAGTAGATGGTGTATAAGTATAAATACTAGTAGGTAGTATGCAGTCGTACTAGTAGATACTAGTGTATACTTTATACTTTAGTAGGCACACGCTTATATGGACTGGGAAGTTCGGAAATTTATATTCCTTTCATTAAGCTGAAAGAGTTTGAGGAAATATTAGCTTGAGCATGAAAATAGGCAAATTTGATGTGGCGTAGATATAGCAGAATTTTCATTATAGAAAGATTTATTGCAAGAGAAATGATTTTAGATGTTGAGGGAACCATGATAAAATAGAAATTCGATACTTTGCAAAGTTTGAATCTCTAGATTGGCTATTTTCAATGTAAAATTGCACTAAAATCTTCATTTCTCCTATTTATCTTAACATTTACGATTTGCGCATAATTTTCAGAAACAAAAGACGCCTCGCCGGAAGTAACGTTGCGATTAACAACGCCACGAATTACTCAGGACAGAGGATGATAACGTTCGGAACGATATCTATATATGTATTTCGAAAATATGAGGGGTAGTGGGGGGTAAAAAGGTAAGATAAGAAGGGACGTGACGTAAAGAGGGCACATACGCATCGAGAACTCGATTTATTTTACTTGTCGAACCCAATACTCTATTCAAAGATTAATAAAAATTTATTTAACGATAAAAATGATCGCTTACAAATGCAAAAATATATTCGATTATATTTGAAGATACGTCTAGAAACTATCGACAAGGAAAATTCGAGTCCAGGGATGGAGAAACTGCTAGAGTTGCCTACGTAGCACTACATTATAATTATATCGTTGTATTTAGGTGAATTTTTAGTAGATAAGTACATACCTAAGCCATTTTCGTGTACATAGGCAGACGCTGAGAGAAACGAAAGAATGTAAAAAGAAAATGTCTTCTCTTTTAATCTTGATGTAATTAAAAATGGAATTTTTTACAAATCACGAAATAAAAATTGGAAAATCGCAAGAATTATATTCCTTGATTTAATATAAATGACAAAACATCATCTTTAGCTTTGTCGTTAAATTTTATTTTCACTATATTATTATATCTATTTACTATATTACTTATATTAAAAGAATGAAATTGAGCAAAGGAAATATATTTCGAGTTTATTGAGGAAAATTATAGAAAATAATTTACCAATGATTACAAATTGGTGTATAGCGGAATTGTTATCAATTGCAAATCGTTTGTAGAGAAATCTAATGGTCCATTTCTCTCAGCGTTAAGTGAAAATCATCCTAATTGAAAGCGTACAGTACGTCGATCACAATTTGCGTATTTTATTAATGTTTATTTTGCTCAATGAGTGACAACGTTCTATACGCTTTAGCGACGTTCCCTTGACAAGGCGCGAAGAAAAATTCTATCCCGTTAATTCAATGAAATTTCGTGAAAATATAAGAAAAAAAATCAAAAGCAATAATAAAGATTCAGCAAAATCTTTTTTATTTATATTGGAAGTGCCAATAATCACTATTTAATTCTACGCTTTAATCAGAATGATTATTAATTTATGTATGTAACAAATTATGAATAATTTTTCCAATAAAATTAAAAGAATAAATACTCGCACATTACAGTATGAATAATAATATTAAATAATAAATCATAATTCCCTTCAACAGTATGCAAAGAACGAATATTCACATACTTTAATGAGCTTCACAATATTTTAGGAGCAATACGAAATTAATCACCAATTAAAAGAAATAAAAGAAAAAAAAGAAAAATAAATTTTCCTCAAATATTTCCAGTTTTTTCTTACGCTCCTTGATATTTTAATTCTTCCAACTGTAATTTTTCTTCGTGCCTCTTCTTGGATCTCCATGTCCTCGACCACGTCACACAACAATTTCATCGAGTACCATGAAAAACCACTCACCTCTTCGTTGAGATTGCTGACGAGCAGGACCGCGGAAGTTTGCGCGTTTGCAGGAACGCGTACTCCTAGACCAGCTGCACCCAGAGGGAACCCACCTAAGCCAGCCAATCCGCCGGTAGGTGGGACCCCGTTGTATGGGCCCGCTAAGGGCGAGGGTAGACCGTGCATGGCCGCAAAGGGCGTGGGCAGCACACCCGGTGCCCCTGCAATGGACTCTACTTCAGGAAATTTACAAGCTATAGTTAGCACCGTTTCTCTAATTGGAATTTGTGGCGGTGGACCAATGGTGGGTGTACTAGCGGAAGAATCGACTTGGTGGCGAGGGAACTCGAGGTCACGCGAGACAGAATCGAATGGACCTATGACTGGGCTGACGAAATTATTCCAATACTTAAGGACACTTTTTACGAATAAATTTCACTCGCGACGTTATGAGATTCGACTATCGAGGTTTGGAACAAATATAGAAATAGATGCAGATATAACAATTGTTTAAATCATTATCGTGAAATTTATCTGAAATTTATTTCAGGTACAAACATGTACGTTTCGAGAAATTCGTTTGTTTGGTAAATTCGGGAAATTAGTATCGTTCTTTGAGTACGAATAGCGGAGTATTGTATTGAAAGAACACAAAACATCTTGCTTTCGTTTGATACCAAGCCACAGATGACAATGACAATTTAGGGAAAATTTGAATGATTTTAATTTGTATTCAGTATGTTATTGCGTAAGACGTAGGATGCACAGAGCAAAATTAAAATATCCCGAAAGTAAACGAGAAATAGTAAATGCTAGAGACTGTAAATTTTTTGAAACTTCGCATGCCAAGTCGATTCTTTCGTCGAATGAAAATTTTTTTTATGTATTTGTGGGACTCTGTGGGACGCAATATAGGGAATCCTTCGATTTCGTAAACTTTCAACGTTGAAGATTGTTTAAATTTTAAAATAATTCGAAATTATTAAAATCGAAGGATTACCTGTACTTCTCTCATAATAAAATACAATTTCAACAAGAAACAAATTCGGGAGGTAAAACTATGTTAGTTGGATACAACATTAACAAAATTCTTTAGGCGTCTCAACGTGATCTGACAAAGAAGCTCTTAAATCTGAAACCTTCCAAGGTACTTTCATATAACTTACATTAGACTGCACAATTTAGAAACTTAGCGAACAATCCCTTTAAACTTCAACAATTTCGCACCTTCACTGTCTTTTAACGTTCAAAATCTTTTAACTCAACTATTTAAATCTTCATAGTATCATCTGCATAGTATTTCTAACAAAAATCTTCGAACACACTCCGAATTCCAATCACCTCCATAGAGGAAAAAGAAACAAATTATTACAAGTTTCAAAACGAACCCTCTTTTATACTATTACGATGAAAAAATGAATCCAATAAAATCCAAGAAGAGATACAACGAAATAATAAAACAATCGAGAATGTAGAAACAGGAGGAAAGATCGATGATAGGTAATCGTCAGGCTGTATCGATCAGCCGTGGCGTTGCAGCGTAATTAATTAATTTACCCCAGGAAATAATACTGTCTAACCGCGTGCAATTCGATCCCCCACGGAAATGAAACTGAAAACGAGCGGCAAATTGGAAACGGACCGATCGACTCGATATAACAATTTATCATAAACCGCGGGCGAGACACGCTATTAATATAATTAATTCTAATGGACTGGACCGTTCTCGATACACGGGACTAATTGATCGATCGATTTTTATGGGTTCCCTTGACGATCGATGTCGCGTGACGACTTTATTAGAGCACTGGGTATACATGGGGATGCATAACATGTAACGTGCTGTTGGGTTTTTCATGGTTATTAATTATTTTCTATTTTCGAATTTTTATAACGTCGTTTCAAGGTATTTAATTTCTATATTCTCTAACGTTCGAAGTTCTCAAAGTTTATGATTCCAAATTTCATGACCCCGGATATTTAAAAAGGTAACAGTAAAAATAATCTACTTTATGTAACTAGTTTTATCTCCCGAATGTTAAATTAATTATAGTAGAAATCAAACATAAAAAATACTTAATAATTAACTTCATTTCAAAGAAACAAAGAAAACGAGAACAATAGAAAAGCTGTATCAAAAGATATCATGAATTAAAAGCAAACTGTTAAAAATAATAATATCAAAAAAAAAAAAAAAAAAAAGGAATAAACGAAATTGAAATCTAAATAAAGCAACCTATTTTACCCCTTTGCTTTATTCTTCTACGAAATTCAGAATTATTCCAAACAGCGCATCCATGAACTATATTTCTTACTATTTTCATAAAAATTCTATAAAAATTCACGGTTCTCACCGGGTATTCTTGCGCGGGGCTGCGATCCAGCGCCCATTAACAACTGTGGAAGAAGCTCGCCGCCCAAAGCAAGAGAAGCCGCGTCCAAATTCGCGTCACCAGTTGGCAGAGAAGGGTTGGTATAATCTCTCGACTTGTCATTGTTATACTTCACGTTCAAGTTCTGCATCTTGCTATAGTCGATGCGCAACGTGCAACAGGAATTATAGATGTTCTGACCCTCCAGCGACTGAAACAGAAATGAATAATAAAAATGTTAGATCTTATGAAAGGAATGTTATATACAGTTATGGTCAGTCACAAAAATATTTAGCCCCCTGAGTATTTTATACTGAATTTAATTTTTTATAGTTTCTCATTTATAATACTGATTAAGTTGAGAGTTTATATTAAAGAATTACATGACGAAACAGAATCAATGTCCTGATACTAAGCGAGAATTAGCACGTGTAGTTAATAAACTTCAAGGACACATTTCCAACCATAATCGCAGCCCATACTTCGTGTAATTGTAGAGCTAACTCCCGGTGCTGTTGGACTCCACCAGCATCCACCAATTACACTAATTAGACCCTCCAACCCTTATTCGAATTACCACAAAACACAAAATCCAGTCAAGCCTTGCCTCCAGTGGAAACCGATATTCCACCGAAATGATTCGAGGGAAACCACGTTTGCCCCGTTCGCGTTCATTCTTCACTTTTCACCGCAAACAAATCGTCTAGCCAAAATCTACGCTCGAAAAATACTTCTGAGTATATATGGCGGTCCGCTTGAACTCGTTTCGAATCAATCGCTAATTCCTTACCCTCGCCCCACTAGTTAATCAGTTAGCGTGCTTGTAGTATACCGGTCTTAATCGTCGCTCGCTCAATGCTACTATACCGATCGAAGAAAGGACAATGCTAATCATAGGAAGCGCGTTCAGTAACATTTTGTATCGATAATTAGCAAATTTAGTAATTTTTGATACTAGAAAAATGAAATTTATTATAACTTTTCAACGAAGATATTGACAACCTAAATGATTTTTAAACGGCGTGTTTTGAGAAAGTTTGACGAATTAAAAAAAAAAAAACTCCGATCACAATGCAAGGCTACCCGATTTCGACTTACGCAGTCAACGCGTTAAATATCGCAAGAGAAATTCTTTTAATTTCACCTCAAATACCCCTACAGAAATTCTCATAGTTGTTGTTTAAATACCGCCCCACAATTCTTAATCTCTCGCTCTAAACAAAACAAATTTTAGTCAAATAATCTCATCCAAATAATATCAAACCACAAGCCTGATATCGATACGATTATTACCTAATCATTCGAAACAGATGGGCAAAAAGACTGTCTTCTTAAATACCAACCTACGCAACTCTTATATCTAACAATTTTTATATCTTTCACGCTTTCTATTCGCTCTATTCACTCTGAATACCCTCGAAACAATTTTAATAATTATCAACCTAAATAATACTTGGGAAGTGTATCGCGAGTACGGTCATCGCCTAATGCTTCGAAATAAAGGTATAAGTTGACGAAAAGGATGGTCAGAGGAGTAGATCCACGCCACGGAGAATGGCTGTACGTAGGCAAACCGGTAATTATGTATGAAATTCATTAGCCCGTGTAAATATGGCCGGCGGAGAGATACAGCGAAGCGTGTACATGCGTGCATGCTGCAACAATGCACACGCAGGTCAAACACCATGGCCTCCGTCGAGCAGGGTTTGCTCTAGTCTACGCCTACGCGGAGAGTCGAACGCGTGCATACGTAATTAGACTGCGTCTTTCCAGCCCTGCAACTGCATTAGACCAGCTAGCTAACATTGTTATTAATAGGGCTGAAACGCGTTGAAAGGGCTAGCTTGCTGTTATCGTTATCCCTGCCTTCGCTCTATCCTAACTTGCCCGAATCATTATGGGAACAATGATTTCGGGATCTAATGAGTCGTCGGCTTGATGAGCGCGGACTTTGCAATTTTGGAATTTTAACGTCGGCTGTTGTTTAATAACTTTTGCTTGCCATCGTTGATTGGCGTTAGATTGGCGTTAGTATCTTAGTACTTATGGGAGTTACTGTCCGAATACTTTGAAATAATCGGAATTAAGTACGAGTTTGTTACGCGATTCTTCGTTTTCTAATAACATTATAATTTAAATATTTCTTCCTATCGGTTTGAGATAGGTTTGTATTAGTTTGATGCTGATTGCGAGCTCGATGCGTTGAAACCTTGGTATGCGATATTGTTTGTTGTATTAATCCATTAATGCCTGTTGTACTCGCAAAAATACACCCGATATACACCATCATAGTAATTCCACAATGGGCAAACATCAAATGAACCTTAGTATCTTGTCACGCAAAGAATAACGAGAGACAAAAAGTTCTATTTAACTCTGTTATTACTCGTCTTCGTAAATATATGAATTTGTATAAACGTCGCAGTCTACTCATCACCAATCCGTCCACTTTCAAATACATTCCCCGGTGTTTGTTCTATAAACACAATTACGTTAATTTGCATTAATTCGACAGCAGAAGAATTAGTTTCGATTATTGCCATGGCCGGGCTAGCAAAAGCGCGTCGCGTTTAATTAATTGGCTGCGCGACAGGATAAATTTCAAACTGATTAGTCGGTCGGAGGGAAAATCGGGCGGAAAAATTCAATTGAAAAATATTCCGAGACACTTGAACGCGAACGCGAAACTGCGCATAATACCAGACGCAATATTCCACGTCCTTCCTCTTTTTTTATCGTTTCTTTTTCTCTTTCTGTATGCCATCACACGGCGTAGCGAAATGGCAGGCTTCTATGACGTACAAAGAATACGTAATCTGGGTTAACAAAGTTGGTCGGATATCTGCAATGAAATTATTTTAATATCGTGCCCTGTCGCTCGAACCAATGGTATTAAGCTTTGAAAATAGTTTCGAAACTGAAAGGAGGGGGCAAACTTTCCGAAAGAGGCTCCATGTGCTGTTTTTTATTTCGTCGTTCCTCTTTCTCTCGGGCAGGGTGGATTTCCAGATGCGATTGTGGAGAATAACGACCCCATATATTATATAATGGTGTAATGTATAATACTAAAGTTAATATACTATATTATACATTATAACAAAATAATAATCTATATATTGTATAGCAGTATAATATTCATTATCTATTGGAATAAATTTGCGTATAAGTGTAGGAATAAAAACACTAATACCAGTGCTAATTTTCTAACAAAATCTTCATTTCTGACAAAGAAGATTATATAGAAGATAGCAGATGATCTTCTAATTTCTGTAGCGAAATATCGGAAGGTGAAACACTTTTGTGATTACAATTGTATAGGAGTGAGAAACAAAAAATGAAATAATTCACGGGCAATATAAAGGGTTAAAAAAAATAAAGGAGAGATTCGAAAAAAGACTAAAATAATATAGATTCACGTTTCGGTGACCAATGTTTCATGGAACTCCATTAAACGAAGGAAGGGAGAAAGAACTGACGAGTGGAGCACGAAGAGAGCACAGATGTCTCCGTTTCTCCCAGCCAGGTTTTCTATCCAGGAGAATTTCAACGCGATTATTTGCATTTGCCCCGGACGGTGATGTAATTGCCTGCCGCGAAACGTATTTCGCCGCGTTCAATTAATATTTACGGTCCGCGAGCGAGTTCAAACAACCGGGATTATAATATCATCGCTGGATTAAGTGCACGCCGATGTTTCCGAGTTATGAGACTATAGACGTGGAAGATTGCCGAGGGCTCGTGTGTGTTTAACGTGGACTGTTTGTAAATGTGTGCTACGCACTTTGTATTTTATCGTTGAAATCGTGATCGAAGAATAATAGAATAGTTGACTTTAAGTTGCAATAAAAGATTCAACATCTACATCGTACCGCATTCTACGGCAAGAAATCAATCATTTTTGAAAAGTTGTCGAAAATCACGTAATTCCTGTTTAAATTTGAGTATTTTACAATAAATCGTTGGACTATTTTTATATTGTTGTCCGCGCGAAGAAGATGTTAAGTTGCATTAAATTATTATTATCGTTAAAAATATATTATTTGCGTCATTTTAGTTTCTTTTCGAGAGAAATTGGAAGGAAGAGAGAATGATAAACACGATCGAAAGAGCAGCTTAGAGGGCCGACATAGAATTCCATTTAGTTTGAAAGCAAAGCCAGCTCCCTATAAAATGGAAAATTATACAGAATAACATTTTTCTTCGATTGACTTTAGAATCCCATAAACTCCGATCGATCGGAACTTGTTGATAGAAACCGGGGACTTATATCTAAGAGGATTGCGATGAAAAAACAAACTCGAAAAAACGGGGAAACAGAGAATAAGGGTTCGTGAAAACAGCAAAAGTCCTTCGGCTTCAACTGGAACTCTTAAAATATCCCCGAGTACCAAGATTTTTTTAATTTAATTCACGAGCAACTTTCTCAATGAAATTTCTCGATAAATTTCTATCCTCTTCTATCATAAAACTATGAGGATTTTCTCGAGAGAATAATTTATGAATCTCCGACAAACGTGTTAAAATATTCTCTTAATTATTATGAAATACTAGAACGTATAGAAATATGACTACAGATTTATGAATTTCGAACAGATCTATCACAAAATTCAAACAAGATCTATATAGTATAGTGAATATAAGTAAAATAAAGCAAAGTATAAGGTATAGATGGTATACCGGAATAGTTATGAATACTACTGTGCATCCAAAAGAATTTATTCGTTTATTTAGACAAATATCTCAATCCGCTCCAAACCACTCGAAATCCCCTCGAAACTACCAAACGGGAGAAAAGGTTCAGACGTTAATTAACCTAAAAATCAGGATTCGAAAATCAACGTGGAATCGAATAGAGCCAGGTGAAAGAAAAAGACAAGGACTACAAAAAATATCGAAAAATTCGGTTGCTTTGACACCGAAACCGACGGATAACTCTGGAAATAACGCGACAACCGCGTCGAGCAAGCGCGTTGCAGCTTAATTTTGGCCGCGAAAAGGGAACATTTATTACAGGAAACGTCGACTGGTAACCGGCTTTCGCGGATTTCCACTCGTCGAGTGGTCGAATTAGCGTTCGTTAACGAGCAGATTCGCGACGAAAATTCCAAACCAGAAATCGCGGCGAGGACTCGGCGGATTCCTTGCTAAGAAGCGAGGCTACGTTGCTGGTTTTTGGAACGTTGTTGAGGTTAGATGGATCGTCCGAGGGAGAAGAGGTTTCCTCCGGGTGAATATTTCTTTGACTAAAATACAGGGACTTAAAAGTGGGCATATATGTGGATCTTAGACGAACGAAAATTCAACTCTTACGCATATGTTGCATAAACTGGCACGAGTGTTGCATAAAATTCATCGAAAAGATATAGAACAAGAAGAAGGAGCCTACGTTGCGTTAAGAGAGAAGATGTATGAATTAAAATATTTTGAAATATGCTATCTTGTTGGAAATATGTCATTTTTCCTTTTTACTATGCAGCAACAATTTGTCATCAGTCATATAGGATTCAAGTGAAAAACTCGTAATAAAATGACACACGTACGAATACTAGTTGCAGAAATAAATTAAAATTATTAAACTAAATATTAAAATATTAAAATATATGCTTTAAAGCTCCGAGATAGGAAGTGAAAAAAAACAGAACCATATTTAACCACATATATTTAAAAATAAATATATAAAACTAAGAGGATACTTAAAAATACAACCAGTCTAAAATACAAAAAAAAAACATTAAAAAAAAAAAAAACAGTACTCCAACGCAACGCATCTTCTTTCTGATAAAAACAAGACTGGGGTGGAGATTAAAATTTACATTATTTGCCTCATGGCACCTGGACCTTCTAATGGATGACACTTCCGTTGGTATTCCACGAAAAATGTCGATCTGTCCCACGAGAGGACAAGGATAAACGGTGGCTGCAGGAGAAACACTGGTCTCCAGACGCGAGAAACGAAGAAGAAAAACGGAGAGAGAGGAAAAAGAGGGAACACGGAGAGAGGGTTGGATTTTTGCGTGCGTTTCGGCGGAAAAGTTTAAGTGGATACTCACCAGTTTGGCGGTTTGCGCCGACAGCATGTCCGCGTACTGTATTAGTGCCTGGAAAGTGTCTGAAACAAAGAGAAAAATATTTCGTTAGATTGGATTACGTAAAACTGTTAACTGATTCGTTCGGAAATTACGGAAAATAAAATATTAAAGCGCTACTTGGTGTACAGTGGGTGGTGAATTTCAATATTTAGAGAATATATTACGTATGTGTACTTACGAATTATTTTAATAGAATTATTACGTTATGAACTGATTATGAATAATTATGATTTATATATTACCTGGTGAATATATTACGTACGTAACATGAAACAGTTTGAAAGATCAATGGTGTAATGAGAAGTAAGCATAAAAAGTGTTAAAGAAACTAAAAATTTGTTAAATAGGAAGAAGTATGTTCTACGATATGGAAGTTCCAACAATCCTCTTAAAATGAAAATGGCAGGAAAAATACGTAGCAAAACAGGGATTATCGTTCGATTTTCGAAACCAAATGCCGTTCTCACGGTGGTTTGCGCCGGTGAAAATTAAATAAAGCCGAAATTAAATGGAAATAAAGGGAGATCTCACTGGATTCGCGGTAATATGTTGTGACACCGGTCACTTTTTCCCCTCTATGGAACAGAATTTTTATTATCTTCCCGATCTCACCCCTGTCGCACGATCAAATAACGATGGAAATTGAATAACGTTGCTACCGGCGAAAAACTCGATCCCGTTATTGCATTATATCGCTAATAAAACGTTTTCCCATGTATTTTTCGCGCTTTTTCGAACTTTTGTCGGCGAACGAAAGGTGATATTAAGGGTATAAATATTCGTATGCGACGCGCCAAGATCTGAAATAAAATGGAAATCGACTACGATTATCGTTCCATAGAGTTCTCTGCTATTTTCTTTGTTTTCTTATTTCCATCAACCATCTTTTTAATCTAATTCTTACGAATACGATAAACGATGTTTTATTTACAAGCACCATTAATTTCCTTTAAGCGTCCCTCAACATTTTCTTCAAACACTCTGCAACATCTCCACCATATCTTTCGTCAAACATATTATTCCCTGGGTTATCCATAATTTCATTCTACCAAGCGAAACTTCGATATCGACGTAATACGATCGAAACCATCTTTGTCCATCTTATCATAATTATACCGAAACCATCGAATCTCTCGGTGTAATTACTCGTCTCTCGCGAAAGTCAGAAAGAGCGCGAATTACCTGATTAACAATTATACTCGACGAGGATCCAGAGAACAGAGAATAGAAATATCTGTTCCAGCGTTAAAAAAACGATATCGACACCGAATTGTCTTAGCGACAATTGGTCAGGAATAGCCAAAAGACGTCCAATCAATGGACGCTCGATCGAACAAAAGGTGGCTGTTGTTCGCGATTGAAAGGGATGCGACAGTTTCAAAGAGCCTGGCTTTCAGATAAATAGCGGTTGATTGGCGAAATCACGGTGCCACGGGCCCTAAATTAAAGCGAAGACGCACTCAGTGTCCAATTAAAGTTCGATTCGGTCAAGTGGCTATTCGTTCGTTCGATTTCCATACTCTCTATTCCACTCTCTCTATTTTATTTTATTTTATTTTATTATTTTTCTCTATTTTATTATTCCACTTTTCTATTCACATTTTTCTCATTCTTTTGTTTGATTTTTTGGGTTATTAGCAAATTATCTGTACAGAAAATTACTAATTTGATAACTGATGAATTCAGAAATTTGTCTCACTGTCAGATTTTACTCGAAATATAAAAGATGAATAACTTTATTATTTAAAAAAGTATTTTATATGATATCAGTGATATTGAAGCAAAGCTAACCAATGGGTAAAGCATTTTATTTATAATTTAATGTTTAAAATTCATAGTTCAACGTTATTTTTATCTTGCACACGCTTCGCGTGTTTGGTCGTTAAAAAAATCTACGTGGAATAATATTCGCAAGAAATAGAAACCTACAGATTAAAAATTTCAAAGATCGAAGCACAGAGATCGATAGTTCGACTCTCGAAAAATGTCTCAATATGAAATTTCTCCAATCGAAACTTCGTTCAGAGAGCGTCGAATATATCTATTGAAAATTTACGAATCGAAAGTTTTCCAATCGGAACTTCGTATAAATCGGACATTCGAAAATTCCATTTTTCCTGCCACGTAAGTACGAATAACGAAAAGAAGAAAACAAAAGGCATAGTCTAACGAATTCCCGCCGTTCTGTTCGCCAAACAAAACCTTTAAAGAAACAGAAAAGACCAGGAAACAAGGTAGAATTTCAGAAGCAAGGCACTCGGTGCTCGGTGTTCCTCGACGTTGCGAGCTGACTGCCTCGAATTAAAAACATACGCGCGGTTCTTTTCTTTCTCGCCGCGGAGAACACCTCAGGCTGATTGGGAGATTCCCATTTTTTATTTCATTTCGTTTGAAACGCTTTTCTGGAACGGATTCCCCCCTATAACAACTCGTTTCATTTGCTTGCTTTCTTTGTGTCTTCGACTCGAAAATTGAATAATCTAGCCCACGGCCGATTTTCCCGTTTGTTCCCTGTCGTATGTTTCAATAAAGTGATTTGTAATCGTATGAGTGAATTCAGATATCAGTTATTTTCGATACATTGGCTATGAATAAAAATAGTGTTCGACTGTAGTAGACGCATAGAATGCGTCGTCGTGGTTTCATTACAAAGTATACTAGTATACTTGTAAGATTACTTGGTAGTACCGTAATGAGTAAATAGATACATTCGACAACGTTAAAATAGACAAAAGGAAACTTGTTCTGCATCTTCTCGTCAAGTTCTCTTTCCTTCCTTCTTTTCTTGTCTTTTCGAATATCGAAGGGACTCTGCAGAAATACAACAGAAGGAAGCAAAGTTGATTGGTCGTGAATCGACGTTACAAAAGTGTAGGAATATCTATTTGCCTTTCTATAATTGCCACCCGCGGAAATATATCAGGAGCAAAAAAGGAAGGTTGCCACGTCGCAAAATAAAATACTCGAGACTTTTGCTGTCTGAACCGACATGAATTTGTAACGCATTTTTACCGTGGGTGAAGTGAACTCTTTCTACGTATATAACGGGCGTGCAATACGAATGCTCTGTCTTGAGCCAAACGTAAGATATATATTTTGCTGCCTCGTACAATTTTGGTAATTAATTTATCAATTAATCATTTTTACAAGATGGAAAAGATTGTAGTTGCTTCTTGTTTCCTATTTCGAAAATACATTTCTAGAGAGATTAGCAGGGTAGACGCATTTGAAACACCCGTTAGATTCGAGTACAACACTGAAAGTACTAACAGCGTCGACGTCGTCGGGCCAGGATACACTTCAAGTGTACACTGAAGTACTAAAGTGCCATGGCATGTCTGCCAGCAAGAGTGGCGTCTATACAGGGTGGTCCAGTAGCTATTGCACTGGAGGAGGAAAACAAGAGCCACTTCGAAACGTTCGAAACGCTACGGTCTTTCCCCGCTGTAGTCTATCTCCTTCGAGATAAACGCGAAAAGTTTCGGTGGATATTTGTAAAAGTCTTTCTGTGTAACAGTCCCGTCAAAATTTGGCAACAAAAATTCATCGGTGTTGAATAGAAGATCGACCAAATTCTCGTGGTACTTGAAATTCAAGCTTCTCTACAAAGTACTAATTGCATAACTGTAAAGTATAAATTACATAAAATGCTACTTACTGTTTTTCGTGAAGGTGACGATCTTGAGGACCTTGCCGAAACGCGTGAATATCTGCAACAAAAATGAAAATACGAAATCAGTGAAATTTTTAGTTAATTCAACGCGAAATAGAGAACTTACCATGTACAAGATAAATTCGGAAACGATCGATACGTAATCCAATTATGATTTCCAACATGATCGTTCTACCAGGTAGTTAAGCTAATAATTCCGATACTCAAACGCGAACTCGTTAGTTTCGCAAATTAAACCAGGATTTTATTTATTATACGAAATATTCTCGATATGATGGAGAATTCACGATTCTTCACACATAGATGCACATTCCATGCATTTTATTTTTTAATTGGAAAACTTCGATACCACAGATATTTCGCGACACATTTGAGACATTTTGTAAATTCGCGCTACTCTAAATAAATCAACTACATATCTCGATATTAAATATTGAACAGGTACGTTTAATTAATTAACGTCACTTTTGCTCGCGTCCCGATGATCGACAAACTCTTCTCAAAACAAATAAACTAATAATACCAAATACGCTATAAGAATATTACAATTTTTGCAATTTACGCGTGAAATTAATTTGACTATACAGAATGTGACAAAATTCTTTGACACAGGCTAAATCGTTAGATGAACAGAGTCTTATTTAATTTGTAATATCTCAGTTGAAACAAAGGAGGAGGAAATATGAGATAATTACGTAGTAAAGTACGAAGAGATTAATGTAAATGTTGAGGGTTCCTACCCCATCATTAAGGTAATTAAAAGCTTCTGATTCGCAGAAATTTTGCGCTTTGGCTGGGCCTCGAATTTTATCCGACTCGAAAAAACGAAATTCATTAATTAATCCCTTGATTCTATTCTTCATTCTCACACCCGGCATAATTAGAATATCGTGCGATTTAAAATTATCTTCATTTTCATATTCCGAAATTATTTCATAATATTTGCGGAAACACAAATGTGTTTGTTTTTAAGTAATTTGTTTACCTTTCGTTGATTTCTAAATAAATCCGGACCAATAGATTTAAATATCATTATCGTTCTAATTTCCCGAGCAATTTTTTCTCAATTTGGAAGACAGTTTCCCATTATCGAAACCTGTGGAGAGACTCGAATCAATAATCAAACTAATTTTCAACCACACAGGTCATCGCGAGTAACAAAGCACCTATTCTTCTCGTTTCGCTGTTAAACCTGCAATTCTCATATAGTTGGCCAAAATCGTTAAGAGCGTAATCGAGTAGATTCAAAAATGGTTATCGCAGCTTGGAGCAACGAAACAAAGCGTGTGCAGGCGAAAATTGTGCTTCCAGCCGCGGACTGATAATCGCGATCAGCGTGAAATCGTCGTCATTGTCATACATTTCGTCGGTCGAGTAGACCAGCCGATCGTATTAATAATACCAGGACCAATATTTGCCTTGGTCCATGGACTTGCGATCACCTGCGCCAATTCCCACTGAATCATCGTACGAAGTTGCCACTGGTTGCTCCGTTCTCTTGTTATTGCGGAGCTTGTGACAAGAAAATTACCGGGGATGGGATAATTATGTCGTATTGATGTTATTCCAGCGATAGTTGATATTATTACTTGATATTGATATTTTGATAGATTGTTCGTGTTGGGTGATAATTTAGTCTCCTTAGTTTATTGAGCGTATGTTTCAATTCATAATTTCTCCAATATTATTTGATCTTTTAATTTCTAAATTTTCACAAGATAATTTTTTACACGGCTGGGTATTATAGTTTTAAGTGAAATTTAAATTAAAGATATAATATGATAGTACGACGAACCTAAAGTTACAAGAACATCAAACATTGACTTTCGTGGACCGTAAAAAATAATTAACGTTCGTATCTCGGGAATTTTAAACGAAAAGAATTTTTTACACACCGGGGTTTAAATATTCCGGGGATTTAAAATTGCAAGAAATATACGAGGTTCGCATTGGTAAAATTCGTAACGCGAAAATTATAGTAACCATGACTTTGTACAAATATCAAATTGCAATGAAGAATTTAAAAATGCATAATAAATAATACTTAACATATATAAAAATCGTATATGTGTGTTACATTTTGCGAATAAACGTTTCCCCGTTTAATATAAAGTTCTAGCTCGTACATTCCCGAAGTTATCATGTGATATAACTGGTGGTTTTTATGAAATTTAAATTTTAATGACGTAAACGTAACAGTACGTTTCAATGAGAATTTTTTAACGAGCCACTCGCTTCTCCTAATATCGGATAAATCATGACCAATTAGCGTATGTACAAAAAAAGAGAAGAAAAAAAAAAGAAAGACGAAAAAGATGCATCCATATATTCTTCGTATTAAAACAGTCGGCATAACAGTGAAGTCGTCATCCTTGTACGATATTCGATAAAAATAATTAGACGATCGATCATCCGATCAAATTACCATCAGTCCACAAATGAAAAAATTACTCGGTATTTTAAAAGATCCGATAACAAATACGATATGTTTACAGACACATACTGGAATATTATATTACATACATGTTTCAGTAATTAATCGGATATGCTTAATCCCGAAGATTGTGTCGGAATTTTTCTAGATGAAAAGAACGGTATTAATTTGTGATCAAAATTCTGAATAAAAATATTCTATAAAGATAAATATAAAGATAATCTTTGTCACAAATACATAATTTTGATTTTATAATTTTTCTTAATTTTTGTAATTGGACTGCGTTTATCGGAAACTGAAAGTTGCGAGAAAGGACGAAATACGTATAACGAAGATAAAAATTATAGTACAGCTCGCTATGATATCTAGAGGGTGAAACAAATCTCTGTGTAGATTCCATTTCTTTAATTACGTCTATAAATACCAAGTTACATAAAAGTTTACAGTCTATTCATAGCCAACTCCATCGTCAATCTTCATCAAAGAGCCATAAGCTCTAAAAAATAAACTACGTATGAAACCACCCGCGTGTCCACCGTAAAATCCACTGTAAAAGCACTACTACCCTTGCAAAAAAATATCTCTCTCGAATGAATCCCCGCAGTGAAATATTTTTAGCGACGGATTATACTCGTCAAACTATTATACTAAATACTGTGGTGCGCGGTTGATATACTGTGCATACGTCACGCAAGAAACGTCCTGAGAAACGTCTCTGATTTAGCTGTGTTTTAAAGAGTTCGTCCTCGTTTTAACCGCGGCACGCTCTAAAGCTCGGATAATTAGATTTTTCGCGTAAACAACAAAAGAATCGTCGAGCGTATTTTTATCCATCCGGCCGCGAAACAGCCGTGAAAACGGAAACGGAAAAGAGGAGAATGTAACGGACGATACGAGGGACCCGGCTTCGTGGCCGCAATTAAAATTTTAATCTCTGTCTCAGGGATAATAACTGCACCGTTATCGTGCTCGATTAAGCACACAGTCTCTCACGAGATGCAATCTCGTGTCGGTTGTATCGTGAAAAATCCGCGTGACACGTACGTGGAACTATGGAAATATTCGTGTGTTTAAATAATTTTGTTAAGGATTTTTTCATTATTTAATTTTCTCGTTCGCAATTTCCAAAATAACTCTACCGCTTTCAAAGGTTCCTATTACTCAAATTTCCAATTCTAAATTTTTCCTCCAACTTTACTTGACGCTACTGATGGTATAATCATCCACAAGAATAGGGATAATCTCCTTACTCGGATTATCACATTCTTGGGGGGAAAAAAATGAAAAAAAAAAAAAAAGAAGGAAAAAGAATCACACAGTTCTAATATTCAGTAATACCAGAAATATTAGTAGTACTCGCTCCAGAAAATAATCTTCTCACCACTATAATAAAAAGTAGTAGTAGTAGTAGTAGTATTTCATTGTACAAGTGTGTAATTCCATCAGTAAATAACTGAATCTCATAAAAATGCATGGCACCGAGTTGACGCCAGAAATATCTGCAAATGTGAATGGGAATCGCGCGACGGAGGGGCTGGATTCGTATAACGGGGGAGAGAGGTCGCTAATGCAAGCAGTGTCACGCGTTTTAGTTCTCATCGAATATTCAACATCAGCGTTGTGACGGCTGAATGAAGAATTTATATTTTTCGTCGTCGCTACGATAAACCCGCCGCGTTTGAAAATAAAGAGGATGGCGAGTGAAAATGGGAGGGAACGGGAAGAAGGTTTGTGACAACGATGTACTTAAAAGGGTCGCATCGGTGCGCTGATCGGCCCTTTTCGATTCAGTATTAATATCCTCGTTTCGTCTTTTAGACTTGTCAATTGCAATTGCCGTCTTCATTAACTTGCTAACCCACTGATTTACTAACTCATTTACATACCAATTTACTAACTTGCTAACATACTAATTTTAGCATCAGAGGCTAATCCAAATCTGTCTTTTCTTTTTTTTTTCTTTCATCTGTTACACATAACGCAATAAACGAAATCGACTGTTTTTTCTGTTGCGAATTCGTGAAAAATTGGAAATGCAGGAAACCAAGAGATGAATAAACAAAGGAGGCTAAAAGCACGGGGAAAAAGCAAAAAGTGATCCGAAATCAATGGAAATTCTCTGCGCCCTTTCTGAACCATTCGGCCGCTAATTATTTAAGCTCAACCCTTATTTTCTGCAAACGAGCCGTCGGAAAAGCAATCCCCTTCCATTCGCTCGCTGGCGGATTCCGCGAAATTAACCAGAAAATGAACAGAAACAGTACGCAGAGGCGTGTAAAGCGTCGCTAATAACAATAAAAATTGCTACTTTCCACAGACAGATGCTCATTATCGTTAACATTCGCGCTGCTCACGGAAATGGCTCGTTTTTAGGGTAATTGCGTCCAGATTCGAACTTACTCCCCCGAGAGTGAAACGAGTGTTTAACATTTATTCGATTTTAATCAGTGCCGGTTTTATCGAACAATATTATCCGACTTTACCACGACTAATTTAATCAAATTACGAGGAAAGCGTGCTTTCCTTTGTTGTGGTTATTACGAATTATCATTTGCACCGGATTATAAATAATAATATTAAGCGTAATCTTTGATATATTTAAAGCTGAAGTGGTTTAAACCTTGTACCGTGAAGTTTTCATTAAATAATTTTGATAATAACGTAGAACATGGAAAACGGACTTACGATACGCGTATATTAAGGTATAAATATGTAAATGCGTAATACGCGTGTATATTAATCGATATATACGAACTTTATTTCTTTACGAATATTAAATATCCAAATAGCGTGGTATATATTGTGGCGATGTTATTCCACTGTTTAAAAATTCTAACAACTTCATTCTTCAGAAAATACCAATTTCAATGGAAAATTTTAACCTGATTATCCTTGCCAGAAACCATTAATAACGATATTAATAACTCATTAATATCAATATCATGTATATCACCTTTAATCTGTTTAAGCCAACTAAAGCAAATTCTAGTATCAATTACGTAGACAACAAAACACCACCATCGTTTCTCCATTACAAATTTTAAAACGATTATACCCACCAAAGATTCCCCATTGACGATAATATCAACTAAAACCTGCATGAAATCCGATTAAAAAGATAACAAATCTAAGGCCCGATAACTTTGCAAGGGATGATCGGAGATCGATCGAACGATGAAGCCCATTCCTTAAGATGCCATTTGGTTCACCCCGATCGAACTTTCGGTTTCTAAAATATCGTCGTCGAAAGCGAAATCTAATTTTTCTGGTTTCGCTATCGCTGTCCCGTTCGCACGCTCGGATCTCTCACTCGCACCGACGCACTAACCTGTCGCAAGCGAGTCACGTGCGCGCTACTCAATGACACCCGTCGAATCAGCGAGTTTTTACTACTACTACTAGTAGTAAGTACTCGCTTCCTGGGAAGAATGTGGGGCATGCCGTTGACTGGTATCACTGCGTCGTAGAGCTAAACTGTGCAGGTCCATATCTTAGCAACGCATGGATATCGACTTGAAACAAGGTGCATTTTCAAGGAGATGGTTCTCTTTTGAGAAGATTTTCGGGAGGAATTTTAAAATACTTTGTAGTATTCGTATCTCGTGATTCAATTTTGAACTGGATAAGTTTAGATTGTTTCCTCGAGAATTTTAGAATATTATAAGTTGGAATGATTTCTCTGTGACATAGAAATCTGAATACAAGAGAAATCTTTACGGATTATGTAAGTATGGGAATTGAGAAAGTATTATTATGCAAAAAATATCCAAATCTAAAAGAGTAACGAATCAATCAAATTTGCCACTCAACGAACCTTCGTTCGAATCATTAAAAGATATCCAATTAAATACTTCGTCGCACGATCACCAAGACAAAGAAATCTATTAATCTAACGATCTAACGATTTGACGTAATAATTAAAAAGAAACGGTGTCTTTTTCCAAAGTTCGTGTAACAAACGAACGATAATTCCTCGCAGCATAAACGCTCCGGGATAAAGCAAGCAACGTAATTAACGAAAATCGAGCCGGTTGCAATCCCCGTGTGCACTCCGATTCCGATTGCATTTTCGAATTCCGTAGAATCGATGACGTTTCTTTCGCCAGCGGCCACGATTCGCGCGCGGTTTTGTTTAATTATTGCCGACGGTTATTTCGTCTGCTCGCCGCGGTTATTTCGGCTATCAGTGACGGGCAATTTGCCCGTTTGCGTTTTTCAACCGGCTCCTGGCTTCCTCTTTCTCTGTCCAGCCCCATAGTTCGATTCGTTCGGTTTTGATCGCGGCGACGAAACTATGATCACGAATTAATGGAAGGAAAATTCGTATCGTTTTGGCGGACGAGATTTCTATTAACAGTCTCGATACGACGCGGCGCAAATTGCATTTGCCAACGCTGTTTTCGAAGAAGGGAACGACGAATCCCAGTGAATATTGCTCGCAATTGTCTCTCAGTGCCCCGGAAAAATAATAGTTTCATTGGTCTAATGTAAAGAAATGAAGGAGTTATTGAAGTTCTTTTATTTTTCTTCTACGTACGAAGAAACGATCATTTTATTGGTAATAATTTAGGACGAATATAAAACTGTTAACCTTTTGCTGTGAACGTTCAACTATCGATTAGTATTGAAAACCATGTGGACGATAACTTTCAATTAGTATTGATAGCGATACAGAAAGAGCAATGAAACTTTTGTAGTAGTTCCATCTGACTACGATTACTACGATTACTCGCACAACTTTGTACATATCCAATGAAAGAGGTAGTTTTTATTATTTTTTATACTCTTTATTGGCCGGTTGCTCGGATAGTATATTGAATACTTGCTTCTTCTCAACTACTTACTAAAGTGGTCTGTTAATTAAACACAACACTTGTAAAGAATCTACTACTTACCACCTTAACATATTATTGATTCAATTAAAAAAAAAAAAAAAATCATTTAAAAACAGTAGCAATTTAACATGTTTATGAAAGAAACGCGTAAGAAGATAGATGACAAACAATTAAAAGACTTTCGACGAGAGAAAGAATCCTTCGGAAATCATTTAAATATCGAATCCCGACGCAATTATTCCCAACTCGAATCGCGAGAATATCGGCAAAATCGCGCTCGAAACGCGCTCTCTTTTTACCCTCCCTTTCGATGGTAAAAATTACGCTGTTGTCGTTCGAACGGCTGTACTCTTTCTCGAACGCGCCAGCCTTTGAACAGCTTGATTTCCCGCGGGATTTTTCGTTGAAAACTTGCTCGAGTACAGCCGCAGGATCGAAAGTATCGACGTGAGCGATACGACGATTGAATCCCAGCCGTGGGCATAATTTATTCCCCCGAAAATGGGTAACTTATACGCGTTAGTATCCCTAATATTTTATTTGCGATAATTTTTTCGAATATTTTTTATCATTTCCGTAATTCGGTTTGATAGAATTATGTTTTTACAACTCGCTATTTAATTACACATCCCGCGATTCGATTATACATTTATATATACATATCATATTTTTTAAAGGAAGGTGATAAAATTACGTCTACCTGTTATAAAGGATACTTTTCGAATCGATACAAATTATATTTTATTGGCGAAATTAATGTCGCGAGAAGAGTATTAGTAAAAGGAAATTGGAACAACTTAATGTTAGAAAGTTTTGACACAGTTTGAAAGAAAAAGTTATAGAAGTTTCTCAATAATTTTATACAATTTTATGGCAGAAACTGGCATGGCTATGATTAAAACGAGTGACATAATTTATTTAAAACGAAATGAAGCGGGATGAGGGATTAATTAACGCGGAGAAAAGTTTCGCTTCCCCCTATCGTACTTTAAAAGCAGAATTAGTTAATAAATTAGTACTATTATAAATTCGGAATATAAAAGAGTATAGTCAATATGAAAAGTATCATTATACGTTATATAATACTTAAAAGTACGATATTACAATATTTAACGCAACTAGAACAAAATATGAACAGCATAACACATTCTGCGAATTAAAAATGGAAGAAAGTTTCAGGCTCGATATTATTCGTCTAACAAATTTATGCACGCGGCGTCGTAAAAAAAACTTGAATCCTTGATATAGTCACGATTGAAGGGGGCGGCGTAATTTTTTAAATCGTACCTCGTTTTTCGATTTGTCAATATTTACGAAAGGAACTGCAGGTTGATTAAACATTTATTCGCATCACGACGTTGAACGTATCGTTTTTCAGCAACAAAACGTATTACATATCGCTTGTTTGATAGCGGGGCATAAAAACGGAGCGAAACAGAGGGGTGGAAATGGAAATGAGAGGATAAAAAATTCAACGGCAATCCGCGGTTTCGTTTAATTAAAATACAGGCAACCGGGCATGATTTTTTTTCAATAAATATCCACCGCCGCGGACCGCGCTTCTATCGCGTTTGACGTCACTTGGAAACTGCGCTTAACACGTAATGTATTTGTTATTGCCGCGTTTTAATACTTAACGCGATATCGTCCGCCTTCTCTCGTTTCCTGCCATCTCCAATTTTTCCTCTTTTCATATTTTTCGCTTAAAATACTTCCTTCACTCCTTTTTTTTTGGAGTATCGATATGAAATTTCCGAGTTCTGAATAGGAATTGCTTTCTGAATACGAAGATTGTTGTTATTCGTTTTATACGCGACGTTGCTTTAGTGCAATGATTTCATTGACTGTGATTGCGAGATAGAAAACTTGGCAGAATTTGTTACACGACTGTAATTACAAAAAAAAATCGCCTAATTTTAGAATTAGTTTTCAGTATAGCATCACTAAATTGTCGCTAAAAATACTAAACATCAAGCAGTAAAAAATAATGACTCTCAGTTGACAGAGATTCTTTAAAAGAAGCAATAATCTTCGAGAAAGTATTGTTCCCAAATAACACCATAGATAATAAATATATCACGGAATCATCAACTGCAAAAAATTGTCGAGACTCGAATGCTTTATTCTTTCCTCCATTCACGTACCACATCAATTTCCAAAACTCGGTATATCCCCAGCCAACCCGCGTAGAATTCAATTCTGACAAAATTAATGGTATTACCGAAAAACGAAAGGCGTTGGAATCACGTCTACCAATTTACACAGCGAGTTTAAGGTCGATACCTAGAAAGTTTTCTCATCGCGGTGGCAGGTCTCGATTCAACTGCAAACTCGAGCGAAAAATTCTTAAACGACCTCTCCCCCCCCCCCTTTCCCCATTACTTCGACGACAGAAGTCCATTTCGGTGGCTGCAAGAGGCCGGTCTAGTGGAAATGACGACACAATGAAGGGGCTGATAATAAACCATCCCCGGCTATATTCTCGGCGAATTATATTCCGTCGGTTCTATCGAAAAATTCAATGGACGTTGGACAATGGACGAAAGCTATGGATGATACGAAAAAATGTTTGAAACAAATGTTGTACAATTCCCAGGGGAACGTATCATACCGATATTTATTTTCCCTTGCGATGATCCAGGAGAGCACAGGGGGATTTAGGAAATCACGATTATATTTTCGAATAGGAACTACATTTTTCTATTCCATATTCGTGTAACCGACATCAAAAACATTTTCAAAACACTACTTACTTGTATTTTTTGTACAAACCACTATCGAGATATTAAATGACAAAATTGACATGCCAGCGGCATCGATGTTATCCAATGAACACGTCGATCGTTCTACATCACGATGGCTCTAAAAAGAGCCGATTTCACGCGTACTAAATGTGTGGGCGTATTAAATAGTATTCCGAAAATAGCTAGTCGTTTGTCCTTCTACATGTTCACCATTTAAAAGGACGCAACTTTCCATTCTACTCGAGAATTAATATGTCGACAGTAGTTTATGCAAAAAGAACGCAAGTAAACAGTGTTTTGAGAATTTTTTGATATCAGCTACAATAACAGGGAATAAAGAAAGATGTTATTACCATTTCAAAATATAACCATGATCGTGACAGCACTTTTCAACATCATCGCAAGACAAAGTAAATATCGGTATGATATGCGATCCTCGAAATGATACAATATTTGTTTCGAACATTTTTTCGTATCTTCTACAGTTTTCGAGCTATTTACGCGTCTCCAGGTAAAACGAATACACTGTATAACAGCTATGGTTCATTATGAACATCTAGGCGTCTTCGAATAAATACTAATTGAGAATATCAACGACTGTATCCCATCGCCATTATTAAATACAACGAATAATGAATTTATTTAAATTCCTCTGAAATATTCCTATTTTCCGGTTTCGTAAATACATGAATTATTATCCGCAAATAAACTAAATGATAATGACGACAATTATGGGGCGAAACGATGTAAAAAGGCCGGGCGAACGTTGCAAAATGGCCAGCAATAAAAAGAGCACGACACGTGCTCGTAATTAAACACAATCACGTGTACCCCTGTGACAAAACATTTTCCAATAAACTCTCACTTTCGATGCTTTTCAATTAACCGACCTTTTCACCGTGCAAAAATTCCTCTCCGTTACGCGTCTCGTTATTTAAAAAAAAAAAAAAAAAAATAACCATTTCGTCTAGCTGTATTTCCCTCCAAGTTCGAATTTCTGCTCAACGAGGCTATCAACGGTTGATTGGCATAACTTTCGATCATTTAAAAAAATTTTGCGATTTTTTTATGATTTATGCGAGCGTTTTGGATCCAAGCTGTCGAATTTTTTAGGACAAATTAAGAGAAGAGGAAAAATTAAAAGATCAGATATTGGAGATTATTATTTCGCTATATAATAGAGAGATATTGAAAATGTATTAAATGTATTAAAATACAAAATAATTCAATTAATTAGTTGTATTAGTAGTAATATTTCACCAAACAGTAAATTCAGTTACTATATAAGTGTATGAGTCGTTATGACTGACAAATGAAAAAATATGATCAACGAAAAAGTAACACTAACAATTCACAGCCATTCAGCTTCCGAATGAAATATTATATTTCACAATTTTCCATTCATTTATTTTCTACCTTTACCATGTTATTTGTATCCATCACAGAACACGCGGCAAAAATTCAGTCTTCTATTGTAACCAATCAACATTCGATTTCTCCAATTTTCCAAACAAATTTTAGGCTGCATTTGAACGTTTAATAAACATTTCCTGCATCCACATACGAAGAGAGCGACTATTTTCAATATTTCTCCAGCGAAATTAATATCGAATTTCGTGTCAAATATTCTTAAAAAAAGAAAAAAAAAATATCCAGGCTCTGAAACTAATATTCGCTATGGAAAAATGAGAAAAATATTTAGAAAACTAGAAAATGTAGGAAATAGGAAAAAATTAAAAATTGTATAATAGAGGACCGTTAAAAAAAAAAAAAAGGAGAAAAATGTATATAAAAATCGCTCTTCATTTGGATGATTGTTCCATGCTGGCAACAGTATGTTTGCCCGTTGATTGTCAAATCACGTCACTGTCAACGTGGCCAAAATAGAGAACAGCAATCGCTTCTGTCGAATATCGATGAGAATCGATTCGTGGTATATGTAGTGTGAAAGCGGCATTAAAGCCGCTGATGTAATTCGAGCACGTTTCACGTGACACACAGATGTTTAAACGTCTAAATAATCTCCTTAAAACATAGTCTCTATTCTATGACGTTATTTAATCCAGAAATTGTTTGTTGCACTTTAAATGCACATACTTTATGTTACAAAACGTTTTAAAGATACTGTATACATTACACATTGATTTATCCTATATGAAAGGATACTAACATAAAATAAACTTTCAAATATACCAATGCACCTTCATCGAACGCAAAACCAACCCTTTCTATTAATTTCTTCTACATAAAATAAAGTGCTCTGCCCCAACCTTTGGATACACCTGTACAATCAATCTCGTAAAACACAAAATCCGCAATTTCTACTATGTGTTTCTATATAAGCTAAAATTCTCAACTTTTGAACAATCCTTATAACCCCCCCCCAAAAAAAAAGAAAAAAAAGACGAAATCCTCCCTTATTATTATATTTTTCGCTATATAAAATAAAACTCCAAACCTTTAAATGGGTGTATATATATATATATAAAACAGGGAACGAACCCTTCGCACTCACTAATTTCCCCGTAACACCGCGACAACAACCGTAACACGAAGGAAGAGAATTCATTCGTTTATTCCGTGGAAATGATGGTCGTTCATCGGTCTCCAGGGAACCACCTACATCCGTTGCCAGCCATAGCAAACATCGACCCTTTCATGGTCACCGTGGCACGCATCGTCGACAGAGGGGTCGCATTGTACATATTGATTGATGTAACAGTTATTAATTCGCGTTCTCGATTATCGACGCGTCTACGACCATCTCTCTTTATCTCTCTCTCTCTCTCTCTCTCTCTCTCTCTCTCTCTCTCTCCCTCTCCTTCCCGCCGTCGTCGCTAATGTAATAACGAACAATAATAGTAACGTAATTTCGGCCATATACGCGTCGACGATCCGACATTATTCGTGCTTGATGTACACGTGATCGAAACTACGCGAGTAAATTTGGATCCCGGTCGAATTTTACATTTATGGTTATATATCAGTTGTATATTGACAATGTTAAAATATAAACTGCTTTTCCGGCTCTAATATAGTAACTATACTTTATTATGCTGACTATGTACAACGGCATTTTAAAAATTCGGATTTTCTTTTTCGAATTTTTCATATTTTCATAGTAAAAATAATCTAAAAATTAATTAACAAGATGTTCCTATCTGGGAGATTAAGAAACATTTCTAACTTATACCAGTCGACAGTTTTCTACAAATATATTTACTCATATATATTACTGCTTCGTGAAATATTTGTATAATGAACCAGTATATAATTTCCATAACTTCCGCTGCTATAATTAAAACAACAAATCCTCGAAATGAATACTGAATCTGTAATAAACACTCCTATATAACAAAATAGCATATTACACGAGGCAGACGGTTGAATGAAATAATTCATAATCCCATCGCAATAACCATCCACGTGCGTTAAACAAATTTTTAATCCACGATAGTTATTAAAAATCATACATCATAACAAAATATGAATTTAACGCAGCGTATCAAAAAATAATCTCGATGATCCATCGATACACGTGTGCCTGCGTGCATACCTGTGTAAAGATGCATAAATCACAAATTCTCACTGCTTCGTGACATTTATCTGAACAATAAAATCCTTAGAACCTTGAATTACGAAGAACTGGCATTGAAAATTAAACATGGCAACATGTAACGTCAAATTTTGGTATTTGTTTAGTAATTAGTATATAAGCATCGCTATAAAAGCGCACTATAGAAAATTAGATCTGCTACTAAATATAAATATATAGATATCAATCTATCAACAACCCCTAAATCTCAACCCACCCTCCACTTCGATATTAACCAAAGTATAACGAAAAACACTCGACAACCCTAATTTCCATTCCAAAAAGACACCGAACCGTTCCATCCAACGCTGCTTTAATAAGACGAGATTTAAAGTGTCCCAGGTGTCCAAGCCACCCCGTACACCCCATCCACTTTCCCTTCTCAAAATTTCCTCTTCCTTTCTTCCACGGCGTAAGTCACGAAAAAGACAAAGAACAAAAAAAAAAAAAAATAAAAAAATAAAAAAGGTGGGAAAGGAGAAATCGCTCGCCATTTGAAGCAACTACGCGCGTAAACGTCAAAAGACCGGCATTTACGTTTCCTGAAGGAGCGTTTTTCAACACAGGACGTTGAGGAACGTGTTCAGAGAGAAATTACAGGGAGGAAACGACCGGTTTCGAGGATGCCATGCCGCTTTTACGAGCCTCCATCCAACGACCGTATGTATAATCCGATTTACGAACTCGCGGCCTGCCTCCATTTCTGCTTACTTTCCCTTCGTTCCTTTCTCTCTTTCTCTCTCCCCCCCCCCCCCCCCCCCCTCTTTTCCTTTCCGCCCTACCTTCTTACGTGCCTTGTAACCCCCATGTAGCACCGAGGGTGGTTTTTCACGGTTAGCTGCGGTGTAACCGATCGTCTCTTCGTGGCTGATGGCTTTTTTACTTCCCCTGTTTCCCTTTTCCACCGACGAATGAACGAACGATTAAGGGCTGGTTTTACTTCGTCGTTCTTTGAGAGATCTAGTTTGTCTTCTTTATTTTTATTTATTATTTCATTCGTAGAGATCCAGTCTCTCCGCTTAATGTTTATTTATTCTTACTATTTTTACAGAAATCTATTTCCTTCTCTTAATTTTCGTTCATCTTTATCATTATCTTACACAGATCCATCCTCTCTCTTTAATTTCGTACGTTAATTACCACCCTTAAAGTATTTTAATTGATCAGCCTGCGTTTCAAATATTATTTTATTACTGAATGTCTTTTGTTTAGACGAAAATGGTCACTGATGTGATTTCAAAGATCACGAAATCGGTTACGCGTGCCTACCCTTGTAAACCTTCGGTGCATAATCGAGGAATAAGACGAAGAAAGAGTGGCCTGTCGAAGTGACGTCATGAAAACTTGATAATGCAGTGAGACGCTATTACTCAGCGTCTTAAAATTTCTAATGATCCGTGAAGTTAACGAAACGTATCCTATCGAGGGGCCATTGATCGCAGAAACTTTTAACGACCCTGCTGTTTTTATCGTCGATTACTCTGCTTCGCGTTGAAGACCGTGAATTCTACGATTATGGGCGTTGTTCACTTTTTCATTCTTCAGAGTGATGAGGATTGTAGTTAATAAAATTTTTTGCGAAATAATTTGCTGGATGTTAAATATCTGTACCAAGAATTTTCTCCAATTATCAAAGCGACATATATATTCGACTTCGTTCTTACTTCGCAAATTGGAATTGGTTAATAAAGTAAGAAAAATCTAGGCAGACCATTAAGATACAAATATTAATATTAATTTGAATCGATTATTCGAATATAAATATTACGACCAAGCATATTTCGCAGGCTTCCTGACCGTTATTAAATTTCTCGCGTTTCAACTCCACGGATAACCATCTCCTCTCTTGAATTCTCGATGTTTCAATATTTGCAGATTTCTTTGGAGTTGTTCTGCATCGATTTCATTTAAATCGCGAGGATTACGTGCTGCGGGGAAGGAATTGCAGTCGAAGCATCTACACGACTTGCGCAAAATTCTGACAGCTTTGCCACTCCTCGCATTTGCTATTTTATAATTTCGTATAACTTATCTAGTCGTTACTTGCGATTTAGAATTTCTCATATTTTCCGTGATTTTTGAAAGTCATAATACAATTTATTGCACGCAATTTATACATTTTTCTGCACGAAGCATACAAATCTCCATCGATAATCTGCTCCATTCGTATTTGATTACTACTAATCAGGAATTACATTATGAATAATGCACCAGAATGATCCATTAAATTACGAGTAATATTAAGCTAATGTGAAAGCAACACCGTCGTATTAACTAATCTCGATTACCTACCACTATCAAGCCGCTACGAAACGATATGGATAAAACATAAAATCTAATAAAATTCATAAATCACCGACCACCTATAAATATGTATATTAATATATGCGAAAATATGGAAAATACGCCAAGTAGAGTACTGGTTGTAATATTTAATAAGTATATCAAACAAATTTCTGCTTAGACTCTGTTTCTTTACTTGCGTTTATACCAATACGAATTTCCATAAATATTCAGAATCTAATTACAAAGGGTAGAAATCTATTTTATGCTTTTCAACCCTTAAATGCCATCGTACGTGGAATTTCAGCACGTGCAAATTTTGTTACGATAACGGTAGTATTATAAAATCAGCTCGGTTCTCTATTCAATTTTTGTCCAAACAGAGATTCGCAAATTATATAGCGCGAAACACCACGAAACTTCGAAATAGCTAGCTGTTACAGGCCTTGGTTACTATATGGTGCACATTGTAGCGAGACAAAGGCAGCGGAATAGCACTTCCGGTCAGCAGGCAGAATCGACTTAGCGTGATGGCCGGGAGCTAATCTTTCGAAGCGATCGCGATGCGTGTAAATTCGGCGTTGAAATCGCCGCGTAAGCCTACTTACGCGGCCAAACAACGGCCAATGCCAGGGTCTGTAATCCAGCCGTGTTTTCTAGTCAGTCCATTATCGGCTTACCACCTTTCTACTACTCTGTACTCCTACCAAAATCCCGTGCATCAAGTCACCACGCGAAATCTTCTCCAATCTCTCGGATCTTCCTTCGATTTCACAATGCATCTGATCTTTGAGAATTCTCGACTTTCGTATAAATTATTTAATAATACAGAAAATGTCAAACGTTCGTAATTATAGACTGTGAATTTTTATGGAAATTCGTGGTTTTATAAACGCAAGCTGGCTGCTAATCTTTGGGAACTTTCGGGTTTCATGTAGAATTATTTAATGGTACAATAAATTTCAAATCCTTGTAATTAGATTGTGAGCGTTTACGGAAATTCATGCTCCTATAAACACGATCTGGCTAATCTTCGAGAATTTTCGGCTTTGATAGAAACGTGAAAATTTCAAACTTTCGCAATTGGGAAATCTTAAAAATGTCAAACCTCCGTAATACGAATGTTCATGAAAATTTACAGCTTTCCAAATACAAACTATCTCATTTTAGAGAATTGGAAGATTTCCGAGCAAATGCTTGAGAAAACACGAAATAAATCTCTATTACCCTAAGCCCTATATTATTCGCAAAAAAGCGTGGAAAACGAGGAAGAAACGCTTTTTACACTTTCCATTTTTCGTCGCCTCGTGATCTCGCGAACCTTCGTTCAAACTAGCCCTACGAGCCACCCCACACGTTCTTCTTCTTTTTATTCCTCTTTCTCCTTTTTTTCCTTAACCTGTATCCAACAGAAAGAATGGTCCAAGCCATGTTTAGCATACCGTAGCCACGGTTAGCATTACGTATGAAAACACGTGACATTCAGCCGGAAAGAAGCCCTCAATTTCCGGATTCGTGGTCCATGACGCAACGAACCTCCGAAAAATCCACGGAGCTCCCTCCAAAACGGAAATAACAGCGATTATCGCATTCAACGGCTTCTAAAGGGGACTCGTCAAAGGGGAATTACTAAACATATCCAAATGCATGAATTACACGCAACTAATAAACAAGTAAAATAATTCGACGATAAAAATATTTCTGTTACCTTACCGATACGTATATTCGTGAAACCACGTACAAATTCTTTCGCTTGTTCTTATTAACAGATTTTCAATTTCACGTTCGAATAATTGGAGATTCTACTCCCCGGCCTTTATTTCTCAGCCAAAATCATTTTAGTACATATATTTTTTATAACAATAAAATAGAACCGTCTGTACTGTTTCACTTTCCTATCGATTCTTTGTTTCCATTTTGCCTTATTTTAACAAAAAGCCCGCTGTTACAATGGGTATTGTCTTACGTTTCCTTTCTTTTTTTTTTTTTTTTCTAAACTTTGATTGCGATCAGCACATTCCCCCACAGTGAATCACTCTTTTGTTATCTCTTACTTTTTATCGTTCTTTTTACCTTTTTTACTCTTTTTGCCACGGCGCGAATTTTCTATTTTTTCGTGTCGAAATATTGATAGAAGAAAAAAAGAAGCGGAGGAAAAGTTTAGATGGACGCAGTTGTGCACGATACTGATGAAGATTGGTTGCATTCCTTTCGAGATCGATCCCACATGTCAACGCGGTGAAAAAGTGTTATAGGGAAACGGCAGTTTCTCGTAAGCAAAAATTGGTGAAATATCGCGCCGATTTTTTTCAATTTCGATGTTCCCTGTCGCACTTCGCTCCTCGAGTATTTCGGTAATAAATTACGACGTATTTATCAAGGAATTTGTCATATATTTGGTTACCCTTTCATCGAAGCGTTACATTTATCATAAATTTATTATAAGAAGTAGGCGCGTATATATTCGGTGCACGATCTTTCAAATATTTGTCGGAAAAAACTTTGTAACTGATTGTTAACCAGCACAGTTTCTTATGTTTCTTTGCCGTAACGATAATAAGAAATTGTGTATCCATTTTGAGAAGCAGAATTTTCTAACGCAGAGAATCTGACGATTTAACTGAAACTCGAGAAATTTTAAAATTTATAGTTAGCGCCGGTACGTTGTAAAATCGCGACAATAGTGGCGATAATGTGGCGATAATTTTAATCGACTCGTTAATCGAGCGTCGCGGAACGCCAATTAATCGTTCACGAGAATCGGTTTCTATGTACCCGAAACAAGCAAATTAATTCAATAACAACGCGGCTGCATAATTCCCGCGTATCGTTAATTGCTATTCGTAATTCTGTAAATATGTAATCTGGCGGGGGAAGCCGTTTCCTTATTACGAATTGGTAATCCAAAATTGGTGCGACGGACCATGTGACGCGATAGCTCCACACAATTGCCTGTTTCAATGACTTTGCATTATGCCAATCAATCGCTCGTTTTCGTCCTGCTTAGCCGAGAGAATTATATGTTAAATTAGAATTACATTTGAAACGCTGATGGAACCTGTGTCGCACATAACCCTGTGATATACAATACGTGTACCTGTGTAGCGACAGCTTCTGAAACACTTGGAGTCTCCTGAAATCTGTATACACAGGATGATCCGTAATTCACGGTACGAACAGGATCAAGGATGATTCTATGGCTCAAAACCAGGCAAAAACGAAGAATAGTAAAATTGCATCGGAGATTTCAGTTTTTGACAAAGCCGAGTCCAAAAATTTGCCAGAATGAAAAAATAATGAAGGATAAGTAATGAATCGGAAAACTATAATTATTATTCCTTGAGTAATGAAAATTATTACTAAAATTCTAGTTCTAGAAGTATCGCGGCTGAAGAATAATTCAGAATTTTTATAACTATTTCTGGCATTCAATAGAATTTAAAAGGACAAAAATTTAGGAACAGTATGAAGAAAATAAATTAACCGCCTTTATGCGAAATGAGTCAGAACTATTATAAAACGTAGTATAAATTTGCGAAAATAGTGGATTAAGCGAGTGAAAAGGGACGAACTAACAGGGGATATTTGCTGGGAAGTTGTTCACGTTCGGCTGCAGTGGAAATCCGGATATTTTGAACGGAACGCTTGAATGGTAACATGCTTCCATAAATTCACGTTTCAGATCTCGAACTCATATTATACCCTTCAAAAATATGTATCGTGATATAGGAATATGTTTCTGTCTTTTCTTCTCTCTCTCTCTCTTTTTTTTTTTTTTTTTTTTACAGTCATAGTATAAAAGTACATATTTTAGTTTGTTAAAATCTTGCAGATTTACTGCACCGTTACGAGATAATTCTCTTCGGTTTAACAATCCCTATCCCGGGGAATAATGCACGCAATCTCCGCGTCCACTACGTTTTTATAAATGTATCCAGAAACTTTTGTCTACTGTTTATATCTATTCTATTAATCTTCTAAATTATAATTGAGTTCGAGCCAAAATCTAAAAAATCACGATAGTCAATTTTATTGTCAAAAAGTAAGCAATTAACGTCGAATGTCATAACAAGCTGTAATTTCAAAGGAGGAATTTTAAAGAAGAGATACTTGCGAAGGAAACTGACAAGAATCTTACAAAATTTGCCAAAACACTGCTTACTGAACAAGTAACAAATAGTTTATAATACAAACATTTCCTACATTACCGACCGTCCTAATTTCGTCGTCCATCTTGTCCTGCTACTCAACAAAATGGCGACAAACTCGGTGGAAAATCAAATTATGGATCATAAGCGTGATCAACGAGACTCGAAGTAGTGGAAAATCGGACGTTGGTCGAATTCTAGCGAAATGGTAAATGTTCCGCCACCTAACGCGGATTGTTTAATATTCCATTAACGAAAACGAGGCGAAAAATCTAGCGAGCTCGCAGCGGACGAAATATGCCGCGGTCCTCTTCCATTGTAATCCACGCGCTCGTCGGCGAAAGAAGAAAATATCCGATTAATCGGGAATCGAATTCGCCGGATACGCCGCGAAATCCGATTAATTTCCCATCTCCTGCATTATTCCCATCGATTTCGACCGTTTTTACCACGCGTGCCTGATCCCTAGTATAGCTGTTGTTTTCAAATAAATTTCGCGTTCGCGCACCCGGTCGTTCGTCGACCCTCTCTCCAATCCTTTGAAGATGAATAGCTTGTAATCTGTGGTGTAACTCGGAATTTGATAATTATTCCGTAGATTTTTGGCGAATTTTTTAAAAATCATGTACAAAAAGGAATTTCTTTTCTTAAGATCGTCTTATAAAATATTATTAGATCTTTTAAGTTATTCACAGGTAAAATAAATATGTATGATAGTTGAGTTGATTGAAATTTAGCAATTTTTTTTTTTTAGAAATTATTTGGCTGTTTTCAGACTTTTTTAGATTTTTTTTTTTTTTTGTTTTTTGTAAATCGCTGTAAAACTAACTGGTAAAACTTTATGAAGTACAGACTTTTGGATTTACATCGCCGGTGTTCACGGTGCAAATAATCTGTTACGTACTTTGTAACTCGAGAATTGGGACGCGTTGTTTAAATCTGTTACCTTCCTTTGGGAAGGTTCAGCGAATCTTCTACAATGTTTTAAAAGTTTCGATTCTTTTTAATTCTACTGCACACAGATTCTTAAATATATAGATCTGTCAAATTCTAAAAAAGTCACTGGTAGCCTGCATTATACGATATAAGAATGGCAAGTTTCACGATTTCTTCTAAAATTATTTGCCGAACTTTTACAGAGCTGGGAATATATATTAGCGAAATGTCCATAACCTATAAAACTTACAAATTATCGAATCTTGGCAACGATAAGAAATACAACGCGATTAATCATTGCTAAGCGTTAAAGTTACCGAGAAATTAATCGATAGTCGGCGAAACAGAAGTCGTAACTTACCTGATACAGGACGTCCAAGGAAATTGGGTAGACCATCTGCTCGACGATGACTCTGAGAACGGTATTGGGCCCCCCTTGGGTTTCTGCTTGCGTCTGGGCCACCTGGTTCTGTCCAGGAAGCGCAACTTGGTTGTTCGAGTTCTGTAACAAACGAGAAAAACAACGACGGTTAGTTATCTATTCACTTGACAACGTGGAAGAAACTTTTTTCAACGAGTCTTTCATTTTTCTTTTCCATCAGTTGACTGAGAGTTTAGATTTGAGACTGCAGTAATTTTGACGAGACTTTTGTTTAAAAAGTAGGAAACTTGAGTGGTGGTAGAAGTCTTTTAGGAGAACAAAAGCGGGCAGATTTAATTTGTATCAAATAACTTTTGTTTGCAACTTGATGTAAATTACGAAACTGAGAAACATTATTTCGTAAGAAGTACTTTTGAACGAGAGATGTGGCGTATACGTAAAACGTTATTGGGATAAAATTTCATTAATGTTATTCGGAGTATTTTGAAATACTGCAAATAAATGTGAACGATATTTGTAAAAATTTCATTAGCGATTATTTAATTCGTTTCGTCTAAAAAAAAAAGAAGTATTAAGTATATTTTGAGATCATCGAATGCACGTGTTTTCAGTAAAGCGAGATATGTATCCATTCGTAAAAATGAAAATGTATATAAAAATTCCGATCAACATTTCCAACTCGATTCAAATTACAACTTGATTATTAATTGAAATGCAAAACACAAATACACAGGAGATCTCGCTGATTTTCAATTTCCCACATAAATATATAATAAACGCAGCCTTTGCGAATTTTAACTTCCGGCGATATGTTTGAAAAATAAATATAAATTATTAAATATCCGACAAAATGTAATATAATTCTGTAGAAGATTTAAGCGGAGGACACTGATTAATATTACTTTATGTCCTAACAATATAAAAATTGTTTCTTTATTTTCCGAGACATCAAAGAGAATCAAAAGCCCATGGCCGTCATCAGGTGTTGCCATGGAACGAACTTCGCCAACGATTAGCATAAAATGCAAAAGAAATGCGGCACATTAAATTCACGATGGAGATTAAAACGCGGCATGGAAGCCCGACGGCACCGGAAGTGTCGAGAAAGAGGAACTTGTTACCGAGTTAGTCGCTGGACTGACGTGCAATCGATCCAGTCATTCCAGATAAGCTTTCAAAATGGTTTTTAACAATCCACATGACTGTGAAGAATCGAAAGAGAATTACAATTTTACAATTTGTAATTACAATTTTTGTCTATTTTAAGACTGACTAAACGCAAAGTCTTTCCCATTTCCATTTAACTAGAATGTTTCAACTTCTTAGTTTCATAAAGTTAATTCGTTAGTTCTTCAATTTCATTAAACTACCTTAAAGAGCCTTTTCGCTTTAACCGGAATAAGACCAGGACACGCTCGACTGACACACGCGTACATACCGGAAAATAGTCCTGTTAAATGTGACATCTGCGATATGAGATCATCGATCACTCGCATAATCGTAGTGTCCTATATATAATACAACGAAGAAAGGGAAAAATATAACGTCCACAATAATCTTAAGTAATAACAGCCTCGCATCGATCCTGTTCCAGCGAAAGATTACCAACTTCTCCAAAGAAACAAAGATATGGAACAGAATTTAACGAGTCACCGAATATGAGAAATCGCTAATGACCATGGTAATCCGGTCAAAAAACTTCTCAAAAGGAATTGATACGTAAAATTTTGCGTCAAGCGAGCGCGAGACGCACGTAGATAATTCGACGCGACAAAGTTGAACAGAAACTTCCTTCCGGGACAGCGAATTTCCGGTAGTTTTGAAGTCTGTGCCGTTTATGACCGTCGTTGGTCACGTAGACCGTTGGTGTAAAATTAGAATGACCACGGGGTATAAGGACGACCGACGTGTCGAAGTATTTTTATGAAGCAACACGGGTATGAAATTACGGGAAATTCAGCGACGTGCAGGTCGTAAAACGGATAAAATAAAATTAACTAATAAAAACGGGAAACTCTGTTGATGTCTTCGTAACTAGATCTTCCAAGTTCATGATATTTTACTTCGTATAACGATGCCAATTTTTCCTCCGTGGATTTACCGTTATTGGATATTAAGGCTGATTTTTATTTCGGCTCGATGTCACGTGAACTCTTCAGCGGATTCCTTCTTTAGATCGTCCTCGAATCGCGTACAAACGCATGCAAATAAAACGAATGTTTGTTCAACAGTTCGATTAGGGTAAATTTTGGATTCCTATTTTAATCGAATTCTTTTTCGATAATTAAAATACTCTTTCTACAGAAAGATACTTTTATCGCAACGAAACGTAGCACGATCACTATAAAATTGTTTCTTTATCAAACAATAGAATCAATGAATTCACGTGTTCGATGCTACTGAATTTTTCAACTGTACCATGTTGGCAAACACATTTTTCGAGATTATCCGCGGATACAGAAAAAAATAAAGTTCACGCGTCACAGAAGCGTATTTTCATCCATTTGCGTCATCCACGTTCAAATGAAAGTAAACAGGTTGTGTACATCGACAAAATAAAATACGTGGACCAATTACTTCGATCCCCGCAGCACGTTTCAGCGGAGGCACGAGAGTTTGAAAAATGAAAATCAATATGCGACAGGAAATTAACGCAGTTTGTCGCGAATCTAAACGCGAATCAAAGAACTTTGGTTATTTAATCTAATACGAATTTTTTCAAGAACATTCAAAACTTAACTTAACGAACCCTTCGAAAAATGAAGAAACGCGGAGAAAGGATTTCTCCCCCGAGTATTGCTACTTATCGGGATCCACAGAGCGAATAAAAAATAATTACAAAGCGCGTGTCCAACGATGTCCGAGTTTAGCAAAAGTTAAAAAGTTTAACAAAAGCTGGCAAAGTTTCATCAAACAGAGATATAACAATAGCAGTTGCAAAGTTTAACAATCGCGCGGCGATCTAAATAAAAGATTCGCTGGACGGAATTCCAGAGTCGTTACATGATAATCAAGATGAACGGATGAAGAAACACGATCATCCAGATTCACGACGGACCACGTAACCGGGACGCGCAGATAAAACGCGAGTAGACGGGATACAATTGCGACGACAACAGTTTACGAAGCCGCAACGAAACGCAGTAACGCGAGCTTTTCATTCCCAAACATACGTACTACGTTCCACGAGTAATTTCCGGTTATCTTTCTTTACGATTCCGCGGTGGCGCTTATACCTGGGCTCTGTTCTTCTCTCCGATCAAGATCTGACTGATCGAGAAGCGTTCGAATACAACGTTCACGCTTTATGCACCGATGCTTAATTTGAGGTGTATAGTTGCGTGGGATGGCGCTGAGGGGTGGTACCGCTGTATTTTCTTCTCATTTTTGATGCCGCGGAAGAAAAATCGGACTCCGGGTCGTCGGCATTTGAACACGGGTCCCGAACGTTCGTAAACTAAGGCGCTAACCGTTGCGCTGCCGTCGTCCGACAGTAGTTAGCGTCGAGTGGTGGTATTTTGCTGTTGAGTGCCGCCACAAATTTTACCCTTTGAATCCTGACTGTGCAAGCTTTGCTCTTATAAAAGATCTAAAAATATCGACGTAAAATTTTTTGCGTGCCATACAAAATATTCCCGAGTTGTGGTGTATCACAGAAAGGATCTGTGACTCTAAACCTCCATATATTGCACAAAGAACTTTCAATTCTCGATAAATACTTCCACTGAAAAGCGGCAAACTGAAACTTGACGTTTGAATCGCCAATTGAAATTCCGAGAATTCAGGATTACCAACTAAAATTCGAGGAACCCATCACTATCGAGCAAAGTTGCAAGAAGTGATTCAAAGGGCGATCGACTATTGTACAATACGCATAAACAGCATCAACCCCATTAAAATATAACCTTACTTGTCTGAAAGCACCCGACACACAAGAGAAACCATAAAATATTTACACAACCGACGAACACACTTTGCTTTCACAACATTTCCAAGTTTGCATCGAATAATCCTGCTTACGGCGTCTAAAACAAAATTCCCAACTTTTTCACTGCGCCATCAACTATTCAAGGACTAAAATAACTTCTTAAACAGCGAACGACGCGTCGTTAACAGTCTTTGGATCGAAGTGCCATGGCAATAATAATTTCAGTCGTTTCATCGGTGCAAAGTGTTTTCTGATGAAAACTACACGTTGTGTTGCAGGATATTCAGTTTCACGTCATAAACTCGCGTTTCCCGAATAATGGCGAGTCCGACGAGTTTTGTTAGCATGGATTAAAACTTTCATCGACCAAGTAAATGTGTTTTGTATGATGGTTTTTCGGGAACTGTGGAGAGAATCGGTTTAATGGTTCGACCGATGGAAGTGAATTTTGATTTTCATGGTACGTTAAAGGAAGATTAGAGTACTTTTTATCCGGTTTTACAGTGGGCTCTATACGTATTTATGTAGAATTTTGTGAATTTTTCAAAACCTAAAATATTTTTCGTTGCGAACTTTCACTCTATTATTGAAGGGTAATTTTGTGCTTGTGCATGAGAAACTCTAATTAACCTACCTATTTTCCTCCGTTTCATTTAATATCGTATCGTGATATGAAATATCCTTTTCTTTAAAACAATTAATCGAAATAGGAGAATAGATTTTTCAGAAACTCATCGATACGAAAGAGAATCGTTTTTCATTAGAAAAAATTATTTTCCATTTTAGTTTATCTTATGAAACATCCCTTTTCGTTGACAATAAAATCGATATTTCCATTTCAATTCGAGTTGAATCTGATCGAAAATCGATTTCATTAGAAACTCTCAAGCTTACTGGTCGAAATACGGTGATAAAACCCGGAGGAAATTAAATCTGATGTAGGAGGGTGAATTTTCGCAGGCGCACAATGCTTTTCCATTTCTTTGCCTGGAAATTCCTTCGATTTCACGTGCCTCCTTGGAAGATCTACGAGTCTGATGGGATTCTTTTAAAAAAAAAAAAAAAAAAAAAAAAAAAGAAGGAGGAAACGTGAAGAAGGGAACCCTGGTATCAAATTTACGATGAACACGCACGAGAATTTATCGGTTGCTAATTGCAGAAACGAAAGCGAAAGCCGAATGAGCGAAAATTACCGTGGAACCTTAAATTTCGGCATCCTCTGGAATTTTCTCATCGCCGCGAATAGAAAAATTCGTATAGTTTCTCGTGCGTATTTAATTAGTAAATAAAAATCAATACCGACATATTGTTCGAAAGGGAGAGGGAAAATTAATCATAACACGAAGCAATGAATTTTTCAGACAGACAATAAAATACGATAATTAATTCTTCTCTAAAAGAGGGGGAGATAGATAAACGGATAATGAATTGAAATCACGCTTTTTCCACAGAAAGAAGGTCAATTAATAAATAAGTAGCGCGTTCAAGCTACAAATTTTCTTCGAAGAAGAAAGAAAAAGAAAGGTCTCGGTCGACGAACGATACATTGAAACTACTGAATCAACCGCACCAATAAACCAAACATACCTGGAGAAAAATTTATTCAACTTTGAATAAAATTACACGAACTTAGCCCTGAATTAAATTTCAATACAACGAAATTGTATAACGCTGTTTAAACTCAAAGAATAAGAAGGACGAAGCATTTACCCTATCATTTCGACCCAAATTTCTGCAAAAGGAAATCACGTGAATTCGCGCGTTCTCGAAGAAGAAAATATTTTTAGAACGTTATTTCGTATCGTTTTCTCATCCGGCGAACAAACTTTCGAAAGAAAATGAGAGAGGGGGGAAAAGAAGCGAGGGTTTGCTTCTGCCGAGAAAGCTTCAAAGAAACGCGCACTTCTCGCCGCTTAAAAAGATGCAGATGGTTTAATTATACTGAATGTCGATAATAAAGTCGCCAGCTGCGAGCTGGAAAGGCTCAATTAAACTTGTACCTTAATTTCTGGACGGAGGTCGATGGAGGGTGGAGATAAGAAGAAAATCGTGGCCACTGAAAGAAATGTAAAACAGCTGGAGAGAGAGAGAGAGAGTGAAGAGAGAGAGAGAGAGAGAGAGAGAGAGAAGAACAGAGGAAAATGGGAAAAGTGGGGAAAAGGGAGACGAGTTAGCGAAACGCGCGGCGAAGGTGCTAAATAAACAAAAGGGAAGGGTGGAATTTTAAATGAGGCAGAATTAGAGAGATGCAGTTGATTGATAGAGAAAAAAGGGAAAGAAATGTTTCGATTTGAAGGACGAAATTACGAAAGGCATATTGAATAGAATTCGGATGAGATTTTAATCGAAAGAATTAAAAAATTACAAACGTTTAAAGGCGGAGTGATGGCATTTTAAATTTCGTTGCATGTTCATCTAAATTTAATTTTGATAATATTCATCAGATGAAGATATTAGATCGGTCAGAGGCACAATTCTGATTACCACGAATTTCATCGAGAACGCCCAAATCTTAGAAAAAAGAATTTTTCATAGAAGCGAAACCAATTGTCCAACAAAATTTACGATTTTATTCGATGCACAAAGGCATTCGCGAACCGTTGCATCGAAATACGAATCGCGATATTCATGGGTGAATCGAGCGATTCTGCGAGGTTGGCGATCGTTTTCAGAGATTGCAGCCACCAAAACAACCGTTCTGAATGCAAGTTTAACGTATTATTGTTGCCCGACACAATAGACGCGTCCGTTGTTTCCGAGTCGCTCTTGTAAATCGTGCTTAATGATAGATGAACGCGGATGCGCTGGTGCCTGAAGGAATTGCCCCGGAGTTTCGGCCAATTTATAATTCCGAAACTTTTAACCCAGTTTTTGCTTGCAACTTCCTGAAAATTTCCCATTTGTACATTGTGTTTTTACAATGCACGTGTCCTCGTGTTTTCTCAACCGTGACAGCCTTTTTAAACGAGAATGCAATCTATTTGAGTTCGATTTCGCTTGGTAAATTGTTATTAAAGAATGTAATTAGTGGAAGAATAATTTATGCACGTATGTATAGTAGGTGGCAGAACTGCGAAGGCGTAACGAAGGTATAATGATCCAGATTCAATCTTGCAGCTTCACGGAAAAATTAGAAACTTCCATTTCTACGAAATTCAATTAAAACTAGCTATCGTTAAAAGGAAAATTTAAACAATTTATGCTACTTTGAAGAAACGTGAAAAATTCCGAGGAATTCTCAGAAGCCTGGGTATAAAAGGATAGTTTTCAATCTTAGAATAAAATACATTTCACGGAAAAATTAATCAAATTTATATTTTTACAAAATTCAATTAAAACTACCTGTCAGGAAAACGTAAATGGAAAGTAAAAGAAAAATTCGAATAATATAGCCTAGTCTACCTTACAATGAAAAGTTTAAACGGAAGATCGACAGAATCATTGAATGATGGAAACACGTTATTTTTTGATATTTTAATACGCGAGACTCGGTAGGGAAGAGAGAAGCGAGCAGGCGAGTCACAAGTCGAAATAATCCAAGAACTTTCGACGAGCAATCTTGCCTCGGCGGAGACCGTTACTTTGACTATGCACTCGAATGGAGCAGCTTTCAACAGGCGAAATAACTACTCTAAAGGGTAGTTTTCAACCCCTTCTGATGGCTCGTCCCTGAACTAACCGTAAGTGCTCGGACTGAGAACATTACCATAACATACCGCGCTACTTGTTGCAACTGATATAGTCCGAGCCTTTTACTTCTGCACTCGGATCCGAAGAGTATAGCGCGATTGAAAGCTTTTATATCCTCATTCGACCGCGATAACGAGGGTCGAGGGGGGTTCCTTATATATGCAGCAAGCTTTCTTATAGGTTGGAGTAAAGTAAATATACCCAAATAGCGTCTTTTGCAATTTCTCTGTCATTTCAGAAGAAATTACTTACTGTTCCATGTTATCAATATTACTGATATCCCAAAATGCCAACACACAAAGTAACAACTCTTTTCCTCTTTACATTTTGTTTCGTTTTTTTTGGAAAACTATTCTTTTTATTTTTGAATGAAAAATTAGTCGAGAAAATTTTGACTATTTTTCAGGAAACATCGGCCAATCTTTTTTTTCATTCGAAAAACGAAATCCATATTGCTTTGTGCGCTCTAAATAAAAATTTATCTCTCTGTCCAAATAAAAATTTCCTTTTCTAAACAAAAATTAAATGTCTAAAAATATTACTGATCGGATAAAGGAGGATCGGTATAAATCAAGTTAACGGTAAATAGCAGTCATATTATGCGAACCGAGAATGCACCTAAGACTCTATAAACCTCGAACAAGTCTCCAGAATATTAATCAGAATCCGAAGATTCGAAATAGATCTCTTTCGATTCTTTTTGTTTCCTCGCAATCCTTCCGGAATTGTCAGAGTAGATAACATACAGTTGCACAGTATCTCTGCATTTCTCAAATTTGATGTTTATTCAGGTCCGGAACCGGCCAATTCTCGTATTTCCTCACGGTGCACCCCAGTTTCTTACGCTTTTCCATATCTCAACGTTTCTAGGGTATCCACTATTTCCAGTTGTGTTCCTATATTTCACAAATCCTCGATTTCTCTTCGTTTCCTATCCAACATGCCGCTGCAATGTCTTATACATGCTGTAAATCCCTTGGATCTTTATTACAGTTGTGCTCCCGTATTTTTGTCATTTTCCTTGAAGCATTCTCGGATTTTTATTTGGTCCTTTGGTTGCTTTACAGTGAAGGATGTTGCATCGAGGGTCTTTCTTCAACTGCATTAGGAATCGTGGAGATTACGATGTACACTGACTCGCCAAAGTATTCACTTGCCATATTTGCTGCCTATAGGAAATTTACCTTCGCATCGTACGTATCACGCACAACGTTTTGCAATTTCATTGGCACTGCAACGAGTCACGATCGTATTGGTCAACTTTCGACACAATGTGCAGGTGTATTGTACACGCGAAAAGAAAAATAACTACGAAGAACAAAAGTCGAATCTAATTAATAATTCCACTCGTGGCACCAGTCCCCTTCACAGCGGAAACCCCAAACGCGTTCCAACATCGACCCTTCGAAGCTCGAAAAGAAACAAAGAGCACGGAAAGGAATTCGCAAATTCACCCGGTGATACATTATTCGCCGAGTTAACAAAGATAAACGACGAAGAAAGGCGAACGCGAAAGACGAAGAGATAGGGGGAAGAAGCAGCTCGTCGAGTGACCTCATGATCCACATTCGCGGAAAACGTTTCGACGTAGCGAAGAGCAACCCCACAGCTCGTCGTCCGGTTAAATATACATCGATGGAGAGCACGCCGCGGGATGTGGTTCTTTCGAGAATGGTAACGGACCAAATAATAGAAGCCGCGATGATAAATAACAATGCTGGTGGCGTTCTATCAGTTGCTCGACTTTTCAGCCCTCCAAGGCTATTGCAGTTTTTCGAAAACAAAACCGAGGTTTATTCCATAACTGGACGATCGCTGGAGTTTCACAATTTTTGGAAAACATCGGTTCGTTTGAAACATTTTCTCGGCATCGATGTTTGATTTCTAAAATTAATAGCACATACTGATGCAAAATATAATATCACGCGCGTGACAGTATTGGCGTGATTTCCTTTCGTGAGAATATTTAAGGATTAACGGATGTTGAAAGGATGTAATAAATACAAAGCTTCGTAGCTGGCATTTTATAACTAACCATTGACCACCGAGGCAACGAAAAAAGTTTATGTATAAAATTCTTCGAGTCGTAAGCCATTTAGATTTACGCTGGAAATAGCGTTAATGGTGTGTCGCATAATTGGTGCTTCGTAATCGTTAATTTCGTGTATCGGAGGTAATTCTGGACGCTGAAGTTGTAAAGTTGAAATTGAAGTTTGTTGGAAATTTTGGATGGCGTGTCTCGTGTTTCGAATAGAATTTGTGGAATATTGGGGATGAGTTGGTATTATAAGTTAAAGGATTAATCCTACTATGGAATTAATTCTACAACGAGGTTAATTCCGCAACCTTTTACTTTCAAGGGAATGTTATTTTCTAAAAATGTAAAATTCCGCTGGAACCTACCTTCTAAGACTAAAGACCGAGGCTCGACTCCAACCGACTATCAACCAACAATTTCTGATTAAAAAGAGAAACAAATTCGCTTCGATCGATCTGGAAAAACAAAAACGAACCGAGAAATGCCAAGCGTCGGAACAGTTTCAAATATCCTCCGTTCAATTTCCCGGTGTACGATTTCGTGCGAGGCTTTCCCGTTTATTCGTCGAATCCGAAATATTTAAACGGTTGTTTCCGCCGGCGGAGAAACGGCGAACGGCGTACGCGCCGCGAAAAGAAAATGAAGGAATTAAGAATTAACACGATGGAAAGACGGTACAGCGGAGAAAGTCTGTAGAAAATTGCCAGTCTGTTCTACCCGCCTCGAGGAACCTGCGATTTGTTTGCGAAACGAGCGAGCATTCTGAGCCCGCCAACCCTCTCTCTCTCTCTCTCTGTTATCCTGAACGAAGCACAGGGTGCTCTCCGAGTGGGTGCCACCGAATCGACGAAGGGTGGTTGTTGGAAGTTTCAATGAAGGTGGGAGGTGAGGGGGGCGCCCTGATGAAAAATTCGTACGCTACCTCAGGAATTTGTTTTGGCAAGCCTGTCTTAGGATCCTAATATCTGATTCAGGATCATTTGTCTAGGAATGAAGGTAGAGGCAGGGGCCGGTAAAAGTAAATTGGTCTGAGAAGTGAATTTTTACTTGTATCGTATAACATGTTTTAGAGATGAGGATTTGATTAAGAAAGGCTATGAAGGCTTCGAGGGACGAAGAGCGGATTTTTCTTGGATCGTGAAGAGTGAGTAATATTCCAGAGAATGACGATGTGAAACGTGAATCGAGAGATTCTGAAGATTTAGGAACATCAAAGCGTATCAATCGTGAATTCTGAACTAAGAATTTCCAACTACCAAAGAATAGTACTCGTATTCAATTTTTATTCTCCTAGCTTTCCAAATGTAATCTCCCAATTCTCCAATAAAGAATTATCACAACGCTGTCATTCTCTTAATATCCAGATTCACCCCGTAAAACCGATAGAAGAATCAGAAGAATCGCGAATTGAGAATTTCTAAAACCCTAATACAGGCAAAAAGTGAAAAACCCCGTAAAGTAATTTCCGAGCACCCTTCAAGCTAAAACCAAGCCCCGCCAACTAGAGTTTAGTGGAGATACTCACCATACAACTTCATCTCCATAAATCTGGCAAAAATATCACGGAGGAAACAGGAAGAACAAGGAAGGTGGCGGTATTTCGTCGGAAAAAGAAGCCTGCCTGTCCAACTTTGCATTTCGCTTAGCACTCTGATCGCGGAAATAGCATCGGGGACGTAAAAGAGAGCGAAAAGGCCCCGCGCAGTTAGGCAGAAAGAGAAAAACGAGCTGGGCGGAAACAGGCCGAGAAGACTGATTATTCTGGCTGCAGAAGAGTTCGTCTGGCTGCCTAGCCACTCCATCATTTTGACGGCCGCGGATCCCTCTCGTAATATTGTCCAATGAACGCGCTCCTTTATCCTCAACGAATGAGGTAGCAGCATTAAAAGCGAAAACGTGGGAAAGGGACGGTTGACTGCCGAAAAACAGGCTGGCGATGGAATCCAGGAATCCTTTGGTGGCCTCGCGGAGAGAGAAAAAAGCCGGAAGTCGATGGAATTGCACGTGAACGAAGTCGATGATCCGACGATAGTCCTCTTAAGGATACGGATCTTCGGTTTCGAACGTTCGCTACGAAGCCTCGATGATGCTTTGCTTCCTGCGAGCTTAAGGTGTCTTTCCTGACTTCTTTATTTTTCTTTTCTTAGTTAGTTTAGTTAATAGCAACGCAGTTAGCTTCGTTTTCCTTTATTTTGAATGCAAACGAATGTTTGTGTTTCTCCGAAGTCAAAGTTACATCGTAGGTATAGTTAAGGTTACTTAAATATAGCAGTAAGTATAGATATACTTCCAAGTAGCAGTTATACGGGGAATATTTGCCAATTTGTTAACAATCAGTCGTTCTAACGCCATATCAGATATCGTCGCTATCGCCAATCCAACACCAACGTAAAGAATCTGTTCTGTATTCAGAGGTAGGATCACAATAGCTATTATTTTATTCTTTGGATAAATCTATCACACCGTTCTGAGCCGAAAAACCTTTATCGCACTTTCTTACGTGGACTAGGGGTAAAAACAAAAGAACATCTAAAACCTACCCGATTAAATCTATCGATTATATCTAGAACTATATTCTAGTTAGTGTTTATTGTAACTATTGCATTTGCATATGAATAGCGAGCACGAACTTACGTTGTCATTTTCAACAGTATCCACCTCACGTCCACTTTCAGCCATGTAGATATAGGAACTTGATAGATATAAAATCATAACCTTAACTCCCGATACAAAAATCGATCAAATAGACGTACGACGGTTGGATCGAATATGGTTGTCACGTCCCGCGATCCGTGGCGAAAGTCAAATTTATGAATTGTCCTAAACCGAGATAAATCAAAACGTTTATTTGTAACCGTGTTTACAGTATTTGAAGTGAAAGGCAATTAAAGCCGCTAAAAGTCATATTCTGCTAGACTCATCTAACTATGTTTTCATATTATGTATTTATAACGATATTATGATAATTTAAATTGTAAATCAAAGTCAGCAGTTGAACAAACGTTGGGGATCTTCCCAAACATTTTCAAAAGAATGACACCGACGTTTTTTCATCTCCGACGGATAAAAATGTAGCGAAAATGTAGTCAGCGATGAGAATATTTGCCGTTCGGTTATCGAGGAGAATTAATAACCGTTATTAATTATAATATTATAGATAATATTATAGACTATATTATAATATTATAATATTATTTATATAATATATAGACTAACATTATAATATTATAACATAATAATATTATAATATAATATAATAACATAACAATATAATATTATAACATTATAATAACGTTATAATATTATAGACTAACTATTCGTTCTATCGAAGAGTCAGCTATCATATTGCCTATCGAGGAATTAGCTACCATATCGTCTACGGAAGGATCATCATTTGTCAACTAAAGAATCACCATACTGTCAACCGAAGAATTTCATAGTCATCAGCCAATTGTCAATATTGAAACCGTATTGCCAGTATTCTCGCACATAGCAGGTTAGCCGAAAGTGGAGTTTATTGTCAGTTGCATTAAGACCCCAGTTAACGCTACCTTCTCATCGGAGATCAAATAGAACGTTAACAATGGCCGTCGGAATTCTTTAATTGGGTACGCAATCACGATTCCATTTAGGCGAACGGCGTTTAGCTTCTCGTTTCACGATTTTAATCGCACGAGCAGCAAGCGATGTGCATCATCGTTTCTCGCGTTTCAGGTTGGCTACGTGAGAAATCCAAACACCAGTCCCCGTTCTTTCAGCCAGTCGGGTTCCATTTTCCGGCCGCAACTCGTTCGCGTTATCCATTTTACTCATATTTCATCCCCCGGCAACGTCGAAATGGGGCGAAAAAAAAAAGAAAAGAAATATCAAACGAGTATCTCGCCTCGTGTTGCCGTCCTTTCACCCCGGCGACAGCTCTCGTCTTTTCACGAGATCGCAAGAATCACTTCCTTTTTATCACCTTTTACTCTGTATAATACTTTATACACTGTATTGGTACTGATTATAAATTGTTCTCAGGAAGTTGCTACCGAAGAAATTTGTTGCGGGGAATTAAGATGGAGAGATATGTAAATTGTATTTTTAAATTACGACGATGATGATTCAGTGACGATAGCGATGTGGTAATATGTATAGCGATAGTATTTCCAATATAATCGTGTAATACAAATTTTGGATGTATTTTAAGAACCCTATGCTATTTGATTGTTTGGGCCAATTATTGATATTTTGTTAAATATTTGGATCAGTTATAGCTATACATTTGTTTCATACATTACTATTTGCTTGGTTGGGCTGTTTATTATTATACAAATATCAGCATCATTCACTCTACGTTATTTAATTACCTTTTCCCAGCCCACATAAAACAGTCGGTCTTCCAACTGGCAGAACAGCCATGGCGAACAGCCGTCATTTTCCATAAACACGATATCTGCACGCGTATTTCGTCGATCGATACGCCGGATACAAGTTTGCCACATTGTTACTCCGAATTCCGTCTGAAATGCCAAGGAGCCACGTGGAAACGCCGAGGAAGGGGTTGGAGGGTGGTTATGCCGCCAAGATGGCGTAATATTTTTAATGGAGGGTGTCTTGGGTGATCTACGACGCGCTGCATTGTCTCTGCGAGACACCTCGCGCATTCTTCTCATCCTCTACCTTTTCTCCCGCCCTTTTCCACCGCCAGTCGCTCCTTTTTCTATTTCTGGATGTATTTTCTGGAAATCTTTCGGGATCTTGGAATTTTTGGATGTTCCTGGTAGTAGTTGCAATATTCGGCAATATTTTGCGAAAGTTACGACTTCTGACATTCCTTGAATGGTTAGTGAAAATTGCGAGTGCTTGGAATTTTTGGTCGTGTTCAATTTCAAGAGTTTGCAGTTTCTGATATTTTATGGAGGTTGAAGGATACCTTTGAAACGTTGTAAAAGTAAACTGACGTTGAAAGTGTAATTCAACTAGTATGCTCAACTAGTATCATTAGGCCACAGCTGACTGCGATGAAGCGAGTTTCTGTTGAGTTGCTTAACTCTTTCCTATTCTATATTTCACAAGATTTTATTTGCCATTATTGTCATATTTGTTATTAATAGGAATAAAAATGTTTTTATAAACCTAAGCCAGCGGTGAGAATATTTATCGCTATTTTGTGACGTGGTATTATACGGTTTAAGACGTCCGTTGCAAGTTTTCCTCGCAAACCAGCAAGTGTTAAAGGCTAACGTTGTCGTCAACGCGTACACAGGCATGGTACTGACGTAAGTTGGGCATTGTTTTCAACGTCAACAAGGAAACGGCTTGCTCGCGTGTTCATGCACTGAATAATTGATACCAGACTATAAACTGTCCTGTCATTCTGTACGATATCTTAGAACGTGCTGAATTTTGCCTTCGACTAAATTTTTATCTTCCATGCTCGCACTACGAAGCTGAAAATACCGTTGCTTATCTTCTTTGAACTTTCATCGGTCCATCAATTCCAAATAAAGTCATCAGAATATTCTCTTTTCGCCATAAAGATCACTAAATCCGCTCGTCAGTTTCTGGTTTTTCCTTTACGCATCGAATTTCCTTCTCGACGCCGTCAGGTTCGGAAACTTTCGCGTCCATTTTTGCTCGTGGTTAAAAGGAATAAGAGAGAGAGAGAGAGAGAGAGAGAGAGAGAGAGAGAGAAGAGGTCAGAGGAACCGCGGCCGGTGTAAGGTAGAATTATGTCACGGCTTTACGCGGGACACTTTTTATGGGGCTTCGTAAAGGCCGGCGAAACTTTCCTTCTCGGTAAAACCATTAGCCAGGCCCGTATATTCTCGTCACAAAGGCGAGCCGGTCCTCCGCCTCTCTCAGGCTATTGGAAACAGGTGTCTAAGCCGTGTCGCGAGGAAAGAATCCCCTGTGTCGTGTGGCGATGCGTCAACCGAGTGTCATTCTTTGTGCACAGCCTCGCTGGGATCTTGATTAAAACGAGGAAACGCGAGCAGTCTGTGGTGTGAGTTTAATTATGGCAGAGGCGAGGTGGAAATATTTATAAATAGCGCGTACTTATGCTTATTTAATGGTTATAAATAAGGGGCGAGGGGAAACTAGTATTTCGTAGTTACTGTTTACTTCAGTATTTAATACTTGTTATTTACTATTTGATACTTAGTATCTACTACCTGCTAGGCATTTGGTGCTTAGTAGTTAGGACATGGTACTAATATTACGTTAATGTACTGACGCGAAATAAGCCAACTACCACGACATGGCAGTGTCTTGCCATGAAAAGACTAGCTAAATCTGTCGCTATTATATAACGACACCAACTAAAAAAGATGCGCATAAAATCCCACGAAATTTTCTGAATACCCACTCTGAATTTCCGAATCTTCCAAACTGTAATTCAATTTATGAACATTTATATCAAGGCGACGCCAATACAACGTATATAATAATGTTGGAGAATCGGATCGATACAACTTGGAGATATCCCGATCTCCGATAACTTATTAATTCATTTTCAACCTGAAGAAAGCAAGATGGTGAGAAACATCCGTTGAGACGAGAGCCTGTAAATTAATTACTATAGAATGCAAGGGTGCTTTGTCGCACGGTGTCTTTATTAAACGAGTTCAGAGGCGAGCTTCGCTCGCGCCTCTTTTACTTAACCGACATATTAGCCCCAGGGGCGGTCAATGTATTAACCGTGCCCCACGTAATTCTTTTCTCTAGCGCCAACCAACGAAATCCCCTCGTTTCACGCTTTTGTTTATGCAACAAGGGGCCACGAGACTTGATATTGTAGAGATTACATGTTCCACTCGCCCGTAGAGACTTAACAGGGAATTTGTGGTGCTGCTCGCTGAAATATGTACAGGATGTACTAAAACTATGCGCTTTTTTAAAGCCACTCTTAAGTCTTGTATGTACTTGTAATTATACGATGAAGCTTGCAATACTTATATTCGAACTGTTTTACCATACTCGAATACGTATAGTAAGCAAATTTTAAGGAAAAATTTTTGTTAAGAAGACAATGGTATAAAAATGGTAGAAACGTAGATATGATATTAACATCCACATCCAAGTATCTAGTTTCGAAGTACCAGTATACTGTATTAAGTACATAATTTTTAAACTAAATTACATTCTGTTAAAAATAAGCAATAGAGTTCACATAATTTCGAATGCGCAGTGTAGGGAAAGCCAATCGCAGTTTCCTATTTACAATACACGTACGAAACAAATACCTGCTTTCTAAAAATCACGGGCCACCGGAAATTCAGAATGAAATACCGCCGATGGTTCGGCATTCCGGCGAGTTCCTTGCACACGCCTTGGACAAGTCCGTTGCTTTATTCTTTCGATGCACTTTATGTGGCTAAAATACTTCGCATTCGCGGAAATTTCCGCTCGAACGACACCGGGAAAAGTGGTTTCCAGAAATTCTCCGGCGTCTGTCCACGCGTGACTGCGTTTAATTTCGAGCTTCGTTCGGGGAATAAACGACCACCTGATCGAACCTCCGACTGCATCATAGAGAATCGATCGCAGAGAAACCGTGGGAATTTTCTTCAATTGTTTTCGACCAACGAATTCCACGATTCTACGAAAAAGTGTATTATATTTCGCGCATGGAGTAATTTTCGAAATGATTTATACTAAAATCGAACGTCGACTTCGTTCTTGAAGATTCCTGAGAACGTAGTATAGAATAAATATTGCATAAATTACGTTGTTTCGCGTGATCTTAACATTGTTATTAATTTACTAATATTGGTCACTATACAAAAGGAGTGTGGCCTTTGAATCAGGACCACACGTAGAGGATCATCTTGACTTCTGAGAGCTTAAAGCGAATATCAAACTTCGACAAAGTGAAATTTCATGTGCACCGACCCAATAACGAACAAGCCTCTAAAATACACCTTGATTTTCACCTGAATCTGACAAAATTCGCAAAAATCGCTACCGGCGAATCTTCCTGTAGCTTCAAGAATTTCCTGTTTCGACGGAGACAGATGCAAATCGAGTTCCGTAAAGGGCCGGACGAAGAAGGTCTGATTTTCTTCCCGCGCAGCCGCCCCCGTAAAGGGTCGAATGATTTCTCGCTGAGCATCCTCGTGACAAACGACGCCGAGGAAAGCAATCGCCGTGAAAGCCTCGCTTGCATGCACGTGCGGTTCTTGATGTTGGCCAGCTTGTACAACATGGCTTGACCAGCGTGTTTCATGGCCCTCGTGAAAGGAAACGTTCCAGAAGCTCTGACGCTCTGCCGATCGTTGTGGGTTTGTAAGAATTTTATAAAGACACGTAGACAGGACGTAATTGGGGTTACAAGGATGTATAATCCACCAACTGGATTAATAGTGTAGTATCGAAAAATATGCTAATAATAATTTATTTATAAATATGGATGGTATAGATGTTGATTAAACGGAAGAACGATGGTTGTTTAACGTGAACTAGTCACAATAACGTACTATGCTTTTGACAACTCGGAAGTTAATTTGCAACTCTCGTCAAAACTGACCCAACGCTCTCTCTCTCTCTCTCTCACGCGGACCATACTCTCTCGACAACGCAACTCGCACTCTCTGATTTCTCCACTGACACTGCTGTGAATATGTCTCTCTGCCTTGCCATCCCTTTTGTCCCTCTTTCCTAGTCTCTCCACGCACGTGGTACGCAACTGTTCGTGGCCAGGATCACGTAGGCCTTTTTTCTACGAAATTATTCAACCGAAGGCCCGACGACACATTGATGGGCCTATCGGCACCTCGGCTCGCGACAATATTTATGGTTTACCCCATATCCTCTAGGCCTTTTGTCCACGATACTACAATAGGATATTTTGTTTGATGTTCGTTATCAGACTCTGAGAAGATGGAATGTGTAGTTTGGTTTGGGAGTTGGGAATAGCAAAAATTACGAAAGATTTGTTTCTTCGTGTGCTTTTTCTAGATCGATGACGAGTTAGAGAAGCAAAAATTGTCAAAGAATTAACAGTTTCTAACATTCTACGTAATTTGTGTTCATCGATAATCATTTACTTCATAGAGAACAAATTTAAAGTCTCACGCGAAAACACCTCGTCAGGAAAGAAGGAAAAACATATAACAAGTCGATAGAATCGGAGAATATTCCAATACTAGTTTTCGATGTCCACAAAAAAAAAAGAAAAAAAAGAAAAAAAAAAGGAAAGAGTAACGCAGAAGTTGTTCGCCCTCGAAACTTCGCCTATAACCTACTTCCACGCGATTTATGATTCAACGATGCCTGAAACTTATCATCTCCTCAACAAGACTATAAATCTATACGAGAATGTAGGTAGGTATTTTTGAAAAATCGAGAAGTTGTCATTCGATGAGAAATTTCAGGGTTGATCTATCTGGTCGATCGGTCGAGCCACGATCGAAAACGTAGTTATTATTAATAAGCAGCCAGGATAAATTGTGGCATAGGGGATGTCCCGAGTTTCTCGATGACACGCAGTCCCCAGGCGAAGTTGCCGGGAGTTGTCAAACTGTTCTTTCCTCCCCAATGATCCGGCAACTTGCTGGAAACGGACACCGATTCCGAGGGGAATGGCAGGTTTAGCGATCAGCTGAGTAGACAAGTGACAAATAAGGATAATGGCTCTTGTATATGCAGGTACAGGTACATTGACTCATCCAAGTATTTGGACACTTACATTGAACATTTTCCATATACATATATTAAATGATACTAGCTAGAGATCTTAAACATTTCTTTCTTACGCCTTCTTTCCTCAATAGTAGGTATATCGTAGTTTCCAATACTAAATACTGATATTAATTATCACATAGTAAATGTAAAGTAATTTCATATTAGGTAATCAATTTTTCATGCTACACACAACTAGAAAAAGCCAAATAAATAAAAATATATGGAGTTTCAAATTCTAATAGTTTCTACATTAAAAAAGTTACTTAATCCAAGAAATTATTTCATAGGGATAATTATACAATAATATTCCAGAAGTTTCTTTTATACAGAAAGCTCTCAACTAACTCACTAACACGATAAAAAAAGTTTGTACTGTTCTGCAACTATTTTATTAAATTTCCCAGATATTCGTCGTGAGATCTATCTTCAAATTTGCCAAATTTCAAATTCTCTTTGTATTATAAATATTTATATCAGGGTATATTCGATGTATCTTCGTAAACCACCATATTCTTTTTCCGTCCTAAGATGTATTAAAACTATTCTTGATTAAAAAAGAAAAACGGAGGACAGAGACGGGAGAAAAGAGGAAAGCTCGTATTTCCGCGGCCGTACGGCGGCGAAGAAAACTTTCGTAATTAATAAGTAATTTCCTCGCTTTATGGCGGAGAGAAAACTGTCATAAAAAGTTGGCCCGCTCGTTTCTTTCTCCCCGTGGCAAAAACAATACAAATAAATATCGAGGATATCGGCGCCGTATTTCATCGCCAACTAATTCCCCGCGATCCTCCCTGCCAGATACGCTTCTTCAAACGTGTGAATGCTATCGATTACCGGGCACGTAATTAATTTCGTTTCCTAGATTGCGATTTTTCTGTTTGAAAGTTAAGGCGTTGAAAAACAGTCGAAAGTCACGTTTGCGGTATATACAGAGTGTCATATAATTGCCGATATAGCCAATCAAATTTCTAGGTGAAAAAGCGAATAAAAGATTTGGACGAATATTTGCCCATTTTGAAAGTTCGTTCCTGAGAAAAAAATCAGTGAAAAATTTCTGTGCATTTAACTGTTTTTTTCATAAGAAATTTCAATAATTATCCATATGTAATTTTATGTAAGCGATAATTAATGGGCAAAATTAATACACATTAAAACGAAACGTAAAACATTTATAATTGTTTGATTAATAATTTTATTAATCCCGAGTCAGAGGAAAATAGAAATGGCAATTAAAATACGAGAATATAAACTCTTTCTGGTACAAGCAATTTAGTCCACTTTAAACATTATAAAAATAACATCGATTAAAAATAAATACTGTTTTATTGATCGACGAAATATTTGTGAATTAACATTCAACAAACAAATGCAAACGAGACTTCATCGATATCCACCGAAAACCAGCTAATTTATTCGAATTTTGAACCTTCGTCCTATCTAGGCCCGCGCGACTGACAAATGATACGCTTACACTACTTGATTAATGCTTCCTTCATTCAAAACAATTGAAAGGCCCGTAACAAAATCAATTCGTATAAAGTTTTTCGATTTTTTTTTTTTTTTTTTTACATAACGGTGCGTTTTAATAGGTTCGAGTGAAATTCACAAAACGACGGAACACGAAATGACGGAAAGTAAACGATTTATACTACTGAAAAATTGCAAGTTCCACGTTCTACGCTTATTATATTTTCCTGCAAAAAGATAAAAATCGGCAAGAGTTATTTTCGTCACGAACCCTTCAAATATTTATCAATCTGCAAATATGAAACCACAGGTGACTGATTTTCAAAAATGACACGATACGACTGTCCACTGTCGGAAAAATCGTTGGGAAATCGGAAAGTTTCGGTACGAACGAAACAAACCGATGCGAAACAATGGAGGAGGCGAGGCTTTCGCATGTTGCAAGTGGATTTGTTTTCCATGGCACACGTGTATACAGGAAAATCGAGCTCGTAGAGAAGTACAATTGACGCGGCTGACTGTTTGAACCTGCAAATTCAAGAGTAGCTGAAGTGGGGAATTTTATTACCGGTAACAAATCGAAAGAAAGAAACGAAAGGACAAAAGAACCGGAGAAAAACACCGGAGTTTGGTTTACATTCGACGAATAGCTCGCACAGCAACTGACATATCGAGCATTTCCTTTTTTTCCCCACGTCTTTTATATCTCGTTTCCGTTCTTTTAACGTAAAAGAGAGAACTGAAAGGTACGATTTACTTTCAAAACTGATTCCGTTGGAGGGTTTTCATGCAAGTAATTATTTCGGAATTTTAGAGTTTCGTCGAAGATCGTTGTCAAGTTGAATGTCTGACACGACATCTGACAATTTATTCTGTTAAAAATTAAATTCCGTTAATTTTCAAATTATTTCCCGAGTATCCACGAATATCATCAAACCAACGAAATCTTTGAAAAAATCAGCAAAAATCTCTTCGCGTTTGATAGAAACCTTCCCAGTGGAGTAAGATACTAAATTATAGCGAATAGCCAAGGATCCATGACCACAGTGTGTCCAGTAAAAGGATGACAGAGGCAGAGAGAAAGAGGGATGTGTGTAAGAGACACCTGACACTTGCAAAGACAATGTCCGTTGGACCGAGAATAGAGCGGAAACAGAATCAACAAGATGGAGTCCGTTGCCCTAGGGATTGTTCATAAATTATGGACGCGTTAATTGTAATGGAGTTCCCAAACCGGACTGTTTATTGACTTCGCGCCGTTGATGAACCTTTGTACCATGTATTTTGCCGGGAATTTCGAATATCGTGCGACGATGTTTCACAAGTTTAATTTACATCGTATTTCGCGAATTAAAGAGAATTATTTCTAAGAAATAAAATACTGCCTTTCGGATTGAATTCGTTCACCGAATATTCTTATGCCTTTTGTCGAGAATGTTGCGCATCTTGCGCTGTTATTTTAGCAGTTTCATTTCTATCATATTTTGCGGATCAAAGAAGAAGTTAATATTTCAAGATTGCTAGTTTCTTCGGGGTTTCTTTGAAGATACTTCGCAGAAAGTTACGTGTGTAGATACTTTCTTCGTCCATTACACACAACATGCAACCACAATCACAGAGAACCGAAAGTCTATTTGTAAATCGAAATGGACGCTCATTGCGCCGAAGAACGTAGCCCAAAACCTGATCAAATAATGTACCTACGTAGGAAAGAAAACTTTTCGAAAAAGGATTCAACGATTCTCGAGTCATAAGGTAATAATAGATAAGAAACAAACGCGCACAGACGTTGCGTCTGATAGCATACGCGACATGCTCGCGCCTAAATTCTAGCCACGATCTCTACCTGCTGGTGCCTAATGATAAAACTAGAAACATTGTTTACGAAGAGGACCTCGGATAAAACGGCTTTCGTATTCTTTGATACAGGTATGGCGACAACAGCATAAGCATTTCAAATGCGCCGATGTTCTGTACCTTAGATGCATTAAAAGTTTAAAAAAACGGTCAATACCGGTTATTTTAAACGCTGTCCTCGGCTAAAAATGTATGTAACGCAAATGGTGCAATCGGCGCGGGCGGAACCGCGGGCGCAACTAGTATTATATACAACGAAACGACATGTTTCAGAATTACTATTATTACCACGGTCGTTATTAAATTCAGAATGAATTTATTTGCGCAGAAAATGTGAGAACAGTGTATCTGTTTCGATTTCGATAATATTGAAATTGTTTGTGGGTCGAGTTCATGCTTCGATTATCGATATCTTCGCTGGTGTATCTCCCCGGAAGCGCATAATCGAAGCTTTATGCGACAATGTCGGACCAGGATCTCCTCTCAAAGGCTGCGAACGCGTTTTCGAGATTCAAATTGCCCCTCCGCCTACCCCTACATCCCTCGAACGATATTACTCGATGAACGTGATTAATTAACGTGTCTGATTCGTACGGTGTAAAAGGGATCTGGGAGAATTTTACGTGGTCGTGAGAACTACGATAGCAGTAAAAAAGAATTTATGGCGACTGGGAAATTGCTAGAATCTTATACGATAAATTTTGATCTCGATCGATTTCCCGATACTTTGCTTTGTTTTTCTCTTCCGTGTCACTCTTTGAGGGAGTATTATTTTTATAACAAATGATAGAAATCTTTATTCCTGCAGCTAATACAGAGACAGTTTTTAATTTGGGGTTAGGTTTTAAATAAACTTTAATTTGGGGATATAACTGGTTGATTTTTTAAATTATTTGCTAGATTATTTTGCTTATATTAGAAATTGCTTATCTTCAACGTTATTGTAGTCCTATATAGTGTAGAATTGGTAAAAAAAAATTCTATAGCGAAGGTACTCACCGCATTGTTGGTGTGCGTTTGATCGGTTTTGAGTTCTCTATGGTTGCTGAATTGAACGTAAACTGCCCTGCCACGGAGCTGAGCCATACACGAGGCATAGTAATTTACCATCGTCGCAGCAGCATTTTCATCCGCCATTTCCAGGAACGCCTGCAACAGAAAATCACCAGAATATGGTTAGAAAAATCTATTAAATCAGAAAAATTAACAAGGACGATCGCTTTTTTTTTATAAATAAGTGATTCGTTGCGACGATCTTTTGCCATCACGAAACATCATTTCCCAAACATTCTATAACACATTCCAAGCAAGAATCGCAGTTTGCAAATCTGAGACATCTTGAGAATGCCAGAACAGAAATAAGAAAAGGAATTCCACTTTCGTGGACGATTTCAATATGGTCGAAGGTAAAATCGGGAAAGGACGCGTTTTGAAATCCAAAAGGGAGGTTAGCTCGTCGCGCAATCCAAATATTAATGCAGAATTATCTCTGTAATTGAATTTCCGCGTATTCTCCGTCGATGTTACTTAATTTCCACGTGAAATTCCCTCCTGGTCACGGAATACAACTTAAATATTTGCCGGGAACAATAAAAACTACTTTGCAAGGCAATGAAACGTCAACATTTCGATTGCATCGTCGTTTAAATGTGTTTTTAATACGATAATGGGGCAGGAACGACTTCGAGTCAACGATCATACTGTTCTGATGAAAATCTTAACAAAATTGAGAAACAATAGCAACAATTACCTTGGAATATTTTAATATCATATTATTTCTACAATTTTACTAAAATTTCGGAAATTTTAACAACTGTATGTTGAACTCTGCCGACTTCAATGTAGATTACGTAAAAAATTATACCATAATTTTAATCTAGCGTGAAATAAAAATTCTAAAAGTAAAATTTAATTGAAATTAAATTAAAAGAATTTAGTTTTTAAGGCAAAATTCGTGATAATTTTGATGGAAAATGAATGTTGAAATTATAACGATGGATCAAAGGAAGAAATTCTGATATTGCACCGATAATTACGATACAATTAATAGAAGTGTAATGATTAATTGTAGAATGGATAGACTAATAATGGGAAATTTAATTGGGAGAGATGTTTATGCTAGGTAAATTGTTATTCATTCGAAACTCTATACCGCCTGTCCTGCGTACCATTTTGAACAGAATAATTAGATTTATTTATTTAGAGAAGATTGAAGTTTCCTATGTCTCGTCATGTACGAGATATCAAAAATATTCAAGAATTTATTTATAATGCATATCTTAAATACCTTTTAATCGTAGAAATGGGACAGAGTTTCTTTTCCATCGTACAAACGAAAGGAGTGGAATAGTCAGTAATATTTCAAGATCTGTATGAAATGCAAGTTGCAATATACCGCTTAAGTAACGTGAACGGAAAAAAAGTAGGCAAGTTGTAAATTCCCTTCATGGGGCAACTACCGAAGAAAGTATGTTTCTGAAAATGATAAATAATTAATTGCACTTCGTTGGCAGAAGTGCCTTAAGAGATATCGATTTCTCGTTAAAACGTCTCAAAGGACACTTTTTCATTCTTCTCTTTCCTCCACCTTTAAGCGTTCTATATTTTTTCCCTCGAAACGAGGCATTCTCCTTTGAGCTCGCTGGAAAATCGAGAACAAGGGATACTTTTTAGAAAGAAAGAAGAATAAAAAAAAAAAAAATTCGTGAAAAATTAATTTTTCCGTACAACCTACCCAGAGAAGCTTCCAAGAAGATATAAATTCGTTCTACTTGCCGCGGAATGTAAAAATTAATATGAGAATATTTATAAACAGAGAAAATAAATATAATAAAAATAATTCACGGTTAAATCGACAGATTTATACATCGAAAGATTATTGGAATAATTTTTAAGGAATTCCGTATAAATATCATATAGAAATTACATGAAATAGTAGACAAAAATTTTAATATCGAAGGTAAAATTTAAACTAAATATTGGTTAAAATTAAGATCGAAATTTAAATAGAAAATTAGCCGAGTTTAAAAACAAAATTGAAAATTAAATTAAAATAAAATTACATACAAACTGGTCCAAATTAACATTAAGATAATGTTACTTAAATATCGATAGACTTTTAAAGAATCCCATAATACTCCTCATAATACTCCTAAAACTCCCATTTTGCTTCTTTACTTATCTACACAAAAATATCTATATCCGAATATTCGATTCATCTTTCCAAAAATGTACTCACAAACCAACCTCCTCTATTAAGAAGCAAAAAAAAAAAAAAAGATCACTCTACCTCTCTATGCAATAATAATTTCTTTTGCCGTCCTTAAAAGAAAAGAAATGGAAAAGGAAGGAGGAAGAGAAGAAAAATCTGTCGAACGATCCAGAGAGCAAATTCGAGATTCCAGGTCGATTCGCGGAGGGAAAAGGGAGAAACAGCTATGTGCTTGGAAGGCATTTTTACATTTGCCTCGGAGCACAGCCGCCGCCATAATGGAATATCTGAAGTTCAGCTCGGGTAAACACACTTGGGACACGAGGAAATTCACCGGAAAAGAAGCAGGATGAAAAGGAAAACAGCCCGTTTTTCCTTTTCTTTTTTTTTCTTTTTTTTTTTAGGAAAACGGGACACACAACGAAAGCTTTCATTTCAATTACGCCATCCCATCAAAAACTATGAACAGCTTCGATTGTTAAAAGCATTTCTCTTCTTTCTCATTTTCTATTAATTCTTGCATTTCACTTGCGTTTGTACCTTTCTGTCCGTTTGTGAATATTTAGAATTTAATTATTTTATTCATTTCATATCTTATTTCGTTTAAGTAGAATCCAAAATATCTTTTTAACATAGTCCTGACATCCTGCTTTTGAGCACATAATAATACGAGATCGATGCGTAAATATTATTCAGTTATCAAACTTTAAATTACTAATTACAGGCTGGACATCTAATTTCGCACGCGAAGCTACTCCCTTTTTCCCTTCTTTCGTAATTCTTTGAAACTTTGAAATTTTATTTCGCTCTCGTTTTCCCTGTTTTCCTTTTTATTCCGTCCGTTCTCGGTTTCTCGACGTCTTTTTCCCCACATCCCTTATATTTTTCTTTCGCCAGGCTTTTGCTTCTCCTTGCCTGTCAGTCTACTTTTAATGAATTTCTAGTCTGAAAACTATATTATAAAGACAAGAGTGAAACGCTGCCCGTTCCTGACGATTCTCTGAATTTTCATATAATTCCTCGAAATAAATTCTTGTATCACTGACGTGACTATCTAAAAATGTATGTATTTAATACAAGAAAAGAAACGATACAAAATAAATAGTCGCTTACGAATCATAAACGTAGTTCTGTCCGGCTTGAGTCGCGGAAAAAGTTAAGAAATAAGAGATTAACAAAATATTTTCGAATGATCGAAAGAATGGCAGTCGCGTTTCACCGCGTTTACAAAGGGTGAACAGCTTGAAGAGGTTGAATACTTAAAGCGTACCAACCGGAATTTAATAAAGAGAATCCGCTGTTGAAGATCGACAACAGGAATGCGGGAATTATTTTATTATTACATTCTGTTGCGTTCTTGAAAAATATTCGTCGATTCGAAATGCGGTTCACGAACAAAGTCTCAAACATATGTATATATTTATGCTGCCAAGTAGGAATAAGAAAAAAAAAAAAAAACCAAAATCTCTCAAGGTCCGAAAGGGTGAATGAGATCGATAAATCGAAATTGAGTCTCAAACATTTTGATCACCAGAAACTTATTTTATGAGCGTTTGAATCATTGAATCAATGTTGAAAAAATTTCCGACCCTATTCTGCTTTAAGAAAAAAATGTTCGATTAATACGAATATTTTGTTGCCATTAACATTAATTGTATTACTCAATTTGTCCAATTATTCGTTGCATATGCAGAGAAATTATTTCATACAAAAGAATTCACGCAACAAAAGCGGCTCGACCGAGCTACAGTAACGTGGAACAGCTTCGCTCGTTCGCTTTAATTCTAACGCGCGATTCCCATTAAACGAGTCGCAAAATCCGATCAAAGAAAGTCCCGGGAACTTCCAACAACTGAAATTAACGACATCGAACTATTAAATTTCTGCAAACTCTCGCTGCGACTACGTAAACAGGGAAACGAGGCGAAGCGGAGGAGAGCGAAGGTGTTTTAGAGAAACACGGAATTGCAACGGGACGACGATCGCGCACAGGCCTCAGAAGGAAAACGAGACACTGGCATGATTGCTCTCTCCTCCATCGCAACTCGGATTTTCTCGAGAACCCGACGAAACGGCTCCGATTGTCTCGGTTAGGGTAATGCGAAATCTCGATCCTCGTTTTGCATCAGAATTTTCTCATTTTGAATCAGAAATGTAAAACACAAAGAAAAGAATCTTTCATCCCCTGTTTAAAAAAGGCTCCATTAGAAGTAAAAGATTTCCAACCACCTTTGAACCGTTTTCTTATCTAAAACTAAAAACCTCCCACTTCGTCATTCCCAAGACAAATCTGAAAATCCAACGCCCTTTCGAACATATCCGCATAATACCCCTGTCAACTAAAGACAAAAAAAAAAAAAAGGCAGAAATAGGGAAAGAAAAAAAAAAGAAGGAGAATTGTGAAAAGTCATAGAAGGGGCTTCGTTAGAGAGATTTCCGGATGCGGGAAAAACGAGGGTAAATCGAGTTTTGCGGGACGAACGATCATTCATTCGCATTTCCATGGGGTTAGTCATCGCCCTGCGAGAAGTACGACGGGGGAATAATATCGTCGGCAGTACGAGAACACCACCAGTCCTGAATTTAACCCCGTTAACTCCGTTTCGAGGCGCTAATGACGCATAGAGCCGCGCAATTGGGTTTTCGTTTGGAACGCGGGCCGAGCGCGCGGATTTCTCGCGAGGACTGGACACACGCTCGCGTGTCCTAATGTCGAACCGTACTCGGCAATTGTTACACCCGTGATTGCCGTGAAAATGATCTATTCACCTGGAAATGAACGCGCAGTCGGCCTCGAAAGTTCCGACGATTTGGTTGACACTTAACCTTCCTACGAATTTTTGTATTTCGATCTTGCTTGCCTTTTAACGTGTAAAAAGAATTTGTAACGTTCTCGATTGTGGTCAAGTTTCACAACAGGTCAATGTTTAAATGGCGAAGCCCGATTTTGAGTAAAATTAAAGCTTAATTTGCCATTTTTTGTTCAATCAAAAATACAATAAGGCGAAAAATAGATAAGACACCGTCTGAACCTAGCGAATAAATACCCAACGATAGCCAGCTCTTAATCGCCCCGGAATAACGACGTACTTTTGATTGAGAACAAAATTAACTCTTGATAAGATTCCTAATTTTCTATCCTTCGTATATTTAAAAAAAGCTCCTTAATAGCCCAAAAATAAAACAAGAAAGAAACTAAAAGATCCTCAATATAAATAAATATGCAACGTTAGCAAACTTGTAATTGCCCCAGCAGGGTGAACAACAGTTTCCCCGAAAATAAGTAAAACGCAGCGAATTTCAAGGAAACCACCGTGGAAGGGTAATACGTAGACGAGGTTACGACAATGGTCGCGTGTAAAGAGCCGTTTTCTCGATCTTAAGATCCCGTCCAGCCCAGACGAATCGTGATCCCTGGATTACCACGCGTAACCCACCCCCAATGGCGGCGGGGCAATCTTCTCTCGCTGCCTGTGTTCGCCCTATGTCGCCCATAAAGACGTTATTGGATCGAATTCCCGTGCCACGCCGTAAACAATCGCCCTGCTGGTGTGTTCTACACAGAATACAGCCTCTATGTCGTTCCGATGGACACGCGACATCGTCAATGGGACGACTCGGCCATTCTTGGCGCTTGGATAGTGGACGTTGCGAGATTTCAGAATTCTTCCAGATTTCTAATGGAAATAATTATGGAAACTACTGCGATTGGGTTTTGGAAATTTGTATAATGCTTAGAAAGTTGATTTGGAGCTTATCTGAAACGTTACTGTGAGAGATTTATGGGCTGTTTTAATACCAAAACTATTATGATTGGCTTTCGCTATTTCGTATAACGTTCAGTTCATTTGCAACTTCTTTGAAACGTTACTGTACCAAATTGAAGGGTTCCTTTAATATTGAAATCAGGATTTAAGGATTCTTTTTAAAATTTCGGAAACTCGTTGGCACTCGTGTCTCATAGCAGTGCCAATGAAATTTCGAAACGTTTTATGTAACACATACGATATGAACAGGAAAGTTTTCTACGATAAATATCCAAATACTTTCGTGAACCAATGTACGCTTCGATACAAGAAAGTTCGATATAATTTTCGCCTGGAGGCGAAAGAAAATTCGCGAGAAAAATAGAAAAGTGTAGTCTTGGGAATGTACAATCATCGGAAGAATGGGTGGCATGACGATAATCGTAGAGGCGTGGATATCCCTCGCGGTAACCAAGCCCATTACAAGGGTAGAGACCGCGTTTATGGCCTCGTAAATCAACTAGAGGGGGTGGCCATCGAGCGATTATTATTTTGTGGATACACCCGCCTCTCTGTCTCTCTCTCTCTCTCTCTCTCTCTCTCTCTCTTTCTTTGTACAGACGCTACCCGTGAGAAGTTAGGAATCACCTGGTTTAAGAGCTACTGTGAACCGTTAATCATTGTGGTTTATGAATTTTCGAACCAACCCCTTAGTATAAAATAGAAATTGTCCAAGGGTTTTTTTTAACAGAAAATCATCAAATTGCCTCGTAGCGCCTACCCGGTACTATTACCTCTGAACAACTTTAAATAATTCAGCAGAAAGATTCGGTTTTTAGCCACTAATAAAAATTACATAAACGTACGTAGCTTCGTCTCGCTTATGTTTTTAGCTTTGTCAGATACCCACTTTTCTTGCTAAGCTCTGTGAAATCATAGATTCGTGCTATTTTGGTATCCGTAATTTCGGTTGGAAAATAAGTCTCTGAAAGGAACTGTTACGCTTGCATTCAGATACTTTTGTCCCTATTCTCAATATTAACTTCGATAAACTGGCTAAATGTTTCATTCGCAATTACCAATTTAATACTCGAAGTAAACAACGCAAGAAACACTTCGCTCGGTTTATCAATAATTTTCCGTATCTGTGTCATTTTACCAATTCTAAAAATGTTGAAAAATTCACGCGCACCATAACGCTACGGAAAAATCGTACACGTAAAAATCATTTCAAACGAGACTCGACGTTTCCAGCGGATCTCTGATCCCTGCGAGTTCGTAGAATGGAAAAATGGAAGAATGGCAAATATAAGGACACGTGTAACACACCTACACGGTCTTATACACGTATACAAATGCGATGGAAGTTTCGCAGGACAGGTCGTCCCAAAGGATCAAGGAGAAAAGCCGCTTCTGTCCTCGAACGGAAACCAGCGGAAGAAGAAAGAGGGTCAAAAGAACAGGATCATCCTTCTCTTTTTCTCTCGCATTTCTCTGTTTTTCTTCCTGCCCATGCAGGAGAGAGTCTTCTTTTCTGGACGCTCGATCAAAATTTATTCACGCGCGGCAAAATTCTCCGCGGACTTCCGGGTCTCCCTCGGAAGCAGCGATATTTCTCGACACTGTCTCCCACCGTTCCTCCCGTGAAATATATTTTCTGATTCTTATATGGCGGGGCTGACGGTTTTATTACGATTGATCTTCTGCTTGGAGATTTTCTTTTACCTGTTTAGATGGATTTCTCTTAAACAATTTTTCGATCATTTACGAAGTTGTAATCCTTGATCGTTATTATCGTCCAAAGATACAGAGACACTCGTTCTACGTTTCTTTCTCCATACATTTTCCATCTTTGCGGAAAATTCACAATAACGAAATAAAAATATCTAATTGTCTACAAGTTTAAACGATACCCTGATCTAACAACACGTACGCAAATCTTAAATTCGTTATATCGCGTTAACAAGCACTGAATTCACGATATTAATTGACATATGTTAACTAATCCGAAATAACTATTTTATCAACAATCTTAATGAACAACCTAAACTACCACTCCACTTCATAAGTTCTGCTTCATTCATCTTTTATTTCAAATAAAAACTCTTCGTCGCTTGTCAAAAAAGCACCAAATATACCGTAAGGGTAATTACGAAACACCAAATTTCCAACGATCTTAAGCAACCACACCATAATTAGTCAACCCACTTCGCAAACTCAGTGCAACCCAGGCCGAGGCTCTACCAAATAAAAAGTATCGTCATCTTCAAACCCAAACCTGGGCCCCTCCGCCCCGTTCGTATTTCCGCGATTGATGAAAACCGTAAGCGTCCGGGTGGCAAACTACCCCCACCATACTCTCCACGAAGAGTAAGAAGCCGAGTTATTTCTGATTTAAATAAACTCGGAGGATCTCGTCTCGACGATTCGAACGAGGAGAGCCAAGGCTTGTTTGCTCGTCGACGGAGTCACAGGGGCTGATAGTGGGGGAGCCGGAGCATGAATGTAATTTATCCGGGCTATAAGGGATGCGAAACGACTACGTTTGAACTCCTCCATCCCCTTTACTGCGCCTCTTTCCTCCTCCATCTTTCCACCGTGCATCCCTCCAACTCCTTTTTTCTCCGTTTAAACGAGAAACGCTGCACACAGAGGGAAATATCAAGGGTTGGGCGGCCGTGGGGGTTGTTAAGGTAGAAGCTCCGGTGAATCAAAGAAATATTATATCATTAATACAGACCCCAGGGTGCAATGGCGCCGAGTGTCTGCGCCGAGTTTCTCTTACCCTCTCGCCCTTCTCGGACCAACCCCCTTTCAACTCCCCACCTGAGGGTCAAAAGAGGAAAAAGAGGTTTGGAATATATATCTTCATAATTTGACGCGGCTTATGTACCGAGCGTAACCATTGTTTACGGCTTATAGGCTCGCTAGATGGGGCTCGTGCTTTATGGCGTGTGCGAGGAATCGAAACAAACTCGTGGATAGAGAAATAGTATTTTTTTATAAGCTGTCGAAGAGTGTTCTTGACGCTCGCATTGCCTTTTTGCATTTTTGATGCTGTGGTTTGAAGAGTTGTCTGCTGTTTCTCGTCGCGACGATGGAAATATTTTTCTCTATAAAATTTTTCAATAAATCTATCCAACATTATTTCTCACAAATGAAACATAGAATTACCTAGTATTTAAAAAAATTGTAATCCACTAGCATCCGCATAGCCGTGCCAAGAATCTAGCAACCAAAATTCGAACGTGTTTAGACGACAACGAGCTTCAATTTTTATCCGAATTTATATTTTTTAATATTTGACAGCTGTTCTGCACCAAATTTTCACCGGAACCACTCATATTCGACCACTCTAAATTCTCTAGATCCTGATAAAAAATCAATAATAAGCAGAACGCGTTAAAAGTAATATAACAAAATGACAAAACAGAAAAAGAAATTCCGAAAAATTATAATAATAGACAAAGTTCGATCGATTGAGACATTAATATATACACTTTTATTTCCCTTTGGAATAAATTCGTTCAGTTTTCCTCGGTTTTCTCGATCGGAACGGGAGATCGGATTTTCACCCGAAAAATTAATAAACACCCGAAAGGCTAAGAGGATTACCTCGGTTTCGGTTAAAGCTCGTGTTTCCACGAGTCTACAATGACGCATGCACACGGCCGGTTCTCACGGCTGCAACAAAACTTGATATAAACCCCCCACCCTGTCCCTTCTGATGCATTATGGTTTTCGCCGGACGAAGCTGCTTATAATAAATCATTCGGACCTCCTGAATGTTACTTCCCTCCCGGAGTATGCCTCAAATGAACAAAAGGGATCTCGTGGTCGCGTGATTCAGCTCCGAATGATGAATCTACGTGTCTCGTCTCGTTTCCTTGAATAATAATTAGTCAGATGGTATTTAAAGACTCTCTTAATTTGACAACGATTAATTTCATTGAATTTTTCTTCCTCTCGCATTTATCTTTGCAGATGCAATTAGATTGTTCATTATTTAGATAGGTGAATCTTGATCTTCGAACTTTTATTGCCACTTAGGTCTTTACCATTATTCAACAGAGTTTTGTAAAAGAGCGACAAAGTTACAGACACAAAAGTACGTCGAACGTATTCAATGTGCAAGAACATACAAAATATCCAAATTAGGGCTACTAGCTGTTTAAAAAGGTCCAATTCGAGACAAAAGCTCCAGCTCCAGTGACCAAATACCACATTATAATAACCCTGCAACACATTCAGTTGCTCGCCAACTATCCCCTATTTTCCACCCAATGGCTATATATACATATATGTATATATGTATATAGAGAATACGCAACGAAGCAAACTATAGTTTGCTATACATTGCACGTTGGAGCGTTTTTCGTCCGAGCGGTTCGCGTAATAATCTTCCACGGTACCGGAAGCGAGGTTCCTGCAGGTTAAGCTCTGATATCCATGCATTCTCGAGGGACACGTGGCTGGCTCCATTGGTTCGATTAATTAATTAGCACCCATTATCGAGTTTCAAGAGCGAGTCGAGAGTCCGCGCTACGGCTCTGTGTGTTTTCCGTACCCTCGAGGAAGCAGACGGCTGAGCTGGTCCGGAAACGAGCCAGAACCTCGGGGAACATCCACGTTACGAACACATACTACGGTATAGGGCGAAATGATCGGTTAACATCTTTATTTATTTCTGAGCCTGCAAGTTATTTCGGAAATGAATGGCCAAATTCTGCTCCCCCTACCGGACAGAGATTCAAAGAATAGTATTTTATCCTCCGTAGCAGCGGCTCCGAAACTTTTCTGACCCGCGTACCACTTGGCGACCAATTTTCCTAAACTGTGCCCACCGGTATGAGAGAAACAGCGTAAACGCCAAGCAGTTGAAGCGCCGCCAACTCAGTAGGGCGAGTATGCTTGCTGTATTTTGCATTTTTCAATCTCTTTACCGCGCCCGTGAAACAATAATCACGAGAGATTCTAAAAACTAGGAAAAAATGTGGGTTGCGCGAACAAAACACCCTTCGGGTCAAAAGTTATGAGAATATTGATTGGAAAATTGCAATCAAAATCGCGAGTGAAATTATTTGCATCAAAAGGTTGAATAATATACGACAAAGTGCTAATCAATCGAGAATCGGTGAATGCATTGTCCGTAACAAGTATTTCGATCATCGTTTTGTAATTATCGCGAAACTTCCTCAATTCACGGTTTGGTAGATTCGGAATATTGAATCACCTAATGGTTGTTTCTGTTTCTCTGAACTCGGTGAATGGACTAATAGCGTTGCATCGTCTACCGAACTTTCAGCTAACAATTCCCTTCGATAACTTCTCGTTTTAGTCGCAAATTCATAGCTCGTGTATTTCAAAAAATCAATCACGGGCATCAATAAAATCTTCTGTTTATTTTAGTATATACGATTTTTAGATTTCACTCGAGTAAGACAGGAAATTTATTGAAAATAATAAAAACATAAATCATAAACGTAAGTGTACACGTTCCTTAGTTTACTCTGATAGGAACGATATCGCACATGTTGATTATACGCCATAGGTGGAGAAATTAATTAAACATTGAACAAAAGAAATGACAAGCCAATGAACAATTTCAGTTACGGAATAATACAATCTTTCTCTCTTTGTAATCATCATTAAATTGCTTCCCCGGAGCCAATATGCAATAATAAAATTGATGTTCCATCTGTCAAACGCCAAAATGAAACGTACTAATAATGGAGTGCAACTTGCTACTATTAACTTGTCATGAATTTATGCACCTCTAAAATTCACATTTTATCTATATGTTTGTCCACGAAAACAAATCCCTTGGTATATATAATGTAGAGAAGGGGGATAAATAGACGAAGCATACGTTACGAACGTATATATATATACGTACATATAAATTACAAGAAAAAATAAACATAAAATTTAGACGCGTGCACCCGTAGCAAGCGTATTAAAGGGCAGTATTACAGAGTGAATCATGGGGCTGACCAGATACGTCAATCCCCGAATGTACAGCGCTAGTATGGATAGCTACGCGATTTACGCGATTAAAGTAACCATATACCGTACACCGTTGTCCAGAACGGGGCAAATTGAAATTCCTCAGACTTTCAGATGTATATCTTAGTTACATAAGATATATATACCTACCTAACATAAAAAATCCGAGGTATTAGATGTATCTACCTAATGTAAAAAAAGAAACAGGTGTACACGACGAGGAATTTGTCGAGGAGGGTTCGAAAATCCAAGTAGCAACCCCAAACGGCTGCAAGTCGGGATGGAAAAGTTTGGCGGGTGAACTTTTCGCGAATAGATCGCGAGAGAAGTGAAAAACGTAACTAGCAACGGGGACAACGGGCGACACACACACACACACACACACACACACAATTCATCCCTTTGGGAGTAGTGAAAGAGGGAAAATACCGGCCCGCGGTTGGCCAATGGGAATCGAAGCCGCAGAAAAGCCCCTGTGAAAACTCTTGGCCGACCTCTCCGCCCGGTTACTTCCACCCTCGGAGCAACAACCCCCGACTTTCTGTAATTTCCTCTTTCTTTTCGTCTTCATCGCGGCTTCCCTCGTGGGGGAAAAAAGTCGCCTGCAAGCCGAAAAGCCGATCGCGTGCCTCTTTCGTCCCAGACTTTTCGGACTTTTCATGGGATGCTCGCTGCTGTGGGATGGGTCTGTGGTTTGTTTGGATATACTTTGGTTTGTAGGTATGTAGTATGGTTTTTTTGCGCGTATTATTAAGTTAGTTGCAGGATTAATGGATAATGTAATGGATATTGCCAGATATTTGATAAAAATTATCGAGTAATCTGATGGAATATATATGAATGGTTAAGGCTCGAAAATTCAGTTCGCGATTAATCTTAAATTAAAGTCAAATTTAGTAATTTTTTTAGCTTCGTACAGGTTTCCTAGTATGTACGCTATAATTTTATGAAGCTTGAAGAAATCGAAACTATTGCTGTCACTCGTAACAGTAGGAGGATACATTCATTACGGAATTTTCGTCTTTGATTTGTATGACGAAGCCCATAAAATAGCCATTATTTTAATATATTTTTACATCTTGATAAAACGATACTTTTAACTTACTGTATGTACATCTTTTTGATAATATAGCGATTGTACAATTTTTATACATTATTTCACTGTATAGTTCTTAATGGATTTACGACGAAACGTGCGGAGGGAATTGAAACGGATAATCAAAAAATTCCCTCGAATACGAAGGCACTCCACGATTTTCCATGAAGCTAGTTAAAGGGAATTCGAGTCCCTCGGGTATCTTCCGGCAAATCGGAACGCGGATAAAGTTCCCCTGCATTAGAAAAATTTGTTTCCGTTCGTTCTAATCAGACAGTGTTAGAAACCAGTAGATCAATTTTCAAAATGGATTTTCAACTCTCCAAAGTTGAGTAAAGTATATCGAAAAAGTTCAAAGTCCCAAATGACATTCCACCACGGTTTTATTTTATAACAGATTAACGCTACGTTGATAGATATTAATAACTAAATGTTATAATTATCATAGCAAACCAAAGTATCTCAGGACAAACAATCTTTTCTGTCTTCTTATTCGTTGAAAGAGTATGGCGCAGAAATTCTATGGCAAATTTAAAGATCTGTACTTGAAATTTATTAAAAAATGTCAAATTACATCAAATTATCTTAAATTGAGATTCGCAGTCGAGAGATTCATACCCTTTGCCTATGCTGTCTTTGACTTCACAGTCTCACCGTACGTTTCTACATCGGCTGTACGTGTTTGGCGGGGCAATCTCGACCAGGGGCCAACTTTTCAATTTTCCGTCGGTCGATTTCGTTGCACAGAGTAGCTGGGAACACGTGTGCCGTGTGATTCGTGTGTGAGCCTCGCTCAATTTCCTCGGTGACGAGCCGGTCGACTACCTGTAGACGAGCCGATTTATCACGGCCTATAATTGAACGGAAGCAATTTATTAATCGGCCTCGCGCGGCTATACGATCGATCCTACGCCACTGCGCGATTCTTTCATTCAAAAACTCTATTCCAAGAAGGTCCTGAATGCAGGTCCTGACCCAGTTTTCACGTTTTTATGCAAGCTTCAGCCAAGAGTTGTAGGTTAAGGGACTGAGGACGTGGACCTTTCTAGTTCTTTTTAATTACTTTAGAGTTCTCTACTTCTCCTTCTCTTCGGGAAATATTCGAATTGTTGTTTTATTTCCTCGTGTTATTTCGAGCAACATAATTTACGAGAAGAAAATAACATTCTGGGGATTTCTAAATTAAAAATGGATAAAAAAAGAATACAGGGGAGAAATGTTTCACCGTTAATGGAAGTTTGCACAGTGAACAGAGATAAAGAACTGACGCGAGCAAAAATGTTGGAAAATCTTGAATGAAACTGTCAATCAATTTTGAGCACATCAAGCAGACAGAGAGTAAACACATTGTACGATATACGAATAAAGCGCGATTGTTTTCCTGCGCAAACATTTTTAATTAAAGCAAAATTTGAGAATTTTTCTTCTGGATGCTTAAGTATATTTTTATATTTGTATTATAATAATAGTAATTATTCAAAAGTTTTCAATTATTCAATTCGATCCTTTTCTTTTTTTTTTTTACTGCAAGCCTCTGAAAATCCATTCAAACACCATAATGTTCCTGCCGGAAAATTTTTAATTAACGAAACTGAAACTAATTCGCAATCGACTCAATTCTCGAAACTACTCCGCGTGAGTTTATTTTTGGCGATCGTATCCGCTCCAAAGATCGACTTGTACGGCTTGACAAAATTATTTCCGGTTGACCGGACGAAAATTCACCACGACGCGACGAGTTAAACGACAGGATCAATGCCGAGGTTAGACCGAGCCAGGTCTTAAGCGAGTTACTTTAATCCAATAGCAAACAGGATGAGATCCGATTAAGCCGCGTTAGCCGGCTATTTCCAGCGATACCAACGCACCGGCGCGTCTTCATTTTGCCAACAGCTTCCTCCACCTCCGCGTTAACGTCGACGTTATAGCTACTAATTCGCACAATATCTGGCGAATGTTTCTAAAAATTAGAAGCTAACTCGCAAGTTAAATTGGTTGGACGAAAGTTCGTTGGTGTTTGTTGAGATTCCATTTATTGTATTCGATAGAACATTCTGACGAGTCTGTGGTTGAAAACCTTTTATCTACGTATACGAACAATAAGTTCATTTGCCTTTGCCATACTATAATAGTTACTTACCAGAACTAATAAAATTTCGCAAAGATACAATTCTTATTGTATAATCTGCCTCGCTAATTTATTAAAAGTTAATTAATATTTCCTCTTCAGAACCATTCTCATAATATAAATAATAGGACACGCTGAGACGATCCGTCTAATTAAGATCGAACGCGAGGAATTACGTCCACTTTTGCAGCGTCACAGACATCTGTCATTTCATAACCGACGCTCGACGAGTTCATTCAACTCGACGGTGAAGAAGTTCATTCACGTCTGGCTACTATTGCGATATTAGACATCTCTGAAGGGCCTTCTACCAACTTTACATCTAATTTACGTAGAATTATAGCCACAGAGTTAATCACCAATCTCTCTCCCTCTTTCTCTTTTTCTCTATATTTCTTAACGTAGGAAATAATTTCGGTGTAAAAGTAATTAACGGTCGAGGATGGATCATTTTCGTTCGTAATGAATAAATTCACTAATTATTCTAATAATCCTAATTTTCTAAATTGAAAAAAATATTTGCAAAAATTCTTATTTTTCAACTGAACTGTAAACTGATAAATTCTTCAACAAAAAAAAAAAAAAAAGGAAACATACTTTAAATACATTTTATTTGCAAATGTTATTATACATGTATTTGTAAATATATTTCCATCTATATAGAATTACCCCGGAAGAAAATAATTATAAAATTATATAAATAGGTAGCTAACAAAATTACAGATAGTGGATCTGTTAAATATCGTAGAAAAGTATAAATAACATGGTAGCGAGGGTAAGGAGGTCGCAAGAACGACGATGCCGCATAAAAAGCCATTAACCCGGCCGATTAACCGCATTAATCACCAATTAAACGTGACTCTTCCGGGTTAATGATCAACGATCGTGAGCAACTTCTTGCACAATGAGTTTTCAGATAAATTCGCCACGCAGCAGTGATGAAAGTGCTAAACAGCTGTATAATCCCGTAAAATCTCGATTCATTAGTTAGAGAGGAATAACCTTTTTTAGCGAATGCCAACGCGGATCGATTAGTGTATTAGAAAATACATGGTCCCACATGGTTTCCATAAGAAAATAGTTCCATATTTTCAACTTTCAAATGAGATTTCTAATTATATTTCCCGTCCATATTGACACATCATCTAACATTCATAAAATTCACGGAATTAAGCGCATGAAATTCTCAACCAGCTCGTAATTTCAAACTTACTTTCAAAATACGTTTTAACTTGAAACAATTTGATCGAGATCAAGATTTTTTTTTAGCAAGCGAGCGCATTAATTTAACTATCAGAATGTTCTTCTCAATACTGATAAAAATATTTTTGTAAGATCGTTATTAAATTTGACGATAATGGGAGAAATAGAAATCGTCGAGTTACAAAGATTACAAAATTCTGAAATAAAATTTCCTTAAAAACAACAGCTAAATTATTTTCCTAACTACAAAACCAATCTTAGAATCTCAAAGATCATCTTAATTAAAACTTTCTCGTGTCATCATAAAGAATCAACCAAACTTTTACGTCTCTTCTTCCATAAAACGCGAACTAGTTCAGAAACGGAAAAAAGAGAAAAGAAAAAAGAAGGAAAGAGAGAAATGGAAGAATCTGTCTGCTTCGACGTGAGATCGGTAAAAATGTTCATTTCCGCGGGAATTTCGTATGGCGGCCGGAAGTGACCCTGATAAACGGTATTAAACGTTCCAACGCGTGCTTTGAGAGGTCTGAAAACGGTTTTCAGTGCTTCCGCAGCGTGATTCCACGCTCTTATTTGAATTTTCAAGCCCCGGTTCTCTGATAACGACATTCTAAATTCTCCAAATCTCTTTGTACCGGAAGTAGTGGTCATCAAGCTCGATTACACATTGAATAAATTATCTCTCTGCGTCTGTATATCTTTTAAACATTTATTATGATCCTGAATGTAAAAATTGATATATCCTAATTTCTTTCCTTTATTGTAGCCGCGATTTCTGCTTCGGAAACATTATAATGCAATGGCCATTTTACGTTTTCTGGAAGATGCACCGCCAAGGGAGCACTATATTAAGCCGTTGCAATTCGTTCCAGTTTCTGACGGACGGAAATTAAGAAAAGAAAAACGCCCTGCTCCGATTGATTTCGTCGAGGATCGTTCCATAAGCTGGATTCTGAATTCCAACTGAACGTACCGATGTTACTGGTCTCAGCGGAAGAGAGAAATCTTTGATCTTAATTCGAGTATAAAACGGAACTTCTCATTCTCGAGTAAGAAACAATTATTTAGAAAGAGAGAAAATGATCGGGCAAAGAATTCTACTTCTAGAAAGGTAATTTGATCTTTCCATTTGACAAGGGGAATGAATGATCGGAAAAGCTACGTTGAAGGGATCGTAAAATTAATAGCGTTCCGTGGAAACGCTAAATAACAACGTCGAACGAATCCTCGCCTACACCCGCTGCTTTCAATTGCAACAAATCTCGTTATTCAGTTTTTCCTTTTGTCAAGGAAAATAATTAACAATTAGACACAGACCGTTGCTTAAGGCAATTACAGAATTAATAGCGTTCATGGTGGAATAATAAGTTCGGGATAGGGAACAATGTAGTTACAAAACAAAACCATCACAGGCCATAAACCTCCACTTTCGTCTCTTAAAACGAGCCTTAATCCTTCTCTCTGGCATACGAAAATCGCCTTAAGAACCGCACAAAGACGGATATAACAGAGTCGTAAAATACGACGGCACGATCTAATTCACGCCTCATAAAATTAAAAAAAAGAGAGAGAGAGAGAGAAAGAGAGAGAAGGAAAGAAAACGTTGGAGAAATAAAAAGAGAAGAGAATAGAGAAACAAAGAGAAGGAAACGGTCGCGCCTCATAAACCGTAATTCCCAGCAATACGAGAAGGAAAACGTGGACAAAACAGGAATTTCCTCGATTATACCGCCAGGACGTTGATTTCAAAACGAGTCTGCTGCGCGCGAAATTTAGAAAGATACACGCCGACATTTTTTTTTTAATTCCCATGATTTCACAGAATTCGTGACTTTTGTTACACGATATAGAATACGATATCAGACACGCAATAACATTTTCATTGGCGAAATAACACTTTGAGCATGAACATGTGTGACAACACTTTAAACTTGAGAAAGATGCCATACATGCCGACGAAATAAAATTTTCTTCGATATTATACACGAAACGTAACAAAGGGGAACCGTGTAATAATGCGATACAAGCCTGGCACGAAAATCCGGGAACAAAACCGAGCGTAAACAGCAAAATTCAGCAACTTGTTGAAAAATAAACGAGCGACTAATTACCAAAATGAAAAGCGTCCAGGAACACGGCACGCCTGCCTAAAGTATTCTTCTCATCCTGTGTCTTAAATAAACGTAAATCTAAAACGTCGAGTGTACAGCAAAGCTGTACAGCCTACTATTGAATTTATTAATCTCATTACGAAGTACAACGATGAGATTTAAAAAGGAAATTTTCGACGAAAGTTGTGGCGCAGCGAGTCCACCGCGTCGAGAAAGTGGACTTTTCAATTCGTTAATATTCGCTCCATTTCCAGTTGCTACTTCGTTGCTAAAAGAATAATAAATAAAGAAAGAAATAATAAGAGGGGAAAGAAGATCGAAGAAATATTTTTGTTGGACGGAAAGGAAGAACTTATGGGGATTGGAGAATGTCAGGGTAAGTAGGTCGTGAATCACAGAGGTATGGGGTTGATATTCAGATGAACGAGCTTGTTACACGCGATACACCGTGGAAATCGATAGGTGCACGCAGCCAGCCCACCCTGCCATGCAATTTTTCCTCACCCCTTTTTGCGTAATGGGAATTTAGTATTAACTCGATACGTCTGTTTGATAATCTAGCGATACAATTCTAAGGAATTTTCTCGTATCTTTATTCCTCCTGTTCTTTTAAAAATATCAATTCAATTACGAAAATATCATTCTCCATACCTTCCGGAATTTTTACGCGTGATTATTATTAAATTTTATGAAGATTAACATAAAAGATTCCCAAATCAAATTCCCACGTTAAAATTAACATGTTGCACGTAATAGCTCGAATAATAAAAATATATTTTACAGAAACCAGCAAAAAATTCTATTACCAAAAAATAGCATTATAAGCATATAATTGCTCGTACGACAAAAATTCTATTGCCATAGAAACCGGTAAAAAGAATTACTAAAAAATTTCGCGACTTTCTCAAACAGTTTGTCAACGTTGTCTGCCTTCGACAATCCCTGAGCTTCATCGATGATTCAATCCGATAATCGACGAAGAATACACAAGAAGATTCGCTATAGAAACTATAGACTGTAAATAAAGAGAGAGGAAGAAAATGGAGATATAATAATTAGGGAAGGAATCGAGGACTCGAAGAAAGTTGAACTCGCGTTTTGCCAACAAAACCCTCTGCTTCGTCTGTTTTCATTCCTGTTCACTTCGAGGCATCCAACCCTCCACCCTTACGAACGTTTGACCGATCGTTTAAGCAGTTTAAGCGGTCTGTACCAAGTTTAATCGAATTTAAATTGAATTTAAAATGCTAATATAGAGAAGCACGGTGTTTCGATGCTCACGTTTTATCATATACTTCGCGTTCTCTCGCATAGAAGTATCCCTCCGTCGCGAAACGTTTCCATATTTACCGTTCCCTTTACCTTTTATCCTCGTTTTGCTCCACTCTCGTTCTGGCTTGTTCTTTTCATTCGTTTTCTTTCAAATACAATTTACATTTCTCATGCGATGTATAATTTTTGCGTAATTTATTCTCTTCCTCGTGTCTATTTATTCTATTACGCGACTTTTTACGTTTTATAATTTGTATGCTTACATTTTTATTATATCATACCTTTTGTATCGCTCATATCGTATAACGTGTGTATGCTATGATCGTACTTTGATCCGTTTCACAATAGAAATACGTCGATGATTTCTACAAAAGTAAATAAAATCACTCATTTAGTCAGGAATAAATCGCGTTCGTTTTACAAACTTTATTCGACGAAACTTGGTCGTGTCGCGTTATAAACGAATTTCTCTTTGCGGATTTTCATTCGGAAGAAGCGATAAGTGGTTTCCGAGTTGGAGAAAATTTTGTTTTCACCAAGTTAAATTTATTGCGTCAAAAGAATTAGATTTTGCAGGAATACAGTGAAATTTCGTTAGGCAGAATGTTCCAAAATGTGTAACGCAAACTGGAAGAAACTAATTTATCTCGGCGAAATATAGAGCCGGAAATTAATTTCACTTATTTGGAGGAGTTACATTCGTGATTCGTCAGTTCCATTATCAATTTTTTCCTCGCGTACGAATGTGTTCCTTTCGCTTTCGTGTGGCGAAATCATCGTTTCAAAGTTGATGTTAGTGAAAAAAAGAAATTCGATACTTCGCCAACATGTTTCGTCATAAAATCGTAAAGAAATTTGAAGGGAAAAAGAGTATGAAAACTTTGACGCGACCGGGAAACGGGTAGATCGAAGTGAGAACAAAATTCACGCGGAAACTTTACATGTAATCGATGATCGGAACCATAGTAACCGCGATACTCATCGGGAAAACAAATACAATTATGTTGAAAATAGAAAACAATGCACATCGAGCTTTTCTCTCCTTCCACCGCTTGCTCTGTCGCAATTACTCAACAAGAACAAAATTAAAATCTGACAAGAAGATAAGTAAAATTATGAACGAAGCTCTTTCAACGGAATAATTCAGAAATTGCGGTATATTTCAACACCACGAGCAAGTTGTTAATCGCACGTGAAACAGTTACAACTTATACATTTAATAACAAAAACGAGGCAACGAAATGGAAGATTACTTCGTTTCAGTCAGCCGCGTTAAACTTAGTAACGCGAGTTAATATTAAACCGCGTAAATAGAGCGGGAGATTCTTCGGCCTGATACAGAGCACGAAACAAGCGGAATAATGCGAGAGGTTCGGCTTTGTGCCGCAACACGTCGCAGAACTGCGATTAAATATGTTTGAACTTGAACCCAGAACTTCTCTTCATTATATTCTGTCTTCGAATAAAAGGAGAACGAAGATAAGAAGAAAAGGAAATGTCCAAAAGATAGCGCGAAAAGAATTCTAGAATCTAAAATAAACTTATTAAGCGTGTAAATATCCTTCCATCCTCGTCGCAGCTCAAATGATACAGTCACAACGCTAAAACGTCGTTTGCCGTAACGATCGTGCGTTTGCCCGGACCTGTCAGATTTTCCACCGGCATTAACACACCATCCCAAACATACATTAGCTCATGAAATACATTATAACGTAATAGATTCCTGAAATCGTTGATAACATAAAGTAATCTCTAAGTATTTACACATAACATACTTCACGAGTATTCAAACGTAACACATTCTATAAGCGTTCAGATACTTTCGTAACTTGCTAACCCTAAAACCAACTAAACCCAAAAATGCACCTGCCATTCGTCCAATGCAAATTCATCCCAGTCAAAGATCAAGTCAAACAGCAGTCGCACACAGTGAAGCATCGCTTCTCCACGTATGCAAAATTTCGTGGAAAATCCCCCTCAGCCAAATTAGTCTTTCTCTAGCGAAAGGACCGCGAACTGAAGATATAGCGAACGCGAGAACGATATCGAGAATTCAGGAGGCCTGGCGGGTCCGCGGAATCGGACAAAGAGGCCGACCGGCCGTTCCGGTAACCAACTTAACCGGAAACTTCGAATCAAAGCAAACACAGGGAAAGTGCCCGCGGGGGCCAGTTCGTCGGTTCATCGTGAAACTCGATTTACTATCCAGCACACCACCGCCAGCGTTTTCGCCACTCCTCTATCGCAAGCGTAGAGAGGAGCGTCGGATCCAAGAGGGGTGCGCTTTGATGCAACACAGCCCAAGCACCACCCTCATTGTCGTGTTGCAACAATGCGAGCTTACAGTCAGTTTGCGTGTAATTGGGAAGCCTGTTAGCCCCATGAGCTACGAGTGCACGATAATGATGAGAGTTTCCTGGCTGATCGAGTTACTTGAATTGTCTTAGACGAGGCTTTGGGGGACAAGCTTGTACCTTGGAGAGATCGAGAGCCTGGTGAAAACGGGGATAACTCGTTTTTCGAGGTTTCGTGAAGGTTTAGGCGCGATTCTGGCAGTATTCTGCAGAAATACGATTACCGACAGTGGAGAAACGCAACAGAAGGAATGACGTAAAAATACCAAGAATCGGCCTATCTTTTGAAATCTTTTTCAAAATCCCGATACAAATAAAACTGTAAAAGAAAAAGAAGAAATTCTCTGTTCTGAAAGTTTACCAATCCCTTATGTCGAGATTTTTTAAATTTGTCCTCGCTTGTACTGTTTTATTTGAGAGTATCGGAGCTTGCAACTTTGAAATGAATCTTATCGAATGCCGACGCTATCAAATTGAATAAATAAACGAAATACCATATTAATAGTCGCAAAATACAGGAAAAGATAAGAGTGGGGAGAAATTCGAGTTATCCAAGTTTGTTAGAATCCTGATTACGGATATTTAATGCATGTTAACGGAAACGTGAACGTTGTACGCAGGCGAAACGCGTGTAGAGCGGTCAGTACAACAGGTACGTTAATGCGTGCTCTCGGTGTTTGTTTATACCGGGGGGGATTAAAATAATGCATCGATGCATCGGTCCGCCGCATTGAGCCAGATGAAGAGATTTAGCCGGAGCGCAAATTACATACGCATTAACGTGGGAAATATACCGTGGCCGAGGGTATGCATAAGCCACGATAAACGCATGTGCGTATATGCGTGCTCTTTGTTCAAAGGAGCGAGTAACGGGATTCGATGATTTCCTGTGATCGAGTGTGTCCACCAGTACGCGTCAACTGTCTCCAAGAATTTATGGATAACGCGGAACGAGGTGATTTATGCATCGTGATGCCATATTACACCCTTTTCGGTGATATGGTGAGCTATGAAAGTTTTTGGTTAGAGTGAAATTTTGTTATAGCGACGAGAGTAAGGAATCGACGGAAAGCAGCGTCTTTAGTTTCACGACGTTACGTCGCGTTGAGGTTAAAAATCTTTCTTTTTTTCCTTTTTGTTTCTACTTATAGTTTATATATTATGTATAGTATTATTTATGTATAATCGTAACTTATATAATAGAATAAAGAGTTTTTAAAATTTTATACCACTTTCCTTTATAAAAAGATAATCCAAAAATCTCTGGGAACATGCGCTGTCTTTTATTTCGGTAACTGAGACAAAGAGCCTTTCGATTCTCTTTACAGTATTAATAAATCAGTTTGTACAAAACGATATAGCCCAAAAATAATTCCAAAAAATATTTAAATTCAATAACGCTGCAAAATCCAAACAAAAATTAATTTCATTCAGTAAAATAAATTGAAAGATCCTATTTACTGTGTAAATGTTATATCCTATAATACAGCAATCCACCCTCAAATACTGGATCCTCAATTAAACCACGCCACAGTAACTCGATGCAACTACAAAATGCTACCTCTACGTAACAAAATCTAGATGTTCGCCATCTTTCAGTAGCGTTACATCATTGCAATTGAAACACGTTGATTTGGCGATGCGTTTTCATTTAGGCAAACCTTCCGCCGGAAAATTACGCGTGTCCAGGATGAATGCAATCCTCTGCTAGGTCGAATATTTCGGTTTGGAACGATACGTTCCGCGGCATTATTTGTCGCTTTCTACGCGCGTTACACGCGATTCGGGATAAATTAATATTAATCGCCGTTAAACATACCGTTTATAGTTCGCTACGATTACCGACTCGTCGAATATGATTTTCGAATGACTTCTCGAATGACTTCTCGAATGACAAAAGAGTAGAATGTTTGTACGCTACTGGCGAAATTATGGGATTACAAAGTAGAAAATATATTTGTAGAATTTTCAGGAATACCGAGTTATTCGTTCGATAGAGCATACGAAGAGATAACGAAAACGACGAACGCATTATGGGTACTCGTACAATTTTATATCTTTCGTTTAACCGAAGAAATAAAATTTAACCAAATTTTGGTACTATTACGCAGGACTCGTTAATATTTTGAACCAGATTCGTGGAAATTTAGATTTCTCGTGTCTGTACATATGTATGAGCAATTCTGTAGTTAGGTGGAAGACTGTTTTTACATGCGGTTCTTTTGTTAAATCTGTAGTTGCGGAGAAGCGTTTTAAGTGGAAGGAAAATTTTTCTGAATGGCAGCTTGCACAAAATTTCCTTTTTCTCTCTGACAAACTAGGTTACGAAGTTGGTATTCCGTGAAAAGGAGAGTAACTGTATGAGCTGTCGGCGTTGCGAAATGTTGAATTGAAATGCGAAATTTTGAAGCAGGTTTACATTAATATTAATTATCCTAATTCGCTGGGAAAAAGTTTGGAAAGCGTAGCAAGTACCATCTTTCTACTAAAGAGTACCCTTTTTCTACCAAATAATTAATATTAATAATAGCGGAACCAATTCCATTTCTGGAAATGCAACATTACTATTGTAGAGATAATTAAATAAATGATAAACAATAAATAAATATACAGATGATCTCATGCTACTGAGTCAAGACATAGATTCAACATGGCAAAGGGAAGAGAAAAATGTTATCATTGTAGAAAGTGAAATACTTTCGAACGATGCATACGTTTTCTTTAAATTTATTCCATATTTCACAAACTATATTACGTTGCATTTAATTATTTAAACTGCATTTTAGTAATTACACGCTTAAGGAACAGCGAAACAATCAAGAGCATTTGAATTAATTAAGATTCATCGAGATTTCTCAATATCTTTTCCACGACAATTCGCAAACTTTTTACCAATCCTCCAATCAGTCAACAATTTCCACGGAGAATACTAGCTTTGTGAAATCGTCGCGCAAACGGATAATAATAGATAATGATGGTCAAACGGACGGTCATCGGGCCGAATCGATGATTCGATTGTTTCTGTTATTACTCTGTTTGGCCATCCGCGTCCTGCTCACCAAGTGACTCGCTGGTGCGGCACAAACTGCTCATCCTCATACGGATCAAATGCGTTTTTACTTGGATTTGGCCAAGGCCACGACTAAATCGAACCCAAGTTCCAGTTTCGTATTCTGTTCATTTTCCGATCATTTCAATTATCTCTGTTAGAATGACTTCGATCTTAGAGCCATCGTAACATTTGTAAAAATAAGAACTTCAAAATTTATAGCAGTCACGTCGTTTGCCGCTCCGTTTTTTCAACTACAGTTGCATTCATTTTAAACTACATTCGGAGCAATTTATCAGGAATTCTGATAATTCGACCCAAGCATTATCTAACTTTTGAATTAAACAAATTGAATAATGACCATCCACTCGGTAAGTTTGGGAATTTGATTAATACCTCGCCTCATTACCATGTTAACAAGCCCTACTTAATTCACAATTATTATTAAATAGTTCATTCACCCGGTATTTTGTGCATTTGACCGACATTTCAAGCCGCACAGTCTGTACAAATGGTTTTCACCGAGAAACGAATAATTAAATTCAAATAATTACCTATCTTCTCTATTTAGCTCGTAATCACTACCATTAATTGACAATTCTTCTAATCGAATAATCTTCTCGTTTAATAATTATTCATTCGGTCGCGATTCATTTCCCGCGATCTCGTAAATTTGAAAAATTCTAGAATCGGAAAATCTACAACTGAGAATTCTAGCAATGAGAATTCAGGAAATAAGAATCCCAGAAATAAAAATTTACAATAATTTACACAGGGATTCGAAGAATCAGTATTGAAAAAATACAATGAAAGTTATAAAATTCAAACTACCTGAGCTAAATTCCAAAAGTCCGGAAATTAATTAACAATAACGTTGGAACGGATTGTGAATTCTGAATGCGCGATAAGCTCGGTGAAAGAACCATTGGTATCAAAAAGCTCCGTCTATTTTTATTCAATTTCAAAAATTTACTTGGATTCCTATAGGACTACGTAAAATGAGATTTTAGTAGGTTGTCACTTACCTGATTTTTGCCTTTGAGGACGAGAACGTTTGTAACACGGCCGAAGGGGACGCCAAGATGGATGATTTCACCCTCTGATACTTCGTTGGGGATGTTTCTGATGTGGATAACCCTCGAAAGTTTGCCGTTGTGGCTCTTGTCGAGTTTAACCTGCGCATACACAAAATTCTCATAGTTAGTCAGAAGTTATATACTATACAGTATGTGTGCACAATAAAATTGCAAATGATGCACGACAGTCTCGAATCATCGAACTCGTATCTCAAAATAAATTTTTCGTTTTTTAAATTATAGTGAGCTATTAGAATATTTGGTAGGTGGATGAAAGAAATGCTTATTCGAATCCCATCTCTCTATAGTTAAGTGCGTGAAAATATAAAAACGCATAAAAATCCGCGGTCGACTTACAAACGGTATCATAAATAAAGAAGCATGCACACAAAACATTTGCAAACACTGTATCGAATGAAATTGCATTCGTTCCTCAAGGGTGCCGGCTTTTAAAATTCCATCAACCCTCGTTAAAACGGGGGTGCATGCGTGCAGACCTACACCACTTCCGGGCTAGGAACGAGGCCCCGGTGTACAAGTAACGAAACTTTTCGCCCGCTTTCGTATAAATTTAAATCGAAATCCCGCCGCCGGCGGAATTTTCAATCACGGCTCAATCTAGTCGAGACTCTCGGCAGTCACTGCGTCCCTTTTCGCCCCTCTTTGCCTGTTCTTCCGCTTCTGCCGCGCGTCTTTTCCCGTTCCCTTCCAGCCTTGGTTCCCTTTATTCGAGGCCCGAAGCTTCCCGTCGGGTTTAACCGATCGGAAAATGCGCTTCTTACCGAGTTACGGAAGACAGATACTTCTGCAGCCTCTGTAAACCCTTCCCAGATATTTTTCTTCTTCAGGGGACGAGGGTGAAATGTTGGTTAAGGTTTCGCGGCTGTCTGCTCGACGTGTAGGAATCTTTTCTTCTTCTTTCGGAAGTAGTTACTCGTGAAGCGGACGAGATCTTGCTGTTTTTATTGTCTAAGTGAGTTTACGAAATTCATGAGCTCTGAAACCGCGAGAAGCGTACGAAATTGAAATGGTATCGAATTGCAAGAATAACTTTTGTTCTTTGTAATATCGACGAAAGAGCTGTCGGAATTATAGTGGACTTTTTGGTGAAAGGATGGTTGGAATGGCTTTTGACAATACTCAGCAAAATGATGACGCGTGTCGGTATACAACCAGCAGTGCTTATCTATCGTTTTTAGCGATAAGGCAGCTAGGATCATAGTATAACAAACAACTGGAGTCAGAATACAGCCCGTAGAAAGATACCCTGGTCAAATATTATCTCTGTTTCGGATAAACTTGTAATTGGGTGTTTCAGAGCGTATTTCTATCTCCGATGTCAGTCTTTTGTGGAAGCTAACAGTCATCCAATCCGTTCAAAAATTTATCTACTTATATACATATGTACCTACATTGAATAAAGACGCACTTTTCACTTCTACTAGTCGAACGTGAAACGCAATTAAACAATGATAATCCGTAGAATTATAAATAAAGAACACACTTTATATTATTATTATACTTATTATAACTCGAGATATAAATAGAGAAAGAAGTAAGGGAACGCATTATGCGGTAATTGAAGAGTAACGATTCGGAATCTTGTGTGTATCTAGTGCATTGAAATTATACGAAACGATGCCCTCATTATGGATTGCACACGCGCGCTCGCTCCACTATCGAATAATACACGAATATAATACGTCATTATACAAGCACCGAGAGAACCGATTACTTCGCATTCAAATCGTACAATATCGTCGTCAAAATCTCTCGAAGGTAAGGCAAGATTTAATCCGTGCTGACATTATTCCTTAGAACCACGATAATTCGTATACTATCACTGTTATTATCCACCTTATTTACATTCGATACTTGTCTTTAAAATACCTGGAATATTAATGCCAGATATTGTTCCTTTGAGGCTTGTACTTTCCGTGTTTCATTGGATTTATCTCATTTTCGATTTGACGCTTTGAGAGCTGATGCTGATGAAATACTACGATCAGTAAATTGCGGATTTTTACGCATTTACGGGAAATTAAAAATTTATTTATTATTTTATTATTTTGTTATTTTTCGAAAGGAAATCAGGTAGGTCAAGAGAAATTACGTATCTAGGTATTTATTAAAAAACTGGTCTCCTCGAAGTGACAGTTAATAAATCACGAGGAATATATTTTTGAACGATACATGATCAAAATTTGTAGGTGTACCGCTATTGTAAACGTCGATTTGCCTGTCATCCTCGTGCTTCCCGGAAAAATGCACGTGGCAGATCGAATATCGTTTCTCTATCATTTATCTTGTCGCCGATAGAATGACGATTTTGTAAAAATTTGTCGACAAAAATTCCAGCCAGCTTTCCTAAGAGTTATTCTCATAAAGAAAAAATAAAACGTGAAAATGGACCAAGGGATAAAATACAGTCGGTACAATACACTCTATATAGTGTGATTCGATAAAAACATTGTATAAAATTGTAGACAAAGCTTCTACTCATTCTTCCAAAGCATCGCTTCCTAACTAAACGAGGAGGAAAACTTCTTAAAAATGTTGATCCCATGAGTTCTCAAAAATGTCCATCTAAAAATTTCCTGGGAATTTCAAAAATTGCCACGTCAAAAATTGTTCAGAATTTCTTTGAAGAAGAAACTTTTAAGGAAAAACTCCAACTTACTTCAGAATACGTTCTAAAAAAGTATTGAAAATATTAAAATCGCCGAGATTCTTCCGCATCTCTATATTCCACCCCAGTTACGTCAGCCTTCTCAATGTCAAAGCACTAAAAACGTTCAACAATGCAACACAGAAAGCGAAGTAACCAGAAAGGAAGAAAGAGGAAAGAAAAGAAGGGTCACTTTTCGACGTGTAACCACCGAATACTCTTTCCGGTCCCGTGTACAGGGGCTTAAGGGGTGGAAGAATCGCCGCGGGAAAGAAGTCGAGGGTTTAATTTCAAAGGTTGGCCGAATCCGTCAGAAGCCACTCGAAGAGACTCGAAACTCGGAAAGAAGCGTGGAAAACTCGTCGAGTGGATACTTATATTATGTACTTAAAGCTTTTCGAATGAGAAACAGACAATAAACGAGGGTGCATTATATAAATTTTATTACAGTGACGCGAATAGAAAAAGAGGTGACAATAACGTAAGATTTAATTGTCTTTAGGATAATACATTTAATTGATAAATTTGAAATTGAAGGATGTGATCGTAACATGATTCTCTATAGTATAAATTAGAGTTTCTTTAGTATCTATACTACTATCTATAAATCGCATAATATCGATTAATTTCAATTTTTATATTATTCCTTGCTTCCGTAAACATAATTTCGTTTCGCAACGTTGCAACATTCTTTTTACTTTTTACATCCCTACATACATTTACATTTACATTTTCTTTCGTTCGCTATTATAAATTCAAAAAGAAAAGGGAAACAAAAATTACTTTAAATTCGCCTAACATTACAATCATAAAAAATCAGCGCTAACGGAAAGCCGAAAACGAAAATATAAGGAATACAAGGACGAAATTGGCCCAAATAATATAGAAAACAATCGCCGTGAAAAGAAGCATGGTTGAAAAAAAGATGCGAGCTGAAAGTTGAGCGCGAGCAATTCCGAAGAAGAGGCTATCAAATGAGACACTCGAGATGTCGAGGACGAAACGATGCGGTACGCGAGTGCCTGTCGATCGCAGAGAAGAAGAGGCTTAATTGGCCGGCGTTTTCCTCGTTTTTGCAAAGGTAGCTTAGGCCACCGAGAAACGCTGCAAACAAGATTCGCTTCGAGGATCGTTCAATCGTTCTCAACGACGACCTCGAGGACCTACTCGTGTGCCTGGACAACGTGTTCTCGGTGTCTTCCTTTCATTCCATTCAGCTGTCCAAAACTTCGACTTGACCAGTGCCTTTCTTCCACTTTTTCCTCTTTCTTCCATAAAATTTTGTGACAATTGCTGTACGTTCTTATGTTATAGCATTAGTATCTTTTTTTTTTAAATATTACCAGATCGAAAGGATAACGCGAAAGTTTGTCCACTTTTGTACACGATACCATGAACCCTTTAACTTTGAGTTTCTTCTTTACACACAGTTCATCTTTATACACGATACCATTTATTATATTTTAGATATAATTATACGATTATAATAGATAATAATTTTTTTTCTCCTCCTTATGTTAGAGAGAATAAAAATTCGAGTTCTAAAGGGTTAACCCTAAGGAACGATAAAAATCCTACTTTCACCCCCCTTCCTGTTTCCAACCAGCCTCTCGTCGAGAATACGTCTTCCTTCATCCGAGCCGATAATTGGACATAATGGAGGCAATTCGCGGAAAATCGCTTGTAGGAAATGGGCACCGTGACCTCCTCCCACCGGTTGATAACGAGGGAGGATGCGCTCCGCCAACCGGAAGTCAACATTCCAATTCCGTTAGAAAATGCCTCGACACGGAATACCCTCTCTACATCGGAGGAAACAAGGGATACCATTTTCCTCTCTGTTTTCTCTTTGTTTTACTACACTCTGCCATTCTCTTATTCAATTTTTTAAATAATTACAATCAGATTCTGAATTTTTGTGCAAATCCATATTTTTATGAATACTATTTAGATTCCGTGTCTTAATTCCGAGTCTCTTGAGAACTCTCTAAACTGTTGCAACCATGTGTGCTTCAGTAGTATTAGTTAAAAGAATACTACAACTGATTCGTGACGTTAAATAAATCCAAAAAACCTAAATTAAAAGGACGGAAACAAAAAGTGGGATTCCCAATTATCATATCGCCGGAAATGGAAGGCAAAACTATAACGTGGCTGGAACACAAGTCAAATACTAAGAGATCTCGTATTTCAAGGCGAGACGTGCGGCAATATGCAGCGGCAAACAAGTTCGAACACGCGAGGAGCAACCGATCCTGTCCCAATAATAAAAATCAGCTGTCGTATTATTCGAGGAGAGTCAAGCATGGTCCACGTAAAAGAGATTCCCATCGATATCGTCCTGCTTATCCTGTTTCATCCCGCTTGCTATACTAGAAGTTCCCCATCTTTTCGTCCTCCCTTCGCTCGATAGGAACGTCGCCAAAACGATAGAAAATTCGCTTCGAATTTATTAATAAATAAATAATATACAAGAAATATTAAACGTTAAGTATTAAAATTCCCTTGTATTCAAGATTCTAATTCTTACAAGCTGTTTACTAAATGTTTCACGATTAGGATCGTGTAGACGTACAATACTTATAAATCTCTTAGTAATGTGACAACTATTTCTTACACTTTATTTCGAAATTATATAATCTATCTCAAGGCAATGTATTTTTAGGAATAAGAGTAGAGGTAAATATTGCAGAGAAATTTCTTGGAAACGTATTGTGATCACGCAAAGACCTACTGACCACGTTGTGTTTACATACTTTTCGTTTCTTCTTGCATGGCCATGAGCTACATCAGAATGAATCAACTGCAGGAAGAAAAGAAAATAATGCGTAGTATGTAATATCTTATCCCGGACAGTGCAAAAATCTGTCGATTATAACTGAAGAATAATTTGACCGCTAGAGCAGAAAATACTAAATTTATGTACAGTTCCTCAAAAATTAAACGACTCGAAAATTAAAAAGCGAGGAAAGCATTTAACTGAATGTTTACACGTTTATATAATAATCTTGTACACGAAATATCAGTAAGTAACTATAACCAAGAGATATAGGAATAAAACAACAAATTTCAGTAATACATTTTCCATGAAACACTCTCAGAGAAATTTTTAAATATATTTATATATTAGAATAATAATATCCTATGTAATTGTACTCTAGCTTCCTATATGCAATGCATTAATACGCCTGTCAAATACCATATAAAACGCTAAATAGTTATAACCTGCATATATCAAGAAACAAGAGTACTGAAAGATAATTACTATTCTTTGAGAGCTTCCTACTTTGTCACTGTAAAAGAGACACATCTTACGAAACGCAACAGATATATAAACAATGCCGCCATATTGCATAATGCAGTCTGATTCTCGATATCCAAACAATCGATATAAATCTTCAACTATCGAAACACGTATCATATCTTTATACCTAACCATTAAATAAAATGCGATGAATAAACAGAAATTAAAAACTTACGCGTACAGGCAATACATCCAGCAAGGAATCTGAACCGTTTGTTGTCATAGAGTTCGCGTTTTAGATCGTTGCGCATGTCCATGGATCGTTCGAACGTTGACACACGAAACTATCACTGATGCGACACAGAAATACAAAAAAGCACATGTCACGAAAAAGAATATACGACACTAACGCTCGCGAGTATGTTAAACGATGACGCAACGGTTTCCGAATCACGGCACATCCAAAATACGACGAAAAGCAAGACTGAACGCGGGAAAGTGATGCGAAACGACGACCGGTCAATGTCACGTTGATGCTCGCGCGTCCCCGTCACTACTCGGTTTCCTTCGACTGCGCGCACTGTCGATATAGGAGTGGGGGAGACTGTCGCCCGTATTAAATATAAGTGCGCGAAAGATGAATACAAATACGCTGTTTACGAGAAGTATTTGTATTTATGATTGATTAAGCATGTTGAAGTATATTAAATTTCGTATTATTTAATCCACTGAATATTTTCATATTCTGTATATTTTTGTATACTATGTGTACTTTTTGCATTTTTGCAGACTTAAAATTTCCTACAAGTGAATAAAAATCTGCAGTCTAGTTACGAGTTACGACAACTATTTTCAGTTTAGTCAGACTTACACTTTATCCTGTCTGTATTTTAATTAAGAACCAATAATACGCCATAAATACAATCTAATTTTATGACAAATAATATTCGATAAGATTAATGATTATCTTATTTGTAGGATATTTTCAATCTTATAAAAGTTTATTGCTTTGAACCATGACAATGTTTCCTTAATTAAAAAAGACGAAAATTATCTGTATCACCTTCTAAAAGTTCTAATATAAAAATATATCTGAAAAAGGAAGTGGAAGGGAAAACGCACGTGACGGGACGCAACAGGCGACACTATGCTTGCATCCCCATTAGAATTCCAAGTAGGTTTCCCTTTTTTCTCTTTCCCTCCCTTTCGCTAGCCGTAACTTCCGTCCTTCGGGCATGTTTCCACCCTCGACGGCCGACGGGAAACCCAGATTCTTTTCTTTGAAGACGAACCAGAGTGCAGATAAGCCAGCACCATGTCGCCCTTTCCCGACAAATACGTTTCAGCAGCTCCGTAGGGTGCACTGAGAAAACCTCTGATTGTCAGAGTACTATTATGGAGAGATATGCTTTTATAGATTATGCTTTATTAAAAAATTCTTTCTTTATCCTTTGCCAAGATTATTGGAATTTTTCAGAATTATTACGAATCCTTAATTCATTGCGATCTTATCGTGTATTTTTACTTCGTTGTGAATTTATCGTCAATTTTCGGATTTTTCTAATATATTGTGAATTTTTAAGTACTAAAAAATGCGCCATTAATTATTAATTAACATGCAAAGTACTATAGCGTTAGTCATAATTTCTCGCACATTTTAATTGCTCCTCATTAATCACTGCATGAAAATAAATACTCGCAATCTCGAACCGGGACAATAAACTAGCATACATATCATCGTTTCTAAAAGCATCGACTCACGATAAATCAACTCCTTGTTCTAGCAGCGAGAAGGAAAAGCCCCGAGGAGCATCAATTATCCGGACAAGTCAGAAACATACTAATCGAAGCGACGAACAGAGAAAGAGAAAAGAAAAAGGGAAAAACAGGAGGAAACGCTGTTCGAAAAGAATCGAATGCAAAAGAGCACTTTGGCGTTCAGCCATCGCTCTCCATCTTTCATCGAATCGAATTAATTGCGTCTGCAAGAGGGAGAAAGATGCAACGATCCGTGGCGAGAGGAAACTTGCGTGAAGCAGGCGAAGAAAAATCGAACGTGACTCGTCTTTCGTTTTTCAATTATACGTGGTAAAGGATATCGACGATTCTATAAATGAACACCGACGGTGGCGGAGACTGATGGATGAATACAGAGGCAGGAAAAAAGCAAAGGAGCCTGCTGTTCGTTTAATTGGTCGCCACCCCTTTCCAAGTGGAATCGCCCGAAGACGAATGAGAAATGCGAAAAAAAGGCGAAAAAAAGCGAATCAGAGCGAACGGATGAAAACGACAAAAAATTATGTGAAAATTATGTGAAGACATTTCAATATTATCGTCGGTTGGCGTGTAAATGTTTCGATAAAAAGGAAAATTACAAGATGAGATAATGCGGAAGTTTTTCTTGAAATGATTCCCTCAAGGGGTTGTTTTGATGGAAAAAAAAAAATTGCTGACTTGGTAACATCTGGTTAGATTTTTTAGACGTTTCGAGTAATATAAAAAATTGTGAATTCTGTTTAATTTCCTTCTGGTTCAGGAAGATTGAAGATCAAATCGAGAATCAGAGTGCGTCATCTAGAAAACTGCCGACATAAATAGCTCGCATTTCTTGCGTTTATAAAGTTAATCTTACGTTAGGTTTATATTTAGTTTTAATATAGAATTAAGTGCACTTGGAATTGTTCGCGAAGCTTTTGATGTTTTAACTTTTTAGACAGCCCTTTTCGATATATTGAAATTTGAAGAAAATCAGAAATACCGAGCAAATTGTAAATTACTACCCATAGAGCAAAAACCTTTCAGCACGAAGTATTTAATACCTCGCATATAGCGACCCTAGTACATCAAATAGTTACATGAACATAAAATAAAGCAAGGAAAAGGAAATATTCTGGTGTTACAAAAACACGGTCCCCGAGAGCTACTCGATCTCCATCCCTGGCGTTCATCCCCTGGAAAGACTCGCACCGGTATTATTACAAAGCGACGCATTAAACTACACGATATTTTACTTTTATCTCGATTTCCCCTAATAAAATAGCCAGCCTTCTCTTCGGTAGAACGCTGGTGTGCGTTCATGTAAAAGCCAGTTGCCACCATTTTTCATCCCTCCGACACGTCCCCTTTAGACTCATGCTCGCGTTTCGATCACGATGAATACACGCCACCCGATATCGATTTCGATAGGTCACTTGTCCTTTTTATACGTATACATTGCGAGTTCCTTTATGATTTCTCTGCACCCGGCTACATTTTCAATACCACCCCCTAGCAACGATTCATCATTCCATCGACGAATTTACACGATCGTCGGTGGTGTACTATGAAAAAAAGGAAAAGAGGAAACAGGTAGAACGAAGCGTGCCATCTGATTTTATTTATTTGGTTTTCCATTCGTTCGATTATTTGATTATTGAATTAGGTGTATCCATTTTCTGTAATTCGTATAAAATAATAACTTTGATGATTATTCGTTCTAGTTCGATATTTCAGAACGAATATCCGTCAAGGTGTCGATTCGAACTTTGAACTTTAAGGTCGGAGTAGAATGAACGTTTCTAACGTTAGTGTAATCGCGAGAGAAAATCAGAATGACCATATCGTATTATATAATTAAATTTCGTGTTCATGAAAAAGAATATTAAACGGAAAAAAGAATTGCACAACTATCTGACTAGAACGAAATTCAGGTAATAGAAGCTCCGGAAAACAGCGCGGTACTTAGATTCAAAAAATTCAAGTGAAATTCAGCGAAACAATTGTCATTCGCTGGTACCAGCAACCAGGAAAACGCTTCAAAGACGAAGAAAATATAAAACAAAAGGGAGTACATCCTTCAATAGCAGAGGTAGCTACGCAAATGACACTAAATTTGTCTGTATTCAACGAAACAAAGGCGCTAACAATTCTCTCCCTGCATCACGCAAGATAAAAGTTACGGAAAACTGAACGAACGAACTATCCTATTCGTCTCCCAAATCTATCAGTATCGTATTGAAAAATAAAAAAATGAGTTGGGAAAAGATATCCTTTGGCAGGAGAGGACCAATTGTATCCAGTGTCACAGTGTAGTCAGTAGGTAAACAAGAATGAAATTCGATCTACGTAGTAACAAGGAAGCCTAACAATTTCTATTTTCGTTGGATCAACCCTTTGTCTTGCAATATTCAGATACAATCGAGTACGATACTTCCTAACGCAATAAATGTAATATTAGATCGTCTTGAAAACTTCCACACGAATATTTGGTTTGTCGAATAATCTCTAGATCGAGCTATTCAAATTTTAAAGAATCGGTAAGTTTATAATTCACATTGTAGATCGTTTAACGTATCTAGATAAATATTATCGATTTTTTCTAAACCTTCCATAGCTAGAATTTTGGTTGCTTATTTCAATTATAAAAGATTCTAATCGATTATAGACGAGACAGAGCAATCCATCAAGCGCAAGAAACTTGAGCTACGTTCGTTGGAGATTGGCTTTCGTGAAACGTAGAGCTTCGGGGATAGTGCTTGCAAGCCGTGCAATCGAAAGGGGTTGCCTAAACGCTCGTATGGTCGACGAGGTAATACATATTGACGTTTCGCCAATAATTTCGCAACGTCCCGACGCTAGGCGTCGATGAGATTCCGAATGATGTACTAGACCCCTCACACAAGGGGTGCAGAAATTGGAGACACGAAGTTTTATCGAACACGTGACCTTCAGAAAATGGTTTCTCAAATTTTACCCGAGTCACAGTGTTTTAACAATTTTTTATAGCCGAATTTGACGAACCGCGAGACAAATCACTTAGCTTGACCCGAATATCTTTCCGACTCGTTATAAAAATAATTCTACCTCATCCTACCGACAAAGTTTCACTGTGCACTCCTGGGACACCCTGTATATGCGATAAATTCCGGACGAATAACAAGAATAAACGGATGCACGAAACGCACGGTTCCGTTCGACGTATATTTCTCGGTTTTAGTTTTCGCCCCATCCTTTTCGCAAAACAGAGGGAAAACGTCAAAATGCGAAAACAATTCGCCCGCTAATAGGAACAATTCCGAACAATACAGGCGTCGTTAAACTTTATTTATCACGATGAACAGAGATAAAAAGCGGAATGGAAAGCGCTTCACGATTCTTTTTTTTTTTCAGGCTAAAGGGCGGAAAAAAGAAGCAGAAGGGATATAAAAGTAGAATTTTCACGATTCTATATATTCATTCGTAGAAGACGAGGAGTCATGATTAATGCACCGTAGAGGATGATAACGGCGACATCAAAGAACGTCGATGTTCCCACGTGAAAGGGGATCTTTCTGTGAAAAAATTTGGTTAGAGGAATTCGAGTATGATCGCTAATTAATTAGGAGTGTTAGCGGTGAGTCGAATAGAGCTTTGAAATTTTATATTTTCGTGCAAGTGGAATTTTGTACATTGGCTGCTGGGTATTCAGGAATATTATCGAAAGTAGTGGAAATCGTAGAAATAATCGGTAGAAATGAAACACAAAAAAAAAAAAAAATGAAATGAAAAATTATATAAAAAATTATAGAAAGAAATTATATTGAAGAAAGAGAAATTTACCATTGCAATAACCCAGAGATTCGACAGAGATCGAAGACAGATCATTTCCCATTGGTCATAAACAGCGACAATAACTCGGGCGATATAATCGTCCCTAATTTTCTGTCATTATTTTCCCTTGTAACACGCATTGTCACGCGATCCCAATAAGCAGTAATTGAACGACGAAAGGCACATGGGAGAATTGCGAAACGGCCCCGTTCCACCCGTCGCCATTTTGCTCGAGGAACCATGTCCGCTTGTTTACGAGACTCTGTCTGCTACATCAACGAGAGAACACTGCGATAATCGTAAAACCGTATCCGACGGGTAATCGCTAAATCGAAAGAACAGGCAGCTGCGAGCTCTCGAATTTGACTGCCTTCGTCGAATTATAGAAGGTCGTATATTCACGATGACAAAACGAGTGGCTGTTTAATTTAAGGTTGAAACTGTTGAGAGGCTTTGTATTTGATGTTAAAAAATCTTAAGAAGTGGAAGAATTTTTTGAATTTGCGTTTTAACCGATATCGTTGATCTATATGTAGAATTATGAATGTCTAAACTATGTCAAACTAGTGAACTAAAAGCGAAGTAAGAAAAGAAAAAGAGACTGAAATGCTTTGTTCGATAAAGAAACGAGTGGATGAATTCGTAATAGTCAGTTACATCAAAATAAGTATAATTACAAGTACAGAGATAGTGTATGCCGGTTTTAATCGCCGCTCGCACAATGCTACTATACCAATCGAACAAAGTATAATAATACATTTATATCGACCGACGTTACCACAAGAAGCTAAACCTTCTTATGTAACTCCGGCTGAAGATTACATGAAACGGCAATAACGATCTGTCCCGATTTCATTTGCCTCTAGATCTTGTGGACCAAAACGAATCGTTAGCATTCAGAGGCGCAATAATACGAATCTCTCCCAGATTCGAATTTTCCGTTGACTTTTTCTACGCTCGTATGCCGCTACAGTAGATAATAGCGAAAGGCTGGCAAGGAAATTTCTGTTTCACCCCTCAGGAATCCTACGTTTTCGTGCGGCTGTCGTACCGTAGGAGATAACACGGGACGCTATTAATCATGTCAGGGGATGCACCGTGTCGAAACGCGTTATAAACGCGGCGTACGCCATTGTATCGCGGCGTGCAGACGTCACTGGACATAGGAAGGGGTGTCGCGCGGGTGGTAACGGTTCATCAATAACCGGTATTTCCAAGCTGACTGTCCGTTCTACGGTTCTACATCCTTTCCATAAAACTGGCAAGACCGTCTATCGGGCCATCGGCCAATTTATTAACCCCTCGCCATGTCACCCTTCGCCTATTGGCACCCTTTCGTCGTCAGAGAAATTTATCGGAGGCGCAGTCTACGATCGCACACCACCTCGTTCAACATAGATTATGTCTTTTCTAGATACAATTCCGTGGCTTGGGTGCAAGAGGTACTCGTGTCATATTTTTCGCAAAAACGAATGGTAGCCGTTGTTGAGTTTTTAAAGAATCGTATATTCTATGTAAAAAAAAGAAAACGACAATTTCAGATTCTACCTAGAAATGGCTGTCAAAAAATAGCAAAGTCAAAATCAAAAAATACGAATAGCTTTAACGCTCTCTTTCGGTATCAGAAGATAAATTTAAGAAGGAACAGTAGAAAGTTCTGTGTCAGAAATTATTCGAGCATGAATTTTTTAACGTGTCTTCGAGCGCTAGTATCTCAAATTTATAAATATCGACGTTGGTATTTCTTGCGCCGGGGCGCAGAATTATTTCAAGAGAAATCGTTTAGTTGAAATTTCGGTAATTATGTAGAAAAGGGGACAAGGTAATACCAATATTCCTGGCGTGGGGCGATCATGGTTCAAAACATAATTAATGGCTCGAAAGTTATAACCGAAAGAAAATGCTACTTGTTGCATCACTCCTTATTAGGATTATGACCCTAATGGTGATAAAGTATGGCAGATTAGATTACGTTAGATCGCGTGGATGGTCCAAAATCCAATTTTTTACGTACAATCACCGACATTTTAATTTAATTTTTAATCTTCAGGGATATCTTGTTAGGTATGCACATTGTGTTAATTATAGGTTAATTGAAACGGCTATTAAGAAGGCTGAATGGCGATTGTTGTTGAATAGATAATGTGGTCAAGGTTGCGTCGTAGTAATGGAATTCGTAGGCGGGTGAATTGAGTTTCTGGAACTGGGGTGGTTAATGGGAATATATAGTGGATACAAAGGCTAATTCTGTTTGGCTTGTGTTCTTGCTTGTTAATACTGCAAGTGGGAGGGAATTTGACGAATGCATTCTTGATTAAGTGGCAAAGAAGGGGTTGAGAATTAAGAACCGAAATATTGATTAATAAACTACAATCAATCTGTACAAACGATACATCTTAACAATTCCTCGCTGCATTAAAAAGATATTCCTATGCCGACAAATAAACGAACAAAGCAGGAGACAAAATAAAATTCTAGTGGTAGCTTCCACTTTAAAATATATTCGCAGTGTCAAAATCATTTATCAAAATATAAAGCTCCTCGCAGTAAAAGTCCTGTATCGATCGCGATCTCAAGAATTCCCATGGCACTTCTTTTCTAATGGCAACAAAGAGAGGCAGAATCTCGATAACGCCACGATCGAGCAGTGCATTCGAGCTTTTCAAAGCTGTTAACGAACGAAAACGCGAATAATCGAGTCGATGACGCCGGCAATGCCTCGAAGTAACGTCCATAAATCACCGATGGCGTTTTCCGCTGGATAAAAAAAAAAAAGTAGCCCGGAAACGAGACGAAACGAATTGAAAACCAGCCCCGATAGTGATCAATCAAATTGATATTTATTCTGGCTGTTTAATACGTTTAATATGACTTCCATCGACCGCGGCAAATGCACGGATGGTCGCAATGATTTCCAACCCCTCTGATGGTGGGTGAGGACTGAAATATGAACGTTGTGTTTCGCTCGATCGCTTCGAGATTTGTTTTCCAGCGAGAATGCGCCGAATCGATTGATTTTTTTTTCTTTTTTTTTTTTTTTCATAGGCTCGAGAGAAGTTTTACCGTTGGGGTTAATTTTGAAAATTATTTCTCTTTTCGTTTTATTATCTTTAATAAGATTCGAAACAGTTTTGAATTCTTCTTTTATCAACTTCTCCATATGCCTGATTTTTACCGTGATATTTTTCAAAGTAATGTCACTTTCTCTTTCTATATTGATCATTTACACTAAATTTGTACGCCGATATTGGCCAATTTTTTAAGCAACTTCAAAAGTTATTGGGCGGTTTAAAGAATGTTTCGAGAATTGCAAAGTATGATAAAACGACAGCCATATGTAGAGTGAGAAAGAAGTTCATAATAAGAAAGAAGTCGAAACAGGTCTTCGTATCTTCGAAAATCATTCTCTGATTCTTCGCGTGGAACATCATCTAATCTTCGTTTCCATCCATTTCTTAACGTCGATCGGTTCTCGAGAGAGTTTAAATGTTTGCGCGAGCCAGGAGGTTGCGTTTGCTCGAATTTCACGTCGAGTTTCTCGTCGCTCTCGAAACGGTGGGTCGGGATATTTCGAATCGACCGAAAGTTTCTCTTACGTATGTTTGGATTCGCCAGCAAATATAACCCTATATTAACCGTGCGATCGGGGAGTGCACCCCCGGGGGTGCTTTTGACGCTTTCGAGCTTCTCTGTCTCCCTGCCTGTCGCACGCGTTCGGTTCACGCTTTCTAATTTGCTCCACCACCTTCTCCGACTGATGAATATCGGCCCGAATTGTCGCCAACTGGACCGACGATCGATTCGTAGAATCGTGGATGGAGAAATGCTTTTTCAGAAAATTATGTCGGGAAGATTGAGAATCTGAGAAGCGTAGTGAACGCCTCTCATTTGTTCGGTGAAGTTTAGCAAAGTTTGGTAATGTTTGATAAAGTTCGAATATCGATTATCGGAGTTCTTGGCGAGGGGTTACTTTCGTGAATTATTTTAAGAAAAGTGGAAATTCAGGGAATGCGTGTGTACATGTATAGCCAGTGTTTGGTTGAAGTTTAGTTTAGTTTGAATAGTCGTCAATGCGACAAATAATTGGTTAGTAAAATGGTAGAATTGCTTCTTCCATCATATACGATAAAACGAATTGCAGCGATTATGCGAATACCTAGATCATAATTTGAATATTAAATGACTAGTTATGCGCTCATTATTTGTAAAAAGTACTTAAATCGTTCAATTATATTTCGCTCGCTGGAAAACATTAAATATTTCAACAAGATTTCGTAGCACCCTAAAAGCGTTCGAAACGACGCAACATCTGACGCTGGAAGCGAATCTACCTGCAGCCATCGTTGTAGAAGCCTTAATCCCCAACATTATCACCAACGGAATATTTCAGAAGAAAACGCTAACCATAAACTTACAGTCAACGTGTTAAGTTCGAGTGAAAGACCAAATATTAATCACGTGTTTCGGTATTAAAACGAAACAATATTTTAAAAACGATCAGTTAGAACCTCTGACATATTTAACATCGTCGAGAATAACAGCAGTAACAAAATGTGAATCTTTGGTACAAAAATTGTCTGAAATTCGACTAAATACTGAACTTGGTGTCTCGTCACTGCTATACACCCTCCTTGAACCCTCGCATTTATTTTAGCCTTGATGAATTCGCACTTCTTCGACATCAAACTCCGGCGAAGGCTTCCAACAAACTGTCTCCAAAATCTAAACCAACAAACTTCAACGATCCCATAGGAACGAAAGAAAAACAACAGAAAAAATAAAGAAAATAATCAAGCTAGATCGATGATTATTCGAGATCGAAGAGGAAAAGACTTTTTAGCTACAACGCGAGAACAAATCGTCGTCGAAGACGGAATATTAAAAGCGTAAAGAGGTAGCGAACTTTCGACCGTTGCTAGGCTTATTTATACTGGACGAGGCTGTTTAACGCGGAACCGTTTTCCTTATTTTTACGCCCGGCCCCATTAAGAACTTCCACGCTTTTATACCGTGACGTCCAATTTTTTTACGGCCACGCTTTCGCGTCTTTACGACCGCCAATATCTTTTTATCGTCGTGGTTCCCGGTAGCGCCCTCCGCGTTTCGGTTTCGAAGCACCGACCGTTTAAATCTTAATCACTGGCTTCAATTCCACAGCGGTTTGCCCCATTCGCCGGTTTCTTGTTAGAAGCGCCCTAAGGTACTTCTAATGCACGTGGCATGCTGATTTTGGCGAAATTTTATTTTATTTTATTTTATTTTTTTTTTATGTTATTTTACGAAACATGCTGCAATTGTAAAATATTTATCTCAGAGAGTTTGCCATTCTCCTCCATAATCATGTTTCGATTATTTGTATATTATTTTATAAAACGTCAAACATTTTTATCGAGTTGCAAACATTTTTACAATAAAAATTCTCATTTCTGTTATAAAAGCACGTTTCGATTCGATTACTACAGAATTTTTATAAAAATAGACACAAAACAGAAGCATTCTCTTACTACTCCATCGTGTTATGAGTAAAGAAAGATTTACAATTATCTGTGGGAAAGTGAATAGCAGTGTAGCTTGAGAATCTTAGTTAAGTTTTACATGGAACAACTTTCAGAATAATGCGCGTATCAAAAGTCACTGCAAACTATGATTGATCTGTACTACTAGCCGCTGGGATGGACTGCAAGTGAAAACAGATCGTGCACTGTCAGACACGTTTCGCAATTGATATCACGTAGGAATTACGTCTCTAATTTTTCACATTGTTCCAATTCTCTTGCGCAATTGAACTAATATTATCAGTGAATGTTTGGACCAATAATCAGACTAAAATTAACGAAGCGCACTCTTTTGTCTAAGATACGTAGTATTAATAAAATTTAAAGGTAAAGAATTTTCCCTTGAGAAATATAAAGAATCGAAAACTTAGAAAATATCGAAAATTTAAAGAGCACAGAATTTTATGAAACTAGAAATTTAGAGAATCGAAAATTTCATGCTTCAAAAGTTCAGATGATGATTTAGTAGATTTAGCAAATTTGTAATTTCTAAATTATAGTTGAATATTTTTATAAACACGGAAAAGCGAAGCAAGGGTGGGTGAGTTACGGTAAGATTACAAGGAGAAACGGGCGAAAATAGCAAGAGCAGAGAAAGTAGCGGGGTGGAAAGGGAAGTCTGGCACGCAGCCAGACCCGGATCTCAATGGGAATCGTGTTACCTGTCTCATGCTACTTTGTAGCGCTACCCTAATCTCGCATCCGGTGTGATTTATCGGGCTGTGGCCTTACGGCGCGTGCCTTACGATCCCGCTGGATTTGTTCCTGCGGGTAATCGAGAATCGACCTAGAAGAACGTTCTAGGAATTGACGTTTCCAGGAGAACGATGTGTCAGAGCACAAAAATATTCGCAAATGGCGAGAATCGAGCGAGACAGACTTGTTCGAAGTGAACCAATTTCTCCACTTCGAGATTTGAATTTTTGTCTCGTTACTTTCTTCGTTTGGACAAAAGGTTTATCTGATCCAAGTGTGTATGACAATCGATTCTCATCGTGGCAAGTAGACGCAGAATTTGAGAGAATAACCCGCAACGTATCTTCCACTACTCGGCCAAACCTTTTAATTATCAAAAAGTTGCTCTCAATTCACTTAACTTCCATCCAATCACGAAAACACTTCCCAAACCAGCCATCAGAATCGGATCAAATGAAGTTCGATGAAAGAAAACAGCAAAAACGGCGAAGGAATATGGAAGAAACGTTTAAAGAATTGAGATTAAGGACGCGTTTAAGATTCAAAAGCGGATCGTTTCTGCTTTCTAGGCGTTTTCGTCGATTAGCAAGCAAAATTAACAGAATACTACAAGATACTTCGCTGTACGGTACCGTATGCCGGTAACGAAGCAAAATGAGCAAGGAAAGAGATATTTCAGCCACGCGAAAGAACCAAAATTAGATAAATGCGAGGACGGTTTTTCTTATGGAGAGCAGAATGGAGATCCAGGCAAATCCCTTGGAATATTAATGAACGAATGCGTCCTTTTACTGCATGTAATTTTCGTCATTTTTAACGTTTCGCGAGCTTCGCGTTTCTTATGATACAGAATATGTGTTTGGATACTTTATAAAGGAGAGCAGAGAAAAGCGAAGCATTCAAGTTGATTCGACAGCGTGAAATAAAATTTGTAAGAGATTTCGATCTTTCAAATATTCCGCTAATGAAAATTTGTAAAAATAAACATATAAATCACAAAGAGTGGAGAACATTCCCGACGAAAAGAATTCTTTCAATGAGACTCGACGGGAATTCGAAATTTCGTAGTCAAACTGAAAAAATATCTGCAGAACGTCGGTCGAAAATTCCACATTAAAATGCAGAATAAAAAATAGAAGAGAAAAAGATGTAATATGGAATCTTTTTGCAGGCTTTTACAGCGGGCGGGAATAATTATTCCCCCCGTAGGCGAAACGGTCGTATCGAAGCTTATTAACGACCGTTTAATTACCGGCTGCGATAATTATATCTGGCCGCGTCGATTAAATTCGCTTAAGGGTACCTACATGGCCTCGAAATATCGCAAGGGTACGATTGAAATTTCGCGAAAATGTTTACGCGAACGTAAAAAAGAGCCAGTCGAGTAATTACGTTTGTTATCAGTTTACAGGGTGAAAGTGCAGTATTGTTTGGAAAATTACACGTAGGTACTAATGAACGTACTGTTTCCCCGCATTGAATATTTCCAAGGTTTGCTTCCTGCTTCATCCACGTTGATTTCATTTAATACAATCGATTCGTTGTGATTTGTCTATGCAACTATTCATATCCGACAATAAGATTCTTTCATCAAATCGGTTGAAATATCGTACAGAAATTGTCTAAGCGTTTATGCACTTTTAAATTTAGAATGCCGACAAGCGTGTAAATTGCTAATTTTAAATTTGGAAAAAAAGCAGCGTAAAGGTTGCCGAAAATATATTTAGCATCTAGAGAACGTTGAAAACATTTTACATTTCCACACGGAAAGAATTTTATTTTTGAAGGAAGATATTGCGAAAGCTTGGCTGTGAGAATTTTTCAATTCCGGCACTAATAATTTTTATAGACCTAAAATAATAGAGGAAAGTACGGTGAAATGTACATTTCAGCAATCTCGGTGCAGTTTTATTTGAACAAACGACATTCCATATGCATAAACTTAATAAGTATTTCACGGGTAAACAGCGAACGAAGATAAAGGGAGGGGAAAGATTGGAAATTTGAACAAAAGAGACTTTTAGCGGGATAGCGAAGTTTTGAAATGAGATTTTTTAAATATTTTTTTAACTAAAACGAGCAAACGAAATTATGACAAAAAATTGCAAATTTCTGCTGGATGAGCTTTTAGTGGAATATTGTATATTTTTAGAACGGTTGGAAATTATTTTCGACGTAAAATGAGAATTTTTAATATCCTTTGCGATAAAGTGGCAAACGAGATGAGGGGAAAATCGAAAATTTTTAGTAAAAGAAAACTCGTAATGGAATATTATGTTACGTTTCACGTTCTGTGCGTATAAGGCAAATGAAAATCGAAAAATACGAAAATACGATATTTCTAATAAAAGAATTTTCGCGAAAATATTTCGTAGTTCTGGAGAATTGAAAATTTAAAAATACGAAAGATTAATAATCTTTTCCTCCAGGGAAATGAAACGTTATTTCTCGAAATTTCCAATTCCAAACATTACGATATACATACGTACATTTCCCACATAAATTACAAATATCACGCTTTGCTGTAACAAAATAATACGAACCAATATATTATAGAATAAGAAACGAGCGTGTGCTTGCTCCCTCGTTCGTTTATTGTTCTTAGCTATTTCACCTATGGATATTATCCGATCGTTATATCGATATTACATCGTCTGTTTTATGCTATAAAATGAAAGAAAAAGAAAACAGGGGAAAATAAAGAGAGGAACAGCAAAATGAGCCTGAAAAAGAGAAAATGAGAAGGAGAAAAATATACTACAGGCTGATAGTTGGTAAAAGGAACAAGGACTAACGAAAGGCACCGCCTGGTGCTGGAAGCAATTTATCTAAACGGTCGCGAGGTCATTCGAAACGAAAGGCAAAGAGTCCATCCGGAATATTACTGGGCATCGGGCGCCATTGCGCTTTGATTCTTTTGTGCGTGGCTCGTGGGACCTCCGCCTTGAGTTATCGAGGCCACTGAGGGCAAAACGAAGCGAAGAAAAAAGAAGAACGCCGGAAGAATGAACGTACTTGGCGATCTACGGAATACACAGAGGCCAAGAGGAAAGGGAGGATGAGTTGGAGATTTTTTTTCTTCTCGAGAGCCGCCATTTTCCGCACGGGAAATTTCCAATCGATGAGAACGGAGTCCGCACGACGCGAAAAATGTTAACGAATAAAAGCTTGCTCGAGATTCTTAAATTCCGTCTGCTGCATTCGATCGTTTGAATTACACGTTGAGGAATATTCGTACGGCAATCAATTTCGATGAAAACTTTGTGAAATTTTGTACAGCATGTATCTTTAATAATCTTAATAACGATTAATCTAGACGCGGATATATTGAAATTAATAAGTATCGTTTATTTGTCAACGCGTCAATTATTATAATAAGCAATTAGAAAATATAAATAGGTAATTATGGATTGTATCGACAATCGAATTAAGATAAGTATCGATAATTATCAATTTTGAAAGGTAAAATGTGCACAATATAGGAAAATAGACTCCAAATTGCAGTTTTATCAGTAATGACGATAATAAATAATTTCGAACGCAAAAATACACAACATGGTTAATTTCGATAGTAATTAACCTGGATGGCAAATTATACGAGACAATAGATTAGAAGAACGCAGAGAATAATTAAACGTAAAGCGTATTTTAAGCGTGTCTCAGAACAAATAATTGCAATGACAAAGCGCAGAATCTAGGATAGTTAAAAATACGTAAAAGCTAAATATAAGATCTGCTTTCATCGGTGTCGTAATTTGAATAATTTCAATAATAAACAAGCTTATTGTCAACGAAAATAACAATCGCGGATAATAAATTTATTCGAATAAAATTTCCTATCCGAATCTGTATCCAAAATTCATAACTATCTTTTTATCTTTGCTAAATCTCTTACTAAAAGGTATAGTTCTCCCTACGTTCGAATTTTCCTCGTTTTCTATGTCTTCTCGATCCTTCGTCCGAAATCATTTGTTACAACATCTATTCCAGCATCGAAAGGAGACTTTTATTCTCAAGGATATTCTAACAAATTACAAAAAGACTTAAATTAATATTTGACTGCATTTATCTTCCTCGAAAATGTTGATAACCTGACATTCTGATCCGATTGCGGTGGCCACTGGTGAAAATACCAGGTGTCACGAGATTATTGGTGAACGAAGAAAGAAAAGCAGGTCGAAATAGAAGCGGCGGAAAGGCCAGTGAAATCAGGTTGCCACCGACCGAATTAAGCGACGTCCCGGGGTTCGGAAAATAGACGACCCGATACGTGTTCCTTTAATAAAACTTATCAGAGATCGATTCATCATCGTTCGAAAGCACCGGTTAGATACGTTTGCGGCTTTAACTAGCACTTTCCTTGGATTTTTCATGGCTCTCGCTTTTCCACTCTTCTCCTTCCATATCTTTTTCAACTAACATTAATCAGTAACTTGTAATTATTTCTACACTAATTTACGCTATATACGCGATATATTATTTCATCAATACATAATTATATCAAAAAACTAAGCAACCTTCCTATATCCTTTACGTTTATACCTATATCCATCGAGCTTATATCTATTTATATTTATCTGTATCTTTACATTAAGTTGGTTACTTATTAATTACTTATTAATCCTCAAATATCTCCTTGCACGAACGATCATAAAATTTTGATCACACAATCAAAGAATTCAGTGTGTCGTCAAACTTCAGAGTATACCGAAAACCAGAAGAATAGTAAAAGGCAGATTTCATGGCTGAATCGTTACCCGCGATTCGCAATCTCCTCTTTCCGACGGTACAATTGTTTTCGGATTTTCGCCATCCAACAGCGGAATGTCATATTAGAAAATCCGGAATGAAAATGGGAAAGGGACGGACCAATTGACCATGGGGACTTCTGAAACCTGGCCGAAACTTCTGCTTGGCATGTCTGACATATTTCATGCTGGAATGTTTCTCTGCGAATGCACCGAAACGCACACCGCGATTTCCGGGATGCCATCATCAACCCCCGACCGCTATTCTCGTGCGAATAATCACCATCTCTCGATTTTACGGTTCGAATCACTTTTCCATTCGCTTTACCCTCGTCGTGCATGGAAAACACTGTTAATTAACTATCGAGGTTGGTCGGAACGATAGATTTTTCAATAGCACTAGATCGTGGATGAAACGTGAAAAGCGGATGCTTCCGTAGAATCGTGCGGATGTTGGTTTATCGGTGTAAGCAGATTGTATTGAATTCTATTGAATTATTGCGCTAGGAACGAATAAATAAATTTAGAGAGTCGAGTTACTGCTTAAATTACCGCTTGCAATAAACTGCGTGGTACGACAATAGCGAAAATAGGATATTTTATACACAAAATACGTGTTTTTAGTAGATATAACCTAACATTCGTATAAAATATTCCTTTTAATGTAAACTAACATCGATATTCAAGCATTGATCGGCTTTCTTTGTACGAAATCTACTTCGGTATAACGCAGGCACCAATCTTCGAATACCAATCGATATTTCACTCGTAAAATTCACTGAAACTAAAAGAATGAGAAAAGAATCGACGCCAAACAGTTTCGCAGGAACACGCGTCAGAAGTCTCGTTCGCGAGAATATCTACGAAGATCCGTCGATTCATCAAGTAAATAAGAAACTGCCGAGACTCCTCGAGAACGGAGAACGAGGAAACTTCTCTTTCGAAAGGTTTGCGTCATCTTTCCGAGATTCGATCGAGAAGAAAAGCTACGAACAATCGACTGTCGAGGAGGCAAAGGTGATCGAAGCACGGGGATAACAACACGGCGGAAGATAAGGTTGCACTTTTGAAATTAGCTCGCCAGGCCGGAAACGACTTTTCTTCGACGAGGCAAGAAAGAAACAGGGTCTCTGGCCGTCGTTGCCGGGGCTTCCGTCGAGCTTAATCGAGAAAATGGCTGAACCGTGGCGCAGTGAAAAGAGGGATAGGCGCGTGATCTCGCGAGATCGGAAGCCATTTATGGTCCCTGATCGACTTAGAATCGTCGACTGCGTGTAATCTGCTTAGACGATGCTATTCTCCGACGTAATTACCGATAGATCGCCTTCTTCATCCCTTACCCGTCGAGGAAATTGCGATTTTCACGGAGCTCCTTCATTGTACATATTCCAAGATCTTTTTACCTCTTAACCGTCCAACTCGCTCATTCATCGACAAATTACACCTTTCTAATATTAAGATTCTATTTACTTATCGAAACGAGGAAAAAGTGTGTACGTATAGCGGGAGTATACGACTTGTCCTAAATGCGACATAATAGAAATCTAAATAAAACTCGCCAAATATCCCCAATCACCGATACTTAATCCGAAACCGTATCACAAAGGAAGCCAATTTCACAGTCATTCGCCCGTTAACAGCCTTCATGCCCTTAGACTAACGAAACATCAAAAACTTGGAGAAAAAAAAAAAAACTTGAACGCCCTCGAGCGAGCACCGTCTCGGGGGTCGTCAGCCGAGTTTTTCATCAAAAGAAGAAAGGCCACGACAAAAGAGAGAAGAAAATGACGAAGGTGGAGAAGGAGAAGAAGAAGCAAGCCTGAGGGAGTACTAGAAAAAAAAAAAAAAAAAAAAAATAATGTACGGTAATTGACTCCGGTCTAACACCTTTAACGAGACTTACGCGTGAACCCTTTCATTCGATGGGGTGAAATCCTCGCGAATGAGTGACGCAGCATCGTGACCATTTGTGGATAATGGGACGGAACGAGGCGGAAAATGGCACATCAAAAAGAAACTGGGACAAAAGAGACCAGCCGGTTGTCCACCTAATAAAGCAAAGTGGCTAACGATACCCAAGATGTTAGGGCTGATTTTCATCAGGTGTCGCTTCAGACGCCATTTATCTTTGATTATCGAAGATTTTTGCGAGGAAGCTGCTTTTTCAGAACTCTGCTATTTTCAGCTAAATTAATCCTTTTACCGAAGATTTCAGTTTCTTTGCAAGGTAACATTCATATTGTAACAAATAACGCACAGTAATATTCTGGCAAGTATATCGTAGAGTGATAGATATCGTATCGGTGTTTGGCATCGATAGTGGCACAAATCCAAAAAGTTGCTGCTTTTGTCGAGTGGAACATTATCGCGCTATTTTATTACGTAAAACAGTATATTTGTAATACAAAATGCAAAATTATTATTTATACCGCTGTCAGCCTGGTCTTGGTTTTACGACACCGATTTCGTTCGTTTCGTGACGCTACAAGTGGAAGGTTGTACCGCTGTCGCGAATATCGGCGTATCTTGCATTAAGTCAACCTTTCGATGTCGTTGAAATGATTTCTTTGTAAATTTTAAAAAATCTCTCGTGTAAAATTTACATTTTTTTCTTTTTGGTGAAGTGCATCCTTAGATAAAGATGAAAAGTTAGATAGAAAAAGAATTCAGTCCAACTACGTGTCACGTAGGAAAGAAGTTCGTATATACAGTTGACACGTATCTGGATGATTTTCGCGAGAACGATGACGAAGCGGATCGTTAACTGCAAAGGAGAGACAGACGCGAACAACGGAGTATTCGGTGACAAAGCCGGCCGCGTTCTCCGCTTTTACTTTGAAAACATACACGTTCTACTTTCCGACGCTCTATACGTTCGCCGCCGTTTCATAGCATCGCCGAAAAAGAGCGCGAAATTGTTAGCGGCCCGCGAATATTCGCAAAATTGCCAACGACAACTAATTAATTAATACTTTAGGGTCATAAATAGTTATTAATACTTCTAGGTCTTCTGACGAAGCTGTAATTCTAATCAAATATTCTTCCTATGCATAAAATGCCGTTAAATCGTAATTTTCGCAATTGGCCGTGCGTAAATTGAAATTACCATTAAAAATGTGATACAAATTAAACCTACAGTCTCTAAAAGTTTGTAAAAGATAAGACGGTAAATTTTTAAAAAATTTCTACATTCTACGTACTATTGTAAAAAGATTTATAATGAATTAATTTATTCTTGGGAAATAAATAAAGTTATAGAATCAAACTTCGATTTCTAAGGTTATTATAAGCAATATGTATAAAATGAACATCGAGTAACCGCGACGACCTAAGTAGGTGTAACCTGTGCAATCCATTTCAATTTAACGTAGCGAAAATCAGTAACAAAAGACAAGAATCGAAATCTTTGAATCATTCCGTGGCTGAAAAACCCTTGCCCCTTTTTTCCCTCCACTTTTTCCAGTCATGCAGCCGAATGATTAACGAGGGTTGCAAGTTTTGATGCACCCGGTGCACGTGCATCATCCACAGAGCTTACGAGCGGCACACACAGCTGCCTCTATTCGCCTAAACTTCCGACATTTTTTCGCTCCTCTCACGTCACGCCTGACTGACAATAATAAATATTTCCCTCCGCCACCCTTTACCCTCGTCGACATCGCCAAGTTTTCCTTTTTTCACTCTCGGTCACCAGGGAAAACGTATTTTTTTTCAACAAGGTTGATACGAACGATACACTAAATCAGGCAAAACAGCGATTTTTTACAGGGATTTTACAATATTTAACCGAATCGTGATACGAGAACACCGATTTTTATTAAATTTACGCAGTTTGTTTAAGAAATTGTGTGGTTTGACGAAAAAAAAAAAAAAAACTGTGTTTTCTTTCGACTCGTTTTTTCTTTTTTTTGCAAAATCCTATACTATACTTTACCTCGTAGATTTCAGTTTATGAACCGAAAAGAATTTTCTGCTTTAAACTTTTCAATTTTCGCAGGAAGATGTGTTCTACCGGAAGAAACACAATATCGTCATTTTGGAATATTTTTTCTAGAAACATTGAAGGCAAAACTGGAAACTGAATTAAAACTAAATCGAAAAAATCTGGACATTTTATCTTATAATTGTTTACGAAAGAAATTCTCAAACTACATACACCTATTTTCGGGAACTGAAAACAGGGTAAAATTTATAAAATAATGGAACCCACAAAATAGCTGTGATCTATGAATTTCTCGAGTAATTTTTCCTATGAGAATTTCGAATTCGTAGGGAAACTGTGAATTTTATAATAGAATAATTCCAATTATTGTAACCTTCAATGCATCGTGTCACCTTTATATATAACATTTTATTCTTCTATTAACAGAGCACTTTGTTATTTCATTATCGTCACATTCCCAATTTTATTGAACTTTTCCTCAACTTCGTCAAAGATGGCCGCATAATTAATGTTGCTTTGCGACCAACAGGTGTGTTCGATTAATTTCCCTCGACCCGAGGCACAATTTATTATCACCTTTTTGCGGTTAACGTGACATAGGATGAATATTTCACCGTGCATTCCCATACCCCGTTAAGTATTTCATTTCAATTTCTGATAATTTTTTCCAGCTACGATTCTGAAAGTGTAAAAGTGGAAATTGGTTATCGTCGAAGCTGGAATATGACTGACGGAGTGATATTTTTGCAAAGCTGTCATAGTTCGAAATTTCCACAGCAGGACAGTGAAAAATAGATACGATTTTTTGACAGAGACATGGAACGATTGGTTAATCCTGTCAGGTGTATTTTCAGCGCAGAAGGGTACAATTTTTGAACGTGTTTTCGTTTGAACGAATGAACCTCGTTTAATGATTGGAGCTTAACTATCCTCTTCGAGAACAAATTTTTCCATTCGGAGTTAAAAATAAAATTTTTATTCAAATTCTTTATTCTACTCCATCCTTACCTTCTAATTAAATTATTTTATTTCTTCGTAACAGTACCATGAGATTATTTTAATTTCAGACGAACTGGGTCAATCGTGCTGACGATTACGAAGATGGTGCAAGTCTAAAACTTATTCGAAAGTTGGATTTTTCAGTTATTTCGTGTTCCATCGATCTACATTGCAGCGAAGATAGTATACAACAAATTTTGCATGAAAAATATTTGACTTAAGTCGCTTTCGTAGTTGTTGGCGCGTTTCAGTTTTATTTTTTATTCGATTTATCCGTTTCCGAAAGAATTCTTTGTTCCCCAACTTCGACAATATTACTTTTCCGCGAAATTACACGTTCCCCTGTTCCTTGCATTCGAAGAACGGAAAACCAGCCTACATCTAACGGAAATTCGGACGCACAGGTGTATTTGAAACCGGAGCAGAGAGATGCCAGGTCCTCTGACCTACTCGATCTTCCGCTTCCCAACAGAGATTTTTCGCCGAAAGGACGAAAAATTCATCAAAGCTATAGGATCGCTTTTCCCTCGAAATACGTTATTTTTCAACTTGTTTTTATCCTAACCTGGCTCAATTATTCCAACAACATGGCATGCCTTTATCCTTGTCGAACATCCATCCGCGATTTGTAAAGTTTGAAGGTGGAACAAGCGATTTCTGAATAGAGATCGTATATCTTCTGTGCTCCATCTTGTGAATATATTTCTACTCTTTACGCTTTTGGAAAAAGACCGGGTGATTTATCGAGTAAAGAAGAGATATCTTTGTACAAACGAGTTTTAACATTGCTACACCGTATTCCCTAATTGTTCTCTCTGTTCAAGTTACATTCATCTATGAATCTTTACATCTACAATTTCTTGAGATTTTAAAAATATCCACGTATTTCTTTAACGATTAAACAAACAAATTTAAGATAATAAACCCAAAAGAATAAGAATGATTAAACTGTTTGACGAATTCGAGATATTTCGCTTCAAAAATTTAAGTTTAATAATTCATTTCTGTTGCCACTTACCTTCTTGGCGTCATTGTTGTTATCGGCCGCGTGATGTGGTTGTGGACTCATTGCAGCACCATTGCTAACTGCTCCGCTTTGCGACAGAAGCTCGTCGCTACCCCTCTGCAACAATAAGAGACCAACAAACGTCAGTACGCGAACGAAAACCGTTTCAACGTAAATTCAAACTATTTTCACGACGTAGTTCGATAAATATTCGTTTCCTAACTCGATCGAACTCCAAAATTCCTCCGCTTTTAAAAAATGAACCTTCCCATCGTAAATTCAAATTCAGACCACTTCCAAATACAGTCAAACAAGATTTGCTTCTAAATGATCTACGTCCGAATAAAACTCTCTGAAAATCCACGACGAAAAACCTTTCATCTTTAATCCCAATTCAGATCGCTTCAACGACACGGTCGAACTAAAAAATGTCGGTGTCCACCGTGACAGACAACGCGTTGAGTCTAACTCGGTGCACTCCTCGTTCCGCAATCGGCAAAAAATTCGCTTGCCAATCACATAAACACCGAGAACCAAGACCCCAGCAAAGCCCTCTCTCTTGAAATCCAAACCACTCCAATCCCCTTCTCTATTCCCGACCTAACCTTAAACCTCTCTCGCAAGAAACCAGCCAGCTTGCCGGTTATACTAGTCCCCAGGTGTATTATTAAAATCCTTCCAACTCCGTAAACACGTTTAACCGGCGATTCTCCGCGGTAACAGGATCAAGAGTCTCAGTCCCTGAGTCTAATTCCTCGAGCTGATCCCTCAAAGGAAGCGCGACGATAAACGGGATACTCGCGTGTGCTCGATCGCGAGACCTACGATCCGATCGTTGGAGACTCACAAACCAAGGAAACCTCATGGTGGATGCACAGGATGGAAGTATGGCGACCTTTCAACGAGGAAAATACGCAGCTCCGGCTTCGAGATAATTCATAAGCGAGAGAGAGAGAGAGAGAGAAGGTCACCAGCTCTGGAGAGACAGAATGCTAGATCAAAGAGTCCCGCAGGATCACGCTTGCGAGCGGGTAAGAAAAGACGCGACTCCGTGGATCTGAGAGTTGAAAACCCTTTGACGAATATTTATGGAAATCCTTCTTCTGGTCTTTAGTCGATAAGATGCGTTGGTGGTTCCATAGACGGAGATCTCTCGGCTCTTGTCTTGTCACAGTGAACTTCTTTCAGAACAGCAGAGAATTGATATACGCTAGAGTTACGCTAGAACTTAAAGGCGTCAAGATGACCAATTTGTAACTATGTATCCATAGCGACGCATTCTGAAAGCATTGAATGGTCTTTTATAAAATACGTACAACGCGTGAAAATTGATTCTTGCAACACCGCTAAAGTTAGATTCACCGAAGTGTAAATCACTCTAGAAACGAGTTCTTCGATCCTCCTTCGGTAAACGCAAGAGAGCAATTTTTTCAATTTTAGTAATTTCGCTCCTGCCTTGTAATTTCCTAAAAGTTCATCATGGCAATCCGTTCGCCATTCACTGAACCACGAAGCCGATCAAAGATCTCGATCCGGTCCGCGGATGAGTGGAGAGAATTGAAAGACGAGAATCGAAGAGAATCTCTCTTCCGAAGATTCCATAATCCATAGATTCGCGGCAAGTAAATAATAGAGTAGGTCCGGTGGTGGTTTGACTGCGCCGGATATCATCAGCCAAAGGATGAAGCTGCCGCCGTATATCCGGCGAATGTATGAAACTCTCCTTCCTTCGTTTCTCCACGTCGTAAGAGAGACTCTTAAAGAGTTTTCCTCCTTTCACAGAATCGACTACGTTGTTGTATAATTGTATTTTATTTCCACTACAATTGATGCTGTCTTCTTCCTTACAAATCCCTCGACCATAACAGAGAAAATCCTTCCAAATAGTCCATTTGTCAGAAATTTTATTTCAGTAAAATTATTACAAGTCAGTAGGCAAAATGATAACCACGAAACAAACAAAACTACCTAAACCGTTTCTTCTTCATAATTATTGCAATAAATTATTATAATAAGAAGGGTTTTCCGTCACAGAAAATGCTTTCTGAGCAACCTCGATCATCCTGGTCTATTCAAACCACTCGAAACCCTCGCAAATGACCACAAACCTTGGGGAAATTCAAGCTTGAACGCCTCTGTTCTTGGTCACGTAACGTACACGTGCAGACAAAAACCGAAAATCAATGATCATGTAAAGCCTCCGTTCGTCGAACCACTTGAAACAAGTCGAAAATCTCAAGAAACGAAATTCAAACGTCACTATCCTCGATGAAACAAGGCACACGCGTACCGAAATACGAAGAATTTGCTCGCAATTTCTCGGACGCTTAACGTCTGGATCTCACGTGTCCGACGAGGCGCATAAAATCGTCTCACGATCGTCTGGCCAGCTGTCTGCAGTCCCTTCGGAGGGTCTTCGCCGGTTGACAAAGCAATTTCACGACCGAGCTGCAACGCGATCCGATGAGTTTCCTCACAACCCACCTCTCTCTCTCTCTCTCTCTCGCTCTTTCTCACCCCTGCGGTTATTTGCTGGAGGATTCGCGCGACTCGCATTAATTGCAGGGCAAACACGCGGTGCGCTCCGCTTGCTTGACAATTTGCTCGACGACATAGCTAACTGGGCCACGTTTCCGGCCCGTTACGAGTTAACTTAGGGTGGACAATGGATCCTCTCTCTGACAGCCATGTCGGTCGTTGGGGGTTAATTGGTCTTTTCGGTACTTCCCGGAGATTTGTTTGACTAGCTCGCTTTGGGATAATAAGAATGTTTTTGTGCTTTTGGCGAGGAAGAGGACGAGGATGTAGAAGCAGATGTTTTGGATCCGTGTAAAGTCGTCGAAATTTGGGAATCTCTTTTGTTTGAGAATTTTTATAAGCTTATTTCGTTTGTGACATTTCAGGGTTATTATTTCGCTTATGTCATTTTAGGGATTTATTTCGGGAATGTATCTATCGCGTGACGTTTCCGATATAAATAAAATTTATTATGTCCGGATATTAATGATAAAGAGATATTGTTGAGTTCAATTATTTTGTTGAACTATGAACATAGAAGACAGAAGCTGTTGGTTAATGCAAACATAATGAAAATTCAGAGTTCAAAATATGCGCTAGCAAAATTCGATATAAGCTTTCAAGTTTCCGCGATTTAATCATTATCAAAAACAAAGAAGCTTAATTACCGACGTTAATCTCAAACCCGAAACTTCGAACCGCAGAAACAAAATCTATCCTCCCACGCTCCGCAAGATTCAAAACCAAAGTCCCGAACTACAAAATCAAAACCGAAATCCCTTTCGGCTAACTACAGACTTCACCAAATCTTCTCAAATTACGTCAAACGTCCCCTAATATAAGCAATTCCGTAACAATTTCGCAAAGTCCACCAAAAATAGAACTTTTTATGGGATTAACAAAGAAACATCTATCGAATTCGATGAAAATCCCGTAAAACTTGCCCCTAAAATCGCGACAAGATGATGGATCGTGCCAGACGATCGAACTACCCTCGTGAAAGTGAGTTTTCACGCGAAATCTTTCGAAGAGGCTGTCGAGGATGAGCGTGGCTACACTTTGAGCCGGTGAAATAATATTAGCTCGAGATAGTCCTCGCGATAAGACGCAGCAACACAGAGCCGGTTATCGTTTTTCAAGATGGATGGCTCTGGTACCGCGTCACCGGGATTCGTGTATCGTTCCGGCAGACACGTATAGGTACCTGAAAGGATCTTTCGTGTCTGAAATTCTTTGGAAAATTGCGTAGGGATAAGCTAGTTGTACTTGGAATATCGCCCTTCTTTTCTTTTTTCGGGGGTTTGGGGATTTCGTCGTGGCGATAGCGAAAGAAGACGCAAATTCTTTTCTGAAGTAATAATAAAAAAAAAGACTGAGATCTGTAATACTATATAATAATTAATAACGATTTCTATGATACTATATTAGCTTCCAATTAATTAACCAATTTGATAGAATCACTGCGAACATTCGGAATAAAAAAATACCCTTCTCAGAATAGAAAAAGACTCGGAGCAAAGTTTCCAATTTTCTGACCTATTTGATACATCAGGAACATCAACTACGATACATAAATCACGTTGAAGCATATCAAGCATATGGTTCACGACACGCTATGTGAAAATACAGTTATGGTCGAAAGGTCAACAATCAAGCTATCGAAGAAACGGACAGGAAGGGTTGTTTCTACCCTCCGGCACAAATGGATCGTGATCCGAGTCTAGCTTGACCAGCAGGCTGCCAGAATCAAGAGTAGATCATTTCGCGTTACCACAACATTGTGTCCAAGATTCGGCGTCTATTTTCCTCTTTATTTAGTCATCGATTTCTTACGGAGGCAGTGATATAGCGAACGATGCAACACAGAATATTAGAAATATAACGATACTCGTTGGCATGGTCGTTGCTTCGTGTTTGGTGATCAGGAATTGTCAAGTTGAAAATCTTAAAACAGAAACTGCTTTTAAATAAACAAAACCTAATAATAAATCGACAGATTAAGAAATAATAAAAATGAAGAAATTCATTATTATTAGATTATTACATTACGTTACGTTATTGAATCGAAAAATCCAGAATTAAGAACGTAAAATTCACTGTCCGTAACAAAATTTCCGATTGATCGTCGAGATCAAGTCCGAAACGAAAAATCCAAGAACGTTAAATAACAAAGTTGCCGAAATCAACCCTTTCTCAAAGCCTAGAACTGAAGAAGGAAAGGAGGCAAAAGGGAAGATCCAGAAGTAAAGAAAGAAAGGGGAAAGAACAAGAAAAAAAAATTGGAAAACGACGAGAATTCGAGTCAGCGAGCCAGATAACCGAATGAAGATTTGTATGAGCCGGAAGATTTGTGTCAGCCTGTCGTGATTTTCATCGAGCCCCTTCTCTGGAGCAAATGACGCGGAAACAGGGCAGAAATTAAAGCCGCTCGTTAGGGTGAAAACGCTTCGAGCCGATGCAATGGGGGGAGCGCCATTCACCCGCGAACACCGATTCGATATTCGAGATACAAAGAGAACCGAGAAAGAAAGAGAAGAAAGTGGATCGTGCCTCGTGATTCCTGCTTGCCATATTAAATTGGATCAACTTGCGATCAGAGAATACGTCTCGTGGAATTTATTTCGTCGTCTCTTCTTACGACGCTGGTAGTTTCTCTCGTCTTTTTATTATATTTAATAGTATAGAGGAAGTTTCAGACAATCCTGGGGGATTCGCTGTTTCTCTGAGTTAGAGGATGTTTTCGTCGAGTTCTTGCAAGTTTCAGCGACGATTTCACGATCACTGTGAATTGCAGATCATTGATTTGCCCTTAATCTTCGAATTTTTAATTATTCCATTCTATTTTTGGGGGATTCTTATCGATATATTTGGTAACTGATTTATTAAGCAATCTTCGCATAAAAGCAGACACCATTCGTGACACCATGATCGTTAAATAATTCTTTAGCGATTTGTAAAATTACTTGCAAATTGGTTTCTTTATAGTTCATTCAAAAATATATTCCAAAAATTCTTTAATTCAAACGATGATAGACTTTGGCGTTGTCCCATATCGAAAAATCTCTTTCGTGAGAAAATCAAACTTTTATCACAGACTGGCGTAAAAAATTATTTCTCCGTTGTCGCAGTTTAAATTCTCGTTAACATTCATCACGAATGAAAATTTCTACGATGGAACAGCCTCTTTCACCCTCGCATACGCGGACATTATCAGCAATCGATGCCAGATAAACACAAAATTGAGGGGAAACATTGAATTGCAAAACCGATCGAGTAGGGAAATTTCCTCCTCGATTTTTATTCAACAATTCTTCTCTCCCACTTTTTTTGTATTTTTTATCTCGTTGTATAAAGTATAAATAACGCGAAACAGAAACTCGAGCTAACAACGTCCGCTATCGAACCAACTGGTAGCCATACTTTCGTAATCATTTCATAATTAAATATGCATCTTGCTCTGCTCGTGAAACACTCGTGTTTATGGGTTAATGAGGTTGATTAGAAGGTTCCATATCTTAATTGGTACATCGAGCTAGACCAGCGGTTTCCTTTCTAATTTTCTACGTTCCACCATCTACGAACATATTATGGAAGTTTTGGGGTTAAAATATTAGTAAGAATGTAGAAACGCGGGACATAGAAATATAATACGAAAACTGAAAAAGTATAAAAATACAAAGATGCAAATACACGAAAAATATAAAAGTTATAAAACAAATAAGAAACTTGGAGAATTGCAAAATATTGTAAATCCATAATTTAGATATGTATAGCGTAGAGATTGGAGAAATGTAAAACAACGTAGAAATACATAAATGCAAAGACTCGCGAAGGTGCAGGAACGTAGTAAATTCCTGAAGTGGAGAAACATTAAAACAAAAATAATTAATACTCGAAATGTAAATCTGGAAATGTTGCATGGAAAACAATTCCTCGTTCATTAACTTCCCAACAACTCTACGCTTAATGACACAAATTACACTTTCGTATTTTCAATCGACCAATTAAACACATTTATATTCCACATTCAATTTTGCTGAACTTCGAGCACAGTCGAACAATAAAAAAAAAAAAAACCAATTAAAACACAATATAACAACAACGAACGAAAAAAGAGATTGTAAAAAAAAAAAAAAAAAAAAAAAGAAAAAATATACAGAAAGAAAAAGAGAAAGAAAGAGAATCATCCTCGCGTTTCTGTATGCCATCATTGTGAACTACAACATCACGTTCGCCATCTCGAAGCTCAATTTCCCCCATTATACCGTGCCCTCAATTGAAACAATCAAAATCAAAGTTCCATTCTCTGCTACATAATTTCCCTCTCGCAAATTTCAATCTATATTGCTACCTTTTAACGTTACGAAACTATAATATCAATCCTTTCATTGATCCCAATTAAAATTCTAGTTGATGATATGGCCATTAACACGCGATTAAAAATAATACACTCGTACATAAGATTGATGAATATTTTTGTATATATGAGCTTCTTACAAGACAAACTGACTGACTTCGCTTTTTACTCGTCTCTTAAGTCTATTACATAAGTACAGATTAAATTCAAAAGTTATAGACGCAGAACCTAAAACGTATGATTTTCTACAATAACGTTGGTTTAATCGTAAAACTTTACTTTCGAATTCCATTTTTATTCCCGTATATTTATTATCAAGGCATTTAATGAGAAGAATTTTATTTAAAAGAATTTTAAGTACACAATTTGTTTCATAAATTCAAACGTTGTAAACCTACGAGCTTGAAAATAATTTTATACGTATGTCCCGTAATAATGTCAATTTAATCGTACAATAAGACCTTGAACTAGAATAACACATTAAAATAGCACACAACCGTTCTTTATCGTAACAGAAATTCGTAAAAATCCGAAAATTCTAGAAGGCCGTTTCTCGTTTTCTCGTTGCTCGGTCGCGAAAGTATCGCGCTTTAAAAAATGTCCTCGGACAGACGGATTTACGCGCGTTTCCGCTCGCATAACGACACGCGCCGGAGGAAGAATTCCTTTCAGTTGCGTTATTTTTTCCTCTTCTCCACTTTCATTTTTTTCTTTTTTTCCTTTTGCACTTTCGACACGCATTTTCAGTCCCGCTACTTTACTTCGCTCCTCCCCTCTGTGTTTTATTACTCTTTTCTCCTTTTGTTCTTCTTTCTTCTTTTTCTTTTCTTTTTTTTTTTTTTTTTGTTTTTTGTCGAAAGAGAAAGAAGGGAAAAACCGGCAAACTCACTTTGTAGCGCCGGTAGCTTTGTTGCTGAAACTGAATCACGGCCAGATCGCCGGGCAAATGAAGCGAGCATCGTTCCTTTCTGTTTTTTAATACAGCGTGACGCGAGCGGGAAACAAAGGGACGAGTTAACGACGCTGAAAAACGACGAATTCTCTGGACACTGCACGGAAATGCTCGCCCACGCACGTGCGGGGGGTGTTCGTTAGCGGAGAATTTGGATTTTGTTTCATTTGCAATACACGACGGCTATTTTTACGGCTATTACTAGTTGCAGAACATTCGGTGTAATTTCTTTATCGGATTATCGATTTTAGTGGCAGTGTTTCCGTGGTTTCGTTTGTTTTGCGCACGCGGAATTTAATTGGGATTATGAAATTGGGCGAGATCGCGATTTACTAGGCGGTTGGACTTTTGTTTTCAATCTTTACTTCCTGTTACAACGTATAACGATCGTTCCTATTTTCTTACCATCGTCTCCGTCATCTTCACTTGTAAACATTTTCCACTTCTCTTTGATTACCTCCGTGATTTTCGAAGAATTTAACGATCATTCGTACGTGGATGAAATTTTCTTAATTATTCTCTGAGATGTCAGTCTAACATCATAATCATTGGAGAAAGCATTCAGACAAGGGATGTTGACGAAAACGAAAAGCAGCGTCGACGTTTCGGCAAGTTTCTAACAGAGACTCGAACAGAGGAAATGTAGTAACACGATGTAAAGCAATTATAATCCATGCTGTTAGACTGCCGCGAATCTGACAAGACCGCGAACAGTTTGCTGGAAAACGACGATGACGGGTATACGCGCCTCGAGAACGCAGTTGATCGGACAAACTTATCCGCAAGTAATCGAGGAATTTTTGCAGAATTTCCTACGATAATATTTATCGTAATTTAAATTTGAAATCAACTTTTTAAAGACCGATTGTCTTCCATCTAGGTCGTATCGCGTTTGCAATTTGTTTCACGTTTCAGTTATAGAACTTGCAGGTTTCATTGAAACTGTTCTAGTTACGTTTGAGTTATGAATGATCACTGACCTCCGACTTTCTACTGGACATTATAATTCAACGAAAACTGATCAGCTACGGGCAAACAAATTTTTCCAACAAATACAGAGATATTACACCAAAATCATGAACTAAGAGTAGAATTGTATCCAAATTTACCCTCAGATCGAAGGCTCTTCGAATATCCATCGACAAGTTTCAAACACAAAATTTGCACCCTTCCACAAATGGTCGAGAGAAAAGAATCCTAAGGAACAGGTCCCCGAACATCCAAATTTGTTGGTTTCCGACAAACCACGCTCCAATGCTAAAATAAATCACATTTCCAAACATCCAAACCATCCGTCTAACGTGTCTAAAGGAACCGTCTAAAGGAACTATCTGTCTAAACGTTAAGCGAATTAATTAGCGAAAATTAGTGGGACGTGGAACAAGACTCCACGTTTTTAACCGACTGGTTTGGTTTCGACGTTCCAAGAGTGGTTTACTGAGGTTCCCTGAAACAAGCGTTGGATCTGCAATTGAATATCGTTACCGCGATTCGGTCCGGTGATATTTTCTTCGAGGACCAGGCCGATTGTTTCACGATTCCTATTCAGGCCGGTTCAACGGTTTCGCGGTTTATTGGGATTACCTGGTCTCCCCGTTGTTTTACAGACGATTGTGGCGGAACATCGTAATTGAGTATTGTTATACCGAGCTGTTCGGTGATAGTTTCCTTTCGAGACGAGGAATATCGATCCGATCCACGCTCAACAAGTTCATCCTCCGGTGCAACTGACTCCAGTCTTTGTCGTCTCGAGGGCTTCTGTGTTTCAGTTTTCGATCCATCCTTTGGACTTCTTAATGAATTATCAAGTCTTGGATACTTCATTCGATGTAAGAAGCGTCTTTCTTTTATATTGGAATTCTTTTTAATCTATTCCAAAGAATCTAACGGTCGAACGACTTACGAGAGCGAATGGTCTGTGGCAGCATTCATTTTTTAAATTCCAAGAAATTCACTTTTCTCGATCTCCAAATGCAGCAAATTAAAGCAAACTTCGAAAGATCTGCTTACGTCACGGACCGACAAACAAATTACGACTGGCGGACTTTATAACGATAAATACGTACAAACCTCGAAGCAATTCCTCCATCTTCGAAATCGGTAGATTAAACAAGCTGCTTGAAAACCCGCTTACATCGAAGATCAACAAATCAATCCCATTCGCCCTTTTCACAGACCATTAAATTTCGATAGAAACACGGATAATTCACATCCTCGCCCCTAACCCTGATGTAATCGAAAAACGATTTATTCCAATTTATTCGAACCAGCCTCCGAACATTCTTCGAAAGATTTTCCGTATCCCTTGACGAAAGACAAACATTCGATGTTTCAATGTACGTATTCGATTCGCAACTTCTTCGTCGCGGAATTTCTTTCTCTTCGCGAACTCTGCGCGCTTCCGCGGACTAAAACAAGCCGAAAGAAAGAGGCGGCGGGGTGTTGCGCGCGGAGCGAAAGGGGTGGCGACGACCCTTGCAATCTCGTTCGAGGCAACAACTCCCAAGCAGCCAGCAATCGCATTTAATTTCAACGAAAAGCGGATATTCAAATATCGAGGAAGCACTCGACGCCGTGACGCGCAAATAGGGAACGCGTTTTACCAGCGCGCGACTTTTTCCGCCGCGAAACTTCCTTTCTTACGCGGTTAAGCCATTCGTCCTCATGAATTTCAAAGCGACCCGGAGAAAATACCAGCGTCGCGGAAAATAAACCTTCGTGACCGGCAAAAACCTGGCTGCGTGAAGTTTTAGTCCTTTTTCTATGCGTTTCGAACGGATTAATGGTGAAGAGGGAGAACGAGGGTTGCGAGGAATTCATATAACTGATTTGATAATTGGTGCTAGTTTCCTTCGATATCTGTGACATTTACGAAACGGCAATATTTATTTTTATCTTATTTTATTTTATTTTGCTTACAAAGGTATAACTTAATGTAATAATTATCTCAATATCTCGATAAAAATTTGCGTGGACTGACTAAAATGAGACAGCCGGTACGACAAATGTCGGATATCTACCTCTGTAACAAATACGAAATATTTGTTATAAAAATATCGCAAACCAATCTTTATGGAAAATTTGCAATATTCGGCCCAGGAGGCCAGAGATCGTTCGCGGGGCAAAAAGAACGGCAACTTATACAGCGAGCTGACCGACATTCGAATCAGCAACTGTAAATTTTCATCTGGCTAGCCGTCGGATATTCCCCGGGGATCGTTTCGATCGCCTGATCCGGACCGAAAGTTATGTGCATACCATCCCATCGACTCGAGAACGATGCAGATATAGAGAAGAATTACGAATAGACGCAAAGTTGATCGATATTCGGCAGGAAACGCGATTTCTTTATACTGGCGTTTCGAATTCCAACCCTCTGTCGATCTCTGGGGATGAGAGACGATAGATTTTCGGATGTGGCAATAGGCTATCCTTCGAACGTGTTACTGCTATTCGCGAGAATTCGTATAATTCGACAAACAGCCCCGATGTTTCTATGTAATTTATTTTTATATCTTACTGCGCCTACCGTTTAGTTAGGAGTGTTACGAGCCGCTTTCTGCTTACTACCAACTACTATAAATATTATTACATGTATAGATGCTAGTACGAATACTATACAGGCTGTTCGCGCTGTTAGTTTCCAGTGAAAATGAAAGAGGCAATGAATTACAATGGCTACCAAAAGTATTTGTACATCGTTCTGGTCATTATTCGGTTTATATATTTATTAAATACTAGTTTAAATACCAATTAAACGTAAAGCAGCGACAAATCTTTCTTTTGCACGTATCAAGATGCAAGTTGAAATACCGTGCGTCAGTCAAAAGAAACGAACGAAATTACGATGGAACCTCCCAGAAAGTAAAAGATCACGTTGGATGACCGGAAGGGCGCGTTATATTTCTGTTATGACCGATACAATTTCGATTTCATCCCCGTACAGCACTCTGTCGGCGTTATTATTGCGCCAGCGATGAAAACGGTCCCGAAGGAGAACCACGAATGGGAAATTTAGTCGGTCGGATGCGATTAAGGTCGGTTCTGGTGCAGATGAAATTTAAAGCATCCGCTTCCTCGCGGAGAGCAACCCCTTCGAGAGATCGCCGATACAAATGGCCTGATGGGGGGTAGTAGGTTTCGCGGCTTCTACGAGTTGCCACAGACATTACTGTTTGCAATGCTGATATCGACAAGAAGGGATCCTGCAAATATTCTTACACCTCTGCCTTTCTTTATTTCCACCTAATTTTTAGATACTTGTCGTGGTATTTATAAAGAGGAATTTTCGGGTTTCGAGGAAACTACCAGTTGCTGCTAAACGATCGTTTGTAAAGCAAAATCGAACATTTATTTAGCCTATGATCTACCATTAAAGAAAGTAAGAAAATTTACTTATCCAACGATCTTTTTATTTCATTTCTGAAAATGTAGGAATGCCTGTGGCATCTTACGCAAAATATATACAAACTTTCGACAAATATCCGAACCTTCAATGATTTCAACTTCCACGATAATTGGAATATTGGATTGGAAAATAATGTATACGAAAGACTAAAGCAGAAAAAAAACGGCCATCGTTATCATATTAATGGTCGCGTCTACCAGAGAAAGTTTTTTAATATTCACCGGTTAACAGGTTGTTTAACTTTTAATAACCGAAGAAGTAGTCAGAGCGATTGGCTGCAGCGAACCACGATTCTGTAAAAATAGAAGCCGCTTCTCGAAACTTTCCCTTCTACACTAAATTAATATGAAAGATACGTCTGAAAGTCGTCTTTCCCCAAATTTTTAGCGAATATTTTTACAATCTTTACAATACTTTTTACAATTACCAGTTTATAGGATGAAATTACTTTCATCTAGAATCGATTTGTTTTCATCGTCGTTATAGAGATACATTTCTCTCAATTCCTTTTGTTTAATTTTCCTAATGTCCTATTTCAGTATTCCATTAAAAAGAAACACAATTGTCGCTTCATTAAATTCACGTGCATGACTGTCATAACAGACCAAGTGCTATTTACCTTCCGTCAAATAAGACCAAGTTAGAAGATTAGTAAAAGCAATTAAGTTTATGGTACTATAAAAGTTTCAACTTTCTCTTAATGGAATAGCCTACTTTCTCGCGAATCATTTCGTAGATTGCTATGGACATGTAGATGTTCGTGTCATTGTAGCATACGACAACGTACGATATTCTAAATTCTTACCTCTATTGTGGATTAATAAAGATTCCAAACTTTCCAGGGGATAAATAATTAAACACGAAGAATAACTATAAATATAATCCAAAATAAACGTAGAAACCAACCGACCCATAAACCACAATGTCCAAAACAGTCCTCGAACCAACAAATTTCCCATTAGCGTTTCATAGACGCGTCATTTTCCCCGCGAAACTATTTCTGCAATCCAATCTGTAAAGAGGGAGGAACGGTTTTCTGGCGGATAGCGATCGTCGGATGGACGAAAATCGCGAGAGACGCGCAATCTTCAACGGCATCCGGACAATCGTGGAGCGTCCCTTCCGGTTCCGGGCCGAGCCGGACTCGATCGTTCCTCCCGATGTAATTGCTATTATGTGGCGGGGAAAAATGGCCGTTGACCGGTGTTCGATGGCTCGATTTTACCGTCGATCGACTTTCGGGATACCGTAACCGCTAGCAACCGCCATTTTGTGGCCTCCTGCCTTCCAACAAATTGTTCTCGGGGCGAAAGGGAAGGAAAATTTGCTAGGAAAACCATCCAGCTACGGGGCCACCCCGTTTGACTCCAATCATATTTTGGAAAACGAACAGATGCTTAGTTTTTTTTTTGCAAAGTTATGCGTTACGCTTATAGTTATGCAAATGAATGTGGAAATAAGCTATTTATGGATATATCCTTCGGATTCATCGGTTTCTTTACACTCGATCAAATCTGCAAAACTTTCGACATGCAACGAAATGATTTCTTTAAGACAAAACGCAGAGTATTTAATTCGTTGTCGCAGAAAGAAAGTTTCTATCAAAATCAACAATCAGACGAATTCGGTATTTCATTCTTCCGAATTGGAATTTCAAAGATCAAAAATGAGAATGAGACGAAGAATACGTAAATTTTCCTTTTCATAAAATTATTACATTTATTCCTTTCTCAAAAAGAGAGAGAGAGAAAAAAAAAGAAAAGAAAAATAATGCGAAAGAAGAGAATTTTCACTCTTTTGTACGTTACATTTACAACATCCTCTCCTCCCCTCTGACGTTTCCAAACGTTTTCAAGCACATCGAAAAGATTGCATCCGTAATACGTGCACTGGTCGTCACACGCCCCCAATCCCTCCTGCCCCACCCCGCCGCTCTTTCTGCATCCCTTTCGACGACACGTCCCAGCACCCTCAGTGAACCACCGCGACTGCCTCGAAATTGGATTGTTATTCTATTTTCGAAAGCAATTTGCAAGTGTTATCAAAAAGTTTCCTCGCGTCACGCCTACCCCTACACCCAGCTCCTCTCTTTTCCCCTATTCAACCCCCTTTTTTCACTCACCGGATCTTCTTCAGTGCCTCGCTGTTTCATGTTTCTTTCACGACTCTTTAATCGAGTACGCGATTAGGTAAATTTTCTAAGTCGACTCGCTCTCGAAAGCGGAAGATTCTTTCGGTAGGTGAGCGTTTTGCGGATTTTTTCGAGGAGAATGTTTCGCGCAATGGTAAAAGGAAATAGTGCGATTAGTCGGCTTTTTTTGTTTTGAGTAGAAGAAAATGCGCGATGAATCTTTTCCGTAGTTAATACTTTACTTTAGTTTGATTAGTATTGAGTTTGTACTAGAATTTTTTTGAGAAATTTGTTTGTTACACTTCTTTTCAACATAATTTGCTCGGGTTTTGTAATTATCTTAACTGTAGCTCCACTAATTAATTTCAAAATGATCTTCAACTTGAAACTCTTCAGCAACACCAAAGAAACACATTTAAAATATACGAGTTTGAAGATTACTGAAGAAACCAATAGGCGAATTACGATTACATTCATCGAACAGAACAATAAAAGGGGAAAATATCAAATCTCATCAAGTATCAGAATCTTGCTGGTTATAAAAATCCTTATTTCTATCCTGCTTCGTATTCCGCTGTCATTCTATTTTATTTTGAAAGCAGAAAAATCCGAAACCAACGGTTTCAACAACTTTAATATACATTCTCTTCTAGCATTTCGAAATCCGTATCATTTCGTTATTCAGTTCTCGACGAGCCCGCCATTTCGATTTTCATCGGTCAATAGCGTCGCTCGTTCGCCTCGGACATCAAACGACGAGGATCCTGCGACCGATCCAATTTCTGTCGCAACGAGCCGTTTAAACTGTACACGACGAAGTCATTAAGTCATCTCATTACGGCTATCACGAGTCTCGCATCGGAATTAACGGACGCGTTGACGTTTCGCCTCGTTCCTTATACAAATTTCCCGCGTTGCGTCGCTCGAGTGTCACTTAACGCGCGTGCGCGCGTAGCTTCAAATGTCGCCTTTAATTCGTATACACGGATATCACTTTACGCCTGGCCTAATGTCACGAATTAATTAAACTTTCAGCCGTCTGCCAGCTCGGAGGGACGCAAGACGTCGACAGACGATGCTCGTAGAAACTGTTGAGAAAGATATAACGCGGAAAGTCGAGTATTTCGACGGGTTTTCAGTTTTGTAAATGGCGCTCTCGATGCATTCACGACGAAATTATGCTGATTTATTAGTTTCAGGGGGATCTCTGATGCTTTCGCAGCAGCCTCGAATTGATTAAATTAAGTCGCGTGCTGTTTAACGAATTTTAACGTAGAATCGAGCTGTCCTTTCCCTTCTAATATTTTTCTAAAATATCGAGGAATTTTCTTTACGTAACAAGTTTTTCCTGTTTGCTGACGATCTAGAAATTTGCCATCCTAACCATCTTAACCACCACGACGTTACAAAACTACGCTAGGCTATGTAATTGGTGTGTATTAGATAAATTGGTCTTGTACCTTTCTAAATGTCACATTATCAGATAGTTGCGTAAAGTGAATCCAATTCTTTTAAGCTACAGTCTATCAGATTGCAAAAGCGTGCCATAGTTTTCGAGATCCATTAAAGAGAATTACTAAATTAGCAGATCTATAGCAATATTTATGGAGATTCCTTAATCGTTTTACGATTCAAGGGGGATAAACTATTAGTAGAATTATTATAACACGTAGAGCAATTGCACGATGGAATTTGAAAAATACGTGGAATAAAAATTTCACTCTATATTTTACGGCTTCGTTGTATTTTTGAAATTGGTATAAACGAGTAAAAGATCTCAAATTGGAAAAGATGTTTAAAGAACAAGCTTTTGAAATTTAAAATTCGTATTTTCATTGCGATATATGCATTTAAAAAAGAAGCGGGACGAAGGGAGTAAGAGAAATCGGGTCGTCCAAATGTAATTTTGAATATTGCTGGACCCTTGTTTCCCCTTCGAGGAAAGGAAACATTCTCGCGACGCGTTCGATAAGAGACACTCTCGATATTACGACGGAAATGCATTTCTATCGGCTCGTTAAGATATTACTGCGGATCGAAGCAAAGTCGAGGGACGTTTACCCCCTCGGAAACTTTACTCCTCTTTTTATTGTCCTATCGCTTCGCGTCAATGATAGCACACTCTAGAAATTTAATTCCCCTGCAATTTGTAGATAATAAATGCATCCAATTTTAATGCTCGATTATTTTTACGCAGTGCGGGTGAAAAAGTTGAACGAAATACTCGTTATTTACGTATAAATAAATTGGTGTGGCGAGAAGATAGCACATGACTGAAAAATTGACAAATATGTACGAAAAATAATTTCCCATATTTGCTTCCTTCTTTGCACTGTACATATATCGTTTTTTAAATATATTCTCGCCCTTTAAAATTATTCTAGGAAATACATTAAAAGTACAATATTTTTGTTACTCGCTGTCAACCATCTGCTCCCATAAATACACCTTAATAAATTCCACGCGTTACGTTTTTTTCACAATTAATGATACTGTTGCTCCAATAAACTCGAATTGCAATCCTCTGCAAAGTCATATCGTATAATCCAAACTTAGAACCGTACTTCCGCCATCGCAGCACCATAGTAAATTCGCCCCCCCCCCCCCCGACCCTAAAATCTGGAAAATCATTAATCCAAAGCGGAGGGAATCGCTCGACAGAGAATTCCATAGAGTACACAGAGAGAATCATAGGAGAGAGGCTGTCAAGTGGCTGAACCGAGCTCGAGTCCTGTCGTCGAAAATAAACCGGATTGCAGGGACTTGTTAGCTCACAAACGCTCGAGCAGCCACGAGTTACTCCATTTCCGGCGTCCGAGAGTAGGCTAACGTCCCTTGGGCGACGGATGAGCTAACTAATTCCATTCGAACACTCGGAAGGAAAGCTCCCTCTCTGCGTTCTCTGTTTCTTCTCTTTTCACCCCTCCCTGCACACCCTCCAGATATCACGCCTCTTCTCGTTTCAAAAGCACACGGATTGACGCTTCTCTTTTCTTCCTTTTCTCTTTCTTTTACCATTGTAGTAGCCAGATTCCTTCCTCCAACCATCTTGTTTCATTTTCTCGTTTCCTGAGCTATGGAGTATTGATTCAGCATGTTCGTATTATTGCGATAGATTATAGTTGTACTTGGCATATTAGTGTTGATATTATGTTACTATTGGTTTGCGGTTTAGAAAATTTCAATTGCGGTAACTCCAAACATTTCCCTTGCAAAATACCGAAGAAAATTTTATACAATTCCACGGCAATAATTTCGACCAACGATCGTCAGAAAAAAATAATTAAACGATAAATTCTATAAAACCCTAGATAATTCGAATAACTATAACACTTTTCGCTGAAGATGGAAACTAAAATAATTATAAAAGCGAGCAAAAATCCAAATCTACAGAATTCCAAAGAATTTCAGCGACTCAAAATTAACGATTTCCTCTCTTCTTCCTATCACAACTTTCCTACGTCGCTTTAAACCCTTCCTGATTTAAAAAAATCTAATTTACACCCCTGTAAGTTCGATCTTTCTCCCTCTAACGTTTCCATAAGCTCTTAAAACAGTTCCAACACTGACGAATTAATAGCGATTGCCAGAACCGTTCGACATCTATATCGACTAACCATCGAAAACAGTGAAAGAGCGTAGAGAACAATGCGTTTGGTCGGCCCGAAGGAAACACAGCATCGGAACAGATCGTTTGGAAAGGAACCACCGTATTGCAGATAATGATCCGTTTCTTTCCTTCACTGGAGGAAGGAACTTCCGGGTCACCGAACGTGAAACGACCACGCTTTCGTGTCCGGGGTCCAGGCCGCAACAATTGGGTGCGTTCTAATTCCCATAAGAATAATTAAAGGCCACGATCGAGACGAGGCACGCCATTGTCCGTCAAAGAGGGAAATTCGCGGTCCAGTTAAGTCTTTCGAACGACGATTGAAACGTTTCTTTGTTTCACGTGCCTCCATCGGTATAATTCGAGTGGACGTTGAAGAATTTAATTGCTGAGATTTCGTTTCTATTGGTGGTTCCTTGTGAGGCGTTTCTGCTATACTTTAATTAAACTAAAAGATCTAAGGGAATAAAAGTTTTTTTTTTCACACTGATTCCTCAACATCTCCGATTATAAAATAATGCGAATTTATCAGAAACATCCGATAATAAAAATGACAACCAACAGTTATTTATTGAACTACACACATCTACAGCAAATTCATCCTGATAAAGTTTACTATCGCAGAAAATTCTACGAACCAGCAAATCGTCTCATGATATACCACAAAAAAGTTCTCGTACCAAAAATCCTTCGTACGTTCCAAAAGTTCAGAAACCGCAGTCACGAGTTTCTTAAATATTTCAATATCAAGCCTACTATTCCGAAAAGTTCATCTCGATTTAAACGTAGAGACTGCGTTCTACGATAAAACAAAAAAAAAAAAGAAAAAAAAAATCCGAGATCCGAGTGAGCCATCGATAGTATTGCAGGTTTAGAGTAGCGCGACGCAGCGCGAGGACGTACGAGCGTCGAGTGGCGCGTAAATCAAATTCTTCGCTGGTCCCATGGCGCGTCCGGCGCGTTTCGTTCCGGTCATGAAAATACGCGGCCCCCGGTTCTATAAATACGCGAAATAAAATACCACGAAGAGAAGAGTTTTGCCGCGCTTGGTTCCCGCGGGTGCCGTTTCCGATGGGCCGGTCTGTCAGCCTCTCTTTCTCCTCCAAATTGAATCAATGGCTCTTTCTCCGCTCTCTCCTCTTACTCCCATTTCAACCCCCTCCCTCCGATGACGATCCATGAACGACGATTATTGGATTTTAATTCGATTCGATGCCTACGGTGACTCGACTATTTATCGGTGTTTACGTACGAGATATGTCTGATTAGCCTTGCGTGATTCGCAGTCGTTTGGTAAAGTTTGAGGTAAGATTAAATCTAATTACTTGTGACCGTAAAGGGTTTATTAAGATTTGAAATAATTTAGGAAAAGAGATCAGTTTATTAGGTTTTGCGTTGTTTGAAAATCGTTCCTCAAAGTTTGAGCTAATCTATGCAAAAGGATATGCGAGGTAGGTAGACGGGTAAATCTAATTAGTCGCGGTCGTTTAAGGGTTGTTACGGTTTGAAACAATTCTTCCTGAAAGACTTTCAAATGATCATTTATTCTGAAATATATATATATATGACTGAAATAATAGTTCCTCGCGATCGGTGCAAGTAAAATAAAGCACATTTAGTTGGTTCTCAACTTTTAACTTATTTTTAATTGTCCTAATACTTTTTAGCACCGTTTGTCGAAACAAACGTCAAATCACCTTCTACCCTGAAAGAACAAAACGCGAAATTAACCGAAAGCATCAGCCGCTACGTAACGCATCTTCGAATCTCAAACCCATCCCTATTAAATGCCATTCACCACCGTTTCACCCTCTTTAAAACACGGTGAAAGGACTCGACTGACACTCGTACCCTTTCGAACTTCATCAAACGTCCCTCCTCGATTGGCTCTCGCGGCAAAATTGAGGTTCCATCGTGCTGGCGGGACGTTTAAATTAATCATAGGCGAAAGGGGGAGTGGCTCTGTTTTTTCAAGCCTCGGGCGTTTTTTAACCCCGCAAAAAGGGGTGGTCGAGCGCGAAAGGGAAACAAGACCGACGCTCGCACACGACTACGTGTGATGTGTGCACACTTTTAAATGGAGAGGCTGGCCCCCGTATAAATATGGAAATTTCAAAAATCGAGTTAGCCCCGGCCAAGTGTCGACCAGCTCTCTCCTTCTCTCTCTCTCTCTCTCTCTCTCTCTCTCTCTCTCTCTCTCTCTCTCTCTCTCTCTCTCTCTCTCCAAGGCGTGGATGGTTGTCTCTTGATTTTTCCGCGAACTTCTCGCGTTAAACTCGTTCGTTTTGAAACAAGAATAGAGGTTACCTGGAAGCAGGGGATTTTTATGAAGAAATTGTTCCGCGAAAGGATGGGATGGGGTAAGGGTTGATTATCTTTCGACACCGAGCGATATCGAATTTTTTTATTTTTAAGAGGCTCTCTGGCTATTTTAAGAAGTTATTACCACGCTTCAGTTTGATATTGATGCCTCCAATTGGTTTATCTTAGGTGCGTTTTTTTCCTTTTTTATAGTTTATAATGATGGAGTGTATGGTAATTACGAAACTTGACGAAGAATTGATGAATAATAATCTTTGGGTGGATATTACGATAATAAAGTTTGAAGAGAGAGTGAACATTTTTTAAGGGAACTCCCGAATTTTCGCGAACATTTGCTATTTTGGAATTTAAATTCGCGAATTTTTTTTATCTTCGAGAAGATTTCAATCGCCAATGTTTCAGCATGTAATTAACGAGTTTTCATACATTCTACTCAATCGAAGTATTTAAGCTGCCAAGCACTGCTTCGTACTTTCAAATTCTCGAACTTTTCAAGCTTCTTATTCTCTGACTTCTCAAATTCATAGGTCTTCGATAGCTTCGAACTTCTGCATCTTTAAGACCTCAAACTCTCGCTTCTTTCGGTACTCACATCTAAAGACTTTCGAAAACAGTTATGGATTCCTCCTCACAAATACCATATAAACTCTCAAAGTACCAAAACTCTAACTTTAGGAACTTCTTCGATCCTGAAATTTGGAATTATGATATTTACAGATCTTTATGATCTTGCTTCGTAATCTGCGATACTTGAGTCAATCGAATCAACGAATAATTTGACAACGATGAACACATCCAGCGACCTCTCATCGAGTAAATCGATGGACGCCCTAATTTCACAAGAAAATAGCCACAGAAGGAAAAAAAGAAAAAAGAAAGAACGATAAGGAAAAGAATGTCCAGCTGAAGCAGGCAAAATATATATCTAAGAGTTCTTGTACTCTTCGTCGTGCAGCCTCATTGAATATTTACCTGACCAGCGCATTGAATATTCCCGTCTGGCAATAGATTTGGAGTACGGTGTAATGCGAGGCGTCGTGGTGGTAGTGAGCACTTTGTATATCGGGTGTTCTTTTTATGTGCAATTTTCAATTCTCTCTTCTATGTATTTTGAGACATTTATCTATCTGTATTAATCTATTCGTATTATCTTGTTATCGCTGTGTTATCGTATTATATAATACGATAATACGTGCCAGATTTATTTATCGTATTCGATTACTGTTTTTTAATTTTAGATTAAACAGAACCCGGATTGCAAGTTGCCCTGGTCGTAAGTAAAAATTCTGGTCCGAGAGGAAACGCAGAATAGCATTTGTCTGTTTGTCTGAAAGATTAATCCGAACAAATCGATCAAAATTGTATTCACGGAGAGACACCCCCCGGAAAAATTTTGCGACGTACTTGAAAATATATCTCGAAGTTTAAAGTTACGAGGCAACTTTTTTCAGTTACTTTGGTAGAGACTGGGAGGTGGGAGATTTCGAACCTAACTTTTCGAAAACAAGTTTTAGAAATTCAAACTTGGAATTACGTAAGTTCAACTATGCGAAAAGGATTCTGTAACTTTACTGAAATACAATCGATGCAGTGCCAACGATTCGGATTGCATAATTTTAACGCGTTACACCTTGTCCAACTATATCCGAAAAGTCATTTTTGTGACAAAATTTTTAAATGTACAAGACACCCTATAGAAGCGTTGAAGTCGAGGCGAAACGAACACCATGAGAAATGGCGGAAGACAGGGTGGCGTGGAACGACCGATCGAAGAGGGTAGGGAGTATCGAATTTTCACTCCATCCGAGAGCATTCGTATTAATATTTTACAGGACGCCGGTGAACCTACTAAACCGGGTAGAAACGAAGCTCGACGGTGCAAATGCGTGGCATCAGTGGCGAAGAAAGTTGATCCCTCGGAGCGCGTCTAACTTCCGCGATAATGATGCGCGGGAAAGTAGAAAAGATACCGAACACGCCCGTCGATAACGCGAACACGAATGTCGAGATATTGTTCGAGATATTTTATAAGAGCCTGAATATCGTAATTTTAGATGTTATGAGAAGAATGATAGGAAATTGAATACTCTAGATAGAAAATGGTAATGTAACACGGTGGCTTTTATGTTGGGACAGACTGTGAAACTTGTAATTTTGTTAGTCTAAGAGTTTATCTTGAAAGTTTCGAGTTAAAATAGAAAGATGTTTGTTGGACGGATATTCGACGAATATGAAGTTTCCGGTAGAAAATTTTCGTAGGATGTTTCGACTGAAAATGTTTCAATGTACTGTCCGAGCAGAAGCTTGGAATTTGTATACCTTGTTACACAAACGACGTAACAACGATACATCGATTCGTTAGTACAAGTACCTAGAGCTTTCGAAGAGCATTTTATAATTCGAAAACCACTGAGATTGAAACAAACGGACTGTATATTTCATTAGAAATATCTTGTTATTTCGGTAAAATAGATAGAAAAAGGCAAACACGGGAAAGGAGTGAGAAGGGTAGACAGTGATTGCGGGGAAAATGCCGAAAAGGAGCTAAAGAACAGGAAGAAAAAAGAAAGGAAATCCCTAATAATCCAGGAACGTTTCTTCCAGATTATTTCTGCCACTCTTTCGCCCGCCACTTTTTCTACGAGGGTTGAAGGGGGTTGAAGGGGGTTGAAGGGGGTTGGAGGCGTCTCCGTTACAGGTGAACGTGCACGAGATTTATCTCGTGAGTTTTTCTCGTCGCAGCTGCGTGAAAACTTGCCCTGTCTCCGGCCTTCGCCCCTTCTGACAGTTCTCCTGGCGATCTTTTATTTATTTACTTAAAGTATCAGCCCACGTACGGGGGTGTAATGGGATTTCTCGTTGGACGAGATAAATCTCCGATTATTTTCTTTGGATATTTGGCTCGTTAGTACCGTAATTATGTCGATCGTGGTTTGGAAAAGATACAATCGATAGCTTTCTAACGGTTGCTTCCTTTTCTCGATTAATTTGCCATGGTTTCTATAGTAGCGTTGTTTCATTCGAGGTTAATAAAAAAAGATTTGCTTTCGAGGAACACGCGACAAAATTGCATTCTGTTATTTCTATCTCGTTAATTCTAAAATTTAAATAGAGAGAAGTACGATTAATTACATTAACAATGAAATATTACAATGCATTTTATAAAGAAGTTAATATTTAATGTTGCAGAAATAGTCGAAAGAATAAAAGGATATGGTTGAAAAAGGAAAATGTGACAGAAATACGAAAATTTAATTAAATGAACGGTGCGTCGATCAAAATTCACGCAGCGTAGATCTATAGTAATAAAACGTGGATTAATTTCAGATAAAACTAATTAACTTGTAACGCGGCGGATCACGTCGCATTAATTAACTTCCGACTATGGTGTCGTTTCGCTGTATGATCCATCGATTTTCCTGGAAATTAAACAACATTCCAAAACGTAGACTCTCTGACCTGACCGAAATAAATCATGCTTGGAAAGATTGACGAGTAAATCTTTTTTTAAGAAAGAAGAATACCTCGAACCCTATTCTGGAAAGTTACGTGATACAACATGGGGAAGGATGAGCCACGCGACGAGATTTACGCGTACGTTGATAAGGCATGCTGTTATCAGTATGCCGTATAAACAGGTTTATGATATGTTCATGTAAAGTTCGAGGAGATCCAATATTCTCGAATGGACGTAAAGTGAAAAATACATCGCATAGTGTAAACTACTTTCCCGTAGCCTAATTTCCTCCTTCTTTTAATTAAACGTTTTTCGATAGACGGGCAGCGTTTACCGGGTTAATTGAATCATTTTTTAATGACGCTTTAGACGCACGTTACGTATAACGAACCTGTTCCTCGATATTAAACAGTCTTTTTATATATTCGAAAAAAGAACTTTACGCTGAACTAGAAATCGCTCGTTCTAACAGCTTTTCCTCCATTTTTACATTGAAAATTATCGAAAGAATCGAAAGAATTTCACGTTGAAAAATAATTCGGTCAAGAATCAAGCAAATTGAGATGGGAAGAAAAAGGTGCAAAAATAAAGAATGCAGTAAACGTTTAAGAGAAAAATTCCACTTTTCTATTGAAAGAGAGCGGCACCACTTGCAGAGAGATGGTATCGATGCAGAGCAATTACCCGAGCAGCGGCCAATTACCCGCGAGGTGTGAGAAAAATTTAAATAGTCCGTCTTTTGCAGCTTTAAATTGCCCTGGCCAACCCTCGGCCCTGTCCTTCATCCATCTTCCCGTCATCCGAAAATTTATCTGCGGCCACGAGACCCGGCTGGGATAAGCTACGATAATAACAAAAGCGGAAACTCACTGCGGCCAACTATTCTTCGACTAAGAATCTCGTCGTTCCGTGGATTGTTTCGATCGACCTTACAAATACCGTTTCGATTCTGGTCACCACTTTCAAGAAAACTGTACATCTGGTTTTTAGTTTTCTCAAGCACCGAAGCCATCTACAGCGTATAGACGAAAGATTGGGACCAAGGCAAACCATAAACTGTTGACAGGCGACGATGGCTTCGGGGTTTTCAGTCAGAGGGTTAGGTTGCTAGCGTACGGGTCTTGATCAGCTCGTATTATATTCCTTCTTTGTATTTACGCTTAAGTATTTAAAATATATATATATATATTTTCTACCTTAAAATTTATCCACGCGTTCCTCTGTATTCACATACATGTAATAACCTCAAGAGAATTGTTGAATGCTCCTGAGCCATTCAGAAACCACATGGACGAACGAGATTCACTGTTGCCAGCTTGAAAAAGGAAACCGACCCCTTACAATTTCTCTTTCGGAGCTTGGAAAGCGTGGAAAGTTGAGGAAGGTAGCCAAGAAACAGGTGATCACGAAGGGAAGATAATTCCAGCGATCCCTATCAACGATTATCGCGGCAAACTGGCATAATCCAGCGAGTTTTCAGGCTGGAAATCCATTAAACCGGCGGTTGCAGTTGCAGAACAAAGCGAGAATCAGCTGCCGAGCGAGAGAAAGAGAAAGGAGCAGAGACAGAGAAGACCGGCAGTTTGCTGCCGGTCGGTGATTAATGCGAATAGGGGTTCGAAGAAACAACGAATCCTCGCTGGCAGAAAACTTTTTCCTCGCGCTCGTGAACGAGTTCTTTGGGTATCATTGAAAATTAGGCTGCTCGATTAAGGGAAGCTTTGTTAAAGAAGGGGTATCTCTCGGATGATTCGAGGGGTGAATTCTTGAAAGGATTTCTGGAAGATTCTTAGAGGTTGGGGGATGCTTTGGGGATAATGGTGACTGTTGGAGCTTCAGAATTATTATTTGATAATGTTACCGTATAGCTCCGCTCGATAATATATAGCTTCTCGACTGTGAGTGAAGCGTAACGAAAGGCCGTACATATTTATGCAAATATTCGTATCTTCGTCCAGATAAATAAAGAACGTGGAAGTTGCGTTAAATTTTTTACTATCCTTTTTTACACTCTGGCTCGATAGTAAAACAAAAAAAAAAAAAAAAAAGAAACAAAAAGAAAAGGTTCTCTTAACGCCGCATTAGCGCCCTAATAAAAATGTAACAAACTAAATATTCATAGATCGGACAAAATTCCTTCCTTTGCCTGCCTTTGCTCCGTCCAACGTAAAAATAAACAAAAGCGAAAGAGAGTAAAATACGTTTATTGGTTTAATACAAGTTTAACACGCGCCCGTTGAAGAGAAGAGGAAGAAATGGGAGATAAATCGGAGATGATTTCTCGTTTCAGAGAAGACGAACGACGACGAGTTAAACGTCGAAGAGAGCGAACGAGAGTGGAAACGAACTCGCGGAGGGAATTTATGCAGGGGCCGTCGACAGGAGGGCGCAAAACACGCCGACTAGCAAATATTAATGCGCTCATTAGCCGCGCTTCATATTCATGCTATGAAAATTCATCGTTTATTATGTAACGATCGCCAACGGGCACTCGCTGGATAAAATCCATGCCGGATTACCGATTAACGCTGATCGACGGTTCCGCTCGGTTTCGATCGCTTCCGAGATCGTCCATTTTAATCCCTTCTCTCAAATTTCCACTATAATCATCCATGCTTCTTTTCCATGATTTTCTACAAACACGTTCTCTTTTCTTTTTACGTCAAATGCAGAAACAGGTATTGGTACCGTAGTAAGTATCTAGTATTGTATCTTGAATTTAAATATCACAAAACGCGTCACAATAAATCTTCCTTAAAAGTATTCTCTTTTTCCGCGTCCTTCAAATTCAAACCAATCTGAGCTAACAAAAAATCGATATTGTAGTCTCCTAGCCGAGAAAAATTTTCAGAAATTCTAATTCACACTGGAAGTCTCAAGATACAAGATGCAATGTCAGCTCCAAAAACTCGAGACAAACATGGATAAAAAATCTGTTCAAGTACGAATCAACGTAAAGCGATAAAATACTCTTTCCAATCCACCCTCGGATATCGCAATTCGCCATCTAACAGAGTCACAACACGATGAAATGTCATTGAGCGGCGCTTGTTTCAATAACACGTGCATCCTGCGCACAGTGGGTTCCTCGAAGTGCCTGAAAAAGATTGCTCGTGCCAGTTTCTCTTCAGCAGCATCCCCCTTTGTCGTCTCCAACCCGCGAGTCGTCGAGGAACGGGGCGCAATAATGCGGCCTGGCCTCGTTCGCGTGTCGCTCGCCGCCGCGTATACAACCGAGAAACCGGAAACGAGGTGTCCGCGGTTATCTTTTTGGAGCAGGCCGTGCAACAGGGCCGTAGAGAATGGCGGAGCGTTTGTAACGCGGTGAAAACCGCCAGCGATACGATTGTGCCCAGCGAAAAACACGCGTCGACCCGGTTCCATTCGCGATAGTTCCGTCACCGTTTCCGGTAATCGCGTTGCAATCGTCGAGGATACGATACCGTACGCCCCTAAGTACGTGAACATTTCGCTCGATTTATAATATACGTCAACGATGCACGAGTACCAGTACAATATTTGTGAATGGGTAACAAAGTAACGATCTATACCAAACTTGTTTAGTATTGTTCGTTCTAATTGCTATACCGCGGATTTTCCTGCAAATCCACATCTCTGAAAATGTAATTACGGAGACAGAATCTACGTAAAGAACTGTTTTATCTGCCAAGTATCACAGAGAGCATTATGTTTTAGATACTTTACATACTTTTCCACATTGTGTGCATTCCGTGTCCGCTAATCGATAGAGTATCCATTCAATTTGACATTATAATCATCGACCATTAAAATATAAGGCACGTACGGAAGAAATCAGAATGGAAATTGACAAGATACGTGATTGACGGCAAGAGGCAAACTTTGGTCCATACGTTTTGTAAAGAATCACTCGCGACTTAAGCCCGAATAACGCGCAGCTGTAAATTCACAACGCATAAAATTGTGACGAAAAATCGCAGATTACGATTATTTTTACCACAGTGATACGATCAATTATAATATTCGCGAACCGGTATATCGTTGAAAAGGACTGTAAAACTAGAATCTGCGACGATCTTAGTCGTCGACCGTTCGTGAGAAATAGTCTCACCCCTTCCATTTCTCAGAAAGGTACAATCCATCGCAGCACATTAATCACAGACCAATTTCTTTAATTAAACCGCGGCAGAGCCTACAATTTCCTGTCCCTTCCCAGTTCGAACTTCCTCGCTTATCATCGAGAAGGGAGGAGGGAACAGCGTGAGAAAGAGAGTCGATCGGGGAAAAGTCCTTTGAAATCCTACTTCAAAGGCGGTGGAAGTTTGACGGCGATGTCACAGGCAATCCACTTCCGGTCTTATTTAGTAAATCGACTCCAACCCCTATCAGCAGAGGAGGCGAGGAGAGAGACGAGTCTTAGAAGTATCTCAGCAATAAATATATCGGCTTATGGTCGTCTCGAGGAGTTTCACGAGTCATCAGAAGCTCGAGAAGCCAAACTCTCTGCTCGATGAAATAGCAACCGGTCCCTTTGGACCCTTCCCCGTTTCTGATCGCGGCAGAACCGCGATATTCCAGGAGATATCGACACAGGCGAAAAACTCGAAAAGATTCTCTCTTGGTTTCGACGGTGGACGCTGATCGAGGAGCATTCAATGGAAGGTTTCTCTACGTGTTTGATGACATTAAGGGTGATTCCGGGATTGTTCGCTGTGCAACCGATGGGTCGCGATAAGTTTTTCCGGAGTTTTCCCAGTAATTGGACGCGGAAAGTTTCGTATACGACGTAGGAACGCGTAGAATTTGAAAAAGTCATCCGAAGGAATTTATATTATACAAATAGCACATACTTGATACCAACACTGATGTTGTTAGTAGTCTTTGAGACGAGATGCATAATCGAAATTCTGCAACGAACGCTAAATCGCTCGAAAGAAACGACGCTTCGCAGTAAACGATAATTTACTCGAACATACGTTCATTTTTCATCCTTCCGACAAAATTCCATCAAAGTTATCTTAGAAAATGTACTGTATAAAAAATTGGCACCATGTTCTGAAAACCAAGTCTCGAATTCTTATTATTATAATTGGAATACCAATAACGAGCAGGTATAACGTTCAAAATTTCCAAGGATCCACATGGGCAAGTTCTTCGAAGGATTACGTAAGGATAACGATTGGATATAGACGCACGCACTTCCGGCGCGATGCAGCCGGAACTTCGGCGCTGCAAGCCCCGGCAGCAGCTGCTGCTCGATCGTACCCGATAAAGTGGATTCGATCGAACCTCGAACACGTAACTGGCGCGTTATCTATTAGCCCTCCTAGCTTGATAAACGATTCACTTCCTTGCACGAACGCGAACTTCGCGCGTAAATCGACTGGAAAAGGGATAAGCTGGTTGGATATTCGGCTGCGCTGGTTTCCTTTCTTTACAGGGTTAGAATGTTCTTCTATCGCGTGAGAAAGAACGTCGTAAGGTAATTCTTGTTTAGAATTCAGACGATGCACGGCGTTGCCACTCCGAGACATAGATTTTACGGAGCTTACGCACTTGCTCATAAACGTTAGAACGCTTATAGAGAAATAAGATCGAGCCGAGTTTGTTGTCCTATCATTTTTTTTTCAAGCGTAAAGAAAATATAGTGAAATTAACGATGCTGATCGTTAAAGTATATATTAATCACCGACTCTATCTTATTTTCAACGAAGGAAATTCGACCGATGCTTAAATGAAAAAATCTACGTCCGCCGAAACTTTTACCCTAAAAAAAAATCACCTGCAGTTACCTTCCAACCCCTTCACCAACCTTACATCCCAATTGATCTGAAACATATTCAACTCGATTACGCGATACGTATACGAATCTACAATAGATCCAAGAGATATCCAGCTTCCGCGTGAAGGATCCCCGTGAGCCAGGATATCGCGTTATCCGTCACATGATAGATTACTTTCACTGAGCTACGAATACGTCAGCCCGTCGCGAGAATAGATTCCTCGCCATGGAAATTCCATTCGTCGAGTCAGCCCTGCCACGAGCGAAGGAAATGACGCAGCTACGAGAAGAAACGTGCCCGAGGGATTCCGATCCCGGGAATCCCGAAACGATTTTCCTCCTCTGTGAAGTCACGGCCGCCAATTACTAGCTGGCTCCTTGAAAAATTGGAATATAGAGAGACACGCTCGATTCCGAATCGTTTCAGTTAACTATTCATCGTCTTACGGTACTTTTCTTTACGTTCGACGTGATTTTATGTGGTTTGACGAGGTTCGATTAGAAGTAGCAATATCTTAAAATCACGAAACTCGATCACAGGATATTCTAGTTTCAGTGTCAGATCATTCATATGCGTCAGTTAGACAGGAATCTTCTTATGGTATTTTTCATCGTGCCTGGCGTAGTTTTACATGGTTTCATAAAGTTCCAATTGAAGTTTGGATATATAAAAATATACTCTGATTTCGATAGACCAACGCTTACGTAAAGTATAAAACTCCTTCAATAAATACCTTCGAATAAATAATTCTCGAAAGAAACAAAAAAGTAAAAAGGAAAGAACGCTGGAAAAAATATCGAATTCGCGCGAAATACATTCAATGTTGCCAAAAATGGCCTGCAACTCCCCTAAATAGTAGAGCGAACAAACGACCTCTTTTCGAACGACTCTGTCGCCATTCATCGCTCTTCCGGTTCGATGAAAAATGCGGCTGACACGGTGTCGAACGTGATCGTGGCTATTCACACTGTACACGGAAATGAGCCTGCACTTTCGCGAGTTCGAGCTTTGAACGAGGCCCTGCTCGCTTTTCCTTCGCCAGTTTCGGGAGGCGTCCACATTTTTCACGGCTTTGCCGCTGGCAAAAGAACGTCCATGGGTAGTAAGTTCGTGTCCTCTCGAGGGTGCAGGGATATCAATCATCCTGACGAATATCGCGACGAAAGCGGGCGTAATTAATTAATCAGCCACTCGTGAAACGACGCGTCAAAGGGGTGAGTTTCTTGATGCAGTAATTGGAACCGCATTCAAGGGTTGTTTTTCAAGTTATTTTAATCTTGTACGACATCTGGTATTTTTATCTTTTTCTACTTTCTGACGGAACTTCGGTAAACTATGTTTATTAACCGTTTCAGGTATTTAATAATTTGCATTATTCAAAGGGACGAATTTCTAGAAATGCTAATTTTTGTGATCATTCTACTATTCTGATCATGTAAGGGTTATTTTTCGCTTTCTCAAACTTTTTATCTTTGCCTTCTTTTATGAAAGTCGAAATTTATTAACTATTTCGAATATTACTTATTTTCGTAGGTAGCATAGTATTATGTAAAAATGTTCAAGTGTACTTAGATGTTTCGAATATGTAACGAATTCTTTTGGAAGTAGAAAAGCTGAATTGTTATTTAAAGAGGATGAGCGTCTTATAGTAATTATTTAATGTCGAAACAATAAAAAATTCCTCCAAAAGCTATTGGCAATGGTGACGGACGGAGCAAGAATTCACGAGCAGATCGCTCGAGGTCAGGACGGTTTACAATTTTACGATGAATAAAACTGATCGCCAGGGATAAGAGGAAAGTTCAACGAATGACTTATGCATGTTTCGAGGCGAACGACATTCCATGGTTGAATTTTATGGGGATGGCGTGTGGCCATGGCGAGTGGACTTTATGTGAAACAGCAAGTTGACTGTTTTACGGTGTTCTCCTCGGGACCACGCACGCTTTACGAGCTGTCGATGAGAACACAGAGATTCCTGGTGCTACCATCAATCGACTCTTATATTCCGTTCTATATATTCATCAAGTCTTAAATACGTGAAATCGTGAAATCATAAAAACATAGGTAGTGTTGATGCGGTTCGGAAGCTTGTTTCCTGAAAGACTCGCGTATTATTAATAATTGATATAAAATTTCCATTATTATAAATACGTAGGCGATCGAATTAATAACAATACCTTCGAAGCTGTTATTCATCTCTACAATACGTGACATTATAACAATATTATTCAACAGTACGAGAATAAAAAGGAACGTCCATCGTTTAACAATGAATTCATGGTTGAAAAATTAATTAAAATCCCCTGCTCCCAGGGTTTCCTGATCCATAAACCAAATGAAAGATTAATATCCCCCTGTATCCTATTTTATTGTACGAACATACACGCGAGTTTCATATTAATTAAAACGTATTCTTCAAATATGTTCGAAAATTACGAATCGAAACGGGAAATCTGGTCTTCTGTCGCATCCACGCTTCCATTCAATTTCGATGTAATGCGCAAACAATATAAAAATATAAAATTCCATTACAACATGAATGTTTCTGATAGCACGTTCTAATTAATTAATAAATAATTAGCAGATCGATTTAAAAATTATCTCTCATTTCGGTCTGAACGAACAAACGCCGTTCTTCTATCATTTTTAAATAAATCGTTTCTGTAACCACCAACTCCAATATTCGTGAGCCTTCGCAAATGCGAATTAATTAGCATTAGAAAACTTTTTCTCTTGCATAAAAAGATTCCTTAAAGCCGTGGAAATCGATCTGCACGAGACGTAACGAGAGAACCAGTAAAAGAAGGAACAATATCCAAAGAAAAAGAAACTAAAACGCGGTCCATTTCGTCCAAACGGACTTCCAAAACGCGAGATTCCGCTCGTTTTCTCGCGATCCGTCTTCCCGAGAACACGAAGTACACACACCCTCTCCCATTTCTTTCGCAACTCTCTTCGCTACTGGAACACATCAAAGCGTTCGCCTCGCGGAATTTTCTCCTGCAAATTTTTCTCCTCGAATGGAAAAACCCTGGTAATTTCCGCGACGCGGATCGCGGACCAGAGAAATAGGGAAAATTGAAATTTCCAAAATTTTTGCAAATAATTCGCGTAGACATCAAAGACAAAAAGAAGAAAAAAAAAGAAAATAAAAGAGAAAGACAGTGTTCTTTTATTGGAACAGTTATGTAGAAACTTTAAAGCGTCTGTCGAAGCAGCGGAAAACTTCTTTCAAACTAACAGTTATTCTATATTCTCACGAGATCGGTCAAATTTATTACGACGATTATACGGAAAATACCAAAACGCGTGTTTTCCTTAAATGTGAAACCACGTCGAATTTTCTCCCACTCAACGTTCGACCAATTCTCATTTCCGCTACCGCGTACGCGATATCATAATGAAAGGTACAATTATACTCCTAAAAACGAAAAAAGAAACGGAAAGGGGAGTAAAAAAAGAAAAAAAAGAAAAAACGATAAGGCGAAGTTACAGCACGATGAAGAGACGACACCAAGTGTGCCGATAATGAGGCGGAAAAAGGGAGAGAGGGCACCAGGTGTAAGTGGTAATAGGCAACTTGCAGCGGCGCGGAGCATGTCAGGAACATGTTTGACTTTAACGATAGCCGCTCTGGCTTTAGCCGGCTGATAAGGCCTGCCCTCGTTTATGCGGAAAATAAAGATAAGCCACGGCCGAGGGCTGAGAGGCTTGTGCAACAGTTCCATTAAAAGAACGAAGAAAAAACAACGTGGCTGCGGCGGCGGTAGGCGACCAGACGAGAAGGGGTTGCTCGGTGGAATCGACGTGTATGCACAACATGCACGAAGGCCGGAGGAGGGGATGACGTTGGGCTTTCGAAGCATAATTTGCTATTTACCCTGGGCGAAATAGAATTTTAACGAGCAAAAAGCTGCCGAGTGATCGATACCGTACTAGGAAGATCGTCTTCTTCGAATCGAGGGTTCGACGAGGGGTGGAGGAGACGTTTGCGCAATGAATATCTGTTCGACAACTGTGTCGATAATTACGCGTTGTATGGCTTCATCGTTGATTATTAATTAACCTTTGCTTATGTATGATGAATTTTTTATGTTGCTGCTTTAATCCGGTATCAGGATTTTGTTCGAACAAGATAAAACGAAAAAAATAGTTTTCCTAAAAGAAGAGAACGAATACGAGCAGAACTGTGTAGTCGATACATTGTGTATCGCGGCTTCTTCATAATTATGTTTCTTTTTATCCGATGCTTTTTCAATTTCATTGGCGTAACGCGGTATTACAATTTTATTCAAGCGAAATAAAACAAAGAAATTCTTTCTCTATAAAAACATCAACTGTGAATTGAACTATGCTGTTGGTGATCATGTGTTGCGTGGTATTCTCGTGATTACGTTCGATGACCTCTTTAAATGGCGTTGCTTCGAACCAGCGTTACAATTTTGTTCAACGAAAATATCAAGAAATATTTTTCTCCGAAAAAGTACCACGTTCTCTTACACACATACGCGTATCAAATAAATAACGAGGGATGCGTGTTCTATTAAAATGATCGAGAAAAACGGCCCTTTGCAGGGGAATGGCCCGGTCTCGCGGTTCCTTTGTGGAGGCGCACGAGGAAAACACTTTGCGCGACGCAAGACCACGAGAAAACTGTTTCTAGAAACTGTTTACACACCCCTTTGAGGAGCTACAAATTGAAAGCGAAATAGGGTCGGATTTTCGGGCGTCGCGTGCCTCCATTTTTCTCCTCCGTCAGACACTTTAAGACCGTCGCTTCCACCACCAAACGCGGCAAAACTGTGTATACGTATAACGCGGCTGGTGTCTCGTACAATCTCTCGTTATTTCAGCGACGTACAAACGACGTGGAATCAGCGTTTAAGTAAGTGAAACTGTTCTATCCGTGGGGGAATTTTCCTCGGCGAATTATCTGCCCTAGAAGTGTCTGTTACGCGGGAAGATCCTCCACTTTCACGGAATTTATGCTCCAGCAGAAATTGACTGTCTTCGAAATTTCCACTCTTGGGGAATTTAGGTAATAGATAATACCGATGAGATACTTTGGATAATAGATACTTGCCGACCAAAGTATTTGGACACTTGTGTACGTATTATACATCTTATGTATATATATATACACGTATTATGCGGGGTATCTCCCGCCTAACTTTATCGCCTGGAGTATCTCGCTTGCTTTTCAGAGTATTAAAAAATGTTTCACGAACAGGTTGAATGGTTTCAAGGGGGGGCCATAACTCGTCATGATTAGTTCTGACAAGATAAATATACGACTCCATAAAAAAAAAAAAACATCGGTAACCTTCGTACGTCTTCTACGCGTTCGTCTACGGAAAAATCAATCGTGTCAAATTATGAAGCATTTTTTAATATCATCGAAAACAAGGGAGATATTTCGGGCGACAAAGTTAGATGGGATAACCCGTACTACATGTGTCGTATAAAATACTTTGAAGTTTCATTAGCACTGCTAACGCGAGTTTTTACGCATTTACGGAAAACTTGGGGGTGCGAAAATGCACAGAATGCAGATAACAATGCGCGTAACATGGAAAACCGTCTAAAATACAATGTACAAATATCCAGAATATAGACGTCCGTAAAAAGTAACCTTTTATAATATTTAACACATAAAACAATTCTTTATGCAATTCTAAAGCAATCATTTACTCAAATTTCAGTAAAATTTCCGTTATAATATTTAACAAGTGAAACAATTTTCTAACTAGCTCTTTTAATTATAGTTGTAAAAATATGAATTTACACAAATACCCGCAGTCTAGTAACGAAACACGGCCGTCAGGGTCGTACTAAATAAATTTCAGTGAATAATTTTCAGTACCTGAAAATGTATAATATATAGAAACTGCGAGATATTTATTGCAAACATATATTTAGTCAAAAAATTAGCGTATGTTACCTCGTGTCACGCTATCATATTAGCAATATAAAACGAGATTAATATATTGATCCAACGTCAATAAGGGCACGTTTCACCCCAGTGACACAAAACGATTTTTCGCTGGTTATATGCGTTCCACCCCTTGGTGGCCATTCTGACGATATACAAACACATTCGTCTACATCTCTCTCGAGATACGTCTTATTTTACGGCGGCAGTAACGTAAGAGGATGAAACATCTGGACGAGAGCTGATTTTCACTGTTAAAACTGTCAACCTCGCTTAACTTTTTATATTTGTTCAATAAAAGTTGTTTACTTGGAATACCTTACTCGTTATATTTCTTTCCCCGTTAGAATGCGTAGCAAAGTATGCAAACTGGAATATTTAATTCCATCTTTTCAACGTTGAAAAACTTTTCTGTCCTGAATTCCGAAAACTATTGCGTTCTAATTACAGAAATTTCTCTCTATCGACTCTCGAAACAAACCCTAAAATTCATCCCTTTCGATATCCTCAAAAATCTTTAACACTCTCCAACCCCTCTCTTTAATTTCTGCAAGCTATATTTTTGAAAAAATAAATAATTCTTTTCTAAAGATTATTACTGAAATTCTTCGTTCTATCTATCCATCAAAACTACTGACGTCCAACACACGTATCCCTCTCGCCTCCTCTTGCACGGATCGTAACGTTGTATGTTGTCAAACTGCTGAAGCGAGAGAAACGTATCGCGAAAAGTTAATTAATAAGGATGTCTGTAGGTTCGCGTGCTATGTTCGCTGAATAAGAAACTAGGGTGGGACTGGCGCGCGGAAACAGGCCACGTGGCGCGAGCAAAGCGGTTTGCACGACGCACGAAGGCGCAGGGTACAGTGCTTTATGGCTTACCATCGTAAGGGACGCGCCTGTCCCTCGAGCGTACTGGAATTCCGGGACACTCACCTGAAAGCAAAAAAAGAAACGACTCGGTTAGAATTTTTCAGAAGCCTCGAATAAACTGTTTGAAATTTTTTCGAGTTTTTTGACAAATTTCGTTTCCGGAAGAATCGGCAAGTTGCTTTTGAACGTAATTAAATCAGATTCGTGGACGAGAAGAACAATGCTCGTAAAACAGATCCAAGCGTTCTTCTGTCTTCCATTTTTAATAATTCTTAACCCCGGGAAATCTTGTAGTCAGTACACAAGTATTATAATAATAGGACACGGCACAGTGCCACACAAGTCGGATCTCTCTCCCGGCCAAATTATACAGATAAACGAATAAGATAATATTTTCATGGCGACAACTCGAAAATCGATACGTATGATTTTATGTTAAATCGTTTTATTCGCATCGTTATTAACATTTCGTAAAGGCGTCGACAATTTCTTCTTACGAGAACGAAATACTCTGCTTCTTTCAAATTTCAACAAAATGCTTCGTAAACATCTCCTTGCTATATCCAGCCTTAAAACCTTCTATAAAATAAGTTCTGTAAATAAAGTAAAGGACAACATTTGAAATTTTCAGGGAATTTTTTAAACAAGGCTGTGTATTCTTTCATTCATAGTACAATCTATAAACTATAAATATTAAAACTATAGTAAAGTTTATTTGGGAGGACGACGGCTGTTTTCTTCTTGTAATAATCGGCGAGCTGGTGGAACCAAGCGTCCGCGAGTAGTAACAGTCGACGCATCGTCAGACGCCGGAAATTAATCCACGGGAATGCGTTTATATCAGCGGGACGCTCATTCTGCGAGTGAATGCCGCGTCAGTCGATCAATTTCGCCAAGATATCCCGCGGTCTATTTAAACGAGCAACAACAAAAGCCGTACACGAACAACAGAGAGAGAGAGAGAGAGAGCGGAGAATTTCCAAAGAACGATTCTCCACGTCGCGATTGAAAAATTATGTCGCTGGTTTACTATACCCACACGATTTATAAACATAATATTGTAGATGTACGATGTTTCTATTACACATGTACAAGTCACTTCTTCATTGTATTTAAATAATGTGTATCTCATGAAACGAAGAATAATACTTCGAGGTACAGTTCTTTTCATCGAATGTCGCTTCTACCGGAGAACATTTGTGAAAAATTATGGGATATCTATGAAGACATATAAAACGCGCAACGATATTTGCGAAAAAAATTTTTAAATAGCCAATATGCGTAAAAGATTGAAAGATATTTAATACGTCAGTCACTCAACAAAAACCGTAGAATACTTTTAACATTATCGGAGATTAAAGGATTCTTGCATATATGTAAAGAACTGGAAACACTGGAAAGAATATCAGACGTTTGTAAAAAATCACAAAATAACGAACGATCGTAGAAAGCTGTGGATTATTCGAAATTTGTAAAAATTAAACAGTCCTAAGAGATAAGATATCGATAAAAGTATGATAAAATTCTCTTCGACCATGGAATACCGTAAAATAATTAACATTTTCAGAGAAATTTGAAAATAGCAACGCGGACAAAACTTTTGCGTCACGCGTGGTTCAATTCGCGTAAGAACAGAAGCTGGCAGTTTCATCGCGTCATCCCCCGTAGAAATGCAGCTCCTTTTGAAAAGCGAAGCCGCGGGCTTGGCCTCGTCACGCCATGTCCAATTTGTGCGTGCGTTTTGAAGAGCTGTCACGCACGACCTGCTTTTCCAGGAAAATTCGCTTATTAGCATCGTTTCCTATCCTCGGATACAACGTTAACGTTCCGATTCTACCGATTCCACGCTACGATTTCTTTCTATCACAATCCTTTGAAATTTTTCATTCATTCGTTTAGTTTTCCAAACGATAAGTTTAATTTCGAAGAAAGTTTGCGTTAATAGTATTTACGAAGATGTTGTCGTTACGACAGTCTACGATAACAAATAATAAGAATTCGAATTCGGGTGAATTTTCTAGAAATTTTCTCAGCACGAATTGGGAATTAAATCTTTCGATAAATTTCAACCACATGGAAAAGTACACGAGTACATAGGTTACTTTCTGTTTTTGCGATTAATTATAACGAAGATTATAAATAATAAAAGGGACACGCATGAATTTCCTCCAAATATTCTCGACATGTATTAAACATCAGATTTACCAACGAATTTCAGCAACATTTCCTTTGAAAATGTACGTGCATCGCAAATGTTTCATCAAAATACTCGAAACATTATTAATGTACACATTTCCATCAGAAAAAGATTCAGCAACTGCATAATTCATATGGAAAGTTGCGCTCGCGAGAAAGGTTTTCTAGAAAGACACCCCTCTCTTTGAGCCCCTCGAACTTTTTCTCATAAAACATTCTTCTACATGCAATTAAAACAAGAATCACGACTTTCCTCAATTACTGGACGTTCTACAAACACGAGGAAACCTAAGGAAAATTCACGCTCGAAAATTTCATGAATTTCATCACAATCACAAATTTGTTAAAGTCTTGGAATCAGCATTTTTTTTTAACAAAGATTTTTAATATATCGAAATTGCAGAATCTAATTTTAATCTTCGAAATCTTTTTAGAAGAAGAAGGGTGGCGGTGGAGAAGTAAAGTAAAGGAAAGAAAGCCAATTCAATCTGAACTACGTAGCGTTTAATTAACAGCTCTCTGCAAATATCGCTTCTTCGACCTTTTCACAATGCGTGGGATACGCACACCTCCATGTTATTGAGACCAACCGTTTTCTTGTGCACGAAACACTTCGCATTAGCTCCAGGGGTGGAAATCTCAATTAGAATGAAAGATTCGTCATGGGCCGTATTAGCCGCAAAATAAAAATTTGCTTAAGCTATATTATAATAGGTATTGTGGTAAGTGAATAGTAAACAAGTACTATAATACAAGTACTCTAAGCACTCTTAATGTGCTATATTTATTTACATTACAAAAACTCAATATACTCTTATACTAAAACATGGCAAATATTATATAACAAGTACTCTACTTTGGATACTTCATATACATTTTTGCATACTATTTGCGGTCTATATATAAACATAGCCTATAATAATAAATGTACATGTACATTTGAATGTAAATTTTGTAGCCATTGCGAAAAGGAAGAAAGCAGAAGTACATGGAAGAGGAGAAGAATCAGAAGGGAAACGATACGCAAACGGTTGGAAACGGGTCGATGTTTTATCAGGCTGGTCACGCAACTTCCACGATTGCCGGCATTTTTCCCCGCCCCGCTATTATCGGACACCCTTTAACGTTGGCAACGAGCGCACGATAAGATCGTGTCGTCCTTCGATATTCGCTATTTATGGGGATGACGGAGCGAGCCGCATGTAAATGGCAATCAAGACGAAACTAGACTCGAGGGTGGATTGCAACCGTTTCAAAGGAGTTTCGCGGGTATTTTGTGCGGTTGTTGCAGGGCTCTGGGCACTCGAGTATTCTGCATAATTTTCTAGTATTTCTATTCTGGTACCTTTGCAATGACGAGTTAACGACCGGTTGTTACGAAAAACAAAAAAGGAAACAAGTATAATCAGGAAAATTGAAAATTGATTTACAATTTGCTAATCGACTCGATAAATCCCTTAATACATTTCGAACAATTCCAGATACTAAGATAATAAGAGGTAAAAGAAGAGGGTAAACGTCCAGAATTAGTATAAAAATTCCACCTGCCCAAAAATAAAAAGGCGAACATTCGAAATAGATAAATCATAGATAAACAAAGGTAAATATTTCTCCAAAATAACGAAAGCCCTAAAAAAAAAAAAAAAAAAAAAAAAAAAAAAAGTAAGAAAAAAATCCACACCACGATTAAAGCCTTCTGCACTCTACCTAAAATCAATCTCACCCTTGCGTTTCGCCATTCACACCGTAATTCCCTCAAGCTGAAACGAAACAAAGGAACGAGAGAAAGAAAACGAATTTAAAGAAAGATAAAAAGAAAGAAAGAAAAGAAATACAGGAAGGAAGAAATCCGGCGGAACGAACGCTTCCAGGGCGAGCCAACCACCACCTTCTTCGCCTTTCCACGAAAGACGCTCGAGAGGGTGGTTGCAGAGACGGTGGGTAGAAGAGGAGAAAACTCGCAGGCCAGGGTGTAACGTTGCAGCCAGGCAGGGCAATTTATCTTGTTGTATTAGCAAATGGATGATAATGACGTGGAATGGGGGCGTACAGTGGGGTTTGGTGGAAACTGTCGGAAGCCCCTGTAAGCAGCTGCAGTTACCGTCGGGTTCTATGCGGCCGACTTAAGTGTACATGCATTAGTGTGGCACGGTCTTAAGTGTACGGCCGTGTAGTCGTGACAGTTTCTATCCGTAGCGGGGCCAAGGTGTGTCTTTTTAACGCTGTGTATTTTGTACGTGTGCTGCCGAGGGGGGGGGGGGCAGGAGTTCGGAGTGTCGATACAACCACCCTATCGCCGTTAAGTGAACCAAGTGTTTTGTTATTTAAGGCGGCCTTCTCGAGAAACGAACGATTCTCCTTTCTTTTGACGAGGATGAATGTTTCCTTTGCTGGAATGGGTGCGTTTCTTAGGGACGTTCTTGAGGCTGTTCAGGCACAGTGTGTGTTAATCGGAGAAACAGGAATTTGTGTTTTTTCTCGGGGCTCTTTTGGGAGCAGGTTTGGATTTTTTAAACGTTTCAAGGGAAAGGTGTTTGTCGATGAAATTCGATGAAATTGTTTATTACTTGATGGATCGAAGCTAACGGTGGTTTTGAAGCATTGGAAGAATAATATTTCGAATTATTGGAGAGCTGTGTAGGCTATGATTAATGATCGAAATGTGACCTTAAATTGAAAAATCGAGGCAAAACTTTCTGCGTAAATTGTTCTAGATCGAACAGAGAAACGTTTCCGTCGAATTTGCAAAGTGTGTAAGGGACGACAGTTTACGCGTATTTAATTATTCCATTTTCATCGTTTATATACGCAGGAAATGTGAATACATAAAGAATAGCATCTCATTTCGAATTCAGACACGCAAATGTATATCTATATTTTTTATATATGCGTAATATAGCAAGAAAAGAATAAATGAGAAACGTCTTCTAAAAGTTTGGAAGAGCGCAGATATAAAAAAAGACGCGCTCATAATTATTTGTCACGAAATAATGGAGTTATTATACAATTATAACGGAGAATGTGCCGGGCGGCAAGATACGGCACGATGTTGTAATAAAAGAACGTAAATTAAGAAGAATGCAGTACGGAATGGGCGCAAGAAAAACGCAGACGTTATAACGCAACATTCCGCTGTTTCCACGCCAGCAAAAATAATAAACATTTATTATGTTCTTAAAAATTTCATCGTAGTCTGAAACGAGAATTAGCCAAGAATCGAAATGTCGTCGACAAGAACAAATGCGTTCTTTTAAGGACAACGCGTTACGCATTTTCCTACCTAAAGATCAATCGTCCGCCAAAAAACAGTGACGACGAAACAACAAACTGTTCGGCCGATTGCATTCGTTAAAACGTAAAATCTAAACAAAAATGTCACCTTTCATCGTGCAATAGGAGAAAACCTTTCGAAGAGCTACCTACGAAGTAGCAAGCCCAAGTCGCTTATCTTCCTATCTTCCACGATTAATTCTTATATTCATCGTAAATCAAAGGAAAATCCCAGGTAAAATTCGATCTACGCTCGAACTAGGATCGCGAGGTTGCGAAAGAAGACAGGCGGGAAGCTTTGCCGCCAATTTACGCGAGTCGTTATGCTTCCTCGTTCATCCCCCATTGTTACAACCTCGAGAAGAGACGTTGCAGAAGGGTTGGAAAAGTCGATCAGAAGGCTTTGTGGCAAGGAGCCACCCTCCGGATGCTTTCACCGCTGTTTACCAACCTGTCCATCACCGACTACCAATTAGTATTGTAACCAGTGGACGTTTCTACCACGCGGCGAAGAAACAATGAAGAACACGCTTGGCATCGCATCTTGGAACGTTCCGACGATGATGTTCGTGAAGGTAAATTCGTCAAAGAGGATTACTGGTTCCGGGTTTACGTTCATTTTATAGAGTTCTGTGTTGCTTCTTTGGGAAAAGGGATTGCAGACGGAGGCTCGAGGGTTGATTTATAATGTAAAACGGAAAATAAATTCGAGCTCGCTAATCTCCAAACAAATATGCGACATTTTCACCATCATTTTAGACAGGGTAGATGTTCTAATACGAAGTTGATCTCTACGGCCGTGTAGTTTTTTTTTTTTTTTTTTTCTTTAACACATACGTAGAAACTTTCGTTTCTTCGTAATTACTTTCGTCCACTTTCTAATTTATAATTTCTAGTATACTAATCGATAGAAAAAACAAAGGTCAACAGAACGAGCAATACGTGGTCGTTCATCGGTGATTTCACCGTGGAAAAAATAAATCTTCATTAGTACCGCAAAGTTCGTTTAATCAAGAACTTAATGAATCCTAACGCGTCCTTCCATTAATCTTCCTCCGATTCTCCAGGCAATGGCAGTACGCATGCATCGCGACTATAATGCAGTCATCGTAACTCACGCCTCACGAGTTTCGAATACCCACGGTGATTCTAATTTACTTGCGAGGACCGAGCAGCGAACAATACAACCCGAGGGCCAATTTACATTTTCGCTCGCCTGATGAAATAACGACGGGGCTGGCAACGTCGAAAAATCATTGCTGATTTTCAGGAATTATCCAGCAGAAAGGTTTCTATATCAGTAGATCTATAAGTAACGATATCTTTTTGATACAGCGTTGGTCGATGTACATATTTTGCATAGTTCTTCATCATTTATATATATTATGGTACTTTATCCATTCTGCCGATTTTTCAATGTTATTCAAGATATTAACCTTAAGATACTAGTCTTTTCTTTTCCTCCTTTTCTTTATTGATCTTCGAGGGACATGCGTTATATCCGGATGGTCAGGAAAAAACTGCGTAACTATATTCCTCGTTATAGCTGTGTAGAAAATTTTCATAAACTTTAAGTCAGAGTTTAAAAGATAGACCGGATTTTAAGCAAGAAATAGAGTGACTTTAGAGTTAAGAGAAATTCAATTAATTATGTCCGTTCACGGTGAAAACCGTAATTTCGAACCAAAAAACTTCCCCCGGGATTATTTCGGTTCTGCGCAAAACCAAGTCAGCTTGTGATTTCACTCCATTAAGGAAGAATGACAGGTTTACAGGGGGGAAGATTTAATTCTGATATTACAATAGTTGAAGAATCTCTCGATATCTTTTTATACGGATAAAAAGGTCCAATGTTCTTTCTGCTGTTACGAGGAATTTAATTGAAAAATATAGCAAAATTTGCTACGGCACTGCCAAGAAAGGAATTTATCTAGACTTTTAACTAGATGTTAAACAAAAATTCCTCTCGAAGTTCAAACTAATATTACCGAAATTACTAAAATTGCTAAAATTGCTAAAATTGCTAAAATTGCTAAAATTAAAATACAGTACCTGTTACAACGTTCAATGGATGAAGTTTTCTGCTCTGCATTTGTATAATTAAGTTGGTAAAATTACGAATCTGCATAGAAATCCCGCAGTCTGATTATCACGAAACCCTTTACCAAGAGTCACACACGTCTAGACACACCGGTAAACTGCCGTACTAACTCCGAAAGTTCCCTCTAGCCTTTCGAACGCGTCATTACCGCGACACAATGCACGCTAATCCTCGATACCGATGGGAACGCGATATCTCGCCAGCGTCGTAGGATTTGTTCCCCTTGGTGGATAAGATTGAAAAACGGATTACTCGAAGGTGATCGGAGCATCCGACGAAAAGGATCGACGGCGGAGGCCATTCAGCTGGTAACCGGGCTTTTGTGATTTTCTCATTACCGGAGGCTGGTGCCTCGACTTCGATTCACCAGGCGGCCCGCTTTTCATCCCTTATTTCTTCCGACTCTCTCGCACGCGAACTCACGTAATACGCTTCCTCCTCTACACCGCTACGCCAGAGGAGAGGATCGGTTGACCCACGTACCGGAGAATTACGCTCCCTCCGAGCGTATTTCCGCGCCGGATGCTGATTCCCGATAACCGCCGGGAAATCATGTTTCCCAATCGTCTTAGATACTATTGGTGCTTCTTGCTTGCTTCTCTCGTTACGTTCACACGAATTAGGGAAGGACTAGAATAAATACGAGTGTTCGCTTCAATGACAGATATGCGATAGCGTACAGTGACAGCATATAAGTGCATTTAAGAAAAAAACCAATATATATGCGTAAGATGAGATACACACGGATTTCTAACGATTTAAGAAACTATTGAACGAAAGATTAGGAGGAAAAATCGTTATAATTAATTAAAGGGATTTTATGATGCAAGAGAGCTTAATTAATAATATACATTTAATAATAACAATAACGATGGACTTGCATATATTTTCGTGCGATAATGACTGGAATAATACGATTAAGGACATAGTCGATCATAATTACTTCATCAATTTATTATTTCACCAACGTATACGTACAGAAATATATTTTTGACTCTGAAATTATAATAATCTCCACCATTCACATCCATCAGCGGCCAATCCGCTAATTACGAAATGAAACATCGAAAATGGAGGTTCCTTTCTCCCAATTCGTACGGCTACAGGTAAATCGAGTTTACCAGAAACTTTTAATGGAGCCAGCCGGAATAATCGGCGAGAGATTTCGGTTTCGCCTCTCGAAACAGAATCCAGAAAATTCATGTTCATTCAATTTCACAGGTGCAAACAGTGACAAGGCACTTCCGCGAAATTAATTTTCCACTCGTTATGTTCGAATTCTTTCGAACATTCAAGAATATTCCAAACTCGTTACCGTCTTTTTTTTATAATGTTTTATTATCAACGAATTCGATATTTTTTAGCATTAAGCGAAAAAGGATGAAAATCCATACAAATTATGACTAGGCGATAAATATAAGTAATAAACTATATCGTTGAATAGTTGGATATATATTTCCTGAAAATGCAAGACCAATATCGAAGGTGTTTCTTTCATCAATTTTTACATGTACACTTCACAAATTTCAAAACGTTTAATTTTAGAAGATTCGCTTTGAAACCATCGTGTGTAGAGATATTCAAGAACACGTAGCAGCTATTAATACGAGATAATGATACGAAGGGTAGATAGAACGAAATTAAGGCAAAGGCTGACTGAGCTGTTTCCGGTTTTTCCAGCCCGGATACCGGTAATTGAAAAGATCAGAATAAGCACTAACATACATGACAGAATGTGAGGTCCGAGGTCGGCGATTTTAAACGTTTTGTTTTTAAGGGGTGAAAAATTCGCAGACAGCTCGTTTCCTATTATTTCAGTCAAGAACCATGATACCACATTATATGTTATTAACTTTAATTTTGAATAAAGCTAGAAAAGATTCGTGATTTTTTCACTTTATGTATATTTCTGTGTTATAACATATTATTTAACACGTTTCAATAAGACTACCTACAATTTTCAACACGACAACCTTAAACCCCCAAAACAGGACAAATGCAAGTTGCATTTTGAACTTGGTTAGTTGAATTAGTTTCATTAAACGATCAATTCCCCCAGAAACAACAATCGCAAAAAACCATTAATTCGAAAATCTAATAGAAACCACTCAACGTATAAAGAGCAAACAAATTAAAAAAGAAAAACCCACTAAATCTATTCATGACAGTCTATCAAACCTACCTGCGACCACAGGGAATTAACAAACCCGATTGAAAAATTCAAAAATCTGCGAAAAAATCGACCAAACCTAGCTACAGCTAAAACCTCCGATTCCAGAAACAGCAATCAAATACTAGTCGATGCAAGAGCGCGCTGCTGCCTGCGTGAAAAAATCGCAAATAAAAGTTTCTCATAAAACGTGGGGCGGACCTCGAATGGAGAAAACATTCCTCCGCGAGATGAACGTGTGTCGCAGAAAATGGGGGTGGGGGCGATGAGAGCAATCGACAAAACAAAAACGTGGAACCATCAAATGCGTCGCGGGACGGGTGAAAGTGGAGAGTTTCGCGAGGGTATCGAGTGGAACGCGCGAAAGGGGCGCAAACACTCGGTCCAGCGAAATGACACGTTGCCTTTCGTCGCTTTGTTTCGTCTTCCGCTTTCGTTGCATCGTCGACGCACGATAAAGAGATTGAAAGCGGGGGCTGGAGGGTTAATTTCGATGAACGACCATAACCGAAACGTTTATGGTTGGTGGTTACGGGGCCATAGTTGTGGAAAGGCTGATTTTTAAGGGAAAGGTGATTTTTAGAGACAGATTCTCCAACATTTTTGATAAATGAAGCATGAAATTTCCTAGCGTGCAATAATTACGGTCCAATAAAACAGATTTAATCGAACGTTTGATGGAATGTTCTCAGTTTGTCAATACTTCGTGTGGTACTAACAGCAACTTTTCCTCAAACGTTTCTCTTTCTCGAACGAGAAACGTTGATTTCGCGGTTGCTAATGAAGCGGTCAATGAAGCAGAAACTCGCCAGAGACTGGAAACGACAGCCTTTTGAAGGCATGCGTTAATCCAGACCACCTAAAAACTACTAGGTAAATCGTGAGAAAAATTGCCTACGAAATGAGTCTGTCGACGTTGTTTGTTCACCAAACGCATATTAATTGTTAAATAAAATCAATATGTGTATCAGTACAGCCTTTATAAGAGAAAATTTTTATATTATACTCACTTGATACAACTACAAGGAAAGAAGAAATTTTACCTCGACAATCTGCCTGAGCTTAACTACCTAACTTTATATAACATACGCTGCTATAACCTCAACATCGAGCATAAAATATGCTCCAAAGATTCACAAATTCCTTCTAAAATACAGCCTAACAATTTGTAAATTCTCGTTAAAAACAAACGATACGATGCAAAATTCATGAATACTAGTCGAAATACTCTCCACGGATTCTTAAATTCTTCTCAAGATCCACTCAACACATTGAGAAGACTGCGTCGTTGAAAACGCGCTTTATTTTAACCGGATATCTCAATCCGTTCGCGAGATATGGATCTGGAAGGCGAGCTCCGAGACGCAGGGATGTTGGTCAACGGCGTGACCCACATTCTTTCCCGGAGGTGAGTACTCGCTACTAGTAGTAGCAAAAACCCGCTGACTCAGCGGGTGTCATTGAGTAGCGCACACGTGGCTCGCTCGGGATAGGTCAGTGAGTGAGTGAGTGTGTTCGAGAGGTCCGAGCGAGCGAGCGAGACAGAGATAGAAAAGGGAGAAAAATTAGACTTCGCTTCCACCGACGATAACTCCATAACCGGAAGTCCGATCGGAATGAACCGAACGGCGTTTTAAAGCGTAAGCTGCCCCGCTTCCGACAATGTCGATTTGACCAATCTGGGATGCTTTGTTGCAAAATCGTCGGATAATTTTTGCAAGTTCCCGTTTTAGCGATCTGTTGGATTTTTCCTATTTTTTAATTTACTTTAATGGTAGATATAATTTTGGTAAAATCAGTAGTGAAGTTTAATTTGTTCAAATGGGAATTGTTGTTTTATGACTGATAATGAGAGGTTGATAAATCATGTAGTTGGTTTGGTCTGAATAAATTTGAGGGAAACGGTAGTTGGATAGAGATTAGAGTGTCGGAGCAGCAGGATTATGTCAGTATTAAATGTTTAATGCCATGTATTAAGGTTATCAACATTTATTGGGAAATTATCAGTAAATAAATGATACACGCTTTCACAAGAGTACGAAACGATAGTTGTGTCTTAATATTGAGTCGATTGTTTGATTACTAATAAACGTTTAACTGTAATCGCAAATTACATAAACTGTTATTCAAGAATAAGGAACAAGATCGATTTTACTTGAAATTACCTTTCACACGAGATAAATCAATTAAGCGACAGTTTTTATGACATGAACGCTAATTTAGTAACTTTAATAAGATAAACCAGTATAACGTGTCAACTAGGAAAACCTTGAATAAGATGACGAAGATCTTCGTTACGCGATTTAACAAGCCGAAGACAATTCGAAAGTGCCAATTAAACAAACCATGGAACTGTATCGCGAAGACTCGAGAAGTTTAATGAAATAATTCAACAAACTCTAACGTGACAATTTGACAATAGAAGAAAAGTTTCAGCGTTGCTGCTCGTCGAATTCGAGACAAGCTGCCAAAAATTCTACCCGTAGAGCATTATAAACTTTTAAAATTCCAACTTTAAACCAAAGATTTCGGCAATCGCGCGAAATTTAGATATATTCGGACGAATTCTAAAGAATGGAAATTCAGATTAATTTAAATGCATCCTGGAACTCGGTGCGGATAATTAGATAAACTTACATAGATTAGACAAATCCCAGTGATTACAGTTCTAGATACAATCTGACGAATGTAGAAGGTAGAAATCTAGATGCATTTATATAAATTCAAGAGAGCAGAAGCTGAAACAAATTTTACCAGATTCTCGTGTTTGGTGAAGATAAAATTAAATAATATTTAAATTTAATACTCGCTACAGAAACACTCAGAACACTAATTAGTATAACTGTACTGTCTGTTTAATAATAACTACTTTATTCCATTTCTACTTATTCTCATTAATCTCGCTGTATTTTTTCCTTTCGCTATTCATCCGTTAACAACCTTCTCATATTCGTTCTTTCCAACCAACCCCTAAATCTTCTTCCACTATTAATCTCATAAAAATTGTTCGTAACTTCCCTAGATGGCAATAATGACTAGAGTGCAGAATATGATAAATACTATCGAGTCTTCGATTCCCTTTACACGTCTTCGTCCTCGAATTCAATTCGGGAGGCGGGAGGCGGCTCATTTTCAACGTGCAAAATGACGCTGCGAGCGCGTCCGTGGCACAAGAGAGGGGTTTATGGGGGGAGGGGAATTACATGTTCCACGATAACGTCATTAATCATTCTGTTTCGAATGTTCACCGTGTAAATGGAGGATCGTTTTGAAGGGCGGCCGTTTCCGCGCGGATTATCTCCCCGACGTCCATGCGAAACCGGCCGGCCGGCCGCAGTTTGTAAGCGTGCATGAAATATTGAACTATTAGCCGGCGGCGATATATCATTTTAATATCGGCCGGAATCAATAGCTCTGTCCGCCGGGTTAATTACACGCCCTTTCCGCCAGATCATTCCGCGACAAACGCTTTCACAGCTCTTTCCTTCGCTTTGCGTCTCTTTTCCATCTTCCACCTCTTTTTCTTTTTTTTTTTTTATTTTATTTTATTTTATTTTTCTGACATCTGCCGCATTTCATGGAACATTCCTTCATTTAATTAGCATTTAAGTTGCTTAAGCAGGTATTCTAGTGCAAGCCTTTGAAAGAGACTGATCATTTTCTTTGCACTTTCTTAAAGAACATAGCTTCGAAAGCGTATGCGCAAAACCCTGTATCTAAACTCCCAAAATTCAGAAAGTTGCTCTTGAAAGATTTTTATACGAATAATGTCTATTGATGTAACTTTGAACACGTTTTCCTGATAATTATGCTGCTTAACACGTGTGTACCTTCGATTAAAATGAATTCGGTACTTTCCCCTTTCCCATTTTTCTTAAGCTTTTGAAAGTCGAAAGAGGGTGAAAGGCCGCAGTAAATGAAACAAAACGTGGATGAATATAAAAATGAAAGGTGCGAGAAAAGTAGATGCAAAAGGGGCGATAAAACGGGGAAGGATGACGAATTCGCGGAGTTGGCGTCGATATCCTGGCACTTGCAGCGCACTTTCGGTTTCCGTGACTCGTTCCAACAGCAATGATCGTTCAATCACACCGAGCATGCGATCGTTCCGATCGAAAGTAATCAGCAATCGAGTTCGTAGATCGAAAGCCTGCCGACCGTAAAAACGGATTAAAACAACGCCAGGGTTCCAGATAAATGTCACTGATAACGCCTGGTAACCAAGTAATGATAGTTAGTCTCGACGTTGATAAGCACGATAAAGTTGCAAGAGGTATCGAGGCAAGTTTGAAGCAAGTTCTTTAAGCATAGAGATTCTTAATTTTTTGTTTTACGTTCGACTTTGTAATTAAAAGTTCTCAATCGCATTCCCCGCAAATTCTGCCGGAAACAGCTTCACGATATCCTTAATAATAAACACGTCAGAAAGAGATCGTCATTAACACCTCTTTAAAATTAATTACCAATTTCCTTACGACCCCCTATCAGATTACGCTAACTTCGCCGCATTTCCCAAATTTCGCTAATAAGACTCATTATCACCGTCATCAAGATTCTTCGTGAATTAATGTTATTGCCGAAACTTAACCAGAAACACGAAAACCACGCTATAACGAGGTAAAGGGTGGGTGAGAAATCGCGAAAGAGGGCTGGCTCTGGTCGGCATTAGCCGATTCTAATCGAAACTGGGTAAAAGCTCGTTATCGGAATTGTCTCGAGCTAAACAGAACGGGGCTAATAGCCGAGCACAATAGGCACGGACCGTGGTCGTGTGAAACACGGCACGTTGTATGGAATCAGGCGTGCTGCTGCGGGGCCGAGTCGGGGGTGCGCACCCCCGACACGTTTTAACGTGCAATGCCCCCAGATTATTCTCTTCTACGTTATGCTAACGCGTCTCTGTTCTTGTATAAAATGACGAAGCCTAGATAATAATAAGAAAATAACGATCGAGCTTTTGTAATGTTTTATGATACAACGTAAAGAGTATAATAATGACGGATAACGGTGGATCGTAGGAGAGTGTAGCGCTAGTGAGATAAAGAGCGAAATACTGCACCTCCTACTCGTCCTCGCGTAATTTTTTACTTGTAGCACGAAAACGAACGATTAATTTTCTCTTCGATGAATTATTTAGAAACCAACTCGAATTCTTTTTTATCCGTACAGATTCCGAGATTTCCAGATCCCGTCGATGTGGTACAGTGTCGTACACAGATACACCGAGTCGTTTTCATCTCTATGGGAGCGCGGCGAATGCGATGCGTTTCATTCGACATGGTCCCAACAGGACTGAGAAGCGCAGTCTAGACGTGCCACCGTGGGGATCGAGGAGCTTCTATTATTTTTCAATTGGCCAGTCGAGCATGCAGGGCATCCCGTATCCCGTCTGTAATTGAAGTTGGCTTTGCCGCGATAACACAGCGACGAGATAAGACGGCAGATAGAGATAAAGAATAGCGACTGTCGCGAGGACCGAAACGACAAGCCTGGACTTTGGGGAATGAAACTTGTTCGGTAGATTCCCCCTTAAGCGTGGAAGCTTTCTACCAGTTAGCGACCGACGAGATCTTATTTTATTATCATTTTTACTTGACTTTCTCGTGTTTTATTCGCTCCATTGCTAATAATCAGACTGCGAATTATTTATCCAAATATACTGTCGTTACATACTTGTTGGCTCAACTGCTCGGATTTACGACACAAGTGATTAGTGTATTTTTAGAAATGTTTCGGATTTATTCTTGTTCAACCTTCTCGTTTAGGAGGTCAGCAGCAATCGAAGCCTAGAAATCTGTTCGTTGTTTTCAGAAGAATTAATTATCTCCGTGTAAATCCTCAACGATGAGAAAGAAGGGCAAAGAAGGACAGAGAAAAGAAGAGAAAGAAGAGGAGACGGCGACGAGAGCGAATCTCCAATAAACAAGAACAAACAAAGGGCTACGGGCGATCGGAGTGACACGCATCGGTGGATTTCGGGATTTGCCAGATCCCCACAGCCTGGACACACCAGGCGAACGGAAGGTGAAAAAAATGAGACAGCAAGCAGTGATCCACGTAGAGCGGACACTGGTGAACGTCGTCGCTCCGTACGCTAGATATATATTCCATTTCAGAGGCGTAGACGAGACTAGCATCCGTGAAACGCTCGTGCAGATTTTCCTTTTTCTTATTCCTTTCGCCCCTTTTGCCTTTTGTTGCATGTAGCTGAGCGGAATGTAGAATTTCTAAATTTTTGAGTTTTTCGTGCTGCTCGAAGAGAAAATGTTGCTTGATAATACACGCGGCGTTCAACATCCCACAACGTTCAAACATATAGACGATGCGAAATAAAGAAAATTTTAATTTTTTACTCATATTCCACAGCTTCCACAAGCTGCTATGAAAATTACGACGCGAAGAAGTTCCTCGAATAAAAAAAAACGAAGGAAAGCATATCAGAAGGATATCCGGCTGTCAAAACGTCGACAGGATCACAAAAGCTAGGACTGGTAAACTACGATAAATGCTAATTAACGTCTGTAACCGGCAGTTTACAACTCGCCGCCATAAATGTCCAATCAACGGGCAAACTTCGCGACGACGGTTCTCGCTCCTTAAGCTGTCGAGTTAGTTTCCGCCACGCTAGTTTCCAGCATTCCTTCTTTCCCCTCTTTCTCCATCTGGTTACCAGTTAGATTAACCCTCTCCTTTACTCCGCCGGTCTCCTCTCTGGACTCGTATTTCTAAGTAAATTTCGTTGTATAATTAACGTTTAATATCCAGGCAGACCTGTGCGCGCCCGCTTTTCGTGGTTTGCGTCACAGCGTAGCCGGATCGCCTCGAATTAACTGCACCGACGACGCGACGTAATCTGAAACGCGATAGCGGCGGGAACCTCGTCTCGTTTGATCGGGGATCAAGCGACCATTCTCATTCCCGTTTCCATTTATTTCTTCGGTATTTCCGTTTCTACAGAATCATTTTCGAAAAAATGTTTACTCGAAGGGTAGTAGTCACGTGCGTTTCTCAAGGGGCGAAGAGTATTTTTAGCCATTTCGGAGCTTATTCTCGCTATTCGCAGCATAGGAACGTACATTTTCCAAACAAAACGCATCCATTCGCTCGGATATCCCTAAAACACACATCAAACGCCCCAAAAGCCTGCTAAAATAAACTTCTCGTCTTTACATGCCATCGGCAACGTCCGAAAACTGTCGCGAACACTTTCTTGGCCCTAAAAACTCGGAAACGACGTAGCGCAAGCTATTAAACGACCATTCCGCATACCGGTTACGACATGTCCAAACAATCGAACGCCTCGCTATCCTGGCTGCAGGCGGTCATAATGTAACAGAAACTCACGGTGACCAGCGTCGGTGAGACACGTCGTCCACGTCGGCCATAAAACTGATACATTACAGACGCGGTCACGCGGCCATAACCGGTGGTTTGCAACAAAGCCCCTAAAAGCAGCCTGTACAATGCGACCGACTTAATTGGTTTGACAGGGTTGCGCGAAAGCACATCCCGAAGCCGGGAGCATAACAAGCAGCGGAAAACGATAAGTTTAAAGATATTTATTTTAATAAACGTACGTATATGGAATCGTCTCCGTCAGAAAACTAAGCCAAGTAGCATCGGTAACGCGGTACTTGAAAGTAACGTCATGCGGAGCTGAACCTTCCTGAACCTCGAATCTGTCAATCATTGACAAACACCATCCAACTGCACGAAACCCAGAGTTTCTCGCCAGAAACGACGTTCTACCGTGAAAAATTCTATCCTAAATACCTAAGCCAAACCTGTCAATCATCAACAAACTCCATCCAACTCCAAGAAACTCGGAGTTTCGCGCCAGAAACGACATTCCACCGTGAAAAATTCTAACCTAAATATACCTAACCAACGCCTTCGTCGGCGCAAACTTCGCCACAAGCCCTTGACAAGAGTTCGAAACCACCTGCTCCGCACACCGATACCGGCAACCTACCTTCCTTACCGAGAGACGTCAGATTTTCAGCGCGAAACTGCTGGATCAATGAACCGTGGCTGGAGAAACATCGACTCTGGTGGACACACCGAGCCAAGCCTCCCTCTTATTTGGCCGAAAAGTGTCCGTTGTGCGAGCACACCTAGCCGTCCCCTCAACACACGTGTAATGGCGTGTTCGTCACGCAGGGGTCGGTTTTAATTAGAGAGGCAGCGCGAGATCCTACGCTGCAGGACCGAAACAGGCTCTTCGATTAAATTATTAATTAACGTTCTCCTGGAAATACCACATCACACACGACTCCGGTGTGCCCGATACGATACGGGAAAAGGGAGACGGCGAGAGGGACGAGAAGAGAAACGAAGGCCACAAAGAGACGTAGGGCGGGATTGGTGGGGCAGAACGGGGGGTTTTGGAGCTGGAGGGATTTTACGCGCGCGCGTAATCTCCAGCCTGGCCGACGGTATGACGACGAAAGTGTATTATGCCGGCCCGGTACACAGAGCTTTCAGCTATTCACCGAACCCCATTTGGCTTTGTATGGGGGCTCCGGTTGTGTTGTATCGATTTCCAAACCTGGTTTTACGTAGATTCCCGTATTTAGGTAGCTGGCCTTCGCGCCATGTCCTGGCGTACGATTTTTTGCAGGCTGAAAAGAGTTCGATGGTGTTCGACGGTACGGAAGTTCATAAGGCATCTTTGGCTGCTTGGTGCTTCGCTCGTGACAGTTTGCGAGAGTAGAAATTCTTTAGGACAGAACGATTCTCGGCTAAACATTTTTAACGGGATAATGCTTTCAATGAATCGAACGTTGCTTCGCTTCCATTTGTAAAAATTGTCACGATAAGAGGTACTCCTAACAAGAGGACGTAAAAATCGTTTTTTGAAATAGATAATATAAATTTCGAAAAATGCGTTATCGTGTCCAGATATTATTAGCAACCAAAAGGCAAAGTCACCGGAATTTCGAGTAATAATTAGCCCCGGAAGCGGGCTTAAACCGAGGGAAAATCCAAAATTACGGCAGAAGACAAGCAAGACACCGAGACTTTCACGGAACACGCTAAACCGGCGGATGTTCACCGTAATATTACATCCACTATTAACCCGCGTAACGAGAGCTCATAAGAAACGTACACCGTCGTAAACAGAATATTTTATTACGCGAGAGTAATGAGGAAACCCCCACAGGTCTTCCTGGGGGCACAGCTTAGAATCAAGCTACGAAATATCCTGACTTATTACTATCGCTCCGACGTTTTTTCACGACTAGATTTCCGTTTCTAGCAGAATTTTTATCAGATCGTTAATACGGAAATTAACGCTTGGAATTTTGTTCGAGAATATTATATTCTATGATATTTGGCAGAATTGTATCGTCAGAGTGACACGTATTTCAGCTAATCAGGGAGAACGAATTGGACTGGATGCTTGGTGGTGTTACTTTCGTTATGGTTGGCCAAAAGTCATTTTTCCAGGATCTTATAACATAAAGAAAGAGAATTTCTTATTCTTCCAAGATAGTTTTTTTTTTTGAAAATAGTTTAGAAATATCTCGAAATAAGATATTATTTAGATTATAAAGATCACGGCGTACGAAATATATAATAAAAAATATTTTTAACCTACAATTTGCATCAAGATTTTTGTCGTAATAATATCTAGTTTCTTTATAGTTGAATTGTTCATTTTCGACACCGTTCAAATAATTAAGCTACTACCACGTCGTTTCAGTGTGAAATAATTATCAATCTAATTTAAACTTACTTATGTTATGTTCCACATAATAGGAATATGAAACGAACACCTCACCATGGATTAAAAATTCAACGATAAACGTGAAACGTAGAATCGGTTTATCAACGTTTTAACTAAAACAAACAAGCCCTAACGTAACCACGGAACAATGAGTTACCTCGAATTTCAAGCGGATCTAAGCTCCACGAGTTTATGACTAAAACCATCTGAAATTCAGGTCAAAAGTGGAAACCTATTTCTGTAACTCTACTCCAATTTACATTTCGATTCAAAACATCAAAGAATCAAATTTCAAATAAACATTTTAATACCAGATAGCAATCTTACGCAACGAAGCTTCGCTAATGCTTCCTTTTCTCACGCCAAACGTAATATTTGAAAAATCAAAGAAAATACGTATCGATCGACAGATAAACAGTTACGTCAAGAACCCACGTGAAACGATATAATAAATAATATAACGATAATATCGTCTTTATTCGGCGTTTTACAACATAGTCACAGTTGCGACACAGCATTATTTCAATCCACGGTTGAAAGGGTCAAAAAGCGTGAAAACCTGCAGTGCCACTGACTTTTCGAAAACACGACGCTCTTAATCCTCCTTTTCCAACGGTGCCCGGGGTAAAACCCTTCTTACCAGCTAATTAACACAGAAAATAGGTAGCAGAGAAGCGATGGAACCGCTTTGGTAACCAGGATTGACCCGGTGAAACACCCTAACAAGATTGTAGTCTCGCGTTGAAAAATTCAAAGAGCGGTTCGTGTGACGTGGCTGATTGGTGAAATTAGCGAGGACTAAGACTCGTTGCTTAGATCTGCACACCCTCTGGGGGATGAAAACTCCGGAGACGATATTAATACCGGCTCTTTGTGTGACGCATCGTCTAATTTCCTGAAAGTCCATTAGAGGGATCATGAGAGCGGTTCCGGGATACAGAGTCTGAGAAACTGCCCTTCGACCGAGATGCGGACGAAACTACGACGTTTATGGATACTCGTTACCTAAGGGCAGGCTGCGGGGAACAAAATGCGCCACTTTGCCCTTTGGATTTACCGTAGCGCCAGTTTTTAGAGTCTAGCGCATGGTTAGGATATACTTTCGATGTTTCTCGGACAAGCGTCGAGGATTCGACAACATTTCGGTGGGTGTCTATAATATTTATACAAAATTTAATCGATACTAGATCAGGATATTAATGGGTTTTAAAGGAACGAGATACGCGTTAGTTTGTTCCGCAGATTTCTTTGTACCGTGAGACTCTGAATTCTAACAATCAGTTTCGCTTACATTGAACGGTTTGAAAGAATATTTCGGAATATTTTAGAGAAACCAGATTTTACGAACTTTACACAAAACTATCTACAAACTTTCTCCATGTAATTCACAAAAATGACAGCGAAAAATAACGCAATAAATAAAAAGAATAGGACACCTCTAACTTCCGATCACAGAGTCGACCCTCGAAACCTAAATTTTACGACTTTCTTCTCCGAAAGGACTGGACTTTGTAAAAATCAACCCAAGCCTCGTACGCGGCATCGAAAGCTGAGAATCGTCGGTATAGAAACGAAATCCCCATATAAAACGATGTTCCTCGGTGGCACGTCTCTAGAGACGCCTAATCGCGTTTTCCTTGGCCAATCGGGCAACAGGGACTGGGGAAAAATGCAATCGCGCGGTACGATTAATGTTTAAAAAGGCGCAAGCTCCATTCCCGGAATTGCGGGGCGGCTTCGTGACCCCGTAGAACCCCGCAAAACGAGAGGAATTTTTCTCCATGGCAGCCTCTGAGCGAGATTAGTCCCACCCTAACTGCTACCCGCCGCTCCATCAGGCTTTATTAATCTTTCCGATGCTGCATCGAGCCTTCTTCAAATATTTTTCACATCAAGATTCCCCGTTTTATCGAACTCTCGAAATCTTCATATTTTATATTCCATCTCTTCTCCTCTTCATAGGAATCGATGCGTTGTTGTTATTATCGTCATTCTCTGATATTTCATCGTCGTTAGTGCCAATTCTATCGTACTGTATACGGTGTTACAAATGTAACTTATCACGTTTTTCATCTATGATCTTTGGTAATACAAAGCATCGTCATCGTCAAGTCGCACAACGTTAAATCACGCTCGAAACGGGCTCTCGTCAACTTCCAATAATTTCATGTATACCAACGTCATATATGTAGTATCGTGAGTGAGAGGCCTGGGAGTTGGCGGGGGAACCGCGTGAGATGTCGAGAGAGCCGAGGCGTCTGTTTTCCATCGGGTAGTTTTTGGAAGGAGTAGGCCTACGTGACCTCGCCCACGAGCGGTCGTCAAGGGACGGGAAAAAAGGGAATGGACAAACAGTTTTTGGGAAGAGGTTGCCGAGAGAGTGTGCATGGCATTTTGTAAAAGAGTCGAGTCGTTACCTAATTATTAAGTTGTGCTGCTTTCTGTATGTTTAGTGTGAATAGTTCAGGTTGAACTACAATCGTCTTTTCTGTCAAATCAACATCTGTATCACCAATTCCTTATCAAATATATATATTATACCACGATACTACATATATTTATAAAGACACCCTGTATACGCAGGTCTTGCAACAACAGTGGAAGGAAATCGGAATATAACGTCTATCTAGACGCTTTTAACGACGTGATCATGGGAGAAGGTTGCGCATCCGCTCGCCTAATCGAGGCGTCTCGATCTCCCACGCTTCAGGGACCTTCGACGTGCAAACGAGCAACGAAATCCGTCGCGCGTAAATTTCAAAAGCCTCGACGACCAGTTACTCGACAGCCAGTTCCTCGCCACCTTTTCTACGAATAAGCGGATATTCTCAGCCGAGGAGAACGCTTCCGTGAATATCTTCCATTCCAACGAATAAGGGTTGAGCATCTGTCGTTCAGGAGAACGAATCAAGAGTGCGAGGAGAAATGTTTTTCCTCGATAGATTCCAGGCTGTAGATACAGCCGGAGAGAATGGACAAACGTTTGAATCGACTCGAACTTATTTCTTCGAGAAAACTCGTGGAGAGCGTGAAAGGATGAAAGGTGGTCACAAGTGTCGAAACTCGAAGGAACAGAGTGAAATTGGGCGTGTTTGCCTTTCGTTATCCGACTTACGATAAGTACTTGGAAAATCCGCACAACAAGTCGCTGTAATTCGCAACGAATCAATCTTTCCCGCCTCGCCAACCAATTTTCACAAACTATATCATTTCTCACCACCGAGCTGAAATAAATCGAAGGTCCAACAACAGCGAAATAACAGATCGATCTGGCGCTGTTCTTAATCGCTTCGCTAGAATCGCTAGAAACTCGTGCAACAAACACCCAACATCCTTCGATTTACGATAAAATTCTATATACTGTATGTTACGTCGCGCGAGATGGTCCGTGCGACGTCCCCGGTTGTCTGGCCGCCAAAGGTCCACGTTTCGTTATTCATATCTTCGACCTAACCCAAACATAAGGAACCACCATAAAACTTAATCTTTTTAACTTGAAGGAATCTCTAATCCTGTAAGCGTTTTCGGTTTATGGATGGTCCTTAGAACAGTACTTAGGTTTATTGTGCGCTCTTAGAAATTACGGAGAAAGCGGGTATGTACATAACAGGAAAAGCGGGGTTTTCTCATGAACAATGTCACCTACGAGCCACGTTGGTAGGAGGCTTCCTCCTCCTATCTTCGTTTATTAACGTTGGCTATAAGCGACAGGCATGGCAGGTCCGTATAAAATAAATATATATTTATAATACATCCTATATAGTACTAACAAATTCTACAACAATAAAATCCTATCCCTAATCTGGCTATTAACAATCCTTTTTTATTTCGCTCCTGTTTCAACCTCTCGCCATTTGATTTCCGATAAAATCTTATCTTTATTCCAACCACTAACTTTTTTATTCCGTTTTATTTTATCCGTCTTTTCACCCTGTCAGCAACCCCTCGAAAACTATACGAAGAACTCACCACCGAGCTAAAATAAACGAAAAGGAACGACGGCGAGCTATCGCGCGATGTCTCGCGGCGCACTTTTCCTCCGACGGATGCGGCGAGAAGCGTGTGTGCGCGAAATTCGGCTGATGCATAGTCAATCCCGAAGCGGTTTCGAAGCGGATGCCGGCTGCAGCTCCGCGGAAAGTCAAATTTGCTCATGATAATGCCGGCGAATTTCTCAGGGAAAAGTGAAGAAACTGTTTGCGCCCGCAGCCCGTCGCGTTACGTTTTACGTTACCGTCGTTTCGCTTCCTTTTCGAGCTAACTTCCGCCAGGTTGGATCGAAGAATACCTCGAGAGACGCGGAACAGAGAAACCTCGGTGTGGATTCAAGTTTGTTCGCGACTGGATAATCGTCGAGTTAATCCTTTGGAATGATTGTTCGGTGAAGTTTTAATCGTGCGCGTGTGTTTTTCTGGATTCACGAGGCTGCAGAAAGAGATATGGAGGAGGACTGCGAATCGTCTCTACGATTCGTGCAAATCGGTTCACCGCTACTTTTCGCAAAATAAATCTATAAAATTGATGCATAAAATAGATGTCCTGCGTTTATTATTACAAGAAATTGACTATATTTTCCAGTCATAAGAAAAGTATCGAATAAAATCCAACCGTCTTTTAAATACAATATCTTTGTCGAAAATTTCTTTAATCAGGGAACACGATTAAATTACTCTACAAGGCATAAACCATAAGAAACCGCGATCGGCTCGGAGATTATCCAGAAACCTACTGTTTTTAACCTTTCGAAAATTACAAAGGAGAGGATGAAAGAGGAAAATTCCCACAAAACGGGGAGAAAAGAAAATCGAACCGTCTTACTCTAAGGATAAATGTCGCTCTAACGAACCGTGTCTTCCGGTTTTAAAGAAAACGGTTCGCCTAGGTAGAGGGGCGAGTAGGGACTATCGGCTTCTCTGCGTGATACTCGAGGGGCTACTTCAGGATCGATTACTAAACTTGGGACATCGATTCCCGGCCGCTTAAGCCTCGCCCATCGATTCCCGTGTCAATTCCATGCCGCGGTTATTCGTCAATCTTGTCCATTTTCATTTAATACCTGGGCCTCTTCGAAATCGATGCAATTTCAAAAACAATGGGGCAACGGAGACGGAGGAACGATGACTCTGCACGACGAAACTGCAGGCGACGCTGGTGACGTCGAGGAAGCGAAAATTTTGCAGAACGAAATTCGAACTTGCATCGGCGTTCCTTGAAGGAAGGTTTTAGTGTCCATCGTGGAGTTATGGGGACTCGGTCGGTGTTTATTACGGTGTTTTTAAACGTTTAATTGATGCTTATTGGAAGATGTATTGTAAAAATAGAATCCCAGAGGTAGAGGTAGAGGTAGGGACGTCGTTTGGCGTTGCTGATTGCTGTCCGCACGTGGCAGCTACACGCCACGATAGGTTGATTCTGCTCGATTCCAAACTTTGGGCAATTTGTCAACCTAATTTCCTTAATTATTTTGAGAATGGTTCTGTATGCGAAAAAGGAGAAGATGAAATACAACGCTTAGGCGAGTTCGATCACTATCGTGTTCATGCGTTTGAATCCAACTTCAACAACTTCCCTATCGTTTCTCGGGAAAATGATACGAATATTTCTTGTCCCTTGGGAGGCACTGTTAGATGTCCTGCGTGAATTTTTCAACTCCAGGCGATACCAAGAATGGACATTTTTTTACCATCCCTCTTTGTTTCCCCCAATAAATATTTACTCGATATATTTTCTATATTTCTGCGCGATACGTAACTTCTATACATACAAATTTCCCACAAATACGTGACACCATACATATAAATTTCCCATAAATGCAAAAGCGTATACGCGCGCATCAAATATCGAAAAAACATTTTGAAAAAGTATTCCGCGAGCCAGCCTCGACTGACGAAATTACATTTTTCTAAGCGAAATTTTTCGCTAAAGATTCTGCAACAAATTCAACCGTCTCTACCTTTATCCTGAAATGGTTTGGAGATCCAAGTATCATCGATCTTCCGCGGCGAACATCAAAAACCGAGTCGACGCCGTGATTTACGGGTCGAAATTTTGCCAATTCTCGGAGGAGCCGACGGACCAGACCTGTCTAGGAAACCGTAAAGCACGATCGAGCATGACAGGCAAGTTTTCCGTGGCTAGGAAAATTTCAAGGGAACAGAGTCGAGAAAGACAGACACACACAGAGACAGAAAGAGAGAGAGAGAGAGAGAGAGAGTTAGGGCACCAGGGGTACTATAAATCCCCTTAAATTGCAGCGACGACCTTCGATCTCGCTGCAATTATTCCCTCGGACTGACACGTCCCTTTCTTTCGCTTCGTTACCTCCGACCTTTCGAATTTCGAATTTAGAATTGCAGGTTTTGAATCAGCTGAGATTTGTTTGCTTTACCGATGGTTATGACTGATTATTGAAATACCAGGTTGTAAAATGTCGTATGAAAATTTGGCTCTTTAATTTCACTATAATTATCAACGTGATATATTGCAACATATACAACGAGAAGCCGACGTGACCGATGAAAGGAATGACAACAAATGTTTAAGCATGTGAAACGTATAAAAATGTATAAAAGAATTAAATGAAACGAATAAATGAGTCAAAAAAAAAAAAAAAAAGAAAAAAGACGAATTCACACAGAATGATATAGAAATTGAAGAATATAGAAATACACGTATATCTGAATTTCTTGATAAAGGATATATATACACTCATGGAAAAAATAGTCCAAACAAGTTACTTCTCGATTGGATAGATCTTATACGACAATAATAACACTTTTTCTGTTTTTTTTTTGTTAAAAAAAAAAGAAAAAAAGTGGATCACTCAAGCTAATATATTGATAAAATCATTCAAATAGCAATTCATCGTCTCCAGCGTACCGTGAAAGATAAAGTTTCCGTGCGTGTTCGAAGCTTGGTGAAGTACACGTGAGCGGACGATCAAGCGGAACACGACGATAAAACCGGTCACGTAGGCGAGCGGAAACGCGTAACAGGGCGACATTTGTTTCGGCAGCGGAGAAATGGTTGCGCGATCAAATTTGCATGAGTCGTCCTCGAGAGATCCCACTGTCGCGTCATTGGGTGGCGGTTTCAATTTTTCGTTAATGCTTCCGGCATTATACTCCATTTTATACGAATTTTATAAAATTAGAAACTGGATTTGATTAAATATTATTGCATAATCCTTGAAATTATCGAGCTACACGAATTATTGAGTAACTGAATGCGATTACTTATGTGTGTCTCTTTATCAAATTTTACAAAAACATTTATAAATTGAACGTTTGTTAAAAAATCGACACGCACGTACTTTGTTTCGCTTTACTAGCAAATCTTCAAAGGTTTCATCTATGTACCTTTATAAACACTAAACACCGTTAAATCTCTCCACCTACATAACGTGTATCGTTTAATCGACAGAATGCCACAAATTCAACACGACTTCTCAACCCTTTTCTACAGCCAAAAACCCACGCACAACGCCCACGAAGAAACGGAACTAAATCAAACTTTCAAATATAACCAATTTGATCGATTACTTTGTTATATGAATTTAATCAGGGAATTCTGCGTCACCTCTCCAAACCGGCACGTGCGATTAACCCATTAATCGTAAATGTGTAAAAATCGCCTAAATGGAAGAAGAAATTCCTGGAAATGGAATGATACAGAGGAAAATACTAACTAAATTCTTGGCATTTCTTTTCATAATTTCACCGCGAACTCGATAGAGTCCAGTAATGTAAGTTGACGAAGCAGAAATCGCGTTAGTGCAATTTTGGCCCTTAACTGGTTAATTATCGGATGTTAAAGAGAGGCAAGGAACATTTGCTCTTCTTCTAGGTAGAATTGGATATAGTTAAAAACGAATCCAAGGCGGGTTTAAGTGGATAAGACCGCAAGCGGTAGACCCACAGCTTTCGACGTGCGTCTGACCATCACGGTCTGTTGCTACTTCCGCGGAAGTGTGGTTTAGTCTCTTGTTTCTCGTCTACCGACCGCTAACGCGAATTCCGCGATGCTGAAATGAAATCCACGCTACTGGGAAGCTTGCCATAACGACGACAATTTTTTGCTCGAGGTGCTTTTATATTGAGATTTAGGCATTTTATTTTTTACCATACAAAGTATCTCCACAGATTAAAGTTTTATGAAATTTTATGAAATTTAGGTCTATCGAGATCGCAGGTATACTACGCCAAGGACGAAAATGGATGACTCATAATTCACAGAACCAATTTTCTAATTGAAAAAAAAAAATCACTAGCAGTAAATTATCCTCCGAGATAAAAGAAATATATCGTACAAATTAATTGAAAGAGAAAAACTTTCTGAGAATTCGATCAAAGAAAGACAGATAATAACTAACTATGGGAAACGAACTTCTGGAGGATAATGGAAGGATAAAGGAAGAGTAGTAACGATTTATATCCATTCTTTGGCGGATACGATAGATTGCAAGAAAAAATGGCTAGCCGAGACAAAAAGGAATTACGCGCTGTGGAACAGAGTGTCGTGGGGCGTTTTAATTGAAACGAGAAACGAGGGAATAAAAAACTGATCATGATGGAAAGGAGGGAGGAAGAAAGAAAGGGCTGGAGGGAGAAAGAAAGATAGGAAGGAAGGAAGGAAAACGAAAGAAGGACGAACAGAACGAACTCTTTCAATCTGACAGCCAGTAGCTACCGCAACCTGTTGAACTCCAGACCACGTGGTTAAATGGCTTCTCGAGGAAATATCCCTCGAAAGAATAAATTCCCAGTTAAATAATGTGCCGATTAATGGGATTCTTTTTCTTGAAGTTTTGTTTCTTTCTTTTCTATTTTTTTTTTTTTTTATTTTTTCTGAGTTTTGTTCGGGATTAGAAAAATCAATTTTTCGCAGTTGTTTCAGTATCAATGCAATATCATATATAACGATATTATATTTGCAAGGATAAAAATATTAATCGAAGAGAAAGAAATTTGGAAAAAAGGACAATATAATAATAATAATAATAATAATTTTGTTTTGTACTTTACACTTATAAGCTGTTGCAAGGATATTGTTGGGTTTCTATTTCCAATTTCTTACGCTGTACTATATTCTTACGGCGATCTCTTAGGAAGGAAGGAAAATGGTGGAATAAAATATGCTATTTTATACGGTAGAATCTACTACGGATAAAGTACATAATAAAGTTGGTAAGGTTGGCAGAGGCAAGAAAAATAATTATTCGCGAGACAGAAGAAACGAAACCAAGTTAAAGGAAGTATGTCGATTACCGCGCCGAATAAGAATTACAAAGAAACCGCAGAGCAAACGTTCGAAAGCGAGGACAAGGGCAGCCAGTTCGTTTCTTCTTCTTCGTGTCTGAGAAACGAGGGCCTTCTGTCCCGAGGACGAATCCTCTTTTCACCCAACCATTCGGTTTTTACGTTTTTCCCTCGCCCAACGAAACGAGATTATCGTAACACATTGTTCGCCGTGGGTTTCAGAAGAATTGTTTGTTGAAATTTTAACGACACTCGTAAAAGAGACCCAATTTCAAGCTTAGAACGTACCTTGCTAGCTACTTCCATGCTTACTTGAAGCAACAACTTTAGTTTTATATTTTTGTACGATTTATCTTCTAATAATCTCGTTCACCATATTCGTCGTATTGCTGCCGTCTTTCTTCTTCAAAGAGAAATTTCAAATTTTGACAATTAATTTAAATACAGAAAAAAAGCAGTGAATATTAAATCACTAAAACGTGAGCGACCTGTGATGAAATTTAAGATAAATTGCTACAAAAAAATTGTAATAAAAATACTAATTGAAAATTCATTGATGAGTAAAATTCAATAATCTAAAATAATTGGAAATAGATCTGGGTCAAATTTTTTATAAAAAAATCCCCAACAGAACGCAAGATTATTCGTAGTAACAAGTTTTGGTTCAATTTCAAAATTAATTACAAGAAACATCGATCTCATTTTTCATACGTTAGCCTGTGAAAATAATTTATATCGTTGTTCGTACGAATATACAGAATATAATTTGCTTCTAGAATTTAATTATCGTAGAAATACAAGAAAACGATTCAACAATATTTCTAATAATTAAATGAGAAATACTCGACAAATAAAAATCAAAGCGAACTCGATATAGGTAAGTGAAGCGAGATCGTTTGCATACCAAATTTGCATTTGCATTTTATGCTGCTTAATGAGCTGTTCTATAGTATCCCTAGTCAATTTTAATTAATTTTCGGCCAATTAACATCCTCTCTTACAATTAATCATAATTTTACCATCTATTCTAATCCGCTGTTATTTATCACGCACTCTAATATTTTTTTTTTAAAGATAAGTCTCTTTATTTTTGACTCACCAATGGAAGAGTAGCGAGAAAGTCAAGTTGATGGTATTATGGTACATAATATTCGGATGCTTACCTGTAACAAAAAAGAAAAAAAGGTAAAATATTTATTAGTACGATCTACTACTACGTTTCATCGATTCGCGATGATAATATTATAAGTAGAAAATGTCGTTCGTTTTTTCAGAATTTACAGAACGAAAGACGCAAGTCAGCGAGTAATTTCCCAATGTACGATATTAAATCTTATTTTTAATGACTATCGTTCGATCTTTCATTCGTACAACAACTTTATTTTAGTGCAATTTTATCACAACATACGCGTACATGTCTATAATAATTTGCTGCTGTTAACCTAACCACAAAATCAAATTCCGGTCTTCTATTGTGTGTTTATAACAAATTAAACGATCAAACTTGGCGAGGTGTTGCGAGCGTGTTCTTTGAAGCGCACGTTCACACCGAGAGCGAACGTGTGGAATTTGGTAGCGCAATATTCCCTAATGCATGGCGGAAAGATCAACAATCGGTGAATCATGGTGATTGGATACACGAAACCGTCTGTGTTACGTTTGATCGTAGGTCTCGGTGCAAACAAACGAACGAACGTTACGGAATGAGTTACGAGTTACTTTGTCGCAGCGTGAACGCGGCTTTGCAGTTCACGCTCCTGCGTTCCAGTCGCCGATATTAACTCCATTGTAACAATGCACGGATATATCCGACCGACACCGCCTAACAATATTCTCACTTTTTTTTTTTTATTGTCAAGCGTGTTTTAGCAAAGAAAGCTATTTGTTGTCACGTTTCGTTGGGTAAATTTCAATTTCTTTCCTTTTTTCTCCTATGTAGATCATTTTTGGAATTTTTAATTCAGAGTATCGGAATTAAATTAATATGATGGGTGTATAAATCTCGTCTGGAGGTTTGGGTAAGTTTAAATATAAAAAAAAAAAAGTTGGAAGGGATTTTGCAAAATTTTTGCTTTAGAATCCTTAGAATCAATTTTTAATACCGAGAGAAATTTTTCTGGAACTTTTAACTGAGAATTCTTATTGCTAGAATTAAATTGAGAGAGGGGGATCTTTTTTGGAATTCCTAGAACATTTCAAAATTTCTAGACGCCTGTACTATTAATAATTTGAAAAGTAGAAATTTCTCCACAATTTAAGAACAATTCGTTCCTGGAAGAATTAACAGATATCTGGCCTTACAATTTTGTATCTTTCGCGAGGAAAATTCGTTGTTCCGTGTGTATTTCTTCAGGAATCACGCGTCGAATAGCCAGCCTGAGAATATATGGTCGCTTAGGTGTGCCTTGACCTCAACCTTGGAGCAAAGGAATGCACAAAGATGCAGCTTAGCGTAACGTTACTGCTCAACGTTGCACAGCCAATGTCTGCGCTTCTTGGTCGTTGCACTTCTCTCTCTCTTTTTTTTTTCTTCTCCTGGTGACTTGTGCTATCTTTTTACAGTCCCCTGCCATTCGCTTCTATTTTAAAACCCACGTTCATCCTCGTTATCATTCCTTCAAAGCTTTCTTCTGTTTCGTCGTTGAAATCTTATTTAGAGACTGTGAAGAAAATTTGATGTCCGAATTTCTAACAAAAGTTGTGTTTCAACGCGGCAGTAGCTGGCAAGAATTTTTCCAAATTTGTTGCTTCCAAATTATTTCCAATACGAAGGTGTCTCGGCTAAATAAGATCACCCAAACGTTTGTCTTATTTGCGATGTCTGGAAATACTTTGAAGAAAATTAGTGTACGACACGAGTAATAGTTTCAAGCATACAATTAGTGCCGAAGATGTCGTCGCTAAATATTGTGGCTAGTTAGTACAGCGAATAATTTATTGTTCAAATACTATGGTGATCTCTGCGAAGTGTAGTCGTCCAATAAATATCTTGTAGCTTCTATATACATCTTCAGATCCGTCTCAAATTTTATCAGTATAATCACGTAGTCGTGTCCCGTTACAGTGCTAACGAGGTTAGAAAATGTTTTGTGTAATATACAGGATGTCTTAGCTAAATGAGATCACCTAAATATCTGCCTTATTTACAATCGTATGAGAAAGCTTCTGAGAAAACGTTAAACTACCTCAAGGCGCACGTGTATTTTTCTTAAAAAAAAAAAAAACTATGTATATTTCTTTGTACCGATGGTTATATTTTATTCTTTTGCGCAAAAGTATCGAGATACTGACGTTTGAAAATGCTTAATTCGAAAGATATTTCGATTTTAATTTCGTTGAGGAGAAAAACAGAAAGACAAAAGAGAGTATCACTTTGCACGTTTCCTTGTCTTTCACGCCAAGTTTTACGAAATCAAGGTTAAAATATCTTTTAAGCCAAGCCATTTCAGACACAGGTACCTAAACACCTTTGTATAGATGTTCCCCCCATCGTTACATTCGTCCTCTGGAATAGTTTAATTTTGTCCATAGAAGTTGTTTCGTTTAGGTGGTCTCGTCCAGCCGAGACACCATGTAATACTAAAATTTGTAGAGTACTACACAGTCAGGGCTGGTTTTTAGAAAATTCGAAGCAAACAACTGCTTAATCGTATTGTACGACGGGGATGGGGGAGGGGATGCAACAGTGGCGCAATTTTTAGTCTGCTAGTTATAGGAGTAATAGGAATGATTATTGGTCCGTACAGTTAACGCTTCTAATCAACTCATAGATCGCACGGATGAAGGGTGAAAAGTCACGAGTTCTATCTTCTAGATGGAGCAAGACCTGTGAAATGGAATCAGCTGTCAGGCGAGGAAGGCGAAGAAAAAAGCGACACGGCGTTGCATCGAAGAGCCGTCGCCCTCAGACTTTTGCCCCGACGGAGCCAGCGCTGGCAATTTCTCGACACTAAAAGGTTATATGGGCCGGCTTGCGAGCTGACACACACGTAACTCCACCGTGAGCCTTTGATTTGAATTATTTCTCCCTTTGCCTCGACGCCACCGCCTTCGCGATATGCCCCCTTTTACTGCACGCCTTGCCTCCTCGCCCTTTTATTATTCTTTCCACTTTCCTACAGCCGACTGAAACGCCTCCACTCAGTCCACTCGCCTAGGATCGATGCTCTCTACTCTCCAAGCTTCGTCTTTGGGGATTTTTTTACGACAGATTCCTTTATGCTCCGAGGTTCCAAGCGTCTCTTTATTTGATTTCGTCTGTGGGATTGGTCAGGTGACTAAATTAGGAATTGGAATATTATTTTTTTAATTCGTATTAGCATACAATGGCTACAAAAAGTAGTAGGAGACTCGTCTTCGAGGATAATTTCATGGCGGATTTCTTTATATTTCGAGATTCCACGCTTCCAAGTGGTTCTCCGTTTAATTTCGTTCGTGGAATTTGTCAGACGACGAAATTAGTCGCTCGAGTGTTATCTTCTTGTTTGGCATACGATGTAAAGGTGGAAGAAGTAGCTTTCGATACAACGTGGTCGAGGACTCTGGATTCGACGATTTTTCCAGCTTACAAGTGTTTGACACTTTACGAGTAATTTTAACGTTTCACGTGAAATATTGTTCTAAATCCTGTTAATATAACAGAATCCGCCATCGTCATAACAGCACACTACATTTTCTTCAAAGACCATACATAATCAGCTCAAAATGATAAAATTGCTCAAAGTCGGTTAAAAACCATTTTCCCTTTGTCGAAATACCTTTGAAATAATGAAATTCATAATCCCATTCTACAAACAAGTTTCTTGGAAATTCGTTAAAAAATATCTGGTTCCCGTGGCATATAAAATTTCGTGGAAAAATATCACGTTTACCTCTCGTCTTTCGTTAAAACACGACCCACAATTAATTCCATGAAAGAGTAAAAGCGAAGAATGAAAGAACGTTTTAACGTAAGAGCATAGAAAGTATTCCGGTATAAAATCGAGAAAGTACGATGTTTCGCGTTTCCAAGGACTCGACAGATGATTTAAACGCGTTCCCAATCGTTCTTTTTCCAGATGATCGATGTCTCGAATCTCTTTACATACTGGCCAAGGGGAAAAAGTTTCGTGGACGGAATAAAATAAAGAACACGTGGAGAAATGCTATTGTTCGAGAATATTGATCGAGAAACGCTGTCATTTGTCAAATACACGTTCGAAAATTTGAATGTCCCGAGATTTGGAAATTTAAGTATCTGCAATAATTAAAAATGTTCGTTTGACGAGTTCCGCTGCTTCGCAAGAGAAGCTTTTTTCGCAACTTTGCGTGAATTTATTAATCGATCGAGAAATTGAACATCGCCACGAAACTTTGCCCTGTCCATTATCTCGTGTCGAAGAAATCGCGATTCTATATTCGCAGCCGTGTCGAGGAACCCGTTTGGAAGGTTGTCTGGTCACAGGCAGGATGCGACTACAGACTTGACGACCTCACGATGACTAGCCTGCATTGTGAACAGCCCGCTGAGCCTCACGATGCTACGTAACCTTGATGCACTTTGCACCAAGTCGAAATAAGAATCATCGAGTGGAGAAGATTGATCGGACACGTGTTGTAACTACACTTTTCGTAAGTTCACTCGGTTAACATATTCGGTTAACTTTGCAGCAGCAGCAGTGGTAAAAGTGAGAAACCACTTTTCAAGGATTTAAAAATAATCCTTGGAAAATTTTGGAAAGGTTTGCTTGGAAAAACATTTCTGAAATTATTGTAAATAAGCTAATGTACGGAACGATTTTGATGAACGTATTGACGCGCGTTTCAACAGACTCAACGTCTTTATTAAAACGCGAATCGTATGAAAATAAATAGTCGGGAAACTTCCACTAACACCGTCTAATATTTCGACTGCTCAAATATGAGCGTTCCTATGGAATATAATAGGGCGAATACTTTCACGGGCTTCTGTACAAAATTCCTGTTTAACCTTGGAATTTATAGAATAGTCCGTTTGAAACGAAGTTGCCCCGATAAAAGTCCATTGCCATTGGCAGTCTGGTCGTGTCGGAGGAGCCGAATCGAAAGAACAGACGAAAAACGTAGTGGTTGTAATGGAACGACAGTGTTTCGCCGCTTTATAGAAAGTAAACGGTCGCATTTCGCCAGGATGGCGAGGGAAACGCTGCTCTAAGGGCTTTCGCCTGTTCCTTGCCTGTCACATTATCCTGTCCGCTGAAAATCCCTTTGTACGCCCTTTCTCTGACGCCACACGTCTCTCGCTCAAGGGTTTCGCAACGTTCTCCTAACGTTCTTTAACCGAATTTCAAACTGACGGATTATTATTTCACTTCTTTCATATATCGAAACAATATCCAATCATTGATTAAGGTACGATTATTATATTATTTCACAGCTTGCCGATTGAACGATGGTGACTCGTTCAACCATCCATACGTACACTGGCTCGTTTTCGATCTGTAATTTCAAGTAATTTTTCCTTTTCTCTATATTTCTGTTTAAATTCTGCTCTGCTTGAAAAATTATTAAAATTATTGCACGATATTCTAGAACCTCGGAAGAGTATCTTTCGGGATTTTTTAAACAGAGAAACCTAAAGAAAAACCGCGCTTAAATCGGGCCCGGTATGCAAACGACGTCAATAAAAATAAAGTCACAGAAGTGCAAAGTCCGTTATTTTTATTTTAAAAATAACCGCGAGCCTCGCCTGTAAATAATGTTGATAAAAATGTAAATCTTGCACAAAAATCTGCCATCCCACCGATCGTTGAAAACAGTTCTGTAACATGGCCGTTTCTAACAATATCCTAATTCGTATCAAAATAAGAAGAACGACGGGGTGAAACCCGAAATCCTTTGGTGCGGCGTACTGCAGCGAAGAAAGTAAGAGGCGAGTCTAAACACGCGAAACTGGGGAAAAAACAGAGGGATTTTCGTGAGCCACGTCCACGGCGACAGGCAAGCCTGGACTGTCGAGGCTAATGCGACAGTGGAGGAAAGAGGCGAAAGCCCTTAGAGTATCCAACGTTCCTTTCTCTTTTTTTTGCTTTTCCTTCCCTGTGGATAGATGTTCTCCTTGTATTCGCTCGAATGGTTTCAGTTCTGACGAAATTCGTGCAGGATATCGAAGCAGAGGATGTGGACGATCGAGAAGCTTTGTCTGAGAATCGAGTTTTAGGAGAAATAGGAGCTGGGTTCTGGGGATTTTTTGGTGTTTTTATTAGGGACATGGTCAAGGGATTTCTGAGGGATTTCCGTTCAGATGGAAGGGACGTACGGCGTTGAGACGGTAAATTTTGTTCTTACTTTACGGGCAATTCGAGATTCTTAAGCTGAAAAATTATACAACGTCCCGCAATAGTTATTGATCTATGCAATGTAATGAATATTAAACGTTAGAGCATTACAAAATATTTCGCTGATGAAAATTGCACGATAAAGATTGATTAATCGTTAATACCTTTCGGAAATAGCGACCAACCTAATTTAACTAATCTAATTACAGAGGTTTGAGCTGTAAAATCGAAAAAGTCAATGTAACCTTCCACTTTCAAAATTTCACGAAACTAAAACGAATAAAAATCATCAGAATCAAATCAAATCGAGCTTCTCGACTCTAAAGATCATCTTCGATCCTTTCCACAAACAATTCGACCGGCTCTAAAAGCTGGTAAATTAAAATCTGTGATCGACAAACGTGCGAAAAAAAAAAAAACTGCTAGATTTTTCGACGTTTGCTCGGAGCGCGGTGAAAAAATATTCCACCCTCGAAATCGACTTCTCTCGCTGTGTATACGTTCATATCGAGACGTGCAGCAGCCAGGGACTGTGCATAAACATACTTATCGTTGGCGAGATTTAGAACGCGAGCGGGCGCTTCCGTTTGAGCCGGAGAGAGCAGATACACCGTGAGCAACATGAATATCTCAGTTGGCTTATTTACATACTCCTTCTGCCGCTATTCACCGGATAAGGCGCTCGATAGTATCGAAAACGCGACTTTTTCTTTTCTCTTTTTATTCCTTTGATTGAGTACAGGCTTTAGACTCTCGCGAGAGTCTGTGATCAACAGTATCGAATATTAGTTAACAATATAACAGCGATATAACAACAATATCAAGGTACAAGAATAGTTAATACCAGTTCTAACATCATAGTTAATAGTAGTAGCGGCAGCGAGTAGTTAAGTCAGAGCTAAGAAGAAAAAATCGAGTGATTGCGAGGTTTGTAATACTTAATCTTAATTTAGTGCCGGGTCTTAGTCTGAAATCTAGCCTTCTTTCTTTGGTGCTTTTAACTTTCACTTAGTTTCGATCTTACGTATTAGAAAACACTCTGAAGGATCTGTACCGCCTTTAGTTGCGCGAATTTTTATTTTCTCAGTTATAGTCTCAGTTGGAGAGTATAAGACATTTCAAGAGTTCCGTTTAAGGATAATTTTCGTAGGATATATTTCGAAAATAGAAAACACATAGGGCATAATAAATTCTATAGAAACAAATTGAAAAACAAGTTACACATTTACCGAAAACTAGAAATGAGATACTAGCGACGATCGACTAATTATGCTAAAAAATTATTAAACGAAACCACTCGACCATTCATCGAATATCAATATCACGACGTATCTTTACACATTCATCATCGGATACCGATATCGCATGTTCAAAAACGAAATAATAATTTCCAATAAACAATTTCCTACAACCTCCATTATCGTGCGTATTCTCTTTTCCCAATTAACGATAATTAATCACGAACAATAAACAATATCAAAATCACTATAACAAACAGCATGAAAAAACGTATAAAACGAACAGAATTCGCACGAATACGTAGTATCTCTTACACTAATGAATTTCGATGGAATCAACGAAACTATCAAATTATTGGTATTATTCGAAATCGACGAAATCATTTTTCGTATTCTTAGCTGTTCCTTTGAAACACCCTACAAATTTTCTTTCAACAATTTTTCAATCTTTCCAATAGAAAATAAATTAAAGATAATAATATCGATAAAAAGTAAAATCATTGATCTTCTAATCTTTTATTTCGCGATTAAATTAAAAAGGACAAGCAAGCAAGCACTTGAATATTTTTGAACGAATACCAGTCTATGTACTAATGCGTACTAATTCGGATACTAACGTGTATAGCACGCATACTAATAGATTCGATCGAAATGAACAAAACCAGCACGATATCGGAACGATTCGAAATCGACGAGAGCTTTCATCGAGATTTCATGGCAACCATGAAAAGCAGAGGACCAATGGGAACGAGGGGTGATTGTTGCACAGGTTGCAGCGAGCTCGTCACCCCGGTAAAAGCTGTGTCCGATTTATTCAAGGGAAAATATTCCCGTAGCGTGAGACGACGCCTCACGCCTCTTCCAAGAATTTCTCTGTACGAATACCGGTTCTTCACCTTTTCGCTATAGAAACAATAGAAGCGGATAGGCGTGAAATACACCCGTGGATGCAGATAGAAAATTAATAAACTGTACTTTGACCGATATTCTGCAATTATTCCAGGAATGTCGGATATTTTCTACGATATATCGGTTTTTTCAAGAACAATTCTTCAGTATTTTAGTAGAAACTCTTCACGCTTGCGGAAAAGTTAGTTCTAGGCTGCTTTCCCGTCCTTACTTACGGGAATTTAAAGGCTGAAAAAGGCACAGAATCCACGTAGATATCTAAAACAAACAGAGATCTGTTACAATATTTCTTTCGAATCGTTCTCATAACGATCAAAAATTACTGAATAAATCGTGAGATTGCTAAGTTGTCCCGGTAGACTTTTAACGTGGGTTTATATTTAATTACTTACACGAAGTTTAAGAGAGTTACGGAACATTGGGCGCAAGTTGGCTGCGATGTCTCGACAAAATACCGGTTACTGAACAACACGTTATTCGATCGATGTTGTTAGAGCTTTAGTGGCACGTACCTGGCACGTTGGGTAGTAACGAAAATCTTTGAAACCTATTGTACGCTCCTGGAACTTCGATTAATAGCGTAGCATCGACAGCTTCTTCAATTCCATACATAAATTCCACATATCCCATGTAAGTTTGTAACTTACTATTCCATAACAGTGGAAATCAGAATAGAACCGTTCTTTTTCGAGAACGAGAGTCTCCACGTATCTGAAGAGGTGACTTTCTGAGAATTGAACAACGTTATCAGCGTGAGAGTGAGTCAGAGTTCTAGTTTAGTTCCTATTAAAAAATTGTTTTGATCGATCCCGATAATCCGATTAAAGCCATCTCGTAACGATATAATAAAACATAACAAAAGTTAAATATTTTTCTTATTTCGGATAGACAAATTTGAAGCTTGACTCGAGGCAGCAGTTGCAAGAATCGCATACAACAGACGAACGCGCATAAATTTTCCATAAACGCTAAATGCGAAGGGAAGTGCAACCAGGTGAAAAACGCGTGAAATACGCGAAACACTTGGAAAGGGCTTCTCCGCTCTTCGCTCACTTAGATACGATGTTGAAAGCGGCTGTACCAAGACCAAACATATCCTCATTTTTGCGCAATAAACGCAACCATGAGTAGCGTTTGAGGCAGCGTTTGACTAACAGCGAGTATCATGTCAGGGAATAATTAAATGCGAGACGAGGAACTAGAGCATCGGGCGGACTTAGGAGTTACTTTGCCCTTCCCTTACACGTTGTAATAATCTTTCCAAGATTCGTAAACGCGGCGCGTTTGAAAGGAATGAAAAGGCAGCCGCGCCTTTGCGCGCCATATTGCGGATTCGCGCGACCGTAGCGAGCACGATTCTCCGCCGAGAATGGGGGGCGAAGATCAACCCTTTTTGCCCTTTGATCCGCGAGACTATCCCATCTGCCCGGGTAAATTCTCCGTCTGTCGACTGGAAACCGGAAACTCGAAAAACGATTTTTCCCCTGATTTCATCTACTTTGCGGAGGAGATGATGCGATTTGTATCTTCCGGCTCGCGGTATTCTTACTTTCTCTTTTTCTTTCCCTGTACTCGAGTTTAAATGCCTGTACGAGCGCGTATTAATTTTTGATAATTTAGACAATTTTAACTGTAACAACTAGTCTGCAAAAATCGTAATGGTAGAACTATCAACCGTCATCCAAAATTTAAGGGAAATTTCAGGATTTAAAAAAATTCTGTATTTCGTTGTGTTGGTAATTTGACGAACACGAAAGGACAGTTAAGAACGTTGGAAAATTTAATATCGTAGATTGTTATTCGTAATGTTGTGATATAGCACAAGTACGATCGGAATTTCTAAGAAAATTTTCTTTCGTGGATCGATCTCTCCAATTTTATTGCAATAGAAATATAGCGAAAAACACGAATACCTCGCGGTTTTATCCACTTCACGATAAATACGATTACAATGTAAAGATTCACTTACATAGAACTACTCGAACCAGTTCAATTTCTGATCATGAACTAATTAATTGTCCGCAAGAATACAAAAAAAAAAAAAAAATATTAAAAAAAAAATATTCTATAATAGAAAAAGAAAAAAGAACAGAGAATAAAAGAACGTTTGAAGAAGGACTTTAATAAAACGGAAGGAAAGATAACTAAAATTCGCGGAGCTAGCGAGGGATTCGCTTTCAAAGAAATGTCGAACCAGCCGGATTTTCATTCTCAAAGGGACCAACGAGTCGTCGGTGCAGCTTCAATAAAGCGTCCTTGTCGGTTATAGTTGCACGAGGGTGTAGTGAAAAGGCCCGATTCCAGCCTCCAATTCGTGCCCGCCTGTATTCACTAAGAAAATTACCCCGAGGGCAATCGGAATCGGGCAAGAATTTAAAGAGCACGTCGCTCTTTTTACAAACCCTTTTGGCCTTTCGCTTATTCCACGCTCACTTGTTGCTGTCGACGTCCGTTGTTTCTCGCGAATTAAAGCATCACGAGTGATTATCAGCATAATTAACACACCGAGTAAATATAAATTAAATAAACAAGCAATTCCTTCCGGAGAACGTAGGATCGCATCCGGAATTTTTTTACAGAAAAAACTTTTCTTCGAGATTATGTGCTGTTATCTTTGATTATAAATAAGAGAAACTTTAAAATTATAAAGTTGCCTGAAAATTCAGAGGATTCTCAGTTAGAAACTTTAATCGAGAGAGATGTACTTTACAACTATAAATTTCTTAGTAATCAAAAATCTACCTTTATACATTTAATTAAGAAGTAACATTTACACGATAATTAGACGGCTAGCAATTCCAAGAAAAATACGCGAACAATTTCTATTCACGGCGGAAATTCTTGAATTTTATTTTGAACCATCGCTTTTACTACTTTCCTGTATAATTCTATCACGATCACACAATCTTTGCTATCTTCCAAAAATCAGAACACTGTTTACAAATCAAATCCCTCTGCCTAGAGCAAAGCTTTCGCTCTAAATATAACTTTTATATTTTTTCAATTTATAACTTTAATTCTATGGCAAATTGTTGCCAACTCTAATTCGAAGTTTTCGCCGATTTTTCAAACAATTATCGATAAATTCATCCGCGAAACAAATATAGAATAAAAATGGTGAAACGAAAAATATAGGAAATTGGCTGGTAATCACGATTTACGCAGCGATAAATTGTTGATGCGGCCTGCCAATCGCTCGAAGCAAAATCGAAACTCGAATTAGGGAGAAAACAGGGTGGCACGTTTGAAGTCCTGATAACTGGAACCTGTCACCGTGCCAAAACGTGACGACGACATTTGAATTCGAAATCTCACCCCCCGAGCCAAACCCTCTCTCGCTTCGATCCTTAGAATCTCCTACCACTAATTGCCAGAATCTTTAGACCACGGAATAGTGCAACTCCCTGCTAAGCGTTCCAGATCCAATCTGGTTTGCTGCGCAGCCAAAGCGTGACAGCTCGTCTAATTCCTCGACTTCCGGCTAAATTTACCCGGAAACACAGCGTCTAGTGTACAAGCTGTTTCGTGTTTCCACAGTATCTCTAAATGTATTATTCATTTTTCCGTATATTTTGCTATTTTTAATCGGTTTCTCTCGCGTGGAAATTTCGGTATCGGTTCCTTCATCAGTGAAATCGCACGTTGAATTAAGAAAATCGTATTTCTTCTACTGTCGAAAAATACAAAAATTTCAGTAATTAGATGTCGTAATATTACGAGATACGAAAGTTCTATTAATTACGTGATATAACGTTACGTGATGTAAAAATTCGACTAATTATATGCCGCTGTATTACAATTGTATTATATTATAAAAGTTCGATCACAGGCAAAAATTCTATTAATTATACAACGCAATGTTGTGAGATAGAAAACTTCTATTAATCACATGACACGATATTATCAGACACACACATTCTATTAATCGTACGACATGATATTACGAGACTCGAAAATTCGATAAACTATACATGAACCCGCTACTACAAGACATAAAAATATTCTATTTTTTTAATCATAGACTACCAAAGTTCTACCAATATTTTATAAAATCCAAAAATATTCCTCGTGTCGACGAATATTCACAAACATCGTAATGAAACATCAAAGACAATTTTCATACGCGGTCAGATCCTTTCTTTTCTCATTCACTTTGCATTAAAATATGCAACCGGCGGTACAAAAATAATAAATCTTCGAGTTGTTTCGTCGACGACGCTCCACCCGTGGAATTTCATTTCCTGAATCGTCGCAACGAAATATTTCGTTTTCCATTATTTATTACACACGCACAGAGTGCACGCGTGAATACAAACGCGCGAAGAAGAGAGAGAAAGAGAAGAGTACGATTCTTTCATCAGGCACCAAGATATCTCATTTCTCGCTTGCAAACGCGTTCGCTTTTTAACATTTCAAATCCGGCGAGAATTCTTCAGCCTCGATAGACCTTTACCAGGGGTACTTTAATCCCCTCAGCAGGGGCCGCAATCGGCCAAACTTTTAATAGTTTTTTTTCTTTTTTCACATCCTGCCCTCAACATTGTTGCAACGCCAGAATACGTTCAACGAGTTTAACCGAATTCTTTTTCTCATTAAAAATACAGCAACTCGATTTTTCGTTGGCGAAGGATCCGTTTCAGTAGAATTGGAATTTTTGTTTTATTAAATTGATTATGCGGATTTAATATGAAATTGTTTCAGATACAAGTTTCGAGACCAAAGAATTGTTATTGTGGAATTTCGTAAAAAATCGTAAAAAATGTGGCGCGTATATAATGTACGAAATACGTTATGCGTCAACAGTATATAGTAAATTTAATGTTGCAAGAATTCCTAGCCTCGATATTGCTACTATTTTAGAGATTGCTAATACGAGCAGTTCAGCAGCCACGTTTCATCATCGATTCTATGAATCGAAACGTAGAGAAAAGCGTTCCGAGAAGCTCCTACAGTTATCAACTTATCTATGAGATCTGAAAATCCTTCGTACCTATAATACGCGCAATAAATTCATAAAAGTGTTCAAATACTCCGACGAACCAGTGTATACACGCATCCAGAGTATGCAACACGCGTTATATCCTAACCATTCGATATTCCGTTGGGCGACAAGAGGAGGTGAGAGAGTATAGCGTGTATAGAGAACGGTCTACACAGGCTGGAGGCTCAACGCGGCACGTTAATGACAGGAAACCGGCAATATGAACTTGACGGCTCGGTACCGCATCGTGTACCACAGTAACGTACCGACAAACCGCAGGTGCCCCGACGACGTGGCTGCTTCGTTGCTATCCGTTACCCTCTCGCCCCTATGCCCCCAAACCCTCTCGCCCTCTCATTATCTGCCTGGGTTATGCACTTTGGTCCTGGCCCCGCTGCCTCTCTGGCTCGCAAGAGCAGGGACGTCCTCGTTAAGGACTTTCGCGCTGTAGAAAAGTTTCTTGTTCCTCGTTCTCGCGTTTATTTCTTTCTTGCATTTCGTTTTTCCTCGTGAATTTTGTCAACGGTTACCTTCGTTTCGTTCGCAATGTTTTCATCGATACGATTTCACCGACGATGTTTCTGTACCGGTGCACATTGAAATCGCCGATAATCATTTCGACGATGATAATCGTGTTATACTTTGCACCGTACGTTATCGTTGATTACGCATCTTCATCTACATATTCACCTTCGTCCATGAAAGAACAAAGAACGGTACAAGATAAATGGAACAAAACAAAACGTAGTAATTGGCGGCAAAAAACGATGTCGGTGAAACGATCGCCGATGATTTCATTCGTTGTCGGCGAACTCGGTGTCGGTCGGTGAAATCGTGTCGACGAAAACATTGTCGATGAAATAAATGATCGTCGGTGATTCGAAGGTAACCCTTTTGCGAGATATACAGCTGGCGAGAGCAAAGCTGTGTTGGAAGCTCGCCATTAATCCTACTGTCTCCTTTCGATTTTTTTTCAACCAGGTGCAGTTTCCTCGTGTTAAAATATATATCAAGTACGAACAGAGTGCGAGAGAATTGTCGTTGATCATCGTATAAAAGTTGTATCAACGAGATTAAAATGGCAAGTTAGATGATAATATCGATTGCGACTTACCAGTGGAAGGAATGGACTTGTTGTTGATCGAAAGAATTTTAAGTGAATTCTTTGAGGAGCTTACCTGTAACAAAAAGAGATATACTTATTAAAATGTCCGCCACACTTTCTCAAATATATGTTAGAATAAGAAATTTTTCTTCAGATACATGAAAAGTTTTTCAAAAAAATCTTGTAAATTACGACGCATATCGTCGTACCTCGAAATGCGATTGTTTCAATGTATAGTACATTAGTTTTTAAAAAGTAGATTTATTAAAGGTATGAATTCTATACAATTTCTGTATTTATTTGTTATCACATTTTACAACCTTTAATGTCATACTTCAGCAGCGCACATGTATATGCTACGAGTTATTAATTATACTTGGCTTTAAAATATATCACATACGATATCTTGCTCTTGTTACTTCCATAGAATTTCTCATTCTGCTACAATTTCACGGTTATTTTGTAAACTACAACTGTAATTATTCATTTAAATCGTATTTTTAATTAGATCAGAGTTATTGGATCGCTCGATTTAAGAATTTGCAATTTCACGTGATATTTACCGGCACGAAAGAAAGAGTTTCTCGTCAGTTGCACCGTAATAGTTAATCTGTCCTGCGATATTTTATTCTTAAATATAGAATACTTATAGGAAGCACTGCATTTCAAAAATTCCACGCACATCTGGCCACAAAACCATTCCTAAGAACTCCCAATATCAAAGCCTTACACGCAAAATCCATTTTACGACCTCAACCCCTAAAAAATATGTTTCCTATCAATTCTGCCGATCTAAAAATCCTCCAACCCCAAAATTTTACACGGACCTAGCCTCACCCCAACCTCTCTCTCCATATAAATCGTCAATAACAAAACCCTACACTTAAAATCAATTCCTGTATGAAACAAAAAGGTTAACAAAAATGGCCAGCGATTTAACAAATTTTCTCGATCGAAGGGTTTGCAGCGATAAATTTGCTACAAATCTCACACGATCGATATCAAGAGAAGATATGTACGAAAAAATAAGGAGCTTTATTGTTGCGACACGATGGGAATTTTTAATGGGAATTTTTAATGGGAATTTAAACAACGATCTGAAACGCAAGGACATCCTTAACTCGCTTTCAAGTAATTGTCCAACGATCCGAAAGCGGGATAAAAATAGCAGAAAGATTAGGAATCTACAGATTCCAGGTAATGGAAATGGAAGATCGTTTCGTTTGAATCGTCCTGAAAGACGTGTAAGGAAACGGAGTCGCACGTAAGGGGTAGCAAGGTGGCTAACGATAATTCCTATCCGGCGTCACGTGCCGCCAATATAAATCACCCCTTGCTTCCTCGGTCCTCACTCCCCCACAATTACCTAATACGTCCGCCACGCTATCCCCAGACACCATCGGTGCAAACCACCCCCGTGTACTTCGCCAGCAGCCCCTGCGGCCACTAACTTACGTTCCAACGCCAATAATAGATCCGGACAGGCTCGAACCGCTTCTGACGAATTCCCCTAAATCACCGTATTTCTCATCGAACGACCTCCTCCCTTCTCTTAGTCGTCGACCAAAGGGGGTTGGTTACTGGATATTCGTCACGAAATCATTTCCTTGATGAGATATTAAACCGTACGTTCGAGGATATATGCGGATGGGGTGTGTAGAATTAGTTGTTGGCATGGATAGGGGAGACAACTATGGGATTAATCGGAGGATGTGTGTTTGGGGGGCAGGGGGGTTGTGAGACAACTATGGGATTAATCGGAGGATGTGTGTTTGGGGGGCAGGGGGGTTGTGAGACACGATTCGCAGAAACAGCGATGAAAAGTCGAGAATTCTTGACAAGAGATTTCAGTTTCGCGATATAGTTGCTTCGTTAACGACGATTGTTGTATGTTGCTAGATGATCGCTAGGTGATTCGAAGCAAAAAAAAGTGAAAAGTTGAAAATTCTTGGAAACTGTAATCGAGTGTTTGATCAAGAACGAATTTTAATTTGGCATTTTTCTCTAGGAAATTATTGCGTATGATGTTCAATTCAAAGAAAAGGGCTGAAAATTTGAGAGTCGATCTCGAGGATAGATCTAGGTTTTTCTTCTGGACTTTGCAATTGTTCTATCAAACAAGAATTCTAGTTTGGAAAGTACGTTTTAAGATGTTGTAGATCGTCGCGGTTGAATATTTAAAACACTACGATATTATTGAAAAAAAATAGCTTGAGGAAATTAATTCGCAAGAGAAACAGGTCCTGGAACAATTATCCTTGCATAGAAAATAATCTACACAGAATCTAAAGAAAACTAACCGCCCCTTCGTAATCATTTTATCCCCATTAACACGCGATAATTTACAGAGCATATTTCCAGGTAGCGAGTATCTTTACACAACGTCAATTATCAGCGACGTTTCAACATGGCGGACGTTGAAATTCGTTACGGATAATAAGTTGCGTGGCATCATTTTCAAGCAGCTCTATCGCCAAGCCATCGTGGTACGACTATAAATTTCCGGGCAAACCCGAGAACCCATTCCCGTGCAATCCCATAGAAACTCGCTTAATCGTTATTAGTCTGCACCCCAGCGTCTTACGGAAACATAAATTCGGCCTTCATGCACGTGAACATCATAGACGCTCCCATTTCATTGACATCAAATCTTTTCAGTCAACGCTTTGATACAATAATACATTGGAAGAAATTTTTAATTCCAAGAAACAACGTATCATGACCGATATCTATTTTACCTTGCAATTCGTTTGAAAAGCCCCGCGAAGATCGCACCGAGTTACATTTTGAAACGGAAACTATATCTCTTCGTTTCATATTCTTGCAGCCGATATCAACAAATTTTCAAAGCACTTTTACGCGTATCTTTAGCATAAACCGCTATCGACGTATTAATGTTTGGAAAGGATGGCAAGTTGAATCCTGTTCAATGGTGAACATCAAACGGATGGACAAGCGATTGGCCGTTTTGGGAACAGTATTTAGTACACACAAATGTACGCACACAATCGGCTGCTTTTAGAGGTACCATGATGTACAAAGTCTGACGTGAACATTGGATAACGCCAATGCCGCCGGCGTATCAAGTTTGACATTTAATATCTCGATAGTGGTATGCTCGATATGCAAAAAAATACAAGTAAATAGCGTTTCGAAAATGTTTTGATGTCGGTTACAAGCAATGTGGAATACGAAAATATAGCTGTTACTTAAAAATATAGCCACAAAAATAGTGACCACAGAAGAGCTTTTGCAAGCAATTGCACAAGATAAAATAAACATCGACATGATATGCCTACCTCGAAATTGTACGTTTTTTTCAAACATTTGTGGGTAGCGTAGTTTTCCAGATATTTACGTGATCTCGGAGAAAACGGGCGTATTTTATGTAACACAGAGTATTATGCAGTGACTCGGTTATACACCGTAGTAGTCAAAATACACGAATAAAGATCACGGATGGGGAAAAAATGTGATTCATTTTTGTTGATTTCCTCGCTTTTATACGAATATATTCATTTATTCGGTTGAACGCCCATTAATTTTCATCGATTTCCTTACGTTGGAAAAATCGCCTGAAAAATTTACGAACCTTGGAACCTTGTCAACCATTAGGTTGTAGAGATCTTTTCTCACGATTTCCACGGTCACTTATTCCTACTGCAGGGAACAACCCCTGGGCCAATACGAATAGACCGCGCAGTGCACACGCTCTCTTTTACCGTTTACTTTGCCCGACAGATACTCCGGGCATTACTTTACCTATACGGTATATAAGGGAATGGTTCAAGTCGATGGCCTCCTCCCTCGTGTTGTTACGTACACTTTCACATTTTTTCAACTTCAGACAATTTTGCCGGCTAATTTCCACAAGTTGATAATTCATTTCGAAAACCTGTAACGGATTTAATTAAAATGAAGTTCTTGTTCTATCGGCTTTTGTAATTAAATATATTTCTATTCAGGTGGAAGTGTAATATAATATTATTAACGATAAATTAAATATATATGTTGTATATTAAATTACAATCATATCACGGGAATAGATAGAGAAATAGATAATATCGAAATAGAATATTAATCAGTTAACTGCGTTCGACGCGTATACACGTCAAACCAAGACTTTATTTCGCTGCGGTTGACGTGTACACTCGTCCTGTGAAATGAAATATTACCATTCGCTATAAAAACAAAAGATTTTAGTAAAACATAATATAAATGACATTTAGTGGTGTGTTTCCTTTATAATTCCGGTATACAGTAAAACTATTATATATTTTATAAAAAGAAGTTTGATTAATTGATCGTATCGATTACGCTGTCTATAACGTATCGCATTTCATAAATTCAGTTGATTATTTTTCTCGATGCATCCTCATTTGTGTACATTACCGCGTATATCGGCTATTCTCCGAATTGTTTTGTGCGCCTTATTTTATTATTTTTTGGCAATTTGTAAGTTTTCGACAGCAATACCTTTCTCAACAATGAATTGTTAATTTTTCATCGAATAAAAATGTAATCCTTGCTCGTTTTGCTTTACTTTTCTCGTTAGATTTATAGCACGAGCACTTGCCCTACGTTCGACGCGTATACTCGACATTGCTCGATTCCAATTACGCAACCCGTAAAGGATTTTTAAAACTAAATTCCGCGGTTAAACTGGTTAAGTGTAACCACTGGTACATCGATATTAGCAACGTTCAACAAATATTAGAATTATTTTAGTATCACTGAAGCAATATGGAATTCAAGGATAGCGAACGTTTGGGATGATGCAAACAGAAAACATTCGACGAGGAATTCTCAGAAATAGAGGCATAGATTCAATGACAACAAACTCAAAACGGAGAACCTTGAGAAACGCGTGGAAAAAACCTACGTGACACCGATTTTCACTTAAAACGAAATAAACAATTAATTTACAGAGGTACGATAGATTCTAAAACAATACAAGAAATATACATTCGTTCCGGTTCTTCGTAATATTTCCGTACAGATTAAAATTACTTTCCTACGATTTAATTAAGAATCTTGATGCTATCTCTCTCTTAATCTCTCTCTTGATGCTATTTATATATATACCCGTGTCTTTACATTTATAGGAAATTTTTTAACATTACTTCAGATGTCTTAACGTTACGTAAAAGTTCAATGAATCGACACATTATTCGTTGGACGAACGAGTTCGGTAAAGTAGACAATCGTATAACGAATATAAATGAATTTTGTGGCTGTTTAAGATAAATACCATTGTATTACAGATTCTCCGAATCGAGATTTTTATCGCTTTCGACAACAATTCGAAATTACTTAATCCCGTGTAATCGAAGTACGTCGATGGGATTATTATCCCACCCCATGAATAGCAAGAATATACTTCAATTAAACAGAGAAATGTTAAACTTTTAGGTAAATATGATAGTTTGTAAATGAAAAGTAAAAGAAAATGTATAATTCTTCGTAATCGAAATGGAAATCGAAAGTCGTATCGTTAAACGCGTACATTTATTTAATCGAATCGTATAAATTGATAACTGAATCAACAACAACTAATCGAAGTTTCTATAGACCAGATATTTTTTACTATCGCAGTGATATATTACCCGTTATACGTTTACAGTATTAATCTTTCACGAGAGAATCGACCGATATTTCACTCCTAGGTACAGTTCCTGCGAATTCGTATTTTTATTGAAAAACCTTTCAAACGTTCGATTTGGCGATTCTCTCTAACGGTAAATATTCTTACGTATCGTTTTAACAACGTGGAAAACATTACAAACGCAAAGCTACGGCGTAAGCAAATCAACTTGCTTACAAAAAGCAATAAAGCTCCATTTACTGACGCAAAACAATCATCGGTGCATCATACAACATTGTGCAATGTTACACAACTCGGTATTAATATTATCGATTATTGCGTAATCTCTACCTTATTGCATCTGTAGAAAGGAAAGGCGTATTGAGACGCTTGGGGCACTTGCGGCGCTTGGGGTACAGTCACACGGTCGTAGAAAATCATGGCGGACGATCTTCACCGATGCACAAGTACACGATACTGCGACAATACAGTCACGCACACCACGATCACTCGGAACAAAGGAAACACGTGAAAACTGGGGTGAAAAATTCGAGCAACACGACGAAGAACCAAACTGCGCGACGGTCGAGGGAAGACTAACAATTCGAAAAGGTCGACGAGAGGGGACAAACCGAGGGGTTTCGAGTACGCTCGGGCCCGTTCGACGTCGCTTCAGACCGATCGTGTTTACATTACGGACAGAAACATTTTATTATTTACAGTTAACGTTGAAACCTACGATCTTTCAAATATGATATAAATTTTGTTACTTTATGTAGCACAATGTATGTCCGTCCGAAGATGTCTACTCGTGATTATTTCTGCATAGAAAAATACGGAAAAGTGATTCAGAAGAAATGGTGGAAATTTAAAGAACAATCTTTTCAGAAATATTCAAAATCACTACACTACCTATTTTTTCAACAATTCTTTCCTTCTCCTTTATTCGTTCCATTCTGTATTTCTATTATTGCAACGCTGATTTTCATAATAAACGATTCTCTTATTACGTTACCCATTACATAATTACATAATAATATCTTTAACGTACATCTCATCCGATCTCGTTTTATCACTTGTCAATATTAGTCCACCAGCCCCTCTAAAGCGTCGATGGTCTTTAGAACATCGTCCTGCTTGTCCCGCTCCGATGCTGTCGACCCCTTTTGTCGAATATGCACGCTTGTTAATTGTATTAGCGAGAAAATTGACCTTTTTTCGGGCAACGTAAATACGTTGAAAACCTCGCTCTAGAACACTGTACTACTCGATAACGACGCCCAGCTTCCCCGCGCTAAACCGATCTGTCTCGTTGCTTTCGTCGATTGTTCATTCTCTTTTTGCTGTGCTTCTTTTCTCCGTATTGTTACTTGCCCGTTTGGTATTTTCTTTTCTCTTCATCTTTGTACGGGCAGGGTATTCAACCCGTTTACCCTTCGCACGATCGTTACGCATTTATCTTGATCCAACGTGATATTTACCAACGTTCAAATATACCCGAAAATCGCAATTTATTACAGTTTAATACAATTAATTTATAACAATTTAAAATGTTGGTTTATGTAAGCAGAGGATAACGTACGAAAGTGCTACGAAAACGAGGAGAATACGAATTGGATCGACAACGAACCGTTACGAGACTCCGTGTCGGTAGTCCGAGGGTTACTAAATCAAATTAAATGAAATTAAATATCTACGGCATCTATTACCTTCGAATTACTAAAAAAAAAAAAAAAGAAAAAAAAGAAAAAAAAAGAAAGAAAGAAAATTCGAAGGATCAGCGGCAGACAAACCACCCTTTCTTCTCCAACTGCATCTAGTAGCAGCATCTCGGCTGAACCTTTCGTGAACAACAGCGTCGGCCCGAAAGGCAGGGAGAAAGAGCGAGGAAAAGAGAGCCTACAGGCACGTCCTCACAATACCGCATTACGATACCACCCCATTTACACCCTTTCCTTTTCTTCCAGCCACCCTACCGTGTCTCGAACCCACCCTTTTGCCAAGGGAATTGCCGTTGAAGGTTCGAGGCGGCGCAAGATGGAAGGCGATCCTTGAAAATGAGATCGAAAGTAGGCCCCTGCGACACCCAAGACACAAAAGGAAGAACAAGAAACGAGATTCCCGCTCGCTCGTTTACTTTTCCTGTTCTCTTCTCTTCTCTCTCTCTCTCTCTCTCTCTCTCTCTCTCTCTCTCATTTCGTTCCTTTTTGGGACACAAAAGGGCGGGAAAAACGGGCGACGAGCAGGTCTCACTGCTTTCGTCGGGACGCCGTTAGAGCTCAGGGTTTTGAATTTAGGTCGCGTGATTCTTCTCTATTTCTCTCTTGTTTTTAACCTTCCGGAACTGGCAAGGATTGGAATTACGATGTTCGCGACACTCGCGATGCTCGCTCGCATAATCGAGCCAGCTGGAAATTGGTGCGTCGATCTTTTCTTCATGGAGGCTCTCATTGTCTCGCGTTTCTCACGATCGTCGATGCTTAACTGCGGAGGTGCGAATAGGGCGTCTTACAGGATGGAAGTCGTGGATTAAGAGCTTTTGGAGAGCTTAGGAGCGTTTCGAACGTGTTTAAAAAGCTAATATAAAAATTCTTCACAGTATCAGATCTTTATTGTCGCTGTGATTCTTGAATATTTAACTTTAACCACTGTTTAAGAATCTTTCGTAACCATTTTTCGAGGATATTGAAACGCGGATGAAAATATTTTGTTTCATTAGTATTTTAACATAAGAAAACATTGATATCTCCTTAGTTTCATATATTATATTGTTACCGAGATAGCCACATTCGTATTGCGATAAGTAATGGCCACCCGTAATCGTCCGGAATGACCGGAATGCAAATGTCAAATGCAATTGTATGATCGAAACACGATCGTTTATCCTGAAATACAAATATCGAAATAAATAAATATATCGATAGAAGAAACTAATTGTCTTATTCTTATTAGAAGAAGCACATCAGCGAATAATAGAAAAATAACGAATCAAATTCCTATTTTTATAATTTTAATTGTAATTTTATAATTTATAATTTTAAAAGCAAAATTTCGCAGTTGAAAGTAACATTTTATTCCAAGCAAGTACGGTATTCAGATACTTTTAAAAATGAAATAGAAATTTAAAAAACCATTCTAAAATCATTGAAATAGTAGTACAATGTAAAAGTTCCATAAAACCAATTAACCAATTACAACGCTATTCTGTGTGCCACCCGCTTTGCACGAAAATTCGTTCCAGCGGCACGGTGGGCAAAATAACCGATAACATCGTTGTTCGAGCGTGCCGATTGCTCGTCCAAGTTCGATTGGGAATCAATCGAGTGCATCAGGCGGTGCTTTAATCGAGACGCGACGGTAAATCGTAAGAATCGGAACGGTTCTACCGGTGGAAGCGAGGGGTGATGGGAATAAATTGAAGATTCGTTGGAAACTTCGAGATCTCTGCGAAACTTTGTTTAATACGACGCCCCGTAGATATCTCGAAAAATTTGCTCGATTTACAAGGAAACGCACATCGACGCTAAAAAAAAAATTATATAAATTTTGCTTTCTACGTTTTTAATGACGTAAGGTGAAGAAGGAGGATCTTTTAGGATATCCATGTTTGTAATATTCAAAGACCGCGCGGAAAAAACGAGATAACCGATTCCTTTTATTTTCTGACTTTTCTTCTGTCGCTTCGTGGTCAGATAGGAATATTTTAATGCGAAATAGCCGAAAAAAGGAATAACCTAATGGATTCGAGGATACAGTACATCCGCGATGTTTTTCAAGAAACGAATAATATCAGTGTAGTTTAACTTGACTAATATTAGTCCGCGTAAATAATGTTATTAATACTTTCTTAAATGTGAAGCGCGAGAAAAACACACGTTTGAAGCCAAAATTAAATTCGAAGACAGTTTCGACGTGGAATCGGTCTTTAATTTTCGCATTGAGTTTACTCTTCTATAAGAGACGCGAAATGTGACTTGTTATATTTTTCGCGTATACTCTGCAAATATTACAAACGAAAAAACCAGTTTAAAATATAGTTCCATGAACTTTGCAAGCTTCTGCCATCTATTCGAAGGTGAAACAAATTTAATAAAGTTAAATCTCTGTTTCGTTTTCAATGATATATGTCATATGATGTTTTTTTTTCTTTTTTTACTTTTTCTTTTATTCGTATTTCGTGTTTTAGCAAAATGCAAAAGAGACGATGTTGGAATTATGAATGACAGGGATGGTTGAAGCGTATTAATATGTTCAACGATGAAAGGTTATCGGAATGGATTTTTACTTTGCTTGAAATATTTCGTATTAAATATTCTATGTTTCCATTTGTGAAACAGGCAAAAATTATTTTTGTGTTCTGCCTGTGTTTTCGTCGCTCTGTTTTATTCCCACTGAAATTTTGTGTTTGAAAAAAAAAAGATGTGTGTGTGTGTGTGTGTGCGTGCGTGCGTGTGTGTGTGTGCGTGCGTGTGTGTGTGTGTGTGTGCATGTAGTTGAAGAAGATATACATATTTCATTCTGATTTTTATATCGGTAATATAGAAAGCGTATTATGTGAATTCTGTGAATTTATTTTTCACTTTCAAATTTCCTATAAATGGTATAAAAATGCGCAGTCTACCAACGATCGACAAGACAAAAATTTGTTCACGGTTCTAACATGGTTATGTTTTACCAAAGTATAGTTGGTCAATGAGCGAACAATCGAACTGCAAGCGTTATTGCAGGGAAATTTAGCACCACGAACAGGAACAGAAGTTCCTCGAATCCCAATCAAATTCCAGTCGATAAAACCGTGGAAATTTATCGCGAGTGGCCGAGATGTTTCGCAAGCTCGTATCGAATCGACGCCTCGATACACAGGGGTTGGAGAAGCCTCGTAAACTCGGGGCTGGACGAGTCTAGGGAAACTACGATGGAAATATGTGTCGCTGATAACACGGATCGTTGCTGTTCCTGCAAATTATGCAAACGCAACCGGTCTAAGTGACTCTCCACACAGGGCTGTTTGCGTATTAGAGTGGTAAAGAGCCGCGCTTGTTTCGAGGTTGCTTGGAAGTGTTAGTTAGCTCGAGTGGGAAAGTTGAGTTTTTGCGCAGGAAACACGATCGAGCGTGATATTTGAATTTTATTTAATCGTAGTCTGCCATATTCTTTATTCGCTCTTTTATCTCTCTAATCCTCTTATAACAAGCTTCGTTTCCGAATGGATCTCGTAATTATTATTTCTCTAATGAATCCTAACTTGCAGGAGTAAAAAATAAATTTACTTCTAGACTACATTGTAAAAAACAAAGTTACTTCTAAAATTGATGCTGTCCTTGAGTAGAAGATAGGGGAATCGCGAATGTTTCGAGAGAGAAATGTTCGAGAATGCATGCTCGAATAATTAACCAGCGAGTAGGATTTTTCATGGCATCCACGGGCCGGAAGTGGATGCAGACGATACGGTTCTTGAGCACAGCGAGGAAGACGAACAGGTGTAGCGGAGGAAGAGAAACAAGTTACAGGGCTCACTTCCATTTTTATTGTCAGCGAGCTCTCCTTCCGCTAGACTTTTATAGTAATTTAATACAGGACTGATTAAGCGGCGATATATTTATCCCGTGTTAACAAAACTGATACCGCTGAATCGACGCAAGAGTCACGCAATTAGGAGAAGTGAATTTTCCAGAGGATTTGCCTCTTCCACGCTCCTCCGCGCTATGAAAGCTGCATAAAGAAGATTTGAAGATTAATCTGTTATGTTTGTACATTTCGTAGTATTTTTAATGCTGTAGAGTGGGTCGAAGTGGAAATCTCCCTTCTTGCGAAGGGCTCCTAAGACAAAAATTTTCAAGAACCACTCGCGATAAGCTCGGCAGGAAACGGAGCGAAAGCTTCCCTGGCAATTTTCAGCGCAAGAACATTGCTCTTGCGTTATTCATGCGAACCTAAAGTAGCGTTCTTAAGAAGCATCTCGTGGATGATGTGCCGCTTTGTGAATTTTTCTACGGTCACTTTCGCATCGACGGAGTTATCTAGAATTTCCTACCATCTGAATATTCAAAGGGAGATGCTCGTTTCGTGATAACAATAACATAGTGGAAATCTCAACGATTCTATTATACGTATATGAGTTACGAGCAATTGATGCGTTTCATAAATCGATATTTTGTAAGGAAAAATTAACGCGCCTTTTCGCTTGGTACGTATTACGAATTTTCCAATTTTCAAACTGAACGAACAGTATTGATTTAAATGAAGATAAAGATTGTGAACAGGAAGGTTCATCCTAAAATATCATCCTTTATTTTTTTTTCATTTATTCTGAAACCTACGTATCGTGTTTCCTCCTCTGCTCTTCAATTAACAACGTCTCAAGAAACACAGAGGGGCAAAAACCACCGTTGACCCAACAAATCCGTCAAACACGAGAAACCAAAGAAATGGAAAACTTGTTCGAACTTCTCAGTGGCCGAGAAACGCCGAAGCCCAAAGGAACTTGGTTCGCAAGGTCCCAAGAGATCAAACCAAAGCCCCAACAGACCGAAGCGTCTGATACCAACTATTTCCTCGCAGCAGAGTGCTAATTAGCCGGTGTACACAAGGAACGGACCGTGAAGATAGCTCGAGACGCATCCCACCGCATATCGCCGTCGGCCCGCTGACGTTTCCTTCGAGCTTCCAGAGAAATAGGTGAACCGACGCTCGTCTTTCGCTCGTTTTATCGACAAACAACGAAAGAAGTTTCTCCTATCATCGTGGACCAGTGAGAAACACGACATAGAGGTTGTTTATCCGAATCGTCATCCGAATCATGTTTTGCTAAATTGTTTGGAACAAGGTAAATTCAGGTGTTACATTCTTTTAACTGGAACGAGACAAATTTGGCAAACTAAAAAGTTTTCGACAAGGCGAACGCTTTAGACGATGCATTTGGAGAAAAATGTGAGCGTATGCGACAATTGGCAAAAATTAAATGTTACGGTACGTGGTATACAGTGGCGTTGAACCAAATCGTATCGACTCCCCAATTATTTACACGAATATATGAAATGTAAAGTGAAATTGACGGCTGGTAATTTTTCATTAAAAAAGGAAGGAGAACTGTAAAATTCTATCGACAATGACGTTTTAAAAGAGATTACAGAAACTAATCTACGACAAACCGTGAGAGAAATAGCGTTTCAAAATGAAAGTAAACTATTCGTCCATTACACGTCGCTTGTCTCAAACAGGACAAGCACGGGAAATGACAAATGATGTGTGTGCACGCGTGTTAAGCGACGTACAGAAGCTTAGACGAACGGAGATAGCCGCCCGCCATTCTAAACTTTCTACATTTTTTAAAACTATCATCGCTTCTTCTGACAACAAGTGAATCTTATATGATAATCGAAAACGTAACAGTAGTCTGATAAAGATAAACGTGCTTCTCCGCCCGAAGAAGATAGCAGCGACTGTGTGACCCAGATATCGTGTAATAAGGAAAATTAATCGTAATAAGAAACGCGCGTAAGATAATACACTGAAAATTCTAGATCTAGAACTTTTCAATTTACGAAACAATTTGTGTAATAAAATTTGTATTTATCGCATTCCTTCGTAATGATTTGACGACAATCGCTTCATCGTGGTGGAAAGCAATCGCCAAATAGCTGCCAATAGTATTTCAAAAATCATCATAAAGACGTTCCAAAATGAATATTGCCATTCTAAGATATAAAAACCGATGAAAATCCAAGATACAAATTTTCTAAACGTTACTCCTTTATTTGTAATAATCGGAACGATGAATAACATTCGGGAACCTTGATAGAACAATGATTGCAAAGTGAATGCTGGCTACGAGATGCAAATTTTCCCACAATTTCATGACTTTTTAGGGACACGAAACATCTGGTTTCGCGGAAGATGGCAGAAGAAAGCCGCGAGACAAAGCTTCGGCTAACGAGGTTTCCGGTAACGAGCAGGGCATGGCAACCACTGAATCAGGAACAGATTTAGCCACGACGATGAATCACCCGACGCGTTTGCTGTGTAAACAGGGACGAGTCTCGCGCCAAGGGAACCCCCGACCTTGCCCTATCACCTCCGACGAACGCCTATCATCCCTTCTGTTTTCCGCTGCTCCTCTCTTTCTGTTTGTCGAGGTTCGCCAACCAAGACGCGGCATCCTCTTTAATCCCGCCACGATCGACAGGTGTCGAGAGGATGCTGATCGAGGATCCTGAACAAACTCGGGCTTTACGCTCGATCGCGTCTCCGCATGAAATCGGGCCGGTAGAAGAAGATGTGGTCGTAAGCGAGGGAAGAAATTGTGTTCTGGTGTTATTGGACGCTACAAGATTTTTTTCAAACGTAATTGATGGGATTTTGGTGTGATTCTAGGTTGGGTTTTGTTCGATGTATGTCGTTGTTGGATGGAAGGAGACTCCTTTCGAGGGGGCGACTGATGAAACTATTCGGGTTTTCCATGCGATTTTGTTCGATGTTCGTGTTCGACGATCACAGCAAAGCAGTACAAGTGAAAAAATCAGTCGTTTAAGAAAATGACTGTTTTAATAATCGTATTCGCTCCACGACAGTGAAACGACGGACTTAAATACCATTTCAATGACTCGCGTTGCGCCGTATTCAACTACCAAACCTGGAGAGCCATCTATCACCGAAACTCCTTTGGAAATATCTCAGGGACATGCGGAAATTCGATGCAACTCTTTTTCCTAGTGACGGGAAGAAGGGAAACCGTGTTCCGCCGCGAGCTGGCCGCGGAATCGTCGAGTCTGGGGATTCTTTCGCGAGATCCAACGACGAATGCAGCTTACGTCACGCTCGAGGAGCTAGGGGGAACGGTCGTTGCCTCTTGACAGCCCGTTTCAATGCACCGTTGCTGAAAAGATTTACGCGCGCGAGCGTCACTCGCGATTTCGTCGCGTCAAGATGTCTGTGAATAGTATCACGAATTTATATACACGTGTCACGACTACACGCACGTTTTCCCAAGGGCTGAAAACGCAAATTGAAAGGATCGAGAATGCTGCCCCATCGGAACGCTCAATTTGCTCGCGTTCGAAATACGGATTGACGTATTAGACCTTCTGACCCAAATAATCCTAATTTACTCTACTTTGGAACGAAAGATTGTTCGCGACAAAGAATCGAACATCCGACGACTCGACTCTGATCTCCTACCTTCGACCCAAGGTTCTGATTTAACCGTCGAAGAAAGCTATCTAACACTTTCAAACAATTTTTACCTCTCTAAACTCCTTCGGCCGATCCTTGAAATTGTTCCGAACAAACCGTGACTCGAACGCACTAACCACCACAATCTCAGAGACCTAATATCCTTCGATAAATGGAACACTATCACACAGATTAAAACGTAACACGGTAACTCCGAAACACGAATCGATCCTCGAACATGGAATACGTAACCAGTGCGCTCCAAGTTCCGCATATTGACCCGGCTTATTAGTCGAACATAAGCAATCGTCGAATAGAGTATTAAACCCGCTTGGCGAGCGTCGGGGGACAATCGCGTCGTAAAAGCTACTTAGTGGTTCGGAGCGGCGAACAAATGGACAACCAGGGGATCTGTGGCTAATTTATGCGACGGACAACGATATTAACGAGAGCCCTTTAACATGAAGGACGCGTCGTGGGACTGACCCACTGTTGCAAACTTCCGACTTCGAAATGAAACTCTGATTCGATCGGATTCTCTTGCGAGATCCCTAGATAGATTTCTAATTCGCGAAGATCGACGGCTATGAATCGTTTACGACTACGCTGACTCGGAATTTTTACGTTCTTACCGCGCGTGGAACGTCTAATTTCCTGTAACGCTTATAGTACAATATATTCGCGAAGCGTATACTTTGATGAACCCACGTTCACGACAAATGTCTTACGATCCAAGTGAAATTATAATTCCGTGATTAGCACGGTTAACAATCCTGTTTTATAAACTGCGTCTTCTTGTTCGGGTCTGTTCCGAAGATGAGACACGGAATGTTCGCGAAACGTCGAAATAAAGCGGATCGTGCTAACAACACGACGGAAAGCCGCGAATCTCGTCGACAAAATCAAAATTCTCTGTTCGCGTTACATCGGCCGAAAATTCGCCACGAAAGAAACAAATCTTTCTTTCACTCACCATGGTGTCTTTGATGTGTTCAACCGGTTGCAGGAGGACCGTAGTGGCAGCGATGGGACGATGATGCTGCTGCTGTTGTTGCTGTTGCTGATGATGGTGGTGGTGGTGCTGCTGCTGATGCTGATGGTGATGGTGTTGTTGGTGGTGCGGATTGCAATTGGCGATATTCGTGCAGGTGCAGCTGCAGCCAATGTTGCAGGCTTGCTGGCCGGCGAAGAGGTGTCCTACCAGGCCGGGGGTGATCGCTGCTGCCGCCGCGTTGTTGATGCTGTTCAGCAAGGGCGGAGGCAGGGGCACCGCACCACCCGGGACAAACGGGTACGAATGAAAATACGTGGTGATGGAGGAACGTGCCTCGTCGGCGCCTATCGTCTCCGCTAGCCAACACTTCCCGTTCCCCGTCGCCGAGGGTATGAACAAGCCTCGGCCGCCCAACGAGTGCAATCTCCAGAAAAACCTGCCTCGTTGTTCCTCACCGGGCCAGCCGCGTTCCAACGACGGCTGATGATACCGAGCTTCCGTCTTGCTCGTTCGCCCCAACTCGCACGACGGCCACCACAGTTTGGCAGATTGTCGCTCGATCCCTCTTCAAATCAATTTTCGACTCCTCCCGCGAGTTCGTGCTCGAACTCGGCGCGGAGATCGAACCGCGAGGCCAGCCAAGTTCCTTGAAATCTTCTTAGTGAGATCTTGCCCCGATTCGAATTTCGGTTAATTCAATTTAGGTATAGTCGTCCGGACGTGAGACGTCAGAGAGCCTAACTGGTACACCTTAAGAGCTAACACGCGCGTACATCAGATTAAACGCGGTCCTTACTGTACTAGACAACACACATACGACCGGTGACACGCATACAGAGAGACTCAGAAGACGTTGGTTTAAGCCTAGAGCGATAGTGTGCGGTTTAGTCTAGACGAGCGACCGCTCGGTTAGATATACGATGATTGTCAAAGTGTGTGAGCGAGTTAGAGCTAGGGCAAGCGAGTCTGTGCACCGAGCAAAGATAAAAACAGGCAAAGTGACACGGCCACGCGATTCAGACGCATGCATACGCGCGAATACACGCGCGTGTGGTAAGGGCAGAGAGCGTACCTTTCTTTTCTTTCTGTTTTCGACGGGTGTGGGGTTAGAGGGACTCTCGCACGGCTCGCTCGCACGTTAATTGAAACGTCGTAGGTACATACGTGGATTCGTGATTGTTCCTTCTTTTCTTTCCGTAAAAAGAGACGCTTTAGCTAAGAGAGCTAGCTGAAAAAATGATTGTCACGAAGATTGACGAGAGAACGCCCCTTGAAATCGGGGCAGACAGGGAAGAAACACGGTCGGGCCTTGCTCTACTACCTCCGTTGCGGATCAGCTGGCGCGGCCCAACGATCGGATATGTGCGAAGGGTGTTGTATACATATAAACGTATGTATATATAAGTGTAAATATATATAATATATATATATATATTTTTCGTATGTGTATATATATATATGTGTGTAGAAGTATATGTACATAAATATCTATGTAGAATAATATATGTACGTAGAGCGTGTACGGAAATAGTACAGAGGCTGGAGATCACATGAAGACACGAATACTCGTTTACTCTCTTTCAACCGGCTAGACTCGCATGCGGAGGAGGAGGAGGAGGAGGAACCGCACGTGGTTGCTGTTCCTTTCCACCTCTCCCTTGTGAAAACGTCGTTAGAATTCCTCTCGGTTATGTCCAACCTGCTACTGTGCTTGATTGTCTTGACGCGATTCTCTTTAGTGCGATCGGTCGCTCATTATTCACGCGCGACCATCTCCTTATATACGTTACGTTACTTAAATATCCTAATTTTTACTTATACATAGGGACAAACACAGATTCGTGTTTACTTCTAAGAGGGACTATACTTATTATATTTATCCGAATCTCCCTCACGATTTCTAGCTATACAGCACGTTTTATTCTTCTTTTTTCTTTTTATTATAAGGTAGTCTCTCTTTATAGACGCGTAACCCACGTCTAACGCCCGAACGACTAACAACAGCGCTCTCTAGTACCGACGAATCGCGGCCAGCCGCGGCAAATAAAAATATAATTCTCTATCCCGGCCTCGCGATTCTTCCCGCGAGTCCCCACCTCTTGTCAAGCTTCGCCGGCCTCTTCTCGCCGCTCCGCTTTAAATGATCCTCCTGCTCCAGATTCACCGGCTTCTTCTCCCTTTCTCTTTCTATCTTCGTTCGACTTGGTAGCACACCGACGAGGGAGGTCTCCCGCGATTGAACGTGTGCGACCTTGAAACTCGTACACACCGCCGGCAAATACGAGGAAGCCTTATCTCTTTCTCCCCTTCTTTCGCTCCGACCGGTTCCTTCGCTGGCCGATGCTCGTAGCACGGGGACTCCCGTTCGACACACACAGACACACACACACGGTCGGACAGTGGGAGAGGGCAGTGAGACTGTGATCAAAGAGCCGGTGCATGCATGTGCCACTCTGCGACAGCTGGCTTTGCTCTTTCTCTCTCGCGCGCTCTTTCTCTCTCTCTCTCACACACTCTCTTTCTCTTTCTCTCTCTCTATCTCTCGCTCTCTAGGTTGCTGTCGTTGCTCCTCAAACTCGTTTCTCGACACACTGAAGGGAGGGAGATCAGAGTAGCCTCTATGGGGCTCTCGTGCACACGGCGTATCACGTGTCGACCGTTTTCACACTGAGCGTTTAGGGCTGGTCCGCGTGAGATCTCTCGGCCGGCTGGCACGCGCGCGTGGCCAGCGACACGGGCGGACGTAAACAGTGAGAAAGAGGGAAGCAGAGGATATAATACACCGGACAACGACGGCCGATCGGTGGAGGACCAGGTGGACACCGATTTCGAGAGAGACAGGAACGTACGACGATGCGACGTGTCGAATCGTAGAGAGGACGAACTTGAGAGACGTATCGTATAGTGGAACTGCTCTGCTTGGAGATATATGGGGTAGAGAGAAGCACGGAGTTAGATATGACAGATATCGGTCGGGCGCGCGTGTGTGTCTGTCTGTGTGCACGTGTGTTACTGTGTGATGTCGCGTTGGCTTTCGGAGAGCTGGTTCGTTGCCGCGGTTCGGACCGACCTGCACGGGGTGTTGCAGAGAAAGAGAGAAGGAGAGAAGTGTGTGTGGGAGTGTGTGTGTGAGGCGGTGTGTGTGTACGTGAGAGAGTAACTCGGAGGCGGGAACGATTAAAGAGCGTCCTACTCGATCGCCTAGCTTGACACAACTGAGAGCAGCGTCTCTCTCGCGGCGCCCGCGTAGGCCTCCACCGCCACCGTCGCCGCGGCCGGGTCGTGTCGCCGCGTATACGCGGCTTTCAAACGCTGTCCCCCGCTCCGAGCGCCCCGACGCGCCTGGCGTCGCCAATGGCGAGCGAGCGACGGCCGAGCGCAGGCGAACTTGCACGAAACGAGTCGAGTGTGCGCGCCAGCGCGCTTTCGTGCCTCTCCGTGCCTCTACGCCGCCTACACGATCGCACATACGCTTCCCCCACCACTGACACTCATCCCTACCACCGAGCGACGATCGAGCTCGGCCGAAAGAGCAACGGTGTGGGTCTTTGCTAACCCTGTTTCGCCCGCTTTCGTCTCTTTTTCTTCGAGTCCGCGTGTCTATATCTCTCACCTTCTCGCTCCTGATCGACCGACTCCGTGCTAGGAGGTACTCTGCGAGTAAGTAGATTCTCGCTGGCCAGGTTAGACCGATTCCTTCTTCGCGGGGCAACGTGGCTGCTTTGGCGACTACTGATCTTTCGCTCTTATAGGGTTTTCTCTACTGGTTGTGCGGCGTTTTCGTGATAGGTGGGGAGAGGCTGAATGGTGAATAGTGGTAGACAGGTGGAGGGAACGTGTGATTTTCCGCATTGTTGCACGGTTGTGATGTGTTACAGTGGTTTTACATTAATGGGCTTGGTAGAATTAGGACTCGTATTAGGATGATTTATGGAGTAGAGGTGGGAATATCGATGTATCGAATGGTTACGGCGGTCTATGTTTCATACGCTTAATGGATTCCATTTGATCGAGTAATAAGTTTCTTCGACTCTCGGCGAGGTTTGCGTCTTGCGAGCGATGTTGAAAAATTTTGTTTACGCAGTACAGATTGCTCAAGTTTCGAGTGGCTCGCCGAGCGAGCTTGATTTCCTAACGTTTCGGTGAAACGAGAACTACGAATGAATCGTGTGTAACTTCTAGGTTTTGCGCACGGTTCGTTTCTAAGATACGTTCCTTAAACGGGATCGTCGGAGACCGAAGCAGGATTGAATAGTCAAGGAGGAAAAGATCGTCTCCAAATAGAACTCGAATAAAGAATAAAGTAGAACTGGAATTTACGAAATTGTCAGTTGGACTGACAAACGAGAAAATGGAGCAAACGATGAATCTTTGTCGAGAACTTGCGGAAAAAGTATACAAAGAAACCAGGAAACTTGTCTTAATGGATACGATTAAAATTGGCGTTGTCGAGTCGCGTTCGTAATAGTTTCTATTTGTATCGGTAATCTTCGATTCACGAAGAAAACAAGATACCATAAACTAATATACGGCAACTTCAATTTCACTGATAGAGTTAGTCGATATTTCTTTCGAAATTTGTAAATTCAATTTTCTCTTTCGCTCGCGTTATCAAGTTTCTTCGAGTTGGAGTCGTTCTTTAACTTGCTATCCTGTTCCTTCGATCTTTCTTAATCTCCTTGGATTTTTCTTTAATTCTTATTTCAACGCGTTTCTCTCTCTCTCTCTCGATGGTAGTAGAGGAACCAAGAATTCACGATCGCAAACAAGAACCCCAATCAACCACACCTCGAGAAGAACAAAAGTACATTCTTCTTAAAGAAAACGTCCAGAAATCTAAAAAAAAAAAAAAAAAAGAAAAAGGGGAGAGGGGAAGGGAGAAAGAGAAAGGAGAGAGAACTAGAAAATTGGAAAAATCAGAAAACAAGGTTCGTAAAATTCGCTCTCGAACAAATAAAACACGTTCCTCGAATTGTTTGCCAACGGCGAAGATTACGATCATTGGGGCAAGTAAGGGATGAAAAGCGGAAGAAAATGGGGGAAGGAATCGAAATTCGAAGGCGTGATCAGACAGTGGTCCTCGAGGGAAAAAACGACGGGAAATTGGTGGCGACCACGAGCACCATCGATGGGTTATTCGGAGCTCTGATTGTTCAGAAACGAGCGGCGTCGATCAGGATCGACTGCGCAACGAACCGATTCACCCTCGACGGACTCGAGAATGCTCGAGCAATCGGCTCCCTCGAAAGTGGTAACCTGATTATCCGCACTGAACGAATAAATGAGGGAACGAAGCCGCGGTTTTGTGCAAGAGAAAGATTCTCGATTCTCCGAATTGGGAAAAGCGCGTACGAGAATATTTCTGGATGAAAGTGGCGATCTTGAGAAACAGTTGACAGTCTCGTTTACGTTACATTAGCAATTCGTTTTATATCGCTGATACGATGTTATTATCTGTACTCGTATTAAGAATTAACGTATCGACAAGCGAAAGAAGGAAAGAACGAAATTTAAATATCCCGCTAATCTCTCTAGAGAAAATTTCAAGACTAACACCGAGGATGCTGCTAATCCCTCGGACACGAATATTTCCGTAGACCAGTGGGTGGGGAGGTAGTAGAGGAGGGTATCGTTAATTAAACGCGACCGCGGTTCCATAAGGTGAGACGAAGGTTAAACAAGAGGAAGAACGGAGATGACTTCACGTCTGACGCGCTAATACTCGTTCGGCCAAGTGGCTTCGTTAATTACTGTCAAATCGAGAAGTGGCAAATGAAATAATTACAAGGCGTCGCGACTCTTCCAGATCACGGCCATCTTTAGTTAACGAGGCACCGGTGCTGTTCGCGTTTTCAACGTTGTTATTTTTCTATTTTTCTTTTTTTTTTTTTTTTTCTGTACGTCCTTGACTTTGAAGAAATCGGGTTTCTTTAGCTTTGGGGCAAGCTGCTTCCGATGCCTATTGCCTAGTCACTAGAGAATCACTGATTCCCTATAATATTCGTGAGATATCCCACGATATTGCTATTATTGAAAGATTGTTTACGAGTTTCTTTGCAATATTCTATAGCACGCACTACAAAATTCATCTTTCCATCAGAAGTATCAACAACTTCGGTAACTATGACTCAGAAGAAACGCTTCGTTTCCTAGATCTTTCAAATAAAATCTCCAGATCTTTTCGCTAAATTAATACCTTAATTTCATCTCTAAATTTTATAAATTTTCCCGATTTTCTCGAGCATGTTCAAGAAAATCTTCAAAATTGGCCTCAAAAATACAGAGAGAACTATCTTCAATTTCTCAAAGTATATAGTCTAAGTAAAGTCCCTGAATCGGTACTCTAAGGAAACGTTATTCGTAACCGTTTCGCTCAAAGATTTACTTAATTACATCTCGCAACCGGGTTTTGTACAGCGAAAGGTGTTTTAAAATATTAATTGAAAGAGACACGTAACGAAGCTTTCGTAGTAATACGGGCTACGCAACAAGCAGATAAATTTTCTTTGATCTTTTTTTTTTTTTTTTAATTACGACGGTGGGGTGTAGTAAAGGAAAAATTTAATTAACTTACCGAGCTGCTCGCGTGCCAAAGGAAACGGAGCCAAAGAAGCCAGATATCTTACCTGCAACAGAAATTAATATACTTTCTTAATTTAGTAAGACACCTTGACGAAAAGCTGCGTGCAATCGCAAGAACATACAGCGTGAATACAGCCGTCAAGCGAACTGACTAATTTTTTACAAAATATTATGATATACGTATAATGCGATCGGTAGACCGTGGATTTTTATGCAATCGTGAGAAATTTAAAGATATAAAGACGCATAGAACGCACATGACATACGCAAAAACGTATAAAATATTCAAAGTATAATGCCTAATAAGTTAATTAAATTTCTGCCTAGGTCCTACTCCTTCCATCGTATTCACGAAAATATGAATTTGCATAAAAATCCGCAGACCAGTGGCCGGTAATAATATAAGAACGTAATACGTTACAGAAGATTGTCAATCCTTATACGAATACGTGGTGAAAAATATAATATGACAAGATCTAACATTTCACAAAAATTCGTCCAGCAGCCAGGAGAAATAATTAAAAATACTAAAAAATTGCTGCGTTCGTATACGGTAATTCGGTGTGTTTCCATCGGAAAAAAACAGACATTTCGAGCCATAAAATTAAATCCTTTAGCTCGTACATATCACGTATTCAGCTCTGTACAGGCGAAGCTTATCAAAAAAACTTTACCAAGTCTTGCTACGTCATTAGCGCATATTTGGGTATATACGTGTATAAAATTACAGGACACAGTAAAAGTATTTCTCCACATGAGAATATCAAACCTTGGAGCAGCACGCTGGCTTGATTTTTTAAAATGTTTCCCTTCGTTTTGGCGAAGATTTAACGAGGAAATTAACCACCCGCAGTTTAGCCTACGTAACTGATTATTTTATGAAATATTTCTGTCCAAACATTTACCAGATTACCGATGTCGCTGGTTTAAGACGATATAACAAATTAAATTATCAGAGAATCGAATACCAGGCGGAGGAAAAACACGCACCTCGGTAAATTAAAAATCAGAAATTAGTTTCTTCCCAAGAAAATCACAATTTAGTATATTTCTTCGAATGGTGCAATTTTGCGCTGAGAAAATTTTCCACAAGACAATTTACAATTTCCCCAATCTTGAGCTGACGTACTGCTGAATCGATCTCCTTGTTTACGTTGAAAGAAGAAACTCGCGACATCGAATGTTCGTAAATGATAACGATCGATTTTACGTCGACAGGATTGATCGCAGGGCCTATGTTGATTGCATATTTTTTGCTCCACTCGCCGAGTATCCTAAGCCCTTAAAGTATCTTATCCTCTTCCTTTTTTTCACACGCGATATATAGATAGAAGTTAGAAATCTGGTCCTGGTACGATTTTTGGAAGATTTCACGCTTCGCCATCTGCTTCGTACGTAATTTCGCAATATTTTCCTTTCGACAGTGAGATTCCTGAAAGGCACGAAATCCGGATCTAATTCCAGCTCACGCACGGGTTAAGTGCAAACGAAATCGCGAGTCGATCGTTAATCCCGGCGCGCGGCAACGACTTAATACGTTGGGCAAACCGTTTCGTGCGCGGCGTCAGCCGTTGAGAACCGAGCCTAAGTCCCCGGGAAATTACTCCGGGCGGGGCTAAGCAGTATGCAGATCGCGAAATCGCGACATACGTCGGGGATTAGCTCGGTGGAGACTGCTAGCTAAAGAGGATCCGCGAAATCGTCAGATCGAAATGTCCCTAGGAATCCTATTTAACTTACTCCGCGGCGAGACGACCCCGCCCTTCGCTATAATTTGTGTAATCGCACCGTTCGCGGCGCACAGCCCACAGGATTTTCACTCCCGTGATAGATTCGTCTTTGGAACGGGAGACCTTCGGGCTGGGTCACGTTTCTCCGGGATTTCCAGCGTCTTCTGGCAAAATTGTTCGTCGCGAGAAATTCGTTTACTCGCGTTGCGTCGATATAGCTTGATTTCGAGGATTAGAAACGACTTTCGTGGATTAGGTCCGCAGAGAGAGAGAGAGAGGGGGGGGATATCATTCTTGATATTTTATAATTTTATTCGAGGGAATTTTTATACTCTTCTAACGAGTCTTTCGACCGTGAGAGATGGATGTAGCTGCGTCAATGCGATTCGTTTCCCGGTTTTGTGACTTCACTCTGGAGAATTTTTCGACTTTGCCAGCGATAGTTCTAATCGCAAGAAATTCTCCAATTTACATCAATTACGAGGATTGCTTGATCACTCGAAGATGCTTTTCCAATTGCACGAATTTATTCTGGGAGATTCCTCCGATCTTTTGATGGAACTTTTCACTGTAGAGAATTCAAGATTCGACAACAAACTCGAAATTACGTATTATCAATCTAAATTATGTATATACAACGTTTTATAGAGACATTATTTCCTACGAATCACAGTTTTTAGATACTTTGAAACATTTCTGAACTTCTTAGAAGAGGACCAATTTAGAAGAGGATCAAACCTCTTGGATACTTGGACGTTGAACGAGATATCTGGACGAATGATCTGCCATTTTTATCGATGTTTGTTTCGACGCGCCTTTAGAGCACCGTTTGGTCCATGGCACGACATCAATCATCCTTCGTAATTTAACACGTGGAACAATCGACAGCTGCGACCGTAAATGGATTTACCGGCACGTATGTACGGATGACCGCAATAATGATTCGTTCAAACAGAATTATGCACGACCGATGCCACGATAACGACGCCGCTAAACGTGGACAAATCGCTGTTACACAATTCCAAGCCGGTGACTGGCGTCCCCCGGAACCAACCATCGGTAAAATCGATCGAAACAGAGATTGGCTATCGTCTTTCTTAATGTTCTCAGTATTCGATACTCTATTGTTGGCTTCCAGATAGATTATAACGGTGTGCTGTGACAGTAGTCAAGGAAAAGAACAAAAATTTCCTTTGCTTTTTAAAGAGAGCCAAGAAAGATTACTTTCAACCACCTAAGATTCTATTCCAGTAAGGCATCGTTTTATAATATACGCGTATGAAATTACAAGACACTGTAAAGGAATTTTCTCTACGTGAGAATATCAAAGCTTGGCGCAGCACGGTAGCTTGATTTTTTTTTTAATGTTTAGCTACGTATACGATTATTTTATGAAACGAAGAAATTACGTCTATATAATTGCCAGAGGTAGACGGTATAACATACTGAATTATTAAAGAATCGAATACCAGTTGGAGAAAAAACATGTACTTCGGCAAATGAAAAATCAGAAACTAGAATCTAAAAAATCACGATCTATTACAGTTTAGCACTGGATCAGGGTTATTCATCGTCAATAACATACCATACAAGCTCGTAGAAAATATAAAATCTAGTTACGAACACATATTTCTTTAAATAGTGCAATTTCACGCTAAGAAATTTTTCGGATTTAATCGGATGCAAGAATCTTATATTCGCCTTGACTTTCATCTACGATAACGTTTCACGATCTTTACGCGGATTACAGCGACGCATGCGACGCGAGATTTTCACGGTTCGTAAAAGTGAAAAGAGGAAGGGGAAACATCCATCGACCAGTCTCACGCAACGAAGCTGTCGCCCTTCGTTCGCATACGATCTGACGCGATTTTTATCGCCGGCAGCATGGTCACGCGACGCGCGGCAAACTCGAATTCCGGATGAAAGACCAAGGGAACCGCAACCAGCGAGAAAGTTTCGCGGAAACGCGATAAAAACGAGACTCGGTTTACGATGATGGATGATCAAGGAGGGAGGGTTTAGATCTTACTTTCTTTCCACGTCGTTTATTCGTCTTGTTGGTCGACGACAGCGTTTCGTAACGACGACGAAAGTATTTGCACACTCGTGGACACTTTTCGTGAATACGTCATGTGTGCAATACGAATCATCTCGAAATTTCATCAAATTTCGCGACTATTAGATACATAGAAGTATACACGGGGAAACGAAGCGTTAAATTGCGTAAAAAAAGACACAAGAAAGAAGACTACTCGAACACCGATCACTCGAAAAGTTGATAAAACGTACGACCAGTGCTGAAAATTGCTTCAAGTTTATAAAAGTGCATAAAAATATTTGTAAACAAAGTATCGTGCTTTTTTTACTCGTCCAATACGCATATTGGCGAGCCAAGTGTTAACAAAGTTATAATTACTACACATATGTAGTAAATAGAAGAGTAGTATTTTATAATTAGTACAACATGTTATAGTTTCAATTAAATAGTTGAATTTCACCACATCGATGAAACGTTAGTTTGAAATTTAACTAGGTGGTAATTCTTCGTTAAAAACCGAAAACGAATCAAAAGGGGAAGACTAGAAAATGCCATTAACAATAGCGTTTTGATACGTATCGCTGGAACTAATTCGGAACAGCAAGAGAAACAGCGTTTCAAATGAAATTAATCCATTCTACCATTATTCGCCTGCTGCGTGCCATTTAAATTGACAAGTTCCTAATTCACCTAGGACTGCGACGTATATATACGATATCTCTGTTATAAATTAGTATATTACAAAGTCAGGTTTGTGTTTTGGATGAGATGGGAGTAACTTCAATCTTCGTATGATTGTTGGTTTATTGTTCACGAGTTGCATTACGCCTCGCGTGTCTTTACCTGCATTTACATTTCTTGGTTTCTATGATAATTAATAGACTGTAGATTTCTATGACGATTAACAGAGAGCGGATTCACTATGGATCTACGGGAATTGAGAAATTACAAAATACGCAAGATGCACATAATATGCAAAGGCATTCAAAATATCGAAAGTGTAGTAATTATTACAATATTCGATAGATGAAATAACGAGGAATCTTGCGTCGAGCGATACTTTGCGATGAGACATCGATCGTTACAAAGTCAGTTCAAAATTCTTTATCGCCTTCGATCCGACACGGTGGATGATATATTTCAGAAAATTCTTACTACGGCGACTTATTTTTCCCTGATATCGATCCTCGGGAACAGCGATGGATAATTATATACATCAGGATTGGATTTCCGAATCCCATGATATTGGCCATATCCAAGAAACCATACAACTGTCATAAAGCGACTGTAACAGCCAACAGTTGGGCCACCACTTTCGTATGTGCAGTAATATTCCGCGATTGATGCTGATCCGGTTTCAACCTCGTGGAAAAGTATGAAAATGCGGTGATGCTTTCCGCTACGATAAAATGATTATTATTAAAACTATGAACATCGCTTTAGTTTTCAAAATTTGCTTTATACCCTTTTACGTTAGGAATATTCGACGAAAGTTTTATGAATACTTTTTGACATACGAAGATCTAAATTCAAGTTCGTCTTTGGCGGCAGTCGGCGAAGCCTCTGGCAACAATTTCTTAAGCCATTAACTTAATTTATTAAACTATTAAAATTTTCACACTTTTCACCTCCTATATCCCTATAGAACTAATTGTCTGCTCAACTGGGAAATTCGTGGTAATTCTTGTCTCATCGTAAGATGTCTTCTACGTCGCTTTTTCTTACTTTTACTTACATTCTGTTCCTTTAATTAGATTTATAAAAATATAAATTCGCATAAAAATCCACGATCTACTAGTAACGATTGGTCAAAATAATGGTTACGTACAATGCTCGTAATATGCTCGTAAGGATATTTCTCAAGTAAAAAAAAGAAAAAAGAAAAAACAAAGCTTCCATATCAACTATTACGTTACTCGCGTCGTTTATCATTCCAGCTCGTTGATTTCACAAAGATCCAGTGAGATATTTACTAATCGAGAAGGCGAACTCATTTCCCCGAATTTTGGTTACATCTAGGCAGTTAGGCTGCGAAGGGTAATAGGACTTGATGCATGGCTCCCTGGATGCCGGTCCCCTAGATCTACCGCCATTCGTCCTGCCGCCGCGTCTTTCCCCCTTCTCGAGCTCTTTATTTATTTAAAGCTCGTCACCGGGTCCGCGTGTCCCCAAGGAACCCGAATGCTCGGGCGTATTCCAGAGTTCGACGGTCGATCAGGACGATCCCTCTCGTTCCAGCCAATTCTCCGTAGACCGATCGCCACTTGGACGTCGTCTGCGGCCACCGGAGGCTGAATATCGAGGATTTTTCGGCCACGGCCGATTGCCTTCTCTCCTCAGAATATTCTATTCCTTCTTTTGTATCTTATATAGAACACTCTTGAAATTTTGATGTTTCCATATCGGAGAACATGCTTGAAACTTTTCTAGATTAGAGAATATTCTTGGAATATTTTTTCTTTTTTTTTTTTTCCGTTTCTACAGATATTACAGAATTTCTTATATTCTTCGAGTTCTTAATTTCTTACTTCCTTCTTAAGTTCTTCGAATATATTCGATACTCTTCGAACTCTGGCACTGACATTTTGACATTCACGTCAGGTATTTTGTTTAAAGCGAAATATGATAAAAGATTCGACGCGTTCAATTTCCTCGTAACCACTTGTCAAGAATTGCCTAACCCGAAGGAAGCTAGAAAAGTGGAGGGAAGCAGGGACAAAAGCTGAGAGTGCAATCTACGAAAGAAGAGTTACAGCACAACGGAGGATCCATAACAAGAAGGAAAATTCATGGTGAACAGGTATCGAAACGGAAATCCCTTTCTTCCACGACCTTTCCGTTAGTCCGAGGGATTAGCGAGAGGATCGGTGATTTGTAGACGACGGGCAAATAGATTTCTGGCAAGTAGAATTTCGTCGACAAAAAAGAATCTGTTTGCATGGTTTCGTACCGGATATACATTGTCGATTTTCTCGAAGCTTTCGCTTCACGTAGTTACATACGACACAATTTATTCATCTACTTGTTCGTACACGAGAGTGAGTCTATTAGAATACACGCATTTGCAACGACCGGTAGTCACCGGATATTAAAAGAATAGCTACGCGGTAAATTTAGAATAAAGATAACGCCTCGTAGACCACTCGCTCGAACGATACGTCGCTGACGGAGAAGAGATCTACGCGGTCCGAAAACTTAGCTCGACAGGAAATATCAGAGATTTAGGATATCCAGACGGAAATATGTAGACTCGCGAGCGTGACATTGAAATACTAACGATTTCCTAAAAGTTCTAAGAGGCGCATTAAAATTGATCGATGCAAGAATATACGAACCTTCTATGCGGCAAACACGAATCACCGATCAATCTACGTACGCTCCACCAGAGACCTTGGATCGACCAACGACGTTATTGGTCAATAATAGTGGTACGTTCTGCTCACAGGGCAGTGTGGACGACTGCGTGCAGAAATTGAACGTTGAATTATCTCGAGAGGCATCGCGCGTTTCACAAGGTAAGGGGACCAGATGGATGATGCGTATTCCAAATGGAGCCTGACTAACGAGCGGTATAATAATCTAATCGTCGAAGACTGGGTGAAATCACAGGAACAACGTACAACGAATCCTAAGGCTGTCGAGAATGCGTTTCGGATACCTTCAGAGACGCGATAATAGAGTCCAAGATGACGGATGACTGGAAATGAATAACCGATAATAATTTTTTACCATTTCACTCCGATACTCTTCTACGTGGAACGACGAGAACAATCTATCTACGTAAAATGAACAATGTGCATCTCTAATTGAAAAAATCATACGATTGTTGATCGAATACACACCATTGCACGGTAAAAAGAAAAGAAACGTAGTACCTAGATCCTACGAACGTAGTACCGTTCGAATCATTCGTCTTTCTTCCTTTCACATTCATCTCTATCTGCGCTGGTAACGACGATGTTACAACCCGAAACAATTGCGCGTAATCTATCTTGTACATGTTGTAATATATACCATATATATTGTAAAAGGATTATTAAACGTACGATAAGTAGAGTACATTCGTAATGTCGAATATGATAAGTAGATGATATCGGTAAAAAATTACTTATTTCCAAAGAAAAGCAGTAAAAAATTATATCTTTTTTATTTTACTAAAGACATATTCTTCGTGCTCCAAATTAAAATACAAATACCCTTTCTCGACAGCCCAACTTCTAAGCTAAAGAGCTCTACCAAACCACCGAAATTCTTCGAGTAATAGAATTTCACAAACAAAATGCAAATGGAAATTAAGACATTCTTAAATCAACGATTTAAAAACACAATTTAAAGTCGAGCAGGTGCGTGCTATCTCTTTGGACGAAGATCGAGAATTTCGAAATAGACGAGGAGCAACGTTGAACATCGGATTAAAGTAAAACGTCGGAGGAACAACTGGAGAACCGAGTGACCAAATAAACCTTGGGCCGAGATTAATGGAGCAGGGGAAACGCGGCAGTTTGCTTAATTTTCGCGGGGTTAAGGAACGCGAAATCGAATGGTAACCTGCTGGAGACTTGCTGGAAACGAGGAAGAAGAATCGATTAGGGGGTTGAATGTCCCCAGTTGCTTCGGGCAATCGAAATTGATAGATACGTTTCCTGTAATTCGGTGACGTTTTCCACGTTTGGTTACTTCCGATGGGAAAATATCGGATTTTTGTATTTTGCGATTCAGATAATATTACAACGCCTGCGTATTTCTTGATAGCAAAATATCGAATTTTTATCCGTACTATAGTTTTCAGTCTTCGGGCTATTTCTTATGGGAAACTACTAAATTTTTGTTAGTGCCGTGTTTGAATATTTCGGTGTCTGGCTATTTTTTTTTTTTCTTCTTTTTCCTGTAGGAAATTAGTGAATTTCTGACAGGATTTGCAGTTTATAACCTAATATTTCGATATTTTTGGAAAGTAACGTACGAGAATATTTAACCATTTCCTTTATCCGCTAATTTTTCCTTAAACTACAAATTTAATTGCAAAGTTAACCACCGTGAGAAGGCAAAAAGAACTATATTTGTGACTGTCGAGAGCAAAGTTCCTTTTTCTACAGTAGATGAAGGAAGAAATCGAGGGGGAGAGATTTCTTTCGTGATCGAAGACTGGAGCCGATAAACCGGAAGCCGATTAAATTTATAGACCAGGAAGAAAGGTCCTTTGTCGTTTCTTGTGAATTTCGTATTACAATGGAGGATTAAAGTGTGCGACGGACAGGCTCATTGTATCTTGCTTCCAGATTTCATTTTCGAAAATCGATTCGACCAGAATGTGCCCAGTATTTTCACTCCATCTTTCATTTACCTTTATCGAATTAATTTTTCTCATATTCCTTTCAATTCTTTTTACGAAAAAATACTTCCATAAATATTCATTTGTTCGTTTAACATCTACTTCGTTAATTTCTGTGCTATTCTTTCCAATTCTCTATGAATACGGATGTTTAAAGAAATATTTATAGACGATATCGTTCGTAGAAAAAGTTTGACGAAACATTGAGAAATTAATGAAAAGAAGATACGTGAAAAATAGAGCGGAAACAGGCAAATACAAGCTTGATACATTAATCAAACGCTTTAATCCAGTTAAATTATACGGTATGTTTAAAATTTCTGTTTCTTCTTTAGATAATATTTTGATTTAGGACTTTTGCAAGCGTACATGCATGTGGCAAGTTTTATTCAAATAATCTTGTACAATAATTTATCGAATAACAATATTATTGAATTGAGAAATTAGTAAGCTTAAATTGCATACATGGCATGCATTTTTTGAAACTTGTGACAAGGGATTAGTTCGAAGCACAGGTACCTTACTCCGTTACTTTCTCTTTCTACACGCTTTTCCTCTCTTTCTAATTACATCGGACGACGGCGAACAATTCGGACAGAGCAGCTGTATAATTATCGGTAATTCGATTCTCTAACACAGTCTAAACGCAAAAACTGTCGCGTTCGTTGCGCTTAATTGAGTACGCTAATTAAGGATGCGATTGAGCGATACCTCACACCCTCGAACCACCCCGTCACACACGCTTGTCGACACACTTGTGTCCTGCTCTTGTCGAAAGCCTGCGCGCGCGATTTCGCTCCTCTCGCGTCCAACCGAAGACAAAATGAGCAGTTTAATAACTGTTTAACCCCTTATTGTCCGATTGGCCGAATTTTCAATGTACCCACCATTGATGGAACGTCCTGTTCTCTGTTTCTCCGTTGAAATAACATGAAAAATAATCGCCCGAAAACATATCATCAACGAAAGTCTGTTATCAAAGGAAATCCTAATCGACGCCACTTAAAAACGCCTCGACCTTTGGTTCGACGATTGTTTCATTCGAGTACCGCCAAAATCTAAAAAATCGCGATTAAAGCAGTCGCCCGGATAATAGGAAAGTGTATTAGAAGCGGAGCTTCGGGTGTCACGAGCGAAAGCGTGGCCTCGTTGGAGAAAGGCTTGACGCCAGAACGCGCGCGGCCGCCAGGCTGATCAAATTTTCGGCGCGGTTGACGGGCAACATGGCGAACAAAGTTTGCTCAGCGCGGCAGCGTTAATTCGGTTTGCCCCGTGTTTTTCCACCGCGGAAAGACGTCCCGGGGCGATGTTGCTCTCCCGTCGTAGACACCGTGATAGGCGAATTTTAAAGCGTACACCACACCCCTATCCCGTCACGCGAGCCTGATTCTCCCGTGGAAAAATTCAATTCCCGTGGCTCAATCCGGAGTTTAATATGAATTTCATAATCAACGCGCTTTAAGCACACTCTCTCTCTCTCGTTTCTACCTTAGTTGCATTATTATCAGTGCATTAGGATAATTGTTAATATGGATAATAAAGAGATTCCTTGAAGCTCGTCGTAAAAGCCTATAAATTGTTGTACCTATGCTCAAAAATCAATACGGAAGGCGCAAAGAATATCAACTAACCGTTGATATTCGCGCCGACTGATTGAAACAAATTTGCAGTCTAAACCGGAAGATGTCCAGAATCCCCTAGACTTCGGTAGATCTCGATATTACGAGGAAGGCTTCCAGGATTCCAGAGGCTTTCGTTACGGTTCGACTCTTTACCACCGGTTGGAGAAAGAGGAGAACGCGACGATGCAATCGAAAGGGGATGTGTAGGAAGCACGTGGCGCACTAAAATCGTACGAGGGATCCGTTTTCCATTTGCCAGCGGCGGGGCACCGCGATTTCGCCATTTTCCAAGATCGTAGCCGGTAATGTCTATCGAACGACGCACACTCCCGACCTCCAACCTTCTTATTATCGTTCATCGAATGTACGCGGTCCTCTCTGCTACTTCTTCTGTATATAATTTCCCTCCCTTTTCTACAGCGGATTTTATATTTTTGTAAATACATACGAGCAATTAAAAAATTGGATTTTATTAATAGAACTCGGAGAACTGCATTACAGCAGACACTGTACTTTGAATATTTTACACAAGGTGTTTCAGCTAACTTGGTCGGCTCGAATAACTCCCAACGTATGCGTTGTCAACTTCAACTTGACGTTACGTAAAGTCAATTTTCAAGAAACTAAGCAAAATCGTTCCTTAACTATTAGGATTAGGAATAATAAACGTTAATACGGTTTTACTCACAATTCAACATCCTCCCATAAAGACACAGTAAAAAAGACACAGTATTCCGTTTGAAAACAAACGAAGTGGATCCTGAAATCTCCGGAACGTGTCCACTTAAAAAAAAGAAGCATGCACCGCACAACGTGTACATCCGAATCATGCAACTCGTACAATGTAATAAATTTGTTCACACAACGTGTACTTTAAAAGTTATTCGAGGTAAAAAATAGTAGCTGAAATAGTAGCTGAAAATTGTTAACATATTCGAACTTGGATATTCGTTAAATTCAATGCAAATTTCAATATTTTCTAAACTACAAAGTCTCATCTTGAGACAAGGTATCCGTATCGGATACTTTCGAAGATGTTGAGATATGTAAAGTATTCCACACTGGAGCTGCAAATGCTTAGCACCTTTGCGATTAAAAAGACATTAGTAAATGACTCATTGAAAGCAAAGGGGAAAACCCCTTAAAATATTATAAATCGTTGCGCGAAACAACTTTCGGCCAATGCGAATACATTAAACTAAATGCTGGTTGGTGGATCTAATAAAACTTGAAAACTGTTTAAAGTCGAGCAACTTACTTAACCCACTAATTAATTATATCTTAAACGCTCCGGCGGAGCCATTAATCACTCTCTCCCGAGCAACTGAATCCATTATTTCCCACCTGCGCGCAGCCTTACCCGTGAAAAACTTTCGATCGAGACGTTTCCGAACATTCGCCGTAACGAGCCTGAAGGATACCATCCCCGTCTCTCTACAAATAATTATCCAGTCTAGCGATTCGATACGGTGATTCAAAAATTCAGTCTTAACACAGCTTGCTCTAGTATAGTAATATATACAATACATATTTATCGCTTACTTCTCCAACTGTACATTGTGTTTTTTAAACACGCTCGATTGTCTTAAACCGTATACGCAACACCTACCGACCTGCAGCCTATAAAACGATAGTCAACCAGCGGCAACGACGAACTTACAGTGTAGTAATCTTGTTGAGAAAAATTAAGAATATCAAATTATTTGAAATTTCGGATATTGTTTCTATCCTGGATTTTTAAGCTCTTTTGAATATTAATTCCTTTCTGGTTATTCATATTTAATATTATTAATTTCATTTTTAATATTAATGAAGAATTGCAATTTTTCTGCACTTCCTACACCCATAAAGACTATCGAAACGGCATGAAAATTGCACGAGAAAAACCTAACGGCGGAAAAAAACTCAAGATTTTTTGGACTTTTATGGAAAAAGTTGCAGAGTGGTGTCTTGTTTTAGTCAAGAGTTGTAACCACCGATGCGTTTCGAGAAGTGGATACTTCAACCGTTTCTCTTTTTTTCGCCCAGGAGCTTGGTAAAAAATCTGACACCGGAAATCAATGGCATTCTACAAATACGCGATAGTCGAAACGAACGAAAAATATTGCTTTTATTTCTATTTATCGCTTTCCTCGACAGATTGAAATTCGTACGATTCGTTTGCAATTAACATACTACGATATTTCGTAATATTGTCTATAATGATACGAATGTCTCGAAGTGATAAAAGCGATCAAAATCAAAAATCAAATAAAATATATCGCATCGTCACAGGGTAGCAGTCATCCCAACCATAAGTCAAAATTCGAAACGAATTTACAGCTCGTTAAACTTCAGACGTCAAACAAAAACCAATACGCAGAAACTAAAAATGCACGGAGAGAAGGTTGCCAGGGAATTTTATGATTTTTCAGGGCGTACGTGTTGGGGGAATTTCGCGGCTTTCAACTGACCCAGTCGCCCCGCGAATTTCAATGCATTGGCGTCCCGATGTTTGCCCGTTTTCACCCCCTCCGGCATGTACTCCCTTCTGTACACCATCCCTCGACTCGCACAAAAGCGCCGGCTGGGTTTCCATTAGTTTAATTACAGACAAGGTCGTCGTCGTTGCCCGAAACATCGTTTCGAAGCTGTTCGAAGCGGTAGAAGTTAATTTCATGGAAAAGGTAAATCGCAAGACGTCCAACCAGACAACTACAGAAAAATGCTAGCTTTGAAAATAGGATGATCATCGCTCTCAAATACTAAAATTAATCTCATAAATTATCTCAGCGCGTAATATTATCGTTAAATTCCAGATTTTTTTTCTTTTTTGTTTTTACATACGCGTATCTTCGTGTCGTAAAAAAAGAACGCATAAAGAAGTGGAATCGGAGCAAAAACTTGTTGATTTATCGAGTATTATAACGAGTACTATATTTTGGATATTCGGTATTACGAGATATTTGACACGGCGGAAGGAGCTTGAGATGATTTGGGTATGTTTGGCTTCGGCGAGTCGAGCTTTTAACAGAGAAGAAGATGGGAAGGCGAACGGAAACGTGAAACCGGTGGACAAGAAGTTTGTATCTTTGGGAAATCGTGGTTGAATAGGTAAGGTTTGAAGGGATTAATACGACCAAGTTGGATATTTTTGGCAAGCGGTTGATTTGCTTTTAAGAGTATCGAATTTGTGGATTAGAGAATTTTCAAGTTTGACAAAGTGTAAAAACTGACGTCGTCTGAAATCTGGACAAGTCTGATATTTCACTATGCTGACAACTTTCTTTCGTAGAATTTTTTGAATTTCCGATAATTTTCAAATTTACAATTATCACTGATTTTATAAATCGTTGAAATGCCATCGTTATTAATTACGAATAAACGATCTGCCTTCTTATTGTTCAACATCGATCGTTCGTGACTGTAATTCATCGCTCACCTATTACCTCTCATTACCTGCTATTAATCACTCTTGATCACAGTCATTTGTTTCTAGTCATAATTCAGTATCACACCACTAGTGATTACTATAAAGACCTCCGTCGAACTGTATCGATCATCGATGACGAGTATAAAGAGTTATTGACTGCTGTTATATCGTAGCGAATGGTACATTAACTGCCGTAGATAATTACGTACTACGATGCATCAAACGATGCAAACAGTTCTATGCTTCAAACTTGATCGAACAACACACACTGGCCGAACACAAGATATTATACGTCCATCATAGCTTTTCAATCGGTAACATCAACTACAAAAAGGCAACTAATATTCACCTATAGTACTTTCGCATAATTACATTCCTATAAATCGGGTTAAACCAGAGCAAACATCGTCGTTTCTGCAGAGAACGTTCATCGTACAATCCTCGTAAATCGTTACAACAATCAACTGCGAGAAATGAAGTGGAAGTTGCGCAAAAATTTTCTATAAGCATTATCCGATACGAAGAAGCCCGTATCTCAAACTATATCGAACAACGCCAATTATCGTCACACGAAACGATCGTAATTTTGTCATCGACTGTCATTAATTTAACGTTGCTTTCAACCACGGCAAACCAGTTGTTAAAGGCGACCGAAAAGAATTTCCACGACGTCAAACGACGCGCACAACCGCATACTTCAAACTAAATCAAACAACGGCGGTTGTCGCGAGAACGCAGGAAGCTCGATCATCGGCGACGTCGCGATGCGAGGCAGCGAATCAAAGGCTGGCATCGAAATGCCTCGAGTCGAGGGCACAGAAAGCGGGGGTGGGCCGTTTCACGACGAAACGTTCGTTCCATCGAAATATGCACACGCTGCCGCAGCGAACGCGCGCTGAATACTCGGCCGAAGATCTTGCAAAATGCACGCTAACTTCCAGGCAAACGGACTCTCGATTTCCAACGAGGGCGCATCGCGTCCCGACCACGGTTATCTCGAATCGGTTCTTTGTTGCGACCACCCTCCTTTTCCATCCGTTTTGCCGCTGCACCGTGTGCGAATCAACTAAATTAGAACCGAACCGTGCTACAGGCGACCAATATCGTTCCACGCCGCCCTCAGCGACGCTGTCTAATGTTATTAGGGGCGAGTTTCACCAGTTTCGAAATTGTGTAACGGTAAGTGTGTACACTGTACAGTGGCTACAAAAAGGAATCGAACACGATTGAATTTATTTCATAGTTGGACTACGCATCTACTAGTTTGGGAAATTTCAAAATAGACCGATGCGCAGAATATAAGTAATACGGAAAAATGTATGAAATGTACAACGTCGAGCATTTATTTTTATATCCAACGGATAAGAAATAAATTTCTATTTAGCCCAAAGCTTGCTCCAAAAACCGAAAAGCCTCGAGGAAAACTACCGAAGCGATCAAATGCCTCGCAACTCCTCTAAAACACTGACTCGAGTCATTAGCCCGATCGCGAGGCACTCTGCAAAAACCAAACAGAACCGGAAAAAAGAGGAACACGAGGGAAAACACGCGAAAATCGGGGGGAGGGGGATGGCAGCAGCGGTAGCGGCAGCAAACAAGGGGAAACTTCCACGGTATAAAACATGAGAAAACGTGTTGGAAACGATAACGAGAGAGGCACAGGTCGTCTCTCCTCTCTCGCCTCGGACTTTTACTTCGTCCAGCTACTTCGCTCCAGCCGATTTTTCCGCTGCCGCCGCTTTTTTTCCACCGGCGGCTTGCGCGCATTTTATTAGGCCCGTTACAGACCCGTGTCGAGACAATAACCATTGTTAAAGTTTCGCGGAGCAATGGCTGCCCGCTCGCTGTTTGCACGGACAAGCTTTCCGCTTTGTTTCGGTCTAGGCGCTGGATTTCAGTTGGCCAGCTTTTGGCTACGGCTCCCCATTACCACCATTCCGGCTATGTACACGCCGTACACCACCTACGGCCATCTACCGTTTTCTACAGTCGTTTCGGAAAGCTCACAATGCCCGTTGCTGCTTCGTTTTCGATCTAAGCCGCGTTTTTTTAATTACTTTCCTGACCGGAATAACGATTTCCCTTCAATGGGACGCGGGGAAATGGATCCTTCGAGCGAATTGGCGACACCGCTTTTTGGTACGTGCGTGCAACTAATTGCGCGATTGAAAATTGCAGATTTCGCAATGCGAAAATCGAATCTCGTAACTTTCTCTTCCTTTTCTCATCGCGTCATTACTGCTTTTTGTTAAGGTTTTACGCATAGATGGCATAAACCGAGTTTACGACGCTTCGCAGCTATTTTCGAATTTTACTTTATTCGCGTATTGTTATCATTCACTATCATTTAGCGTCGTTTATAGCTGGAAGAACTTCCGACTTTAAGGTTAACCGCGGATAATACAGAGTTTCCTCCTGCACCTCGATAGCAATAAATCTCAATAGCATCGTAAACTGGTCTTAGTCCCGGCACTACGCGACCGATAGGTATCGTTATCTTGGGTTTTGTGACGCGCGATCCACTCCAATATCCTGAAGCCGATGTTTTCATGGACGATGCCACTGTCTAACAACTAATTATTAGCTAGTTCCTGATCGGTCAGCGCTCAGCCATCTATCAGGGACAGAATCCGAAGCATCCTAGCCTCGTGGAAGGGGATGAAGGATGCGGGTTTCAGACTCTAGACTCGCGCACAATCAGTCGCGGTCGAGATATGATAAGTTACCCGAACGTTCAAACTAAACACATCGCAAATTACTCGTCATGTATTCGCTGAACCCGTTATATCGTGCAATCGATTTTAAGGTGGCGAACCGCCAACTATTCGCGACGCAATATCTTCTTCGATCGTTCTTCCTACAAGAATCATGCATTTACGTGTTAAATCTGAAGCTTACGGCCCCTATAAAGTGTAAAATATCCAGCCTGTATAACACGAGGTTCCGGTCGCCTTAGGATGAAAAATTCAACACCACCTCCCCTGATCGAACTTAAATTACCAAATCAACGGTAACATATGCAGAACCAAAATGGATTCCTCGACGGTGAGTAACTTGGAGATGGTTCGGCCGACGACGACGTGCTGGTTACGATCAAGTATTAAACGCGTTATCAGCAGCCCTCTTTCCTAATTCCGGCATCCTGAATCTCATCAAAATTATCGGCTCCCCGTAGTGTCCTTTCTTACGTTTAATTAAAGACTACAAAATTAATTAAGCGATTCAATTAACTGGCTACAGCGTGCACCTGTGAAGAAACTGTCACCCCCCTTTTCGCCCTCTTCTCTCTGACTTCCTCTTCGCGGGGGAATCGAGACAAAGCTGATCGTCTCCGATCTATCTTTGCACGAAATTCTCCTTCCACCTTTATAATTGGACTATTTTTAGAGCTGTTATACGCTCTATGGATTTGCTAAATCAGAGTCTTCTTTTCTCAAAAATGCTCGGGGAACTTTCAATTCGGCGTTCTTAGTCGACTCTTTTAAACGACGTACCGCGATAAACACCATCCTCTTTGTAGAAAAGATGAAATTAGTTCGTCGAGTGGATCTTCGATAAACTTCTTTCTAAATTTAAGCAAAACAAAGCTTTTCCCAGTATAGACTCCGAGGTCTTTACTTTCGAGGATTCGACAAATTTCGAAACGAAGAAGGTGCCATCGGCGCGTAATTTCGCGCGGCCGCGACTATCGCTCCTGTTCGTCGGCGAGAAATAGCTAATAAACTAGAATCACGGGATAAATCGGTGCTAAGAAGGGCGAGGACGGAGAAGGGAGAGCAGTCAGTCTCTTCGGCGTAATAAGGACGCCATCGAAACTTTATAAACTGAATATTATTGAGATAGCGCGCGAGCCGCGGCATGACAGTGAGCGATGAGACGGTTCCCAGCCGATTTTCTATTAAACGCCGATTTATTTATGGAATATTCGATGGGACGTGTCCCGGGAAGAGCCGCGGGCGCATCGAGAAAAATTCAAATCAGCCTTGTCGCGCCATCACGCCCCAGAATTTTCCTCGCAAAAATAATACCGCGGCATAGACGTCCTCCTGAAAACCGGAAGCCCTCTCCTCCCCGCTTTGAATCGTTCTTCTCCGAACACGTTTGATTCTACTCTCGATTTTTCGTCTGTTCTCGGTGTTACCGAATCTTCGGACAGAAAATGTCTGTCTGTCGTATTACATACGTTTCAGAACGGAGATGATCGCTGGTATCGTTCGAACAGCCGAAGAATGGCTCTTAATAGACGATTATCCCAACATCCGAAATCGTTAAAGTTAAAAACAAGGTAGACTTTATCCTGAACAATTCCTAATATTTCTTCTTCTTCTTTTTCTTTCTTAGAACGAAGCATTCGATCAACCTTCGAAACTCAAAAAAACGTCTTTCTTTAAATTATTGTAGTCCATTTTCCAAATGTCTGTCCGTAATTCAATTTCGAGTTGAAAAAAGATCCTCGAGTCCCTCCGAAGTAATATACACGGGAGGAAATCGATTTTCGGTAATATTCTTTTCACCGTGGCTACCAGGAATGATTTTTAATGGGTAGAAGGTCCGATAGATGTGCAATCATTTACCCTACGTCCCACGTTTTATCGAGGCAAGATAATTATTTGCGTGAATAGAGGTGGCTGTGACGGGGCATAAATCCATCACACTCGATCAACCGTCGTTTCATCTCCAATAATGTCTAACAGTCAGTCAATTGACGATGTATCCCCCGGTTCGTTTATCTTTTTATGTGCTCCTTTACCATCCAAAGGACAACCTCGCCGCTTTCAAAATGGAAAATTCGTCACGATATACAGGGTGTCTCGTTTCAGTCGACCCACCCAAGTATCTCCCGACATGTTTCAAATGAAACCTCTTTTTACATGGATATGTAGATAAATTTAACAGATTATATACATTTTGTATACACCATTATATGCGATTTTCAATTCTCCGCAAGAGGGTATTAAGGTACTCGCGAAGTACATCTGACAATGCTTAGTTCGAAAGATCTTTCGATGTTAATTTCATCAAATCCAGTATACATAAAAACGCTACGTTGTCTTCCCTTGTCTCTTATACGACAAGTTTTACGAGATTATAGTTAAAATATCGTTTAAAAGAAATCGTTCGTAGAAATCGTTCGTCGACCCAAACACCTCGATACTTAATACGAATACTTGATACCTTTCTGTAGGGGATTAAAAATTGCATCGATTGGTGTACAAAGATCCATATTCAAAGGGAATTGAATTTGGAAATTCTGACATATCGATAGGGTATTTCTATATTAAAATTTCGTTCCTTTTTAATCGTTATTTCCATTTCCTCTGTTCGATGGTAAACATGGAGGAAATTAATAATACGCGTTAAACTGGCAAACACGGAAATTGATAATACGTATTACACGTTCGAGGAGAAATTCCATTCGAAGGTGAAAATTTCACAATTTTTAACGACAAAAAGGGATGGACGTTAATTGGTAAATCGAAAAAAAAAAACAAATAAACGTACGATTATTTGCCTAAACGGAAAGTGACGTGGCAGATTCGTCGGCCGATACCACGTATTTTACATTGCGCAAACCAACTAGTACTTTGAAAGCGCGCGGCCCAACCGAATCCGAAAATAAAAACTAGGGCAAAGAAAGAAAAGTTAGGTAAATGTTGCATAAAGGCGGGGAATGAAATCCAATGCGATACATTCGGAGTCTTAACGTGATTCACAGGTCCAGTTTCGGCGGAAGAGGCCCGTTTCGTTTTCGAACAACGAAACGAGGCGTCGCATTCGCTGTTTTGCATTCCGGCCTTTATAAACTCGCCTAACGGCAATGGTTATCGCCGTGAGAAAGCTCCGGTCGTTTCGAAAGAACGCGATCGAGGTGAAACGGCACGCGGTTCGGGAACAGGCGACGATAAAATCACGGTGTTACGTCGGCCGGCTCTCTATCTAGTCCCGGCCATACGCCACGAGACCTTCGATGAATCGTATTCCTAACCGTCGCGCGCGGCACTACAAAATCGCGGACCGATCGCCTCATAGGACCGGCGAGATATACACAATGTAGCGATAAGCGCATAGTTGTCGTCAAGCGGCGAGTTCTAAGAAAGATCGATTCGCCTTCGGTCCATCATTTTACCTACCCAAAAAAGGTGGTATACAAGATCGTAACGCGATCGGTGGCGTGATCCGAGCGTGGTGGGGGTTCGTCTTCCAGGAGACAAAAGAAAGGATCGAAGGGCGATCAGTATCATCTGAAGATTCACATTAAACACATCGGAAAGTCGGGTTACAATTAATTCACGTTCAAGTTCGTTATCTTTGAGGAAGCGAATCGAAACCATTGAAACCTTGTCAGCAAGCGCATTTATCGTTGATTATCTGTTGCTCTTTACTTTACTGTTATAAATACATATTTTGTTAACCCTGTTAACACAGTGTTAATTTATTCAAACACCCCTATTATCCTAAACGAAATAGGGGATCGATCATTTCGCGGCGTCGATTGTAAGATCGTAACGGGAACTTACAACTCCCGTTGACGTGCTTTCTCGTGAACGCGTCTCTCCGCGAGTGAACGAAACATTTGGTCCTTCGAGCCGGATACAGTGGCAAGTGAAAAGTGCACATCAGTGACACCCACTATCATACAGTGCCACGCAAGTCCAACTACTAGCAACAGAAGCGTTACCACTCCAGCGAAGTCAGTAACGCCAAGGGCCGTCTATTCGTTACCACTCCAGCGAAGTCAGTAACGCTAGGGGCCGTCTATTTACAAGAAGCAAACCTGGTGGTTGAAGACCGCAGCCACGCAGCTTCTCGCCGTAACTAAGCAGCCATCAAATCAGGTGCAAATCAAAACGACAAGGTAAGCTCGTTCCTTGCATTACCTACTCAATATCCGTTATAACAATGGACAACGCGGACAAAGTTACCTCCTTACGTCGGAGACGAGGTTTCCAAATCGGCCGATTTACCACCGCGTCCAAACGCCTCGACGAATTGGAACAATCTAATCGACACGATAAGGCCGCTTTAGAATTCCATAAGACATGGATCGATGACGCGTGGAAACAGTACAGATCATTGCAAGAAGAACTGGAAGATCTGTGCGAAGGGGAAGACGCACGCGTGTCCGAAATTACCGACACCTATTACGATCTGTCACTAAGAGTACACAGTCTCATGGATGATGCGCCAGCATCATCATCAAAATCACCAAGCTGCGATTTACCCAATGTCCCCGAGCCGACTTTGATCAAATTGCCGGAGATCCACCTACCGACTTTCGACGGTACCATCGAAAACTGGCATTCTTTTTATGATTCCTTCTCCGCCGCAATCGATCGAAATGAGCGATTAACAGCCGCGCAAAAATTCCATTATCTACGCTCATCCTTAACTGGAAAAGCCGCGCGAAGCATCCAAACGTTGGACGCTACCGATCTCAATTATTCGATCGCAATGGACGTTCTCAAGGAAAAATTCGATTGCCGCCGTCAAGTTTGTATGCGCCATTGGGACCTGATCACCAGTTATCCAAAAATAACAAAAGAGAGCCCCGAAGCGATCGAAGATTTTATCGAGACGGTCAAGGTCAATCTTCAGGCTTTAGAGAAACACGGGGAGCCAGTCACCTCAAATGTGGTTCTTATTGCCGTATTTACATCAAAGCTACCAACGTCCATAATCCGTAAATGGCAACGCACATTGCCTGACAAAGATGTGCCATCTTACCAACATTTAATAGATTTTCTAAAAACGCGGACGAACGGCGATCGAATGAGTCCTTCCACGACCGCGATGCGAAGTGCGCCTGACCACTGCCACCGTCAACGACAAACGGCACCGCGAGCCCGTACCTTTGTCACAACTCATAAGTCGATAGTCTGTCCAAGTTGCGAAGGACAACACGAAATTTGGAAGTGCGATATCTTCAAGGCCAAATCGACTAAAGCTCGCCGTGAAATCATTAAACGGGCATCACTGTGTACCAACTGTTTAGGTGAAGGACACTCGGTCGATCAATGCTCCGCCGGCTCCTGTCGCATTTGCAAACAGCGGCACCATACCCTCCTACATCGTGATCAAAATCACACTGAAGCTCGATCATCGAGCCGTCGATCATCAAGCGATCGATCATCTGGTACACGGTCGCCACATAGATCACCGATCCCTCGTCCGTCACATCGATCGAGACGATCCTCAGCATCTCCCCGATCCTCCCCACGATCGTCTCCAAGATCTTCGCCTCGTACATCCCCAAAGCGCGAATCTCGGCAATCAGACACTAGGGTCAGCGTTTCAAATGTGTCGTCCGCTCCTCAACGACAAAGGAAGCAATGACTACGTCAGACGACTTTGCTAGGGAACGAACTACAGACAACGGACTCATTGACCTCGCTTTCATCGGAACCCATGAATCACGATCTATTAGTAACAGCGCAGGTGAACATCTTAAACCACAAACTTCAACCTGTCCGCTGCAGAGCTCTGCTAGACACCGGTTCTAGCATGAATTTCATTACCGAACAACTAGCTGATACGTTGAGACTCCATCAACGGAAATGTTCAGTTCCCATCGGAGCCCTCAATACTCTGTCAACGACTTCAAAACGGTACATCACCGCCACGGTCACATCAAGCGACGGTAGATACAAACGTACGTTGACTTTCCTGATTGTCCCAACGATATCAACTTGGGTCCCCGACCAGCCCGTGGATCGCTCACTGATCCAAATCCCTAGGAATCTTCAATTAGCCGACCCAAGATTCCATAGACCTGCTCCGATCGACATCTTGTTGAGCGCTGGACCGACATTAGCATCTCTCTGTGTCGGTCAACTTGACATCAGCCAGACCAACCGGCCCGACTTGCGTCTGCAGAAAACACTATTCGGATGGGTCATCGGGGGGAGTCCAACCTCGCAATCAGCAGCACATACGCTTCACGCCTCGACGACGGCTTTACAGGCTGATCTCGCCCGTTTTTGGGAAATCGACGAGGGACCGGCCATTCCACGCATTTCAGAGGCGGAACAACAGTGCGAGGAACACTTTCAAAATCACGTCCAACGTACCAAGGAAGGGCGATACATGGTCGCTCTCCCATTCAACAACTCAATTCCGGCACTCGGAACTTCTAAGGCCGTAGCGATGAAGCGACTTACATCTCTCTGTCGACGGTTCCAACGAGACAAACAATTCAAGGACGACTATCACGCCGTAATGCAGGAATACTTGGATTTAGGACACATGACGAAGATCACTACGGATCACGCCACTGATGACGGGTATTTTCTGCCACATCACGGCGTAATCAAGGAATCCAGCCAAACGACAAAACTCCGAGTTGTGTTCGACGGATCGGCACCAACCACAACCGGAGTTTCATTAAACGACGTACTCCATACCGGACCAAAACTGCAGGATGATCTCTTCCTCATCCTCTTGAGATTCCGTACTTATCAATACGTTCTCACCGGGGACATTGAGAAAATGTACCGCCAGTTCCTTGTGCGACCAGAGGATCGCAAATTTCAAAAAATTCTGTGGCGTAACCCTGAGGGAGAAGTTGATACTTATCAACTTAATACAGTGACTTTCGGGTTATCAGCGGCGCCATATTTAGCCATTCGGTGCCTTAAACAATTGGCGGATGACGAGGGACATCGGTATCCACGAGCGGCGGCAGTCCTACGGAGAGATTTTTACGTCGACGATGTATTGACAGGAGTAGATACGAAGGTCGAGGCAAAATCATTAAGAATGCAGCTCACAAAATTACTGGAGTTAGCTGGTTTAAACATCCGAAAATGGGCATCGAACGACCGGGATTTGTTACGAGGCCTGTCTCAACAAGACATCAATGACAAACTTCTCCTAGGCGAATCCCAAACTCTGAAAACCTTGGGTGTGGTCTGGAACTCATCTGACGATTCGATCTTATATTCAGTCTCAATCAACTCTGCAAAATCCCCGATTACCAAGCGAATAATAAGCTCCGAAATCGCCAAGATCTACGACCCCCTTGGATTGCTTGCTCCGGTCATCGTTCGAGCTAAGATGTTGCTTCAACGACTTTGGACGTTGAAAATTGATTGGGACGAATCTCTGCCGATCAACTTACATTCGGAATGGAGAAGTTACTATACGCAGCTACCGCTATTGAACAACGTCAGATTTTCGCGCAAAACAATAATAAGTTCAGCAGCAGAGATTGAATTGCACGGGTTCTGCGATGCTAGCGAAAGGGCGTATGGGGCATGCGTCTACCTTCGTACCAGCACCTCAGACGGTCAAGTTTGGACACGACTCCTCACGGCAAAATCAAAGGTTGCTCCACTCAAATCACAAACGATCCCAAGGCTGGAACTGAGTGGAGCACTCCTTCTAACATCCTTAACCGCCACAGTCCTCCAAGCATTACCAATGCATATCTCTCGAACCGTTTATTGGTCTGATTCCACCATCGTCCTTCATTGGATCAACACGTCACCCCATACGTTGAAAACCTTCGTCGCAAATCGCGTGTCCGAAATTCAACAAAAGACTCACGCTTCAGACTGGCGGCACGTTCCTACCACCGACAACCCTGCAGATCTCATTTCCCGAGGTCAATCTCCTGAAGACTTCCTGCGACCGTCTATTTGGCAACAGGGACCGAAATGGCTTCAACAACCCGAAGAATACTGGCCAAAGTGGAACCCAACACCACCAATTGAAATACCGGAGCAGAAGCAGGTAACCTGTCTACCCTTGACTCCGACCGACCACAGCCTACTAGAGAGATTTTCCTCGTGGCCCAAGCTGATCAGGATCACGGCTCGTTGCCTTCGATGGAGACAAAAACAGAATCGAGGAAGACCTCTAACTGTTCACGAGTTAACAATCGCGCACAATAAACTCATTAAGTTGCTGCAGCTTTGCCATTTCGCAGACGAGATCCGCACCCTCAAAACAAACCGAGATTCTGCAGTGAGGGGAAAACTGCGACGACTCAATCCCTTTTTGGACAAGGACGAGATACTGCGAGTCGGAGGCCGACTCAATCATTCACCAATGCCATTCGATCAAAAACATCCCATCATCCTCCCTAAATCATCGGTTACAACACTCATTATCAACCATGAACACCTTCTTAACCTTCATTCTGGAACACAAGCTACCTTGTATGCCTTGAGAAAACGTTATTGGCCTATCGACGGGCGTAGTCAGGTTTGGAGCACAGTGAGGAAGTGCGTACGTTGTTGTCGAACTAATCCACCTCCAGTGGAATACGTAATGGGTGACCTCCCAGCCGCACGGGTGACAGAGTCTCGGCCTTTTACCAACGTCGGAGTCGACTACTGCGGACCATTCTACATCAAGGAGCGAAAAGACCGCAATCGACGCAAAATAAAGACATACGTAGCAATCTTTGTATGTCTCGCCGTTAAGGCAGTCCACCTCGAGCTGGTCAGTGACCTCACAAGCGAGGCCTTCATTGCTGCTCTGCGAAGATTCATCGCTCGCCGAGGCTTCTGCTCCACCATCTACTCGGACAACGGTACCAACTTTGTTGGCGCCAATAACGAATTACAGGAGCTCCGAGAGCTCCTTCGGTCGGACGATCATAAGGCAAAGGTTCAGCATTTCCTAGCCGACCGACGGATCGAATGGCACTTCATTCCTCCCAATTCACCTCACTTCGGCGGGTTATGGGAGGCTGCAGTAAAGTCGTTTAAACGACATCTTCATCGAGTGGTGGGTAACGAGTTGTTGACATTCGAAAACCTCAATACCCTCATCATAGAAATTGAAGCTATCCTCAACTCTCGTCCACTAACTCCAATTTCAGCAGATCCCAATGATCTCCTTGTCCTCACTCCCGGTCATTTCCTCATAGGAGACTCGCTAACCAGTGTTCGAGATCGAGATTTCCAGAACACGGCATCCAACCGTCTGTCCAGCTGGCAACACATTCAGAAGATTAAACAGCATTTTTGGCGCCGCTGGCATCGAGAGTATCTGAATGAGTTAAACATCAGGAACAAATGGAGTAAGGGCAGTCACGCCATACAAAAGGGCACCATCGTTATCCTCAAGGAAGACAATGTTCCCCCAATGCAATGGTCATTGGGCAGAGTCATCAAGATCCATCCCGGGGCAGATGGTATCATCCGGACGGCTACCGTTCAAACAGCAACGAACACCTTAAATCGAAGCATCAAACGGATGGTACCATTACCAATCAGACCCTCACCAAAAACTGTCAATAGCAACGAAGTTTAACCAGGGACCATTTCTGAAGAACATCAACAAATAACAGCACAGACTGTACAAACGCAGAATGTCCAACAAGTTTTTGAACGAAATCTTCAAACTTCTGGATCAAAGGATCAACATAATTCTTTAAACATGTTACAGCAACAAAGTTCTTGCAATACCGCAATGCAGCATGATGCTATGAATGTTTTACAACAACATTCTAGTATTCAACAAAATACAATTAATGTTTTACAGCAAATGCATCTAGTAATGTACAAAACATTGATCAAAATTTGCAGTCTGCCATTGGTGATTTAACTCATGCACAGCAAAATGTTATTACAAGTATGCAACAGCAAATACATCTGCTATTTTGCATAATACAAGTGTACAAATGTAAATGTACAACAACATAACGTTAATTTACAACAACAAAAGGTTGTTGCAGCAAACACATTTTCTTCGGTGAATACGCATCATTTTGAATCCCAGAATACGGTTAATGCTATACGACGAGGACTAAATACGCAGCAATATAATCAACATCAAAATATTGTGATTACAGATGCTCCACCTCCGACTGCTATGCAGCAAAATGAATCTAATCAACAGGAAGGTAAGATCTCACTAATCTTGTCTTTTGTGGATAGTAGGTCCAACCCGGCACCACCATCAAGCAGTATCAAGAAGATACGACACGGATGGGTCAGCGGGGGGAGTCCTGTCCCCCACTCAACCGTGTACCTCCGTATCACCATACACCCAGGTTTCACTTACCTTTGTGAAATCGACAAGACAGACAACGACACCTCCTGGGGCGAGGTATTCTACGATACTTCATGGGCCGAGCGGTTTCATGACACTTCCTGGGTCGTGACGTCAACGAAAAGGTTCTTGGCTATGCCGAGGACCCCGGCAATCCAGACCACAAGGCAGACAATGTAGCCTCAACGCAACGGTCCTTCGGCCGTCTCATCGAACTCACTCTGACGACAGCGACATCATCCAGTTAGCCATACTTCACACGAAAAGCACATCAGATCGCTTGATCGGTACCCTCTCAACGGGGGGAGTATGTTACGTCGGCCGGCTCTCTATCTAGTCCCGGCCATACGCCACGAGACCTTCGATGAATCGTATTCCTAACCGTCGCGCGCGGCACTACAAAATCGCGGACCGATCGCCTCATAGGACCGGCGAGATATACACAATGTAGCGATAAGCGCATAGTTGTCGTCAAGCGGCGAGTTCTAAGAAAGATCGATTCGCCTTCGGTCCATCATTTTACCTACCCAAAAAAGGTGGTATACAAGATCGTAACGCGATCGGTGGCGTGATCCGAGCGTGGTGGGGGTTCGTCTTCCAGGAGACAAAAGAAAGGATCGAAGGGCGATCAGTATCATCTGAAGATTCACATTAAACACATCGGAAAGTCGGGTTACAATTAATTCACGTTCAAGTTCGTTATCTTTGAGGAAGCGAATCGAAACCATTGAAACCTTGTCAGCAAGCGCATTTATCGTTGATTATCTGTTGCTCTTTACTTTACTGTTATAAATACATATTTTGTTAACCCTGTTAACACAGTGTTAATTTATTCAAACACCCCTATTATCCTAAACGAAATAGGGGATCGATCATTTCGCGGCGTCGATTGTAAGATCGTAACGGGAACTTACAACTCCCGTTGACGTGCTTTCTCGTGAACGCGTCTCTCCGCGAGTGAACGAAACACACGGTGAATCCCTTTAATTGCCGAGTGGCCGCTTTGGGCGCGAAAATCGTTTGTAATTTCGCGCCACTAGTTGCTGCTCGCTACAGCAGGGGCGAGATATTGCGCTTCGAATCGTAGAAAATGGTCTTTAGTATCTCGTGAATTTCGCAAGTGATATTATCTTTTTGCCCCGTTGCATTTAGTAATTTTTCTTCTACCATGTAAACAGAGAATCTGAAATTTAATCGCTATTACCAATCACCGACAAAAGTATCCTTTGCTCTTTAGATATCAACGAATTATCCCTATTAACCGAATCTTTTCCAAGTTTCAATAACCTAAAATTTCTGTAATATTGCTGTAACGTTATTAAATTTAATATAATACACTATAGAGGCATGACGATCAAATTTTATGCAAAGAATGTCTATATCGATTGAAAAAACGCTAAAATTGATTACAAAAGAAATTACTGTTCGACTCGAACAGCATATGAAAGAAAGTCTTATAAAACGTAAAACAAGGTGCATAAAATCTGAAGGAAGAACAAAGAGAGGGAAATATTGTACGGAAAATTAATGCTTTAAGAAGCAAGAGAGGGCTTGGCGTGATCGTCGACACGAAGCAAACAACAGAAGAATTTTTAAAGGTGCATGAAAACGCGGATGGAAATGGGTGCGAGGGTGAAAGAGGATTAAGAGATGGCCTTTGAATAGCCTAATAGACACAAAGTCACCAGAAATAAGTTTCATAAGCTCGCTGAACCGATTCGGATCCTCTGTCCGACGCAGAATGGCCACAGATAGCAGTCGAGACCTGTTGCATCGCAACACTGCACCGGCTTTAGAAAACCGGCTTGGATCTAGATATTCCCGTTTCACGAATTAGAATTTTCCTGCGCGATCTCGCGCCGCGACAATTTCATTTTCAAGTTTACTAGTTTCCAAGTTTTTATATCGTCAGATCGTGAAAAGATCACAGACTATCAGATATCTATAGATCTCGAAATTTTCGAACTTTCGAGTTCTCCGATTATCAAATACACAAAAACTTTGGGCGTTCAGTTTCGCAGTATTCGTCCGCGGAAATTTAGAAAATACAAATAAGAATGAATTATTTCACGGAAATTAAATGGTTCGTTCAATATGAAAACGAATTGCCTGTTTTCTCGTTTTCAGGACACAAAAGCACGCGGTAAATTAGTCGCGTCCTCGACCAACACATCGATAGATATCGTATCAGTGGTAGCCACGTGGATTCCTCGCAAGTATTTCCGCAGGAATTTTAATTAATATACCGTGGTTCGCAGACATTTAACAACGTCATTCTTCATTCTTTTTCATTCATTTGCAAATATCCGTCTTCTATTTTCCTAGAAATTTCAGTGTAGCGTATTCGACATATTTTTGATCGACCTATTTCGTATTACTCGCTTAAATATTTCCCAATAGAAGGAATTATAAAACCAATACGTACAAATTTCTAATATAACAAACATATATTTACCCGATCCAATAACACTACGTAACGCATCATTGCGAATTTAAAGCGTTCGTTCGATAAAAACGGAGCATCAAAATCGAGACAAAAAGCGAAACGTTTCTGCTAATAAAAGGGACCGTAACATCGGTTGAAAGTTGCAGTAAAAGCTAGCCAGCCGTAAATATTAAACAGTTCGGTTCGAAACGAGGGCCGTTAACGCGAAAGTGTGATAGGAATTCGGATGGAACGATTGCGACCGGGTTTACGCCTCGATCAGTTTCGCCAACGATGCTTCTAACATCTCTCTGCATTAACGCGTGCGTCCATTTGCCGAATTAAAACGTCAGAAAAAAGCGTACAACGGTGGAAGAGTGCGAAATAGCGACGAATTACACGATCGAAAGAAGCGAGGGTAAAAATCGATCGAAAGCCTACGGATGAAAGAAAATTGGCATTATTTGGAATTCGTATTCGAACAGGTAATCATTTATTCCTCGCGTCTTAAAACGATGTCTCGCGGATATGTACGAACGTCTGAACAACAATGGCATCTGAAAAACCTCGTAGAATGAACTTTTCATCACTTACCAGACATTGGAAATTATCCAGCCGAAGAACGACCATCGAGACACACGAATACATGGTATACATACATATACATGGTATAAAAACATCTTAACAACGACAAAAGCATGCCTTCTTCACATTGATAGAAAAACTCAAGAAAACACGGAAATAATAAAGGAAAAAGGAAATGACGCGTCACGTGCTCGCGACGTGGAAAAAGAAGCAAGCTCTACACGCCATCAAGTACGCTTTCGGCGACGGTGCTGTACAAGAAAATAATCACTGAGACAAGAGAAAGCTCGGAAAGGGTGTACGACGTTGGTTCACTTACCCCTGACACCGACTGATCTTTATCCTTTTTATCCAAATTCAACGTTTTCTAGTATTTCGATACTTTTTGTTCGATCGATCGTTCATCCACTATGTACCGATTTCTTGCTCCGCGGATCGAATTCACGTTTAATTAACCCTTTCAGCGGCAACCAGTCTTTCAAAACGGATGCATCCGATCTAAGATCATTTTTCACCGCTACGAATCGTTCGGAAAGAATTTACACCGGTTTCACTCGACGAACGAAACTTGCTTCCTCTATTTTTCTTTTTCATACTCGTGACTTCTCTCTTTTCTTTTTCTTTTTTTTCTTTTTCTAGTATTGCACGTAATAGGAAATTCTTTTTGGTCGGAATGAGAAACACTTTTATCGCGCGTTTGTACGGTATTTTATTCGATGATTCGTATCCGATATTAACGTTAAATTGTTTCACACGCCGTAATGTAGTGCACGGACAGAAATTTCACAGAAATAAAATACGTTTCGCGAATGTTTCTGCCGAGTGTCATTTTCTTTTTAGGATACGGTAGACAAAAAAGATACTAACATTTAACGTCTTAAAGAAACGATAACAATAAGCAATGGTATTATTCGTTCGTACCGTGTCTTATGGCTTCTTGTACTACAATATATTTGTGTTATATCGTACTTCACCGCTGAAAGGATTAATAGGTATACGTTTCGTTCGGCAATAACGTTCGATAAATTTGCGTTTCTTCAGAAATTTCCATATTCTGTGAATTCTACAGAGATTTCTTGTAAATTTGTAATTTGTAATTTGTAATTTCGTTGAAATTTGAAAGATACGCTGCCAATCCAAACTGGATGACGGCGACTCACCTTTATTCCGAGGGTAGGAGTCAGCATCCCATAGTCGGTAAGGGGTGGCAGCATAACGGGGGGTAGGTTTGCCATCATCATACTGTCTAGAATCTTCGCACGTACTTTCCCTTCGTGCACAGAACACAAATCAATTTATTGCTTACTAGACCTACCTGGAACACAGAAAGACAGAGAAAACGTTAGCTAAGCACGATGAAAGTGAAAGAAAATTGGAAAGGTAAAAATAAACGACGAATTATTACGGAGACGAAGAAATACTGTTAAATTAGCGCGATAAAAGATTATTTGGGAAGCTTACAGGGCGAGTATTATTCGAGTTGAAGTTGGAAAATAATCCTCCGAGATACTATTTTCTGTTTTTGGGGACGGTGAAAATGTTTACAAGTTTTCAGCTAAAAGCGTCTTGGTAAAGTGGGCTAACTGTACTGTAACGCTGCTATATCTCAGTAAGTAACCGACGAGATCAATCGGCAACGGCGTAAAATATTTCGTTCAAACTAGAAGACAAACGTATTCACGCTTTAGCTTCGCTTGGAAATTTATCGTTGATTCCAGCCGGTTCTTGTTTCTACACAGTTACCTATCAATATTAATTTTGCCCTCTCTCAACGTCAGCGTGTTTCTCATTTTGGGAAGCTTTTAACATCAGGTGTTCGCGTTGGGTACAGTTACCCGGTACTATTGGATTTACTATTCGAGAATAGATAAGGCAGCGTGCGAGCTCTCGAGAGTTGCCAGCTGATAGCCGGAATAGCGAAAATCGTTGGTAGCAGAATCTGGTTTCTTGGAAACGAGTCGCTTCTGGCATCGAGATGGTAATTCCGTATCCGCACGCATCCTCACCGTGTAAATCGCTGGCTTAGGAGCTTGATTGTTTGCTCGCCGGCTAATTAAAGTGTACTTAGAGACCGGTTTCGTTCGTTCCCGGGATCGTCGCCGCTGTAAATCCTCAACCTCGTTTCCAGACCGTACCTAGCAAGCTGCTTTTTGCAGCCGACAAATATTATTCGCCGTGTTTTTTTCCGAGTCTTTCAAACGATCCTTTAAAATTCAAAAGTTGAAGCGCGAGAGTAAAACTAAAGATTTTAAAGTTCCACGGAGTATTTTACCGTATAACAGCGATAAATGCAACCGATTTTTAAGAACTTCTCTTGGATTATCCACTATCTGGTCATATGATCTATCACTGGATCTCTTTCACACGCAAGCGGATAGTCACGAGGCATAAATGTCATCGTTATTAGATACACCACCACTAATACCCAATCGGATAAAATGGCGCTGAAAACGAACATCCACGTGTCCTCGAGTTACCACGAGCCTTCGTCGCGCTTAAACGACTCGACAGATCAAAGAAAGAGGGTGGTGGTCGTGTAACAGCGGCGCGATCATTTCGTCCCTGAACCACTAAAACAGCGCGGCAACACCACGTTCACGGAAATAGAAATTTCGCTGAAGGTCTTACTTCGGCTTTGCCGGTTAAGCCGCCACGGATCGTGCTGTTACAACGTTTCCCTTCACAACCTCGTGGCACAGCAACCCCCGACATCGCCCCTCGTCCTCCGGTCCAACCCGCGGATCGACCGCCGCCACACGACACAGATCTAATTTACGAACCTAAACTGTCGTGCTGGTGTTCAAGATTGCGACTCGATGACAGGGATAAGTCATGAAACTAGTTGTTAAAACGTATCGTTGGCCAGAGACTTGCGCGTGCGCCATGTGTTGGTCGAACGTCGTCGAGGAACACTGTTGTATTCCGACATGCTCGCAGAGAGATACAATTGAAATTGCAGTGCAAAATTGTTAGAGCTTAATGTTGATAAAACGTTCGTTAGGGAATTTCTGATTCTGCGTTTTATTCGCCCTTTGTCACGTTATGTATCATTTTCTTTCTCTTTCTTTTTGATCTTTCGTATACCACAGCAATTCGTAGAAATGCGAAATTTTCATCAATACCGTCGTATAATTATAGGAGATTCGAAGACGCGAGAGTACAGTACAGAGTGCACGACTCTGATTGAAGCGAAGTAAAGAAGCGTTTCGAATAACGCGCTTGTCTGTAGAGCCAATTTGAATGGACAAGCCATCGAGTAACGTCAAAGGTGCTGCTCGGAGCGTCGTCTCTTGGTGTACCCCTGCACTTTGGTACTATTCTACCATTTCGTCGATTCTATTCGCAAACCCACGAAATTCTACAGAGACAAATCGCAATCTAACGATACAAAAAAAAAAAAAAAAGAAAAAACATCAAGAATATGCCATAAAGAAGAAAAGAAAATGATGGACGCGTGAGAATCGTCAGACACATCGATCGCTACGCACCCTCCGGCAACTCGACACGCGGAAGCTTCGCCGTGTCGCTTAATCCTCCGTCAGATGAATTTTTTCCACCGAGTTCCTTTCTCCCCTGTCCACGAGGAGGCGAATCCTGTCTTTCTCCCAGCCGTCGTGCCTGGAGAAAACGCCTGGTCCGCTGTTTTATGCAAGCCTCGGGTTTTATGCAATGAGACTGCGATATCAAACGGCCGCGAGAGCCGTGAGCCGGTCGAGTGCCGCTGAATAAAATATCCGTTCGCGTAAAAAGAAAAAAGAAAAGGAAAGAGAGAAAGGAAGAAACGGATAAAAGGAAAGAGAAAGAAAAATGAGGCTTGACCAGTGTCGGCAGGGTGAAGAAGCTCGAGGGGTGGCTGCGAGCCAAACGCGCCACGATTCCCCCCGTATTCCACGGTTGTTGCACCGCTGGATCTCGCTTTGCTCGCGGATATATCGGACGTTGTTGCTGTTCAAGCTTTTGTACGTTCCGATGCGCGCATTGTCGATGAACGCGTCGCTAATTCTCGTTTTTTCTTCCAGGCTGGAGGATTGCAATTTTATTTGGCAGACGGGGTAAGTAGATTTGTTGACGACTTCTTTGTTCTCCAATCTCTGTATGTTTCGGTGCGTTCTTCGTACGATGTGCACGTTACAGTCGATCGCGTGTTTTTCATAAGCGCGATCGTTTTATATCGTAGAATTATAATTTTATTTTATACGGATGCAGAGATTACGCGAGATTCTTAAAGGCCAAGTTGATCGGTTCTACTTTATGCAATTTCGTTAATTTTATATTCAGATGCGTAATTTTAGTTAGTAATTTTAGATAATAGCGTTAAATAGTGATAAATGTTACAACGGTGCAAATATTATAATTTCAACCCTCGCTCCGTAAACGTTTCTACGGTTACCGCAAATCGTAATCGGGGGTTGGTTACATTAGCTACGTTTTTCAGTGGATGAAAATCTTTGAAAAAGCGTAAAAAGATTCACGCGGTATTCTAAAACCTTCTAAATAGATTCTTAATGTTGTGTATCCTGTAACTTTGTTTCAGGAAGAGAGCCAAAGGTTTGTCACCTGCCCGTCTTGCGAGAAACCCACAAAATTTTCCAATTTGCTTGTTCGAGAAAGATCCCGGTACAAAATCACAGAATACCCGACATTCAACGATAGACGATAGTTCCCGAACCCTAGCACGTTCACCAAAATTTCAACTTTCAACTACATTGCAGAGATCCGTAAGTTATTCTACGATAATAACTATAACTCAAACTATAACGTCGCCCCTTACCTCGAAACCAGCCTCCGTTCAAAACGAATCAAGCAAGCGTTCATTTATCATTCGAGCGCGCGAACGCACACGCACATTCACGAATCGTTTGCAACAAGTCGCAAAGAGAAAGAGAGAAAGAAAGAGAGAGAGAGAGAGAGAACAGAGAACGCTCGACATTTCCATTCTCACGTCGCACATTCTCGTTTTTTCCTCTTTTTTCGCCCCTCGCTCGGAGTTAATCGCCGGAGAATTAGCCACGGTTGGATGCAGAATTAATCAAACGCGACTCGTTTCTCCGCGTGCACGGCGGAAACAGAGGGTGCAAGAGGAACTCGCGGCCAGAAATAAAAGGAGAGGACGTGGACAAGCGTCACGGACGCTTTATCCGTTGGTATTAACGCGGAATAACGTGTGCAATTATCGCTTTGAGCAAAGTGTGGCTCTCTCGTCTATTTCCACCGAGGTCACCGCTACGTTTAGCACGTCCATTTCGTTGTTTTTATTGGAACGAAGAAGAGAGAAGAGATCCGACAAGAATCTCCTTGATGTTTACGATGTTGATGACGTGGGCGAATTTTAGGGTGCGTTCGAGAGACGGTTTATAACTGGATGGTCGACTAACGAGACATTAGTCGATCTCTGGCACACCGAAATGATCCGCGTTTCCGTTTCGCATCAGGTTCTTGATTTCGTTGGACAAGTACACGATCCATATTCGAGCCTAGAAAAGCAAGCGATTTGCTTTCGGTAAGCTCATCCATCGCAAGATAACGTACATACGGGGTGTCCCATTCTCTCAGGAGACGAAGCTCGATCGTGTGGAGTCGGGGGACGACGGCGAAGATTCCAGAGTATTCTCTGATCCGAGACGATGGGTTCTTTCGAGGTTGTCGTTAACGAGTGCGATCGGTCGACCGTGCTCAGCCGGTGGCTTACGATCGATCGACATCGAGCCGCTAATTGGCAATCGGTGTATCCGCATTACGGATACTGACGGTGACGCATGAACGATGACGCCACACGGACGTTTAGCGCGGTTCTCTGCCAACGCGATGCCTGCCTTCTCCTGCTACCGGTCCGTTTCATTTCGTAAAATCTCGCGAAAGCAAAGTTAAACATACAGATATACACGGACGGTTTAACACTCTTGTACGGAGAATGGAAGATCGTGTATAAAAAAAAAAAACATAGGATTACGTTTGCACAACTGCGGTCAACCACGCGTATGTTGGACGGTTACCAGAAAACGCCATCTTTGGAGAGCAGTTGGGCGCAATTTTAGAGAGTAGCGGGGCGGAAGTCGAACGGTACCGGAAGCAACGCGCCGGGGCCCCTCGTCGTAGCCGGAGATGACGCGTGTTTTCAATTACTTCGTAGCCGATGCGCGGTGCGCGCTCGAACGAGGGACAATTTGCATTTTTAGCCAATATTCGAGTCATCGGTTTCGACGACCGTAACGCCTCTCCCTCTTGTTCGTTTCAAATCAAACGATTTCGTTTCGGTGTACCTGTTGCCGATTCGATCGCCCGCGAACTCCTCGCGACGACGAAAATTTGTTTCGACGTTTGGAACATGCTCGCTTCACTTACCATTTATCTATTATCGTCCAAGCACTTTGAAAGATTGCCACGCAATAATGCTATGACTTTTATTGCTTCTAAATGAATTGGTTATTGCACGCAACGCAAATGAAAACTATAACTGGCTGTATTGAAATTCAATCGCTGTTACCAACAGCCAATTTGAGAAAGTTGCATCAATTTCCTCGGTTCCGTTTTCCAATTACGATGGCAATTCAGAGAAAGTAAATAAAATACCAAACTAACTTATCTCCTTGCACAATTTCATTCTCGTCGTGACAGACTCTGAAAAGTCGCGGAACCTTCCAATGAAATATGTATTTCAATTACGAGTAAGCTATTTGTTCATTCCTCCGCATAACTACTAAATCAAATCAATTTACTAATAAATTATTCGCCAGCCTGCTGGTTTACAATTGTCGTTCTTATCTGTCTTGTACTCTTAACCGTACGTCCTCAGGACATTCCTCTCGCGAGACTGTTATTCCACTGTCCTACCGATCGATCTAATTTTTCCACTCACAGATCCCTGAAATTGTAATTCCTTGCAATTATTTTTCTAAAACCTATCTACTAAATGCAATCATCGAAATGTAGACGCGCGACGTTAGCAGAGTAAACTGGTATAAGACGTTTAGGTTGTAAGACTGCAAGATAGAACGTCAGAGTAAATGTAAACGAAGATGTAACGGCAAGTCGTCGAAAGTCGGATAAAGCGTGGATAAAGTAAATCTAACAACAACAAGCAGCGAATTCTCGTATTGGTGACCGATCGAACGGATATATTTTTAATCGATTAATTTTGAAGGATTAATCGATCTTTTAAGCGGCCAGTAAGGATGCAGAGCGCGAAGCGAAGCTTTTTCGCTCTAAATCGAAGGCTGAATCTAATCCAACTGCAAAACGGGCACGTACGCGGGTATTTGCTTTAAAGAGGACTCGGGCGAACGCGAAATGAACTAACCAGGCAAAATAACAAAAGGCTCGATTATAGCGATCACGTAGCCAAGTCCAGGAACGTTTACCCTGATACTGAGTTTTGCTCACGCTTAAACCTTAAAGATCCTCGATCCAATGGAGCAACGAACAACCTAAGATCTCCTTCTTTACTCCGATGAAAGTAATTTTTACCCGAGGCTTCTTTCAAAGTTTTAAGACGGCGTTTGGGTAATTGCGAAAGCTCTCAAAGTAGAAAACTATCGATAATTAATACGTAATCTTTCGCGTAATCGTACCTACTTCACGCGTATTGTTCTATAGGGTTAATCAATTTTAATAATGTTCGAAACTTTCAAATTCACGAATTTTGTAGTAATCGTAATATTGATATTCCCACTGTGCAATCGGCAAGTTTTTACATTGAAAATTACCTAGATTAAACTCGTAATTTAAAGTTAGGATAATTAGAATCGGCGACACTTAAAATTGGAAATTTCTTCGAAAATTTGACTCTTTTTAAACTTTATACTTGGTTCTTTGAAGACCAAAGGATTCACAGGACTTTGAAAACGAGCACGACATGCGCAAATTTAGAGATTGATGCAAGGACAACGCGGCTCTATAAATACATGCGAACTCGACTTCCAGTTTGCTTGCCTCTGGTAAGGGACATAGTTGGTGCAAGAAGGAAACATCCCCCGAGACTAGAGAAATCCTGCGGGCATCTTTTGCTAGCAGCTTCTTCCTATCCTTCGGATAGGGGGCGAAGTTAGGGCATGGATCGTTAATTCTGATCCGAATATGCCCGGCAAGAGAGCAAACCTTAAGTCGAGTCTGATTCGGTTGATTTTCGTTTTAAAACTTGGCTCTGATCCTCGGACTTTTTCCTCCCGTTCTTATATGTTTAATTCTACTTTTCAGTTGCATAGAAATATTCAACAAAGCGAAAGGGAAACGCTTCACTTTCTTAAAATTTGCTGCAAACTCGCAAATTTAAAAGTTCCTGATATTAAATTACGACTGAAATGGCGAGTTCTTGCGCTAAAGGGTACTAAATTAATTTCAAATACAAATAAATGAGCCCGCTTAATTCTCGTCTCTCTACGAAAATTACAAATTACTTCGTAGCCACACGTTTGTAAGATGACAAATTCCAATCAACCTAATCTCAAACTACGAATTTTCGAAATTATAAAACGCCGTAATCGCAAACAGCAATTTCCAGTGTAGATTAGAACGATGTTTTCCAAGAACTGCTAAAATACAGCGTAAAATAAATTTCGACGGGGGAATCTAGTTATTTTCGAAAATCTACTCCCTTAATAGATCGTTACTCTTAATCGAAATATTCGAAGGGATGGAATATCGAAGAGGGGTTCGAATAAGACTCAGGGTAAAAAGGGGTTCTCGTTAAAGTAATGCGATTAAGTTGGGCGCGTTTTGCCCAACATGAAAGTTCCATAGTGCTCTCTCTCTCTCTCTCTCTCTCCTGTACGGTAGTGCGGTGAAAAAGAGGCAAGTGGCCGCGCAAGAGCTTTCGATATTGTCTTTGAATATCGTTGAATGTTTTACGAGATGCACTCAAGCTTTCACCCTCTGTTCTTGCGACGTTTAATGGAGGAGAGCGCAGGATAATTCGAGAATTCTGCCAAGCTGAGACTCGATGAACGTTCCTCGTTCAATCTTTCACCGAAAGAATCCTTTTTATCGTGGTTTGCTGCAGTTGCAAACAAGTCTCCTTCTTAGAATGTAAAAAAAAGGTTTAAAAAAGGATTGTAATCGGAATTCTGCAGAATTACGACCGAATTACTCTACGAATAATAATAGAATAATACTAATTACTAGACGGCGGATATTTATGCAAATTCGCATTTTTATGAATATAAGTTATTATGGATTATGAAAAAATCCAGCCGTTCTATTTACCGAATATTACGGCGAGTATTGGAGTTTGGACATTTTATATGTTGCTGTATATCGCGTGCATTCTGCGGATTCTTCCACGTTCAAAGTTGCGTTTTCAGTTTCTTTGGAAAATTCCCTACTTTTTCTATGTGTGTACGCGCATTTAAATATACTACCGATGGTACGCATATTGAATCATGCATGCCGCTTTGCGCTTCTACCGTACTCGTGGCCGTAGTACGAATGACCGTTTAACCCGTTGCGATTTCATTGGATTCGAGTCAGAGACAATGGTCGTTGATTTCCGCGAATCGCCGCCATTTTCAGCACAAGTCGAACGTCATAACGCGGCACGTGCCACGACTGCAATCGCATTTGCAATCTGTCAGAATTGAATTGGAGGCTGCGTCGCATAGAAACCTCGCGGAACCTGTTGCCCGCGGGTTTAACCAGACTTCTGGGACGATCGTCGAATATAATCTCGTTCCATCTTCGGCGGGACGTCCGTTTAATTAGCGATTTGCTTGTCGTTGGAATAACTGGTTCTACCAATCGTCGATCAAAGCGCCTGTTAACGAACACGTGCACACCTGCAGACAATAGATATTGGTAGCGAAACAGATTTCTTAAGGGCGCACCGAAGTAAACTCCATGGGAAATGTTTGAATTTTCAGAAACCACTCGGCCAACATTTGCGCAGTTTGTCTCGGTTTCTGCGAGTATTTATTACGTATTCTTCGCGATTTAGGCAGACGCGATCCACCTAGCGGCAGTTCGAAACATTTACTATCGGATTTAGTATCGGATTTGTGATCTTACAGCTACTCGTATATACATTCGTATTAAAATTTAGCTATCCTCTTTTCCAATTCGTCTTAACGTTGCGCGTAAGATAACGTAGATATTTATGTTTCTCGGCACTCGGATATATTTATGCGATATTAAATTGCCGCAATTACGCGTTCATAAACTTTCCGAATAAACATCGCAACTTTCAGCGAAAGAGTAACGAAGATCGGCAAAAGAAATTTGGGAGAGATACGTTTGCGAAGGATAGCAAAGCGAAATATTTAAGAGGCTGAATCAAAAGTTACGAAAGGTATTCCAAATAAATAAATTCTCGCAGAGGCAGAAATATCTCTCGTTGGCGGCAGAAGGCAATTTGCTACGTTAAATAAACGTTTTATAATTGAATAAGTCCAGGTGGAGCACGCGTAAAGAATTCAATCGCGGATAACCATGGAGTTGAGGCAAAGTTCGCGAAATCTGTTCTTTCCTGCGAGATTTTACCTCGAGCCCGCGAGTCCGAACAATAGGAAAAAGCACTTCTGAAAAACTTGCACGACACAAAAGAAGACGTAACGCGGTGGAAATAGTTTTTCCTCTCCTCTCTCGTCGTATTTTCTCTCCTGCCTTCGTCTCGAACGTGCAACGCGCGGCTACGTTCGTTCTCATCCCCCTCTGCAATAACGATTATTGAAACGAACTTGCAGCAACAAAAGGAGATATTCTTTTCTCGATACGTTCCCTTCCTATAATTCAGCAATTTCTTTCTCTCCGCTCTGCACTGCAAGCATGCGAAAGTTGTGAAAAATCCGTTCTACGATTAAACGTCGTCGTTAGGAAGATACAGAGACAGTGCCGTGTTCGAACGGAAATCAAATCCTTTCAGTCACGAATGATACGAAATTTATTACCGTTGGATCTAATTAAACGCCGTACGTGTAAACGCGATGATCAATCAGACCGTGAATTTTTACGCGTTCGTACGAAATATAAATTTCTATCTAATAACATAAGAAAGTAATATAAAAAATATCGAAAGTATAATATCTATCATTCGGTTAATCGCGTTAAAGAAACACAGCGGTGCTGCGCGAGTACTTTCTGTACCCACTGTACCGAGGCACCCTCGATACCTGTTCAACCCTTTTAATTACAGTGTCAACAAAATTCCAATAAATTTCCCGAAAAAGGAGAAAGAATTCAGTTTCGTGTCTAACACGTTCCTCGATTCTCGTCGTTGTAAGATAAAATGCGGTGGTGTACGGTGGTAAGTACGCGTACACACACACACACACACACACACAGAGAAAATGTCGAGAACCGGGTGCTCTCTCGGCGGAAGGTAACACGGTGATTCGTTAGGTTGGAGCAGGGCCACGGTTCGATGATCGTTCTTCGACACGCAGATCCTCGATACGGCCCGATTAAGTTTCCAAACGAGAATCCACGACAGGATCGCGCCGCTTAGTTAGCAGACCGAACGAGGTTAGCCTGGAATCGGCCACTCCATAGCTTCCACAGCCAGGAATCCCGGTTATTCCAGGCCGAGACTTCAGCCAGCGTCGAACGGCCGCCGGAAACCGACCAACGTGCAACGTCGAGTGGACCGACAGAGGGATGCTTGCCAGACGGAGATCGATTTTTCTCTGCTTCTTCGTGCGATCTATTCGCGATGTGGTGTTTGCGGCAGCTGGGAATTTAGATTTTGCGAGTCGCAGATAGTCGCAGATAGCGAGATACAATTTGCTCGACGAGTAGTCAACGTATCGTCGTTGATCGGTTATTTCACGCGAAGCCTAACGCTTGCCACCGCCTATTCTGCGCAAAATCGAACGACTTTACTTCACAGTCTTCGCAGACTCTAAATAAAACGGTCTATCGTGGGACTAGAGTTTAGGGAAAGCTCGAAAAATCTCAGTTCGTAAAATTACCGTCTCGAAATATCAAAAATCTCCACGATCCACGAACCTGCATTCACAAAATTATCGTCTAATGCTCCAAAGATCTCGATGAAAGTGTCTAGGCGCTGGATACGCGTGGAAATCAATTTTTTTTTTCTTTCTTTTTTTGCAAATATAATCGGAGAATGCAACTCGGGTCCAACAGTTTTCTATAACAAGATTATTGGAAAGAGCGGTATGGCTTTAACATCGCGTTCGAGCGGCATCTTTCCATACTTTGAACGTATCTCGAACACTGTATCGAATTTATCATGTAAAAGTTGAAAAATATGGATGCTTCCGCAACCAGCCCGTAATACCGCCATAATCCGCCATCCACCGTGAAATAACTAAGGAAAACGTTTCGATTTCGCGAGTAAGCAACGAAAGAAGCCTGATACCACGCCCTTTGAGGATTCTTCTTCGGTGTGGAGGGGGGAATGTCGGAGGCAGGGATTCGTTAATTCAGTAAACACAGAAGGGGGTTGCATCTCCGATATTAAGCAGCGTGGATAGTACAGCGAGAACAGGTCGACGATAAGGGGATGGTTATAGAGGGAAAATAAGGCGGTCTCGTGACAGCAAAGCGCCTTCCTTTCACCAGCCGGAGCGCTTCCTTATCGAAATTCTTAATTAGAAAATTTTAATTATGTTTCGAGGCCGCGCGGCCGCGTCAGACGGGGCTGGCTAAAGGCTTTTGGGAAGGGGTCGGAGAAAGAGAAACAGGCGCGAACGGCTCTGCGACGCGTTGATAGTGAATTTCCGCGAGTTCCGGAAGCTTCCAGGCCACTGGAGGTAATTAAGCTCGCGCAAAGACGTCCCTGTCCTTCCCTTAAACGCGATATATTAAATTTCACCTGTAGCGTTCGAATCTGCCGCCATAATGATTACGGTATTGTCACTGTCATATCTCGAAACCTATTTTCGCAATCTTCGTGGTTTTAGCGTTTCGAACGCTTTTGTTTTGCGCTTTGCATTAGATATACCAGCTACTTTTTGCATTTTTATGAGAAACAGCATCGGCGAATAGGTGATCGTTGTTCGAACAGAAGACCATCGTTAAATCTTATCATCGATTAATATTACTGGTTATAATTATCTGTTAAACTATTTCACTAATTCTCATACCGCAATTTTTTTTTCATTTCCCGCGCATTTTATCATTTATTTAGGGTAAATACGGGGTAGCGTCGGGGACTCGTTTCGGCGATCGATTCTGCGCGAGGAAACAACGAAAAATGTTCGCACGAACATGTGCCCTAATTCATCCGGTTTTCCAATTTCGGTGAATTTCTCCTTCAACACGGTGTATCTGCATACCTGCGCAAGGAGTGGTCTAAACTACCTTGCCATCGACCGCCTTATCCTTTCCATTTTCCCAGCTATCGTTCTCATTCTCTGAAAGCCTCGTTCGATTCTCTCGCCAACTATTTCGATACTGTCAACGGGCGAATTATTCCAACGTAAAACTCGCTAGAACTGGAAAACAGGGTCAAACAGGGCACGTGTTTGTACCAACTTTTTCATTGTTTTCGCGTGCAGAATCCACCGCCGAAGCGAGTGCTCGATGCTGCGTATACACGTATTTGTTCGTGTTTTTCTTCTGAAACAGACGCGATAAAATTGAGAGCAGTTTAAGCGAAAGAAATATATGTAATAAATTGCGAATGTTTCTCTAAACTCACAGTTCTTTTACTCGATTTGTATCAGACATTCGGCTGTTTGCTACGACCGCCATTGTAGCTTTCTTTCCGTGTTTCTTAATACCGAATTGCCATTGCTACGAATTTTGCACAATTTTTGACACGCAGTACGTTCGTTATTGTCCCAAGATCCACGGCAACCCTGTTATGCCAGCTCGTTTGTTTCTCTAATTTTCTAACGCTGTAAAGAAATTTTCCAATTTCTCCAATTCCGCACAGAAATCGCTTGATTTGCCGAATACTCTGAAGAAGTCGCTCGCGAAAGAACACCGAAACTGCCCTATCGTCGATCTACACTATTCGTAGTAGCTCGGTTCGTTGATACAGTCTCGACCTTGCAAGTTTACGCTACTTCCGTCCTTCCACAGGCCACTCCGTGCTTGATGGCTAATTACTTATTGCTAATTGCTCCGAGTAGTTCGATGGTCCCGATTTGCCGGCCTGGACGAGGATACGAGACGAGTTCAACTTCTGGCGAAGACGACACGTGCCGCTACCGAGTTCGATAGAAGCGTTACTTTCCGCACTGGGTCGCCAACTCGGCAGTTCCACGTCGATCGCAACGATTACGAGTGCGACGAAACAACAACTTACGAAGCGTTATTTCTTTTAAATATCAAACGCGTTCTCGAAACTCTATTCTCGAACGATTCCGCTGCCTTTTAATCCAACTTTATACATTACACTGTACACGTTAGGGTAAGGACTAATTTCGGCAACTCGAAAAAGGAAAATTAACGAAACGCGACACATTCTAACCATGTTGGCGATCAGAAATTTCTGTTGTCGGAAACTCGCAGAATGAAAGGAAACTAGTCGCTCTTAGGGTAAGAACGTAGCGGACAGGTTTGGCTCGCGATGTAGCAAACTATTCGGTTGACCGAGAGAACGAAGCGAGCGAAACAAGTGCGACATCGCGGCACTACTATTATTACCACTGTTATCGGTCTGCTCGAGAACCCGTTTGTTTCACTTGCTTCGTTCTCTCACGATCGGCTAAATAGTACGTTAGTTACACCGTGACACCGCAAACCTGCTCGCTATGTTTTTATCCTCCGAGTACTGTCCGTAAAAATGATTCCATTTTTTTGATTTTGCGACTTATGCACGTAATGATATGCGTATTTGTATTCTAGATGGAAAGACGATGATCTCGGTCCTCTAGCCTTTACTCCCGGCACGATTCACTCGGAACTAGCTCCTGGAAAGATAGTTTACGTATGTGTCTATCTTACATCTAATCGCAGATATAAAGTTCGTTAATGCAAATTGGCCAAAGTGTTCACGCACCTTGCGCACGGCTTTGAACAAGGCTTATTCGAGAAACGTCGACAAGATTTCGACGATGCGATTGCTTTTAACCAAAGGATCGATCGGCTCGGTCCTACCCTAACAATTGTTCGGTGAAACGACCGCGCGACATTAGAGAGCGAGGACAAGACTCGGCAGACACGACAAAAGACACGGCCGGCGATTATTTTATTTATAGACACGCTAATGGCCCTCTGCAGGAAGAAAAAAAGTCAGCGGCCAAGTCGGCTCGTTATTTCCTTTCTCCCTGCAGCTCTTCCGGCTGCTGCGCCTGGCAGCACTCTTCGCTCTTTTAATCGTCTCAGACGTCGACGACGATTTCCACGTCGTTCACAACTAGACGGCAACCCGTCACCCTCGTTCCATGTTTGCCAGCCCCGATTATTTCCAACGAGTTTCAACAGCCTTGTCCAGCTTCGATTCGTGCCCGCTTTCCATCCTGTAGATTTTCCATACTTCGCATAGCTTGACCAAGTTACCGATGAACGTTATCGGGGATTAATTTTTAATTAGATAAATTTTTACTCGATTAACGAAGAACTATTTGGCTATTTCTCGACAGAGAGATGCAACGTTCCGAAAATTTCAACGGACTTGCGAATTTACGGAAAATTCGTGATAATACTCTTACTATAGTAAGCTCGATTTAAGATATACGTATTACATGGACAAAATCGACGAAACATCTTTGAAATTTCCCGACGTTTGAATAAAAAACAAAATTGATAAATATTCAGTTTGGAAAAATAGTCGATGCAAAGGCCACGAGGGTAACACAATTTTTGAAGGCATTTTGAAAATCCGTTCGAAAGAAAGGAAGAAAGAAAAAGAGGGAAATGGTTGAAAATGGTGCAGGAGAATTATCGAGCGACTTCATTGAACAGGTGATTATATCGAGCGAGCGTCAATTGAACGGAAGCAATCGGACGAATCGTGGAAAATTACGCGATAAAATTGATTTTAAGTCTGCTAAAAACGATAGAGCCAAGTGATTCGTAAGAGAATAGCGGGACGATAATGCCCCGGCTCTTCCTATACAAACTATCGAACGACCCGGGCTACATCGAGCTCGTAAAATAATTACCGATCAATCGAATCGGCGTTAATCGGGTAATTAGCCATTAACCGGACCGTAACGTTCGATCCTCTGTAACGTGTCCATACGCGAAATAAACCCGCGAGGAATATCAGCGATACCGTTCGTTTTAATCTCTTCAACGCGTGCCGCGGTGCACCCTTTGCCGATATTTTCATAATCGCGAAATTACGGCCCCTGTTTTGTGCGACGCGTAAACGGTATACGGTTACGGTAGTCGCGCAAGCCTGCCCATATCTATCGAATTTCGTGTATCTGACTTGCGAACGAAAGCAAAAGCCCGCTTCGTCGAAATTTTGCCAGGAATAAGACAGAGGAACGGAAGGTGAGAGATGAACGTTTAAACACATTTTTGCGATCCACGAAAAATCAAATGCCAAAGAACGGCGTGTCGCGTGTGAACTCGTCACAAATCATCCGAGTCCTCGCGTCACTGTCCAAGCCTAACCTCCAATCCGGACGAAGATGCAGCATTTGTCCAAATTACTGGGCGATCGTCCGTGAAAAGAGGGGCAGGGAAGCGAAAAACTTGGTCGCTTTCTGGGGCTAACGGCCGCCATAAAACGACACCAATAGGGTAAAGATAATTCGATGAAACAACAGCGCTCGTTATTCACGGCAGAACAATTCGATTCTCGCGGACAACGGCGCGTCGCGAACCGGTTCGTTTCGTTTCCACGGCGCGCCGTTTCGGCCAGGATCCTTTTACAGAGAAATCGGGTCCGATAAGCGTGGCGCGTTCGCGATTTTATTAATTGCAGAAATTAATTCGACCGAGCGTCACCGCTAACGCTTCAATTAAGGCTGGACAGCCAATCAAAGCTAATTGAAAGCAGGAGAGGAAAACGATACCGTTGATTGGACGTTTCTTTTTTTCAACGCGACCATTACCATCGATACATCGTTTACAAACGCTTTTCGTTCGCGCGGAAAACCGTTCTCCTTTCTTTCCCTCGCTTTTCTTCTTTTATTTCCGGTCCTTTCATCGACGTTTTATGGAAACGTGATTAGCGACGTGTAACGAGCAACCGTTAATGGAGTTACGGGCTCTGGTGGCGCTAGTGTGCTCGCTCGAACGAAAGTTTCGATCACTGTGCGTTCTCTTTGATTTAAAGAGAGTTTCAAAGGACTTTTGCCTATTATGTCAAGCGTAGAGCATGCTGCAACGGTTTTGAGTGTGTTACCCGTGGCAGGACGAGATGTAGGAACATTTCGATATATATGTATATACGATTCATTCCAAATAATGGGTTAAATCTGTCCAAAGAGTAAATCATAATTGAAGACTGGATCGAAAGCTCGCGTAAACGATCGTTTCGATATAGTAACATCCCGAAATGTTATATTCTCCCATTTCTCTCATTTAGAGCTACGAAATCTGCGAGTCCCATTTGGAATACCTAACGTTCGAACCATCTATTTCCAATATCGATTGACGTGTCATAAATCCACGCAGAACGCCAGGATCGAACGACGCGTCTCTCGTTAAACCCTATTTCCTTGTTCCAATTAAACCATAGTCGATTAATTAAAGAGTACGGAAACTGGCAAGCCTTCCGCAATCATTCGGAATCTCTGTGACGTTCATCAAACCATTCGGCATAATTCGACAAAGGATCAATTACTTGCTTGTACAGTGGAACACTATAATTGAGAACGTAGAAATACGTCAAAAACCTTTTGCCAAAGCTCTGAAACTTTGAAGTTAGAAAAACGACAATTTCGTTGAATTTCTTTCTACTTTCTTCGAGAAGCAAGAATTATACTTATCATAGGACGATGAAAAACTTGGTAGGTCCTGATTTATAAATTCGTTGATTTGAAAAGATATAAAACGAAAACTTTGCGACTTTGCGACGAAGCTTTTATTACCACCCGATTTCAAAAAGATTGCTTGTCGTTATATTCGGTATTCTCTTAGATTTAACACACGTTTTCGGATTGTTTGTTCAAACTGCACCGGTATAATCCTGGCAGTCGAGTCTCGTTACAATACCCACGAAATTTCATAATATTCCGTAGAACGCGTGCGATGCGAACATACGAATTTTCTGTAGTATAGTTTCACTCTCGGCCAGTATATATGTATAGATGTACGTCCGAACCAACCGACTAACCGGGCTCAAGATCGATCTAAAGCCTGGGCGAAAACTTTCTCGCGAGTAGATTCTCCTTTTAATTCCATCCCGGCGGTTGAATTGTTCGGCGTTTCGGGTACCGCGGTCGAAGCCAGCCATCGAGTACACTCGGCCAGCTGAATGGGAACTCCCGGCGGATGTGTCGATAATTCTGTGGGTCCTCGATTAGCGAGGCCGACCGCTTCTCGAGAGCCATTACTTCGATTACTTTTCTAGTGTTCCCCATCGACGTTCGTCTGACACCTCCACCTACGCCGGTTAATTAATATAACGGAATAAATGCTGCGTTTCCTCGGGGATAAAGAGTCGCGACCAACCAAACTTAGGAACTTAGGAACGCGACGACAATGAAAGATAAATTCGATAAATTCGATAAATTTCAATATATTTAACATCGAGAGCCATCCACGCCTAACAGCTCGTTTATGGTAAATAACGTTGGTCTTCGTTGTTAAAGGTTTAACACCAAAATCTATCCGCATCTATTAATTTATGCACGGTAAAAAGTGTATTGGCTTTTATTACCAAGAATTTTGCTTAAACTCGGCGATATTGACAACGTTGAAAGATGAAACAGGAAAATCTGTCCGCATCGACTGATTCATCCGATCGATATGACAACGGTCACGGCGTTGAACAACGTTGAACAAAAAGAACAAACTGTCTCAAAGTGTTTCCTTGAGAAACTTGTTGCAAACATTATTCTTATCGATTCTTAGCCTCGAGAGATCTCCAGTGGTCAGAACAGAGATCTCTGTTCGTGTCTGCAGAAGACAAGAGGATGCTTGTGAGAAAATTCTGTTCCGAGTGGAACCCCCGCGGGAGATCCACCGGCGTTTCGATTTTTCCCGCGCTTTTTCCATTACACCGCGTTTCACCGTCGACTCTCGCTGGCACTCGGCTGCTCGTCAAAGAGAATTATTTTTGCTCGATAACGAATTCCATTAAGATAAAAGTATGTCTTCCATTCGTTGGAAAAGCTTACCCTTCGTTTCTCCTCGCTCCTTGTTTTTCCAATTCTTTTTGCACCTCCCTTTTTTTAGTTCTTCCATCTTTTTGTAATTATTTTGCTAACAGAAAGGCAAATGAATTAGTCGGAACGAAGAGCAGAAGCAAGGTTTGCGCTAACGCGGCTGCCTTTGACAGAACAGTTTTACCGATTCTACTGTAATTTTGTTTGGTAATCGAATTACGTTCATAAATTGTCGCAGAAAGTCCTCCGTCGAGAAAGTCCGTCCGTCTTTGGATTCGAAAAGGCGTGACGCTGACTGATTCTTCTAGAGAAAAAAACACCGACAGACTACAGTTTCTTCTTACCAGGAGATTATTTGCGTTAAAACGAAGATTAAGATCGACGTGTGAAATTTTGACGCGTCAAACGAATCTCGCAGTTTCCAAACTTCCGTGTAAAGTCGTTCGTAGAGCGTGCAAAGGCTACAAAATACAAGACGAATGATAAATGGCGAAGGGTAGAATTAAAAATGCTGCGTGCATTTTAAAATACGTAAAATCTGTAGAATCTGTGGAGAAGGATCGAAATATCGTCCATTGGAGAAAACAGCGTCGCAAAATGGCGGACGCCATTAGTCGGCGCGGGGAATTTCGGACCAAGTTGTTTCGTGCACGCGGCGCGCATCGGAAAAGCCATCAGTGCACCATAGAGTCGCCGTGTTGTGCTCTTTTCTATTATTCCGAGGATTTCGAAGAAATACGAGCTGTCACGCAGCGACTGATGCTGTCTCCATTCGAGAAAAGGGAAAACTCGCGCCATATTGCCCTCGAAACAGAGATTCCACTCACGAATCGAGGAAAATTCTTCCCACAACTGGGCAAAGCAACGAGCTTTCGTTGTTTCTACTTGGTTCATAACTTTCAACATAACATTCTGTCAAACATTTTTATCAAAGCTTCTTCTCGATTCAATTTTTTATCGAAATTGCATCTCACCTTGGAAGAATAGCACTCGTTTCCAACGCAATTACCGCAAACTGACTACAGACATGTAAACGTATAAATTATAGATTTTTCGAAGCTCGAAATAGCGGATTACAAACCTGTTACAGGTACAAAGAGCGAGAAATGGTAGCGCGAATTCGAACAGGTACAGCGGAAAGATCGATACGCGAAACGAGCTGTAACGAATCTTCCCGAAATCACTGGCGAAGGTAATGACGCGTTGAAAATCGTAAAAGGTCGCACGCGAAACGACGATTTTCACGAAAGTATTCGGACATTTGTAGACACCACTTATGCATATAAAATATGTGCTGCACGAAACATTTTGAAACATCGTGCACACCGTTGAGAGACTCGTCTATCGTGATTGTATCGGCAAAGTTTGTAACGGATCAGAAATTAGAACGCGCGTAGCGAACCATTTCTATAGCGGTTTTCAAATTGGTTTAAAAACAAAATTAAAAACAAAATATTCTCGCCATAACTTGGAAATTCTCTTCCTTCGAAAGAACAGACCACCGCTATTCGAACACAAAATCAAGATGCGGAGAGTGAACAGACTAGAGGGCGAAAAATGGCAGGCAGCGGGGCTAAGAGACGAGTGTTTCGTTTCGATATCCAGAAACGAAATTGCACTCGAACTGGCAATCGGCTGGTAATGGTCGACGTACGTTCCCAGTAAATCTAGCAAGATGCAATCTCCGACGACTAACGAACCGTGTCTAAGTGCCACCGACCCGAACCCCAACACGCCTTTCCAGGCCTTTTCTATTCTGGAAATATTCGACCTACGCGAAAGCAACGATTTCGAATTCAACTGTCTACTAGCTGGCGCTATTTGGAGATTTTAACGACGAGAATCGAGATGCCAATTCGCGGATACATATATTTTGAAATGGCGATCGCGATAGGGCTGCAGTTTGAAATAATTTTTGCGTGTCTCGGGCAGAGCAACAACCGAGCTTCTTACTTTAAACAGCATTGCACGAACCTCTCTCTACTTGGAAACAGGAACGTGGGAATTTACGAGAAAATAGAGAACGATAAGAAGCTGTTTATTCGAAAATAGAAAACTAGGAATCTACAGAAAAGTGAAAAGACCGCCCGTGTAACGCGTTTAAGTAAAAGGCTCTTTATATTTTAAATTCTTTCAAATTCTTTATTCTCCTGTAAATTTCCATTTCTCCAAATAATGAAAAAGTTGGCCTCTGTATTTCGTTACTTTAACAATTTTTATGTAACTTTCAATTTCCATAATCTTCCATCGTGTAATTCATGATCGGTAACCTCGAAACGTAAGCAAAAAAAAAAAAAACCCAGCTGCGTGGCTCGTCGAGTAAGCTTAGCAAGCCACGCGTTACATGCATCATTTTTTTTCTCCAACATCCGTTCGACCAACAGGCATCGTTACTTTTTCGCGGTTAACCCGGCCATCAAATCGGCGATTAAATCTAAATTCTCGAGAATCGAATGATACCGCGCAGCTGGGTGTCCATCGTGGTTCTCGTGGATCGTTAGGCTCATGGTACACCATCGAAACAGCCTGATCGTAAATCAGAATATAGTCGAACGAACGTTCGTCACGCTCGTCCGAATAAAGGGATTCGATCGCAGCTGCGGGATGACAGGCTCCGCTATAAAAATGGCCAACATCCTCGCAGATTTTATCGTCGCCTCGCGATTTACGCCTGTTACGTGGTTAGGGCAGGTTTATTAGGCCAGTGGTTCCACCATCAACGGCATGGGGCTTCGACGGGAGTTTGCGGGGTTGTTTCTAGTCGCCGAGGGTTGGATCGTTTCATCGATTGTTCCGACGGACGCGAAGAGATGAATTTTTTTTTTTTTTTTTTTTTGGTACAAACAGTTCTTGCAGTTACGATCGCCGACGTTACAAATTGGTAGAAGCATTTTCGACTGTTTCGTTGAAATTATTTGCTGGAATCCGGTTGGAATCATTGAAACGTAAAACGTAGTAAAACAAGTTCTACTTCCTAAGTGGATGACCGAATCTTTTTCATGGAAATCGTTCCTTCAATTACCATCCAAGATACATAAACGAGTAGATACAATTGTTTCCGACCACTCGGTTGGAATTATTCAACTATAAAACAAAAGTGCCTTTTTGGTGAAAATTGTTGCTTTAAACCATTAACGTTCCAAGTGTGCCTCTCAAGCACTGCAGATAATATGCAACGACATACCGTTTCCTGAGAAATTGTTGTTTTGGCGACTAGAAACAAGCGTGATAAATGCTTGTATACTTTACAAGATTCCTCAGGAAAGGAAAGGAGAAAGTACGATGAGAATAAGTGGGAGTTGCCGGTCGATATTCACAATTAAAAGTCGCAGCGTTAACGGTTAATTACTTTTACGAATAACAAATTCCGCGAGACAGGCTGCTGTTTACGTCAAAAGGATTGGTATCGCCTGAAATAGCAACTTGGCTTGACGTTTCTGCCCGTTTAGCATCTGTAATTACGAGAATTCGAGTTGGAAGAGCGAGTTGGCCGTCACTCGTTCCTCGGTTTCGCGATTAAGTGATTGCAAACTGCAGGACAAACCGTCTGTTTGTCCCGGATAGGGACACGGATAGCAATTACTCTTAATTAACAAGAGACGCAGGGGATGTGAGCGACGTTGCGCGGTTTCGGCCGATTGCGATTATGTTTAAGAGGCTAGGCTGACGTTCTACGATATTTTCGAAAAAGTCGCAAGCGACCAGTGCAAAGAAACGAAGGCTGTATATAAACAGGAATTATTTTCGTTTCTCGCTCCTCGAGAGGAGAGTACGATAAAAGATCGTACTCGCAATAACAGATACAGCCTTTTCTAGAAACTGAAATTTGCTGTTTAAGACGTCCAACTTAAATTACAACAAATTACGCATTTTTCTTGGGATTTGATCGTCTTTGGTAGACAATTGGAATTAAGTTCAACGTATTAGATTGAAAATTCGTTCTAAAGATGGATCTACGATATTTGTATTTGCGAAGAAGTTGGACACTCGTTATAGAAACGAGAGCAAGGCTCGTTACTTGCCTTTTTACCACGAGTCGCGAGTCTCTGTCTAGGGAATTTGACGGCGCCGCTGGTGTTAGAAATAGGATTCAACGATCGCAGAATTTTCGTTCAAAGGAACAAGTACCGTGGGACAATCCATTAACGACGGGAATATATTTCGGACGTTTCTGATCCATCGATGCTAATTAATGTAATGAACGAGCCAGCGATCGAGTGCAAATAATAGACGGGTGATTAATGACGGCAAAGTGGCCCGCGGCTGTTCCAACTTTAAACTGGAACGAATCGTTGACATTTGGACGGGTGTTTTTGGTAGATTAATTTGTAAAGGGTCCGTCGAAATTCTGGCGGAAATTTACCGTTATTACGATTGTTGCGCGATTCGAAGCTAAAAGGCCACGAATCGACGAAGAACATGTAAACTCTGAATATTATTTGACCATTTTGGCATAATATGAATTTTGATTCAACTCTACGTACGTAAGTCGTACGCTAAAGAAACAATTTTTAAAATCCATCGCACGATCAAACGTCATCGTCAGGCAAAAATTGTTCGCGCGTCACCAAAATACGACAAATTTAAAGGATCCGGTCTCGCGCAAAACAGCAAAGACCGTAACCGTAAACCGTTCGACGCCCAAGAAGTTCCGTAATAAGGTGCACTTCAATTCGCCAACACCAGGCGCGTTGCCCAACGCAACGTAGATGGCGCAGCTTTGATCCGCAACGCAAACATCTCTGGTGGCGCGAACGCGAAAAGCAGCGGCGCAGGACAGAACATAAATTAATGATCTTTGCGTAAGTACCGTAGATAATTTAACGGGTATTAACTAACCCCCGGTAGCCGGGCCAGCCGTTAAAGCTACTCGGCCGGACTGGTTTATGAACGTTATTAATTAATTTGTATTTGTCGCGCGCCGCATGATCGTTACGGCTCGGGCGTCGTTAATAGCCGACCAATCAGGCTCACGCTGGCTCCTACCCGCCCTTCACCCTCTGCCCGTCGGCCAACTTTCAGTCTCATTAGCCGAAATATAATATCGTTTCCGCAGAGAGGAGACCGCCGCTTTGCGTATCGCCGATTTATTAAATATCCAACCAACTCTTTTTTTCTCTCTTCGCGAGCCACACGGCCCGTCGCGTTAATTAAATATGTTTATCGATTAATACGTCGATGAAAAGTACGATTTCACGGCCCGGTAATTAAGCGGAGAATTTCGCTGTTCAAAGACTGCGTTGATGGGGAAAGTTTGCGAAGAGGGATCCGAGAATTTTGGATGAATCGCGGAGGATTGCGCGTGAATTTGGTTCGAAGATTTGTTGCTCGGGGTTGCCGAAGCTTTTCCGAGGTCCGAACGTCGTGTTGAATTTTCTAATGTAGAAGGACGTACGGTATCGAGCTGTGGAGCGTGGCAGCTAGCCGATACATCGCTAAATTACCAGCTTTTACGATCTATTGCGCTCACAGCGGACGCACAATATTAGACAAATACAAAATTAGATTGGACGATCGTCCTAAGGACTTGGACAAGAAATTCTACACGGTCAGCCTATCTGCGATAACGCACGGGAGGCATCCCAATGATTTTCTGCCGTAACGGTAAAACAACGCTTTTGCTCGAAAATCTGCTACGCCTAAAATTGTCGTACGTACAGATACGTGTTGCATTTAAAGATTTGTCAAATGTCCTCGCAGGACAAATTGTAGAGTTGATTGATCTAAAGAAGGAAAATTGTCGACCGAATGTACGTAGGATCGGTCGTACATTATCCACTGGTTATCCACTGGTACTAAAGATGAAGCAAAAATCGTACCAATCAAACAGTATCAACAGACAGATACAGGTCCTCCCAATTCGGTTGATCGTTCACATATTAACGTTACTGTCGTCTATTTACAAAAAGAAATCAAACACTTACATCGAGAAAATATAAAGCAAAATTTTTCGATTTAGAATGCTTCGAGTATCATAAAGTACTGCGAGCGCTTAAGACTTCTTGAAACAGCTTAGAGTTCTTTGAATTCTTAGGGTGCTTAGGGTTCTTAGTTATGTCAATTACCTTTGGATCGATAAGCATAGATAAAATTAACTTGCGCTAATCAGCGCTATTCGCGCGAGATTACTCTCCTCGCGTATAGACCATCGGGGGTAGTTTTGATACGCAAAATACTTCAAGTCGGTCGATTAACCCCCGTAAGCCAAGAGGGTCGCTCGAACGCAGGTGCGTGAACAAGTTTTAAAATTTATAACCGTCCACAAATTTCCGGACCGTGCACACTGTAACTGGATTAATGTGGCAGCCCTGCCAATAAAGACCCAACCTGCTTAATATTAAGGGGCACTTAAGACGACCTTCTAAGGCGAAACATCGTCACCCTTCGTGGCGACCGTAACCGACTCGTTGCTTTCTAGACGCGTGTTCGGACGGCTGAGAATTAGTCTAGTTAAATTTCGTCTCTCAGCAGTTTATACTCGCAGAACTTGAATTTTATTTTATTTCCTGGGTCGTTTCGGTTCTTGAGACTGGCTATTTGTGATTCAGTGGCAATTTAAATTTCTACCCGTTGTAAATTAGACTTTAAACGAAAGCAAAAAGTCACTAAACATATCGAAGCATAAAGATCAACTAAATTTCATAAAGCGCTATAAAGCAGCCTAGAATCAAAGAGGCCATTTCCGTATAAATTCTTGAAAAAAATCCTTTAAAAATTCTGAGACAAAATAAGAGAAAATAATTCTTCCAGGTGGAAGTTTCGGCAAAAGCCACGATCGACACGAAGCACAACAGGATAGCCTGAAAATAAAATATTGCATCGCAACTCGCAAAAATAATTGTATTCGCATCGATTCGTACAGATACCAACGAATATTTCGCGAGAAAGGATCATTCTTTCGGGAAGAACTCGCCGCGTTATTAATAGAAAGACAAAACCAACGAGAAAGCGTACTCCAAAAACGATTACCGTACATTTCTTTCGCATTTAAAGTAGAAGCTTGCTAAATGGATAAAATTACATCGTCCTTTGTTAGACAACCTATTTCCTAAGCACACAAACTAGCCCACGTGTAGGAGACAAAGAACGACCCAACGGGCACCCTTTAGATCCGGAAAATATCGCCCTCGTTTCGACTTTTAATAGCTACCGGCTTTTTTCTCTTATAACAGCACTTCGTACATCGTTGGAAGCGTTCGCCGAGTTCGTCGATGATTTACCGTATGTACAATGTACACGGTGTCGTCGAGTGAATCGTTATTTCCTGGCCAGAAGAGGACGGTGTTGCAAGCTCGCCAACGCCACGGATATCAGGTTCGCGAAGCTTTATCGGCCGCGCTGAGGGCGGCTTAATAATTTACAACGACAAGACGCACGCCCCTGTTATTGGCCCATAAAGCATCCCCGCTATGCCTCCACTCGTTCGCTTTATGTTTTCCTCCTATGACTCGGGGCGCGATAAGGGCGGATTGCCATGGAATTTTTGGTCGCAGGAAAAGACCAAACGTAACGTTGTTTCCAACAAATTTCGATGAAAGATTTTCGTCGTCGAATGGTTATCGGTAATTCCATTGTAGATTTCTTAAAAATATTCGAATAATAAATCTCGGTTATCGAGAATGTCAACGTAGAAGTTTTAGCAGTCTGCTGCAAATTATTACTATGATCATCCACGGCCCAACGATGCTATCCAAGTGTTAAACTTTCCTTCGTCTGCCACTGTAGAAACCCCGGTAAACGAAGAACAGAAGAAGATATTTGTAAAAAAAATTGTAAGAAAAATTCATATTTCTCCGAATACAATCGAAAAACTGCAGCTTGGATGAAAAGCTAGTTCGTCTATTAAATATCATAAAGGTTACCACATTTTGGACGTTTTACATAATTTTTACATAATTTTACATAATTTTACATAATTTTACATATTACCTATATTCTCTGTATTTTTGCATCTGCAAGTTTCACCTAAACACATAAAAGTCCGCAGTCTATTAATAACAATTAAAAATTCAGGGATACCGTCGTATGTTATAACAATGTTCTCGTTTGTGATTTAATTACCATGAAATTTGGCTTCTGTTACCGGTCGAATCAATAATGGCCGATCGTAATTTGGCGATGATTACAAATGAAACGCAATGCTCGCGATACGAATTCGCGATAATGTTTTGCATTTACGGGAGGAAATAACGGGATGGTTTGTAATAATTCATCAAGATTAATCAAGCTCGGGGCTCGCCTGCAGCCCGGTTTATTTACAATTCGCGAGTTCGAGCTTTCATTAAAATTCGTAGGCTCGGCACACGCGAGGAGCAGGACAAAACGGAAAACTCGTTTCGGCTCGCGTGCAGCTCGGTGTGCGTGGTGTATTGTTTCGAATCTATTCCTGAATTTACAAATGTCATTTCGGCTGTATAACGCGATTCCAGCCGGAAGATGGACAATGAAAACGTCGTTTGCCAGATTTCGCATCGCTGTCGTGCGTTATCTGCTTTTCCAGGGTACATTGTGAGTTCTAATTGTGTTACTAGTACCACGATTATGACGTTTATTGCTGCTATCTTCGTTGCTATTGCAGCCGCTGTAACATATTGCAACATATTGCTCTGAAGCCGCAAAATATCGAAATTCAAATCGAAGAATTCCGATCCTTCCTTCTTCGGTAGAATTTTATCAGCTAAATAGATAACTTTATTTTCCTGTCTATCGGTCTTGAAAGAGGCTGCCACGTGGTTCTGTACCTACAAATTCGACATACGCATACATCGATATCATGCCTTCAACACTCAACCCTAGTCCGTACCTCGTGTCGAGTTGACACATTTACCGCGCAGAAGATGATGTTATTCCGCATAACTCTTACGTTTTGCTTACTAGTTTGCTGCTTCGTAATTGTCGCACGACGATCGCGCGTTCGTTGTACAACGGCTTTGGAACGCGGCTAGACACGCGCTGATTTCGATATCGATATTCGGCGTGAGCACACGAAAGAGAAGAAGAGACGTTACGCGAGGCAAAGCTAGGAACGCTAAGATGGAGACAATGCAATCTCGAACACGCGCCAATAAAATTCGATACCGCTGAGGGAGAATCAGTGTGAATGCGTACGACAAGCGGCAAAATCATCTATACTTTCGTTTGATCGATGGTTTATCATTGTGTCGATTAGACGCACGAGGAACGAGGAATTAAGTTGCGAAAATTGGAGACCGATGGGGGTTAAGACAGTTAAAATACTCTCGAATTTTGTTCACCTAGCTTCCCCCGAGCATTTCCGTCCTCGTTCTTGTTTCTGATCATCTTCGATTCTTTCTCTCTTTCAACTTCACCGCGCTCTTCTACGAGGCATTCCGTCTTTCCCTTGTTCGCACGATCTACAATTTCGCCCCTCTGCTTCTACCCGGCATCTATCAACTCTTCCCTCGTTACCGCGTCTGACTCTCGCTAACGTCCATCGATCCCTTCCTCGGATACCCTGCTCTCACCAGAGTTTTATTATTTTTCTATGAATATGTGTGTGTGTGTGTGTGTGTGTATGTGTGTAATATTATAAATAACAAAATCTTGTAAAAGAAAGGTACTAATTTTACGAATAAAGTAAAAAATATTATAAATATATGGTAAATGTATTTAAAAAATATCGACACATAAAAGATGCTAATTTGTTCAAACAAGTTGAAAGGAAAAAGCCCCGACGTCTCTTCTTCGCCGCTAAAAATTAAATAAATCTCAGCAGATACAGCCAGGCGAAAGCCAAAAAACCTTTCGAAAAAGAGAGATGGAAATGAGAAAAAGAAGAAAGAAAAAAAGACACGTAGATGGCACCCAGTTGTAGGGTGTGTTAATTGCTGGCGCGAGGGGTGGCTGAACGATTTCAATTATTCCCACCCCTGAACCCTTGATCCTTTCGTCCCCTGTTCACAGATCTTGTTCACCGAGGTGGAAACGCGTCAGGGGACGGAAAAAGTTCCGAGATTTTAATTAGAAGGCTCTCTGGTGATCGCGTCGAAGATCAGAGTCACGGTACAAGGGTCGTCGCGTCGATGTCGGCGACAATCCGCGGGGGTGCAATATACGGAGACCGCCTCTGGCTGGATTCGCTCGTTTTATGCGTGTACTTTGTATCAGAAACGCTTGCAGGTGCGACGTATATGCATGCACGTACATCGAGTGTCAAAAATGAAGAAAAGAAACGAGGATGCTAAAAGGTGGCCATTTCTAGACCTGCTTGCGAACGAAATAATCCGAAAACGTTATCCTCGTGACCGTGGATCGGATGGAAACAGAAAGTTGCCAATTGTTCGTTGCGAGATGCTCCGTAACGTTCCGCAAGAACTTTTCTGTTCGCAGGTAGAAGCAAAAATAGCCATTTTTGAAGATAGGTCTTTTTTACACTGAGTTACAGAAATAGGCAATTCTATGAATAGTTTGGAATTGCAACTGGTTTTTAATTTAATCGAAACTTGCAAATTTCATTTTCATGAGACAATGGATCTATAGAATTTTACAAGACAAACGAGATAAGTTAATTTCCTGATCGTGCAAGTCGGAATCCTTTCCGTCTTCATCGAGCAGTAAAAATGAGCGTTAATTCTGCGCGACTGTGATCTTTCTTCACTGAAAATACTGCGTCCTGGAAAGATCAAACCGAAAGAAATTCTTCCGACGATCTTTTTCTCGCCGCTTTGTCCAATCCCTCCTAAATTATCGGACGCAACAAATACATCACACATCTGGAAACTGCCGTACAATTTGCAAAGGTAGCGAAATTACGTGAATAGAAAACGGAGGGGGTAGGGTAGAAAACGGAATTGTTCCATTCGTAGCGGAACGTAGTGGGGGAAATAGCGAGGATGGCTGAGGGGCAGCGAGAAAGAGAGAGAAAGAGCGTTCGGTGGGGTTGGAACGACAAAACGAGGCTGTGCAGGCTGGCCTGTGCGTGGAAATTTTCCCCACCTGTTGCCAAACAATTCCCATGGAAACGAAGTTATGGCCACGGTTTCCGCCAGATAAATACCGCGTGCATGCGCTCGCGCTCGACTACGGGACGACAACGTTCCCCTCTCTGACAAAGGGCCACCTGTCGCGATTGTTTGCGATCGTGGTGACTGAATTTCCGAAACAGGCATCGCTAATGTACCTAACTAATATACGCCAAAGTACCCCAACGCTTACGCGCGTCTTTTACGAACGCATTTTCTGTGTCACGCGAACCATTTTGAAATTATGTCGGTAATGTTAGCAGACTGTCGCGATCGCGTTGACGCATTCATAGACTCGTACAGTTTCATTCTTGTTCCCATACTTATTCCATTGGCAACTCTTCTTATTCCGCTTGAAATCGTATTTAAACGTTGTACCGTACGTACAATTTAAATCGTACGAAATCTTGATCAAATATTGTTGCAGGTGTATCGGGCCGACAGTACGCGTATTACGACGTCTTTTTACAGCAACCGACTACTTATGCGAATACTCGAGAAACTTGGGAGAAAATGATGCGTTTACGAGACGTAATATCGTTGGGAGAGTGCACTACGCTTTACGTGGCTATTCGTGCGGTATACTAATTTCTTACTAAATATAACGAACTACACGAGAGATTGCTTGATGCTGGCTTTTCTTGTTTGTTATTAATTCAAGGAAATAAGAAAAAAATATATTCACGAAATCGTCGATATCAAATTCGAGATAAGACAGAGAAAATCAAAATTCGTCGACCGGCTTGGCGGCAAAGCTCCTCTCTTCGTACCAACGATACGACAAGATCTTTATAATAAACGACAAATGCCAGTATTTAACAACTGAGAAGAAACAAAGAATTGGGAATAAAAAAAGGGGAATAAATATTTACGCGAAAGTGACAACCGAGGGAACGAGTGGAAACCAGCGAAACAATTTCGTTTTGCGAACGGGTAACGCCGTTTCCTCTTCGTCGAGGTTGGCAAACGAATCGCCTGGTGGTTGATTCTCTGGGGTGCAATCGGTTATTTAGAATTTCACCGGCAACACGGCCCCATCGATTTCCCAATCGTACGCCAGTCCATCTCTTTCCTTCTTTTTTTCTCCACCGCGACAACCGTTAATTCTACGATCGTTTGCGAATTAGAATACTAACAGCGTTGATCCAAATGAAAAGAAAAAAAATTGGCCATGCGTTGAACGGACAAGGGAAGATACAACCCGCAAATTCAAAAGATCGCGCGTATTACGCAATTTTCTTTTGCTGCCTAAATTCGCCGTAAGGGGGCGGCGAGATTGGCCCCCCGAAAATCCAGCTATTTTTCTATTTTGCGCTATACAAACCGTAAAAAATCGAAAAAAAGTTTCCAGACGAAAGTCATCCCGTTTAATTAAGACCGTCGTTTGGTAAAAAGAACTTACCGATGTTACAGCCAGCTATAACGCGAAATAACGGGAAATAGTCGGCCTTTCGGGAGTTAATTTTGCCTCGAGGATCCTCCCTTGCGAGCAATATGGATTGTGTCAGAGAAAAAAAAGCGATTATTAAAACGACTGTTCTTCGAATATCGAATTGTAACAACAAAGTGCCTAATGCGTGGCTCAAAACTTGCGTCGTTTACCACTAGACTGAGAATTCGAATTAGCGTTGTCCTTGTTTCTCAAGTAAGAAATATAAGTCGAAGGATAAGTAAGAAGAATAAGGAAAATGTTACTAGCGTGACCTTTGTAACAGAATGGAGAGCCTTCTATTTTGTTCGCGCATCGTGGCAGAAAGGGAATTTTATTGCAATTCCTCTGCCACATCATGGAAAACCCTTTATCTAGCAATCTTTATAAAAGCACCTCCGTTTTCTATCGCGTATTCTATCGTAATTTTACCGAATTTTATCACAGTTCCCTGTATCACGTACACACAAGATAAAAAGTTCTTTATTTGAGGCTTTTTCCGCGGGAAAGGATTCTTAAAAGAAGTTTAAGGAAGTTGAAATAATGCATTTATAAGATAACTTCATGGAGAACAATTATTATCATTTCTCTATGAAAATTTCCCTATTTCAAATTTATGTTAAATACTTCTATTTGGATTTAACCACCGTTCAGTTGTACTCGATTGTGAAAGCTACGACTCTATTCTTTCTCCGTGAATTGAAAGAGTTATGACAAGAAGAATTGTCTTTTAACGAATAATAATAATAGCAGCGTAATCACCAAATTTACTCTCACCTTTGTATTATATATCAGGATTTCTCCCAAATCGATTCGTTCCAAAAATAGGAAAATTAAAAAGAAAAGAAGAACAATCTTTTACTTTAAACGCAATACAACCCGATAAAATCAAACTACAAAGGATATTTCTTCCGGAATAAACCGACTCGATACCCGAAATAAGAAAAATACAAAATATCGAAATAACAATGTCAAAGAGATGTCCGACTCTCCCACGCTACACGGCGTCAGACACGACTAACCGCACAAAGTCTAGCGATACCCGAGCGTCATCTGGTGCAAAAAATATCCTAAGGAAGACAGACACGTGGAAACATTTGGTCATAGACGTGGACGAGAAGCTGACAACGTGGCCGTCAGAGAGCTTAAATATCGGTTCTGGAACGGGAAAGGCGAGGAGAAAGCAAGCATCCCATCCCGGGGTGTCGTGATGGCACCTTGGCTATTTTCACGGGGCAATTTCGTGTGGCGTTCGACGGCCGGGCTAATTAAATGTTTCGAAACGGGTCGCGCCAGGGAACGTAATAAAAGGGTGGCGTAATAGAGCGTAATTAAAAAACGGCATTACCATGGCGTTATTAGCGTAACGCGAGAAAAGAGCCGCGCTAATTAACGACAATTAATTAACCTACAGCGGCCGAATTAAACAACCCACGGAATTTTTGACGATACCTCGTTAACGCTCTCCATCCGAAAATAAAATAATTCGCTTGAATCTTTCGTTTCATTTTTGCTCATTTTTAATGCCCGATCTCTGTATCGTATCGTGCCATAAGTAACGTCGTTTGTTGACTCCAACCTTCGATCAAACGAATTCGTTATTTTAGTTTGAATCGATCGGCGCTTTCTACCACTTTTTTCCATTTTTGAACGTTTCGAACGTGAAGGACTCGCTCGGTGCTAACTCTATTTGATTACCATCGTCGAATTTTTTGCCAGTCGAAAACCACCTTTCACGTTTCCTCGCATTTACGACACGTTCGTCGTATAGTTGACAAATGCTTGTGAAAAATACGGATCTGATTGCTTCGAACGCACGTTACACAGACGCTGTACCGAGAGGATACTCTTTAAGAAACAAAGGGAAAAGTACGTACGAACACATCAGCGAAACACGATCCCGCGCGTTTATCTACAGTAAGATAAAACACTACGTTTCTTACGACTCGATACCTCTTCGTTTAAAGTCAATATTGTCTTTCAGTCACTATACCGATCTATCACGTACACCGTAGATTCGAACGAAGGTTTAATTAACGAACGTTTGGATAACATTCGAAATTCCCTCTTTGTATCATAGTCGTTTACTGGCAATCCACTAATTCTTATACCGAAACTTTTTTTCATTTTGGTTGCACGTGTTACGATGATTGATTTTAATTCTCGTGTTTCAGTTCTCGAACTAGTTTCTACGTGTCAGGATCATTAGAGGGGCGATTCTTCTTCATAGACACTGGAAGGGTCATGTTTATGGTGATATACGCGAATATGCTCGGTCAGACCCTCCGTCGATCCCTTAACGGCAGGGATTCTTACGAAACTTTTAACCTTAACTCACCAACTCGGCGCGAAAAGTCTTTGGGTTCCTCAGGAAACGGGGAGCAAACTCACCTGAAACACAGAAAAGGGAAAAAGTTAGAATCCACTGGGAACTATATGCAAACTAGCCTACCAATAACTAATTTTCGTTTTTCCGAAGAATTTCAACAGATTTTAATGGATGACAATTTTGAATATTTGCTAAATAGCGAGCGAAAATACTATTTCGATTAACGAAACACGATACTACTCGTGTCGTCGACGAAACGGTGTACCAATGTCTTTCTATTGCGCGTTATGTCGTTTAAAGTAATCATACTGTAAAACGATATTATTTTTATTATTTCCAAAATCGTTGAAGCGTCTAGAGAGAGAGAGAGAGAGAGAGAGAGAGAGGAGCAGCGGTGAAAGAACTAAATAGACAGAATGTTAATCGAAAGGGGGGTAGGTAAAACGGTGCGACATCGATGTCGCCGGGCGCCATTACACGCGCGTAACAGGTGCCGAAATTTCCGGCGCGTGTTTTATCAAAACCAGGGCCAGCCTGGTGTCAACGGGTGTCGCGAACGTGCCGCAAGAAGCAGCCGCCGCACGTGCGTCAGCCTGTTAAATAAAACGCGATGAAAATCTCCGGCCAACCGGAATTCGCCGTTCAGACCCGACGACACGGTCACGCTCGCTGTTCATAATTCATCGTACGTTCGTTCGGTATTAACCAATAAATAATTACGAGCGAGATAACACCGAAAAATATTACGAATAATACGTAAAACTACGATGCGTTGATAAGCGAATGGAGTCAAATTTCAATGAATCTTTCATTGGCGATAACTTTCAAATGAAATGGAAAGACAGCGGTCCTTCCAATATATAGTCATTTATTAATACTTGGAAATTATATAGGGAATATCGGAAAGATGTCGGGACGCTGCACAACGTCGAGCCCTCTCAATCGCATTTTTATTATCGTTGTCACACGTTTCAGGAAGTACGTTCGCCATCGTTTTTGGAACAACGTCTATTAGTTGCTCGATCGCGTTCGCTTTGTTTCTCACGCTCTATTTTTAAGGAAATTCCACAGAGAGAGATCCGGTGGCAATTACATCAGGCCACCCGGGTGATCAGTCGTTAAGAATTACTTTGACAAAATGTTTCAACAATCCGACTCTTGGACCGTGCAACGCTACGTGATTAGTTTGCCATATTTTACCACAAAACAATTAGCCAGTAATCTTGGGTTATTTGGATGATTCGTAGCACATTTAACATCGTATTGGAAGATTATTTATCATAAAAATTTCGAGCTCTAAATTCTGAGATACGTCGCATAAATTCATGCATATCATCATACGTATACATATATTTACGTATATACGTAAATTCTCGTCCCTCCAAAAAATTCGATTTCTTCAACTTAACCTCCATCGTCGCTGCTTTCCCGTTACCTTTGTCCCCGAGCACATGTAGAATACAATACATTATACGATACAAAATATAAAACATTGTGCAAAATAACACGTAATTTATAACACACCCTAACAATCATAATGCACGTCACCCCCCATTATACCTAAAAAAAAAAAACCCCCAACTTCCTCAATCCCTAAACAACATCTTCCGCCGATTATTATCTCCAGCGTCGGCAACCCCTTTCCGAAAACTTCCACCCTGAGCAATTCACCCCGAAATCTACAGGCCACAAAGCAACCCGGCCATTACCCTAACGAGCAACCACGTCAGAACGCCCTCGGAGGAAAGAAAAACGAGTCTTCGTTCCCCAACCGAAAACCGTCAGACAAGACGGGGTAACTAGAAGAACAGAGTGAAAAGAAGGAGAACTTGTGCACACTTTGTACCCCTCCTAGCCGGAAGCGTTCCCTTTGTCCCGCGCGCACACGCTCCCAGGACAATTTCCTCCTTTTCCCCGAGCTACAGTGGCTGGAAAAAGTATTTGCTCCTAAGTACTCTTATTTTTTCAACGAGGCGTCCTTTTGATCAGCCTCTATATTTAATTCCTGCGATATCAAATCCTTGCAGTTATACGAAAACGATCGTTTTATCTTTGCGAATGTTCCGGGTTGGAACTTTTTTTCGAAATAGGCTGATTTAAGTGGGGTGGGGGCCAGCCAGTTTTTAACGCGTTTTTACGAATCTTCCTAATATACAGGAGACGGGAGAAAGTTGAAACGCAAGCGCTGCCACGAATACGGAATTTTAAGAACGCACGATGCGTATACACAAATTCACTTGGCAACGTTAAACTTTCTCCCGTCAAATACTTGGTATGCAAATACTTTTTGCAGCCACTGTACACGGGGTGGCTTCGACAGTCTACGAGACGCGCGAGTCGTCGGGGAGATGCCGAGGACGTACAGAGACCAGAGGGCAAGTCACGGGCAGTGGCAAGTTGCCGTAGGTGTGAAAGCTGCAACTTTAACCTTCGACTCCAGTTTCTGCGTGACGCTGTATGTAGAAAGATACAGGTGATACGAGGACGAAACTGGCTGAAAAGCTGAAGCACGAGTTTTATTCGCTACGGGGTAGAACGGAGTATAATAAAATTGTATCGAGTAAGTTGAAAGTTCGGAAATTATGCCTAAATGACTACAAGTAAATCAAACATCGGCAATTAAAAGCCGAATCAAACGAAGAGAGATTAAGATATCCGCGTTTCATTCTCCGCCGCAGTCTCGCTAGCGTTGACTGCCGGACGTAAGCCCGAGACGCAGCCAATCTCGTCTCTGTTCTTCGTCTCAATGGACGTGACCTAAAGTTCGCGGGATCGAAACGCTAGGCGACATTCACAACGGAAGGACACCAGGCCGCGAAACACAGGGAGACAAATTTTCGCAAGTTCCGGCCGTATTAACGTAATTCGCGTCGACGGCAGCCTTTTTAATTAAAAGTACCGCGCCGCCATTATCTCGCCAACTTATAATCGCGCCTATCCATTCCCACCCACTGCCCCTTTAACGCTACCTTTCATGCAAGTCGGCGTCTATTCGACGCTCACGGGTCCGTAATGAGTAATAATTCATATTTCTCTACCGTCGTTGGGCCACGAAAGAAAATAGAACGAGATTGTCCGCGTTTACCGCTCGAATAATACAGATCCTTGAAGCCTCGAAAGTTCAATTCCCGAACGAACCCACCAGTGTTTTCGCGTGGCCAGAGCAGGGTTATCAATTATCGGAATGTGCTCTTCCCCTTTTTCCTCTCTCCCGTTTGCAAGGCGAGCGTAGATTTTAAAGGGCAGAGTAAGTTATTAAAAATCTGTGTTCTTATTTTGCCTCCTCGAATGCGGAGGAAAGAATAACTTCTTCGAGTAAAAACTTCCTCGTTTCCTCCAAATCGCTATGAATGTCGACTAGTCAACTTGTCCTCCGACGATGAAAGAATCTACGTTGCAAGATAGAGAGAAATAACAAAGGTTCTTCGTTTTCTCGCAATCGTAACGATCAACTTGTCTCGCTCGTCTCTTTGAACACGAAAAAAACATAGTACAACTTCCACGACGATTAATATGCTAATAAGCTTTAGAACGGACGAAGAAGCATCGCGAGAGTGTGTTTACAGCATCAATTGGCCATTTAATAGGATAATTTGCATCCTCGTTTCGCTAGCAGAGACCATAAATTCTCGCCTTTCCACCAAATAATGGCCGGCCACTTTCTAAATTCTGGAACGCTTTGTTATTTATAGAGGAGAGGACAGTTGCTTCAAACTGTGGAGCCAAAATGCAGACACGCGCTTCTTCTACGAGTCTACGCGCCTATTCTGGTTTCTTCCAAACCGTGCTTAAACTTCAAAGAGACTCGTTGCATCACGTTGCGCTTCGAGGCAGTCGAGCGACCAAATAAACTATGCGAATGCTATTTAAATGTTTGCGTACTTTTATACCTCGCCAGGGAACGTGACGAAAAGAATAAATAAAAACAGAATATGACAAAGACGCTTTATTATGATACGCGATAAATTTAGCTTCTTTACCGTGGCATGTAATTAGAAACTGTAGCAGAAACTTACGAATTGAAAGAGCTGTCGGCTTAGATGCGTGTTACGTCAGAGAAGTACTTTGATAGAAATTGAAATTTGTTGAAAGATGACAGATATACCAAACATTCGGATTTGACTTTTAAACTCCACTCGTTCGCGTTCCATCCACGGACAACTTATGACAACCATCCACGTAGTTAAGCATAAGCCAAGCAACGCGCCTTATCAACGAAATTCCAATGTCGACTAACCGAAGTAATCGCAATCGGAGCTGCTGACTCCAGTGGCCGTAAGGAGGAATTGAATAAAATCGTTTGAAGGACGACACCGTTCTTCGAAGAAGAAAAAGATCGGCAAGAGCGAAGCATAGAAGACGCGATGAAAGAGAAGCTGGACGCGTCTCGAATGGAGGGGACACGGCTGGTCGTAAGAAAATTTGCATACCGATGAGTTTGCAACCTGGCCAATGGAGTTTCAATTTATTCATAACCGTCAACCTTTTGAAGATTCATTATTAACTGTATGCCAGATGTAATCCCGCAGGAAACTACGGAGGCAGCAAAATATGGAGATGGCTACTAAGAAGAGGGAGAGCGACGAATTGTAAATTGCAAGTTTCTTCGTCGACCACACGATTTACGTCTGTCAACTATACATAAATCTAGCATATCTAAAGTTAGATTTCTTGCCTGATTTCTTTCTTTCTGCTATATCTATTATAAGTGCATTCGGCAAGTATATATTTTCGGGATTTAAACGTTTCGCGATAGAATGACGTCTTCGAAAGAGGCGGCACTTTTGAACTTTTTTCCGATCGATTCCACGGCAAACGGAGGTTGGTTCTTCGTTTCTCTGGCCACGAGAGGATAAAGTAGAATGCTTGTTCGTTCGCTGGCGGTAAGGAAGCGCCCGAAGAAAGAGAAATTCCATACCGACTTGCAGCATTTTTTTTCGGCAAACCAATATTCTTTGGTTTGCCTTCGAGAGGCAACGTATCGGATAAAAATTCTTTTCGTAATTACGAGATGTACTTGTATTTGCGTTACCTCCGATATTTCTAAAGACTTTTCCTTTTTAAATTTTTAAATATTCAATCGTGAATATTATAACGGTAACAACGATATTATGAAATAGTACCATAGTAATAATACCATAAAATAGCGAATATTATAACAATTCCAAACAGTAACTTGAAATTCTAATTCGTTAAACAAACTCATTTACGTTGAAGTATCTGGGATACCTTGTTAATAAGACGATGTAAAATATCCTCAGTAACTTACATAATAATATAAAACCGGAAATACAGAAAGAACGAAGAAGAAAGAAAATGGACGAACAAAGAGCAGCTTGGTGAAGAAAGGGAGGTCGAGAGAAATGGAAAACAAGGAATGGATCTTAGAGACGAAAAGGGAGCAACAGGAGAGAAATTGGCGCGGAGAGCGTGGTTTCATGGGAAAAGGGGATCGATGTAAGAGGTGTGAGGCGCACGGTGGCGGAAATTTAGCATAAAATTACATAAGAATGGCGGACGGTTAACGAGAGGCGACCCGACTGGACGGGACACCGGGATGCGCCGATTGTAATTCAAATCGCGACTTAGTATGTGACGGTGTACACTCTGCGGCAAAAGTACAGATCGTCCGGATTAAGCAAAAATTCTGCGCTATATTAGACCGTCCAATATATGATATCGTTGCTTGGCATCGATAGCGGCACAACTTAAAAAATGTAAATTTCAGCGAAAGGATTTTTTTTTTTAGTCGTGCCATTTATCGATCCCAAATACGGGTGCGCAATTCCTAAAACTAATAACTAATAGCACCAAGAAACCGAATGAAGAATCGAAAAGAAATAAAATAGAAATTAAATTAACCGAAGCATCGAAAAGGATTTAAATGGTCATATTGGAACGGTCGTATTAATCTGCGATACTTTCTGGTGTCAAAATGGAAATTCTGTCTTCTTTGTCATTTTTCTTTCTTTTTTTTTTTTTTTTTTTTTTTTTTTTTTTTTTTAAGCTTTGGACATGGTGCCACGGAAAGTTACGAACAAAGATAGTAAAGACCTGGCTGCCTACGTTCCCATAACGCGATGGGGAGTTTAGATAGTCTGGAGATAATCACCGGACTCGGCAGCTTGCCGAGAACAATGGAGACTACGAAATCCCTCTGTTGGAACTGGTGGAACACTCGCCTTGACCTTCGCTGGTCAATGTTTCACTTACAATCGCGTGTACTACGTTGAGAGTGTCGGGACCAACGACGACGCGATTGTCCTCTGGCGAAGGACACGCCGAATGTTGGTGCGTCGCTCGGGAAAATTGTACATTTACATGCGATTAAATAGTTCACTCTCTCAATTCCACGTTCAATTTCCGATAATCGCACTTTCTTCGGTTCATAAATCCCAAATTCCAAGTGTTGGAAACTTTAAAAGCTCAATTGCGAATATATTCCAAATCCCGAATCCCGAATTCGAAATATTCGCACAGCTTCGAATTCCAAATGTCAAAAGTATTCCAGACTTGGAATGCCGAAACCTGAAAGTGAAATCTCGAGTAACGAGTTTCAAATTCCAAATCTGTAGCGATAAACTCTCGAGATGATAATTCGTCTCCTACGATTCATCCTAATATCTACCTAATATCTACGCAAATAAAGTCGAGTAAAGCTACCAGTTCGTAAATAACGGGGCGAAACAATGCGCGCGATTTTCTCAAAAGGGACAGCCGTAACGCGACGCGTCAGGGCAGACAATGGACGACGAACACATAAGCCATAAAGCTTGTACAGTGGGCTCTCGCTGCCACTTGTTGGAGGACTGCCATATGTCGAGCGACGAACGTGCACCGGCAAACTTATGTCTGTGTTCTCTGGCTCTTGTCCTGCACCGAACAAAAAGCCTGACCACTGATTAACTATCGCCCCGTGAACGTCTTGTTCCGACCTGTGTCCTTCTCTGTGTTCGCCAATAATCTCGGAACTAACGATTGCTGTAGAGAACACGCGATTCCTTCGATTCCATTAAGCGTGTCTCGATTCGATCTTTCTTCGTTCCACTCGTATTTCCATGAAACAAGTAAAGTAAATAAGTAAGTTCCATGAAAGTAAAGAATAAATAAATATACGTGGTGACTTTTATAAGAATTGAAACGCTCGTGCAAAATGTCTTTTTAAAGGTCCTTTAACAAAATCGATGTGTTTAGTTTACTCCTACGCCTAAAGGTCAATGACTTTTCATTTTCCTAGTCGTTACGCGATCTTTCCACAGAAACGGAGCGTTCCGCGTCAAAAGGTCGTTCCAGAGCGGAATTACTCGTACAAAGGTCGACAGATCGCACGATGTTTCCATTTCGTAGCGAGATTGTCCTGATAAAAATCCAGTTCATCCATTTCTCATAAAAATCATTACGATTCTTCGACAGAAACAAAGTATTTCTCACATGGAAATGCAGAGTTACTCGCTTAAAGGTGCAATTCCGGCTTTCGTAGAAAAGGAACGTGTGGTTTCTCGCGTTAAAAAGTCGTTCCGTGATAAAATTACTTCCTACGGGGACGCAATTCTTCTACTTTCTATAGAAGCCAGAATAATATACGTTTCGCGTGGAAAATCGATCTCGTATGAAAATCGTCGTTTTTGACGCGAAGATTCGTTCGATTTCACGTGTACTAGGATGAGAGTCACGGAGGCAACGAAGGTCGGGTTCGGACACCGAGGATATACGGCAGCAGTGCGTGTACCAACGAGTAATTTCATGGCAAGACGTGACCGGACTCGCGAATCCAAGCTGGAAGCGTGGGTCCAATTGACCCGGCGCGGCGGCTCCAACCGGCTAATTGCCAATTGTCGGGCGACGTTGCCGTTCTCCACGAGAATTTGCCTGACACCTACTGCCAGTCGCCGCGTCACCACCCTTTTACCAGTTAAAAGGGATCGATGCACTTTTAAATGGGTCAAACTGTCCTACTCTCGAATCCACTCTGGACGAATGAATCTTTTCCTATTCTTTGGCGGTTTAGGGTAATCGATTGGAAAATCATTAGAAGAATAATAACGAAAAGAAAATGGAGTGTCGTGAAATACAACGAAACGGTCAATACACAAACTGTTTGTAATTTTAAAAACGAATAATATATCGAGGCGTAGAAGAACGTAAAACTGCAGGCGTTTAATTTTTTTTAACAAAAGATACATATTATAATTTACACCGGATAGATTTCCAGTATGAAAGCACATTTAGTGGGCTCTTTTGAGAAAACACGATCTGAACCTGTTACTCAACCTGATGTATATGTATAAATAAGTCTACTACGCTGTTCTAGCGTGACCAGTATTCTCCGAGAGGTAAATGACCAGCATTAATTCACAAAATCCATTCCACGTGAACCTACGATTCACCTAAAACCCACTTCAATAATAAAAGCGCTGGAGAGTAAACGCGAACGTAGCTTCCGAGAGCATACGCGGATGGCGTACGACAATCGACTTTCCGTAGGAAATAGTATTTTCGTCGCGGATGCCGCGCACAGCGGGGACAGTGGATAAATAAATTTCCGGCCGCGCTATTTCTGCCACGCGGCGCGAGTAAATAATTCTCGCGGCGCGGCGGGCCGCGAATGTTAGCCGTAAAAACCTATTCTTGGTGGATCGACCAGCCCACCCTGCGCCCACTCTTCCGCGTGAAATTCTCTAGCAACATCGTTCACCGAGCTTTAACCATTGTTGTTACTTCGCGTGTTGCGTGCCAATTTGTTGCAGATTCCTCCGATTGGAACACGACCGGCCCAGTTTCGCTGTTTCTGCCGCAGGCCTTTCTCCCCAGATTTTTTGTCAGATTAGCTTTGTTGCCTAGGTTGCATTAGGTTTGGCGCGATCTTTACGGTGGCTACGATAATTGTTTATTAAGCTCGAAATTTCCACGAACTTTTGCCTACTCGTATATCGTACAAAATCAATTTTCATTATTTAAGCCGATAGTTCGATAGACGATACGTAATATTTAGTAGCCAATAAAGCGGCGGTTACAGCACGATCGCGATGGCCACGTCATTCGTGAAGCCTCTTGCCGAACGGAACAGTTACATCCAATGATATATTTCGGTCAGTTCTTTCCAACGAAGGAAATGACTGATTAGTCTTCGGGTCAAGCTTCGTCGTTCAACCGATACATGCGTGCTAGTGCGTAAAGTCATTCATAGCTGCGTGAACTATCTAACGGCGCTTTCTTGTACGGTCATCGCTTCAATTCAGCTAACGAATGTCACGCACGACACTAGCAACGAATAAATTCGACAGACAAACAAATAAAATGATACGCTTACTCGTTTCTCTCTTTTGTATTAGTTTACACCAATACCATGTACATTTCCATGTTGCTTTCGTTTTAACGTTTCTTTATAGTCTTTTCAAACGTCAGAAATATATAATTGCCTCGAAAATGATCGAAAGAACGCAGCAGGGTTAAAAAAAAAAAGAAACGGATGAGACCACGGATACCCTTCTCTCTCTCTCTCTCTCTCTCTCTCTCTTTCCCTTCCTCTCTCCCCATCGCTCTTGCGCCATTGACAGAAACCTTGGTCTAGGCTGAAGGCTGGAAAAATCCCAGGTGAGAAGCAAAATGCAGAACGAACGCAGGTATATAGCGGAAACAGCACCGGCAAGCTTAATGGACCGACCTCGCCACTTCTATCCTCATGAAAGACGTTCGCGTACCACTGACGGTTTATTACGCGGTTTTGTGCAGAGCCCGTTTCCTAGCTTTGTGGTCGGCGGCTCTCCCGTTGCCAGGTAGGTAGGCGCGGCGGTTGCGTTTCGCATGAATTAATCGCGCCCCGACTCCACCGGCATTAATTTCATTAAATCCGAAAACGTTCCGGGCGCCGATGAAATTAAATGGACTGGGGCTTATCGGTGTTCCGCGCTAGTAACGAACGCGCGGCGCTAGTATCGCTACCAGGCCGCTTTCACGGCGTTCCATCCGCTGCAATTCAGGATTTTCCGTTTCTCTATTTAACGAAAAACAACTCGTAATATTTCGCGGCGTATTTATAGAAAGTCCAACCACTTTTATCAATTCCTACGTCGAGCAACCTCTAGCATCCTTAGCCGTCAAAGGCAGAGATCGTCCACTCTTACTCTTCCTCTAAGATATATATTCTGTACAACCAAGAATCTGTGAGGCGGACCGCATTTGCAGTTCCATCGGTCGGGGTCCGTCGTAAAGTAGAACTTGATTCATTCGAAAGAAATTTCAATAAACGCTCAGTTAACTGAACTTATCTGGCCGTGAGTCCGTGGTATGCGAACGAGAAAGAACAGGTAGCGGGGGAAATTGGCCAACTTCGATTAAGACTATTCGGTTCTATCGTATCTTCCAAAAGTTGCAGTCCGCGTACGACGAAAGAACAGTCACGCACAGATAAACACATGTATTAGCCAGCATACGATACATCACAGTCGACGATGCTTCTCACCTCTCGATCGTAAAAACCAATCGTCCAAGAGGCTAGCCAGTCACCGTCTCATCCTCTCGCCGTGCCAGCAGCATAGTCCTGCGACCGCAGAGTCGCTGTCGACCGTTGGTCAGTCGACCCTCTGAATTATTAAAGCCGAGTCAACGCGGCTGCATGTAAATTCGTGTACCTGCCCTTCGCGTCACCCTCGTTTCCATCCCTCTCGAAACCGCCCCTTCCCCTCTGGCTGGCTTTCCACTGGCGTTGCACGAATGCTTTTGCTACCTGGGCCACTCGACCGCTTTGTTTGTTGCTACACGAGCCCTCCCTTGCACGAGCAGGGATTATTGTTTGCACCGCTAGTACGCGCAATTATGTCGAAAACTGTGGCGCCCCGGATGAAAGCCCACCCGAGGGCGAGCGTGCATGTGTGTAGGATGCGGAGCTAACATGTGGCAAAGAGCGAACCATGCATGTTTTTTGGGCCGCGACTGCGGATTCTCTCGTAATTAGATATAATTCGTATATCAGGATTTTTTCGTACCGTTGCTTTGGTATCTCTGACACGAACAGGTTGCAGGGATTAATTCTGGCATTTACGCATTTTGAAATTTTCGTTTCGTACAATTATATAGGTATATCGCGATGTTTCATTCTCAACGGTTGAGGTTGAGTTTCACATTTCTACGTGACAAATTGCTTTTTTTTTCTTTTCAATTTTTCTTTCTAAGAATTCACTCGGGCGCTTCCGGGATTGGTTGACGGTATAATAGAATTCTAAAATCGTGCCCCGGTAAAAAGTGGAAATTTAATTCCTTACGACCCTCCCTTATGGTCTCTATTTCACCCCTATAAGTAACTACTCGAGCCCAATTTCTTCGAAAAGCGTCGCTTCGTCGATGCCACCCTAAAGCTATTCGCGGTAACGATTCGTTCGTCGTGCTAACTCGTATCTTTCTTCGCACTGGGTATACGGAAGCGACACAATCGCGCGAAGAATCGTGACGGCGGAGAATCGATCTATTTACCGAAGCGACGCGATCCGGATATGACCGTCCGATGACCGGATACGCGAAAATGGTCTCACCTGTGTCCCCAAACAGTGTGTCACTCGGTTAACGCGCGTGCTAGCGGGCACAGGCCAATTTACGAACGTGATACGTTTATTTTCGGGCGTGTTCCGATTGCAGACTGAATTAAATGAAAGTTTCGCGTGGAAAGCTCGTGTATTGTTACATATACGGTCGTTTCGTGTTCTGAAATTATTCGTCGACCCACCTCTCGACCAATTTGCACGGTGGTTAACAACATCTTTGCTACGATATTTTCAGAATGTAGAATGTGAAAATCGTCGGTAGTCGAAATTTCAGAACTTTTAGATATTCTTACAGATTCGAGTTTTGTACTCGAGTAAACAATTTGCGAATTCGCAGTTGTATGGTTATTAAAACAAAAAGCAGAGAAAATGGATAATGTTATACGCGATAAAATCGGTCAAAGTGTCGTGGCACTAAAATTTCAAAAGGCGGAGTTGGCTACTTTTGGTCTGCAGCTCGAATATCGCGCAAGGTCGTCAAGGTGTGTCACGTGGCTGGAGACACTCGAAGAACGCAATTGACACGGGATGTTGTACGGGAAAAGGCGCGTGGAACGCACGCGAGGATAGCGAGACGCGCGAATTTCGTCATCGAATCTTCGCTGAAACCATCATCAGGGTTAAGGTTGAGGTGTTCGGAGAATTTCGTTGTGAAAAGGTGTTTTCAGCGCGATTAAATGACGCGTGATAGGGAAGAGGCGCGTTGCGTGCTGGGATGGAATGGTGGATGAATAACGTGTCTGCTTTTACGTAACTCGATAGCTCCCGGGAATGGCAGTAACTCGCAAAAGTATTCGACTCGTAGAGAACCTTCTATAAATATTGCGCGGGTTATACGAAACGTTACGAAGTTTCTATCGTCAATGCTGTCAACATACTAGTGATTGTTGCCGGCTCTCGATCCTGTTATTAGTACGATACGTTGTAACTCACTCTGACGTTTGGAACGTGGAACGTGTCAGTCAGCCCGTTTGTTCGGGGCAAACTTGAAAACGAACGTTTCCTTCGCTCGCAGTCAACGATGCGTTGAAAATCGTCCTACAGTGGTCTCGATCGCGAAAGGTGACATCGTCGAACACCACGCGTGAACGATGATATTTGCCTAGGAAGATTCCAAGGATCCGGCACGTTTTCCAATCGACGAACCAACACGGTTATTTTACGGTGTACAAGGTCACGTCCGGTGGTGGAAAGATCTTTAAGGGAACTTCCGCGCCACGTATAGAGAATTCTGATGTACCCAGGAAAATATTTTCGATCGAACGCGACTGCATTCTGCAGACAGGCCCGACGCTGACGCATAACGCATACGTTATATCGAGGTTCTCAACTTCCGGCGACCGCGATAGCGACCAAGTCATTGTCAACGATGTTTTTCACTCTCTTCGATCGCACGAGTTCTCCCTTGATGCCGCATCCACGAGGAATTTGCCAGTTACTCTTTTCACGCAATGCCACATAAATACCGTTTCGATCGTTTCGATATAAATAACGCGTACACCGTCCTACTGTTGGTTGGTACACCAACGTTTTCCCTTCTTAAAAAATGAAACAACCTTTTTACGTTTGGTCTTGCCCGGAATATCGATACTCGATATACTTTTCACACTTTCCTGAGCAACCACAAATATTTCTCTGGGAAAGTTGCTGAAACCTCTGAACAGATGATAATCTGAAAGAAACGGAGAAAGGAATATGAAATTCCTGACTTTTCTATTGTCGTATAATCTCCTAAATTGCGGGATAACGATTGCCATGATAATCGAGATCTAGACTTTCGGAGCTGCGATTAATCAAAGCTTAAATCATCTTATACCGAAACGAGTAATTCGTCTTGCCGATTCTTCCCCTAACATTAAGTTAATATCAAATGAAGAATTATCGAATTGCAACGTCAGTTATCTGATTCCTTAAGATCGTAAGTATTATTTACTTGACAAAACACGCTTAGCAAGCTCGGCAAACTTAGCAACCGACGCCATTATGACTTTCCATTCGTCGCTCAAGCACAATTGCTTTACATATTATGTATACGTAACGCGCTTACGATAATAATTATCAACGCAATTAAAGTGATTACGTTGGATTACCTTTCGCAATTTTAACGTAAAACGAAAATAAGGAAATTTAACATTGACCTCGAAATAACGCGTTACTCGACGGAACACACGGATTCTGTCAAGCTCTCGAAACGGAATATCCAACTTTCCTTTTACCCGTTTCAATTTGCGATGTTAATTAATCTCACCGTGAAGATCCTCGCGAATCAGAACGCATCAAGGCACTCGGATATCGCGGGGGGGGGGCGGGGTAATAATGTTAATTAAAGTGACACGCGCGTCGACAAATCGCCAGCAGAATACCCAACTCGCAGATATCATAGCGGCAATTAATTTCATTAATTCCTGTGTAAATAGTGGGAGAAGTTAGGACAACCGGGAGAAATAAAAATTAGCGAATCGGTGAAATTTAATCAGCGAAATTCTTAGAATTTCGTTTGGCGAGCTCGCGAATACGTAACGTTTCGGTGTTTCCAAGTAATTATCGAACAAATAAACGTAAAATATCGCTTTCGGGCGTTTGTCATTCGGAAAAGTACAAATTTTATCTGAAATATAGGAAAATTTATAAAAACATTTCTTCCGTACAAGTGCTATTACGTAACGGCAACGGTAAGTATTTGCGTAACGTAACGTAGTAAACAAAATAATTATACGGAAAACTGCAAAAAGATACTACTCGGTGATTGAAATCGACTGGAACGAGTTTACATATATAATAATGTAAATCTTTTTTTCAATATTTTTTGTCGCCAGGATAACAAGATTACGATCAAAGAAGAAAATTACAAAGCGACACTGATTCCTTCTCATTCGCTGTGGTTATTTTTCAACGCCGCGTAACTCTGTTTTCATGGCGTCATCAGAGAATCATTTACCGTTGCATTCGTCGTAAAACGCGCGGAAATTACTGGAATCCTCCCGATGAAAACAAAGAAATACTCTTCTCTAATTACGTGGAATAAAATGAAATTCAAGATTTTTTTCGCGGTGAGCGACAGATCGCTTCGCGGTTGTTTCGCGGTTGCTTCGCGTTTGCGAATTCATTTCTGCGATTCTGTGGCAAGATTGGACGATTTAAAAACTATCAAGATATTCTATTTTCATGCACAAAAATCGACAACAAGCGTTGCAATAAACTTCCAACTCAAACTTTCGTTCAACTTCTTTTTCTATAAAATAAATTAAAAGATACGTAATTTTATTTCGAATGGCAGAAGTCGACTGAATAATTGTAGATTTGCAGATACTTGAAATTCTCCAATTATCGAGCACCTTCTCTGAAACGTCATCGACAAAGCAGTTGACTAAAACATTGGAACACGCGGAATGAAGGATAGGAGGATGGCTCTCGACTAAACAACCACCGCGTTATACGAGCCGAAACGACTACAAACGCGGCCAAACGCCTACAAATATACAACTTAACGAGATATCGATCATAGTTTTGCTTGATCATGTTTCCACCAACAACTCGTTCCTTTGCGAGATTTGAAAGCCGCAGTGGCTACGAAAAGTATTTGCACGCCGCTGTATTTATTAAAACAGGCTGGCGGTTCTTTTGATCGCTATTTGGACAATGAACGATTCGATGCTTGAAGTTTGAATCCAAGGATCGCAGAAACGCAATGTTAAGTTAATATTATCGAAGAACACGTTCGAAAACCAATTACGCGAAATAACACTGAAACATTTCCGTTGGTAAAGTCTTCGAAAATAACAGTTTCGGAAATGACATAGCGCAAACAGGTTGCGTAACCTCCGCTTCCAGTAAACGTTCGATAAGAATTTTCCTAGAACAAGACGTCGACTGAAAATATTTTCCACTACGTTCGAAGCGATTTAAAATAAGAGTTTCGGAGGAAAAGGAGACTCTTCTCTTGGTCGAGAGATCTATCGGAAACGCGAGAAAGGTAAAGATAGGAGTAGAATTAAGAACAGATCGCCAGCTGTTTTCGCGGTAAACGGCAAAATAAATAATCACGCGGTTTTACGTTCCTCCACGGTATTCCACTGGCGAAATCGGAAATTGCCGAAATTCGTTTATACCGCATACGCGTTTCGAACTGAAAATGAGCTGAAATGTTCTATTATTGAAACTTAACCGTCTACGACGGCGACAGATTCTCGCTGATTATCAACGACAATAGTTATTAACGCATATTATATTATAGTATACAAGAGGGAAAATTTCAATTTCGACGAATAAAGCGAGAGTAACGACGGAATAGCAACGAAGCGAAGCACAAAAGAAAAAGCGCTTCCAAGAAACTCTCTAATCTCTCTTTAGATTCGAAAGAAAACCCATATCCGACCGCGGTCGGCCAAACAACTCCGATCCACGGGTTCGGGAAAAAGAAGAAAGAATTCCTCTTAAGAGAAATAATACTGGACAACCAGCAACCGATCAATTTTCACCGAAGAACGGAGAAACTGGAGACTGTAAAATCCTTCTTCCCGAACCGAGAGGCGTGGACGCGGCGTAGCATTAGAAATCGCGGATTATCGGAGGAATAAGGTTACCGGTGGACGTGTTACGCAAGGAATCGCGGCACACTTGACCCAGCAACACACTTTCACTTTTCCATTCGGGCCTGTATATGGCCGCTCAGACAGAGTGTCCGCGTTTTCCTTCCTCCGTTGGCCGAGTGATCGACAAAGCCGGTGAACCGAGACCAAGAAACGCCAAAGTCACGACACGACCAAAACTTAACTCTCAAGTTATCTCTCGGGTGGTATCGGACAGCTATAGACGCCTTGCGATAGCTTCGGATAAGTTGTTCAAATTTGAAGTACGTCCAAGGGCCAGCAAATATTATATATTGCCACGTTTTCGTATTTATTGCATTCACTGTATCTGATAAAGTTGACTCACGATCAATTGGTATCAGCGCTGGACAAAATTTTATTCCCCACCGACGAATAAATATCCGATCGAACAAGCATTTATCCGAATAAGAATTTTGTGAAACAAGAAATTATTCGTGTAACAATTTACCCGAATACAAATTTAATCGACTAACCTATTCGGATAAGAATTTATTCGATTAAAATTATACGTTGTATGGAGATACTTATATATTATATCGAGGATAGATATGGTACCGAACGTGAGATATATTTTCGAAACTACATTGTCCAGTCGTTGAAATTATTCATTTGGTAAATTAATCGTAAAAGTCGTACCGGTATCTGCGTATACTTGTAAAAAAAAGTGGAAGCGATTGTTTGTACTATTTGTATTATTCTGCGATCGTTATAGATCGTTATAATCGAATAATAGAAAATAATTTATTACACATAACAAATAACTATCTCGCAGATAGAACACATAAGTATAAATATACCTTGCATAGATATCTATCGGAAACGATTCGAATAGTAGCCAACTCTGATTGATATTAGATAGTTGTAAATACTTGTGCCACGACAGCTTCGGCTAAATTATTGAAATTTGAAGTACAGTTGCTTCTATCGTAGACATTCGCTTACCACTTTGTACGACCAGGTACATTAAACTCTGGCTGTCGCGAGTATAACTAACAAGAGGAATTGAAGCTCGAGAACGGAGACGAAAAGTTCGTAGAAAGAAATCGTTGGATAAGCGCGTAAGTTGCCTCGGGGGTCGCAACTTTCTCCGAAGAGTGTACGAGGCATGTTTTGGAGGAACAAAGTTGATACGTTGAGTTTTGTGTCTTGATATAGCGTTTACGTCGTGTTACCTTGCGATACGTTGCCAAGTTGAATGACGGTGGGAAAAAGTTGGTTAGATTAACGAGAGCCTCGAGGCAAGAATTCCTAATGTCGATGACAAGACTTGATTCGAAAATAAAAAACTGACACGGGAACGTCTAGGTGTGAAAATCGTTTTCGTAATACCGGGTGCGAATTATCCTAGTACGCATATTTTCTATTACAATTTACTCGATGATACTAATCGAAGGTTCGAGTGTCGGTATTTCTTTTCCAGAAAAACGAAGCGAGAAATTTAATGAAAAATTCGTAGAAAAATAACGACGATAGAACGTTTAGTAGTAGCAATAGGACGGAATAAATCGTGAAACACTCTATGGAACATCGGTTCGAGCGTTTTCGCCACGTTCAAGGTTGATCCGACATTTTTTGGAACTACCGTTCCACGAAAGCAAATTCCACGAAACGAGACAGGTAGACCGAGTCGGTGAACAATAAGCAATTACGAGGGCCAACGGAGCTGTGGTATGGCCCTGGGCCAGAAACTGGGCCCTGAACAAAGGAAACAGCCTCACCCTTTCCCTTTCTGCTCGGTGAAAGCAAACCTTGTATGGAAGGATGCTGCTTCCGATCGTCTGGCAAGGTTTCGATCCTTTGTGTGCTTCAAGCTGCAGAGAAAATTTACGGAAGATTCGCGAGGATAACAAGCATGATTTAGGCAACTATATAATTTCAAATAGATTACGAGATACTAGAATTCACATTTTTATAAGATTAATTAAAAAATTAAAAAAAAAAAAAACAAAAAAAATGGCGCTTGACTAGAGTTTTAATAGTTCGTAACACGTTAAAGGTATTTTTGAATATGCTATAATGGTACTTAAATATTTAGACATCCAGAGCACTAGACTGTGTATTTTTATCTTTAGTAGTTATTGATTGACTCAGCAAGAACAGAATTTAGGCTTTCCGTGTTATAATATGTGTTGACGTAACACATACCAGCAATAACGTGGACTAAAGTAATATAAATACTTGACTTTTCACACTCAACACGAGTGTTATCTCAAGTGTTGCGATACAGTTAGAGGACTACGCTCGATAAAAGTATGAAAAACTTTATTTCGGAGAAACCATAGAGAATAGAATTAGGAACTTGTCGACTGATCGTTATCGATACCTTGATAATTTTCCCTCGTCCCTTATATTGCCAAAGATCGAGATTTAAATGTATTAATTTTATGACCGAGTCTTGGAACAAAAATTCCAACCCTCCTAATCCTGCACAAACTACGTAAACTGGGAAAAATTTCCTCTCTATAGTTTCTTTGCGATCACGCCGTTCATCGATTATTCCACTTGCTTCGAGCAACGATCGCTCATTCGTTAAAACTTTGATATCCAAGACTTTTTCTTCTCTCTGCCCAATGATCCTCCACACCCTATTCACCCCTTTGTTAAAAGGAAGGCCGCAAAGACGTTGGAAGGAGAGAAGAGAAGCAAGAGAAGCAAGAGAAACAAGAGAAATAAAGCGCCAGCCCAAGGTCTTAATAATTCAAATGTTTACCGTCGCTTTCAAAGATAAGCTGATAAAAGCGTGCGCTCACTCTCAGCTAATATAAAAGTAACCAAGGGTTGGAAACACGTGTACGTATTACAAGTTCCTATTTCACGTGTATGCAGATACACGTGCATTCACACGTGTCGTAAACGAATCCAAATTTCAATCCGCGTAATTTTCGGCACACGCGTTCCCGTGTATTTAAATACGGCGATGATCAAAAGTACTGGCACGGGCTGGCTATTCTCGCCAATTTCGAAGAGAACGCGATCCGTTCTTTCTTTCTTACGAAATATCATTTTCAACAGCTGAAGATAATTACGATAACGTTGTTCTCGGCTCTTAAAACAAATACGTACACAACCTTCGCTTGGAATAATTTTGACGAGGTACTGACATTTTTCTTTCGCCTAGAATATTTATATTCGTCTGTATATCGCTTGCGTGACAATCGAGCGATACTAGTAGTTGGCAGCCAATACCTCGTTGCCAATTGCACAGACTATCGACGATTTTACTCGTTGCACATTGGCTACAAAATTCCTCGAGTCGATTCTTGTATTAATTTTGCTAATCGAGACCTTACGTGTCCATTTATAAATGATCGTTACAAATGATGGACAGTTTTCTGGCTACCAGTAACCGTTATCGATTACGCAAATTGTCTCAACAGCTACAACGCGGCCAAAGCGCGGGATCGTGGAACGGAAAGCACAATCCATTGGATTTCATCAGCGAACTGAATTATTCAATCCGCCGATAATCCGGATGCGTCCGTACGAACGCGGCCAGGACACATTGTTGCCGAAGACTGGTGCCGTTCGTTTCGCAATGATTTCACGCCACGCCGAATAATCGCGTTTAAGAACAAAGCCACGCGTCACTGTTCAAAAATAACAGCCACGAGTCGATGGAAAAGAACGACGACGACGACGACGACGACGACGACGACGACGACGATGAAAGAGAGTGTTCAAAACCAACTGATTTGCATAGATATTTTACCAATGTTTCGTAAATTCCTGTCAATCTCGGTTCGGTTTCGACTTTGTAAAAAAATTCGTTTTGCTTTCTTTTTCGAAGTTGTGAATTTTCGAGGTCAAAGACGCGAGATTTCGCTGGAGAAATTTCTCTAAAACAATTGCTCGACAAATTTAATAGAAAATGTTTGAAAAATAATTTAAAAGTTCAACGCTTCTCTCAGACCAACTCGCATATATTTCCAACCAAACTGAAACTTCCATTCGATAGATAACACGTACTACGATAATTTTAACAAACGCTAAGGTCTTACAAAGGTAAAGCAAGAGAAAAAGTCGAGAGATTTTTCTTTCCCCGATCCAATTCCCCTTTGAACGGAATATAAACGGATAAATCAATAAGCTGCTTCTCTTCTGGGTCAAGGTGGAGGCAGCTTTCTTTCATCGGTGCGAAGATTAGCTTCCAGGAAGCTTACGGTTCATTCAGAGAGCCGGACCGGAGAAGAAAAAAGAAAATTCTATTTACTTAGCGTCAGTGTCGACACTGACTGCCGGATAAGAAGATAAAAGTTGGAGAACACGGGAAACAGGTGTTACTCTGTCGTTCTTGACAGTGAAACGTCGATAACAGCGTTAACACGACAAGCGGCCACTACGCTCTTCACCTTGTTCGCTCTATCCGCCCAAGACTCGCGATAAATCGGGAAATTTAACAAATTCGCTGCCTCGCGAACTTTTATCTATCCTGAATGCGTTTCCGTTTAATTTAGTCGTTCGCCCCCTATCGCTTTAACTGATCATTTTTAAGCTTGAAAAAGTTATTACAATTGCGCCCAAAGTTTAGTCGTGTATCATCTCAATTAAATTTCTCAAATTCCTAGAATTGCAATCGTGGTTTTGAAAAAAAGAAAAGAAAGAGAAAAAGAAACGAATGAAGAGCACTCGTATTAAAAGGAAGTAAAAAAAAAAAAAAAAAAAAAGAACAAAGCATGCAGAAATATGTAAAAGGTTCCTCCATTTATAGTAAGCTTTTCTGCTGTGAAATTGCAAAAGGAAACGCGAGCGGGATTCTTCTGCTGGCAACCTTTCCACGGGCTGGAAAAGGTCGTGTTCCCGATCCGCGGAGAACAATTCCAGGCGAATGCGAACGCCATGATCGAAGATAAGTGGTGCAACAGGGAGCATAATAATGGACCGTATTCAGGCTGCACTTCGCCTCGGCCGCGAAATAACGAGGGTAGGCCACGCGAGTTAAATCATAACGAAGACGATCTAAATTACGAAATATTACCAAAGCGATATTTTCACCAGGTGAAACTGCCTCCTATGAAAATCGCATTGAATATCGCCTTTCTCAAACCTTTAACAAACTCTCAAACTCCTTACCTCCCGCCCCGATGTAACAAAATTTTAGTATTTGAAAAATGACTTCAATTATTAACGATTCAATTTAATAGTTTAAATTGCCTTAATCGTGTGTTCATTTTCAACTGTAATTGGGAAAAGTGTAACAGAAAAACGGTAGGAATCTTTTAAACATATTTTCTCAATATTACCAACCAATAAATAAGCGTAATATGTATCATAATTGTAGCAATAATTAATTACTCTTGCTGCAGTAAATGCAGCAAATGCAGTAAATGCGGTAAGTGCAGTAAATGGAAAGTATAATTAATGAAAAAAGAATTCATTAGTAATACAGTGATTCTTTACTGTTACAAAGAAATTCTTAATTTTTCTGGTAAGAATATCTTCGTACTTTCGTATCTTGTTTGGCAAAATATTCTTATAACCTCGGATCGAGTTTCTTTGAGTTTCATGAGAAAATAGACGAATGAAGTTGCCTGAAGAAAAGTCAAAACACACTTAAATACGGTTCTACGTGGTCCACCTTCTTCAAGTCCGTTTCATTTCAACGGTGAGCTTCTCAGTTGTCGACATCCTCGCGCTGAAATTAATTAAATATCTGTCTATCTAGCGAGTGGATGGTCGGGATAGCAAAATTGCTCGTTTCCTGGTTCAAGAACCTTCGACTGTGTCCAACAATCGTACAACCTCGACTTTTCACCATTACGATCTCATTTTTCCATTTCTTTCGATCGACCAACCAACCACATCGACCATACCACAAAAACTGGTCCATTTATCGTTAGTTATTTAAGTTGGGAATCTTTAATTTGCTCTACACTTTTCAGAGATTCGTTTCTACAAATTTCAAGAATATCGTACGCATGGAAATTGTGCGCGACAAGTGGGTCCACATATTTTTTGCAAATAAAAATTATTAGAAAACGCGATTAACGATTTTTTTTTATCGCGCAGAAACTCTTGGATTCCGTAACTGCGATTAAAAACAACTGGAATTCCATATTACGCACGCGAAACGTATTTTCATGACGGAAATGCATCAGATTGTAATTAACGACAGATTAACTCTCGTTGATAGTAAAAACGTAGGAAAAAGAGAGTGAATTATTCATATATCACAGCAGTAGCTTTATTTAATTAGTAATTCGACCGATGGTAAGATTTCAGGGAAAGACATTTATTGCTCGTCCACTATTAGCGAAGATCAGTTTCATGATAATTCCTTGTGCGCTTCCTTTATGAATATGGGTCAGTCCGGAGAATCAGAATTATTTGTACCAACATCCTCTTCAAATTAAAAATCTTGTATCTTGTTAATTAAAAAGAATTTTAAAATTCATTCGTTAGATGCTTTTCAAGGGACTGAAATATCATAAAAGTTGTACAACTTGATTAAATTTCTTGCACAAACGTGTGTGTGAGCGCGCGCGCGTGTGTTTGGCACTAAAATATTTTAGTAATATGTTAATTTGTATATTTTACATTCTCTTTCTCATTGTTAATTCGTATTTCATTCCATTTAATACTCTCGTAATTACATTTCTCCGTGAGAAATGTGTCTGATATAATATTATTTTTTCGTTAATTAGCAGACTCGAAATGAATGTAGAACCTTAATGAAATATACCCGCGTTTTCGTTCTTTCAAAATGTGGAAATTTAACATTTGATAAACTTTCCTCGAAATTAATAATGTTAATGAGATTGTTCATCGTTAACGAGTAATGGATTCATAACCATTCAAATTACTCTTCGTTTTAATTATATCTTTGTGAAATGTAATACACAGAATAATAGTTATCCTAGTCATTGTTACATGACAAAAGAGATACATCGTACTTAGAAGCTGCTCGTTAATTTTCTTGTAATTTCTACGAATCATTCACCTACAATCGTGGAGAGAATTACTCTTCAAACGCTCTGATAATTTGAGAAAAATTGCGGATTTCATAATCGTTAATCCGGTTGAGAATCGATTAAACCGATTGGTTTTGTGCGTTCGCAAAGTGGATCGAATAAGTGAAATAAATTTTGACGGAACAGAGAGAACAGCAAATGCTTCAGTGAAATCGCAACCTGACAATTTAGGGAAGAATACCGTGATTCTTTGTACCGCGACGAGCAATATCTCCTTGCAAAGATTTCAACTGGCCAAATAAAAGTAGAAATATCTTCCAAATCTCGATTAACACATTGAGCGATACTGACGCACACCGTGCGTCAATGTAAGTATCCAACTGTAAATATACCTGTTGACGCAATTGTTGCGTTTTCATCATACGTTCCAGCAAAAAATCTTGGAAAAATAATCGAAATACCGAGCGATGCGTTAAAACGTCGTTATTTAACACGAAAAAAATACCAAACTTGCAAAAAAACGATCGGTTTCAGATTTTTTAGTTTAAATCGCGTTCTCGCACGATTTAACATATCTATTCGGACTATTACACTGCACATAAATGAACAAACAACGAACAGATAATTCTATATTTTTTCAATTCACTTTGACTTCCGTGACCCCTGCTTTTCATCTCGGTTCATCTGTTCTTCCTTTCAATTCTTTCTCTTCCTAATCTCAAGCATCTACTTTGTTCGTTCGCCTTCTTCCGTTCATATTTATCTCTTTAGACTACATTCCTACCATATATACTGGCACGACTCTTCTTCTTCTTCTTCTTCTTCTTCGCATAATCTACATACTTTTTGACTTTCCTTCATCCAGCATCTATTTTCTTCCCCTTCGTCTCAACGTCCGAACCTCGCTGTTGTTTTTAACTTTGTGCCTTTTCCTTTCTGTTTTACATATTTTGCTTTGCCTTGTGTTAATGAATAACAATAATAAAAATATAGTTTTCTATCAATTTTTCATACACACTACGGCCTAACAGAGGAGTAAGAAAATTAGAAAGGTTTGAAATTAAGAAGGACAATACACGAAACACTTAGTTTCAGAGCTGTTATTGCGACATAGTTCCGTCAGTTAAGTAGAAAATTACCAACTCTCGTAAGTGAAATGGTATGTGAATGAGTGAGTGAGTGAATGAGTGGGAAAGAGAGAGAGAGAGAAAGAGAAAGAGAGAGAGAGAGAGAGAGAGAGGTAGAGAGGCGAATTAAACGATGACTAAGGCAGGAAAGTCTTCTTGCCTGGCACAAAGGAACTAACAGCAGGACTTATTTAAATTTTATACTACTCTCCGAGGCGTATCATCGCCGGTAGTCTTGCAATCGCATATCTAATTCTCGCGTTTCGTTACGGGCGACGTAGCCTTTGTTTGCATAGATAATCAGCGGCTCGAGCTCTTTTTACCTTGCTAACGATCCGCAGGTTTTAACGTCCAGTGTCGTATCATTACCACTAGTAATAGTACCACTCGTCGGTAAATATTTGTTTTCTCCGTATTTTACTAGTTTTTGTTTGGAAAATTATGTCGATCGATTATGCTGGACATATTTAAAATCGCTGAATTTATTTATCGCGTTATACGTAACAAACGTAATGCATTTATCGTAGAAACATTTATCGTTCGGACACTAGAAACGAAAGTCTTTCTTAAGAAAACAACGTTCAAAGGACAATTGTCAAACAAAGAGCACGCAAGCTTGAGCAAGTTGTCGGATGCTGAAGGAAATTCGTATTTCCCTCGCGTTTTAGGGGATCTTGTATATTAATTCGGACTTATTTAGAACGCGGCAATAATCGTTGCGAGCGAAGAGAAGGACAATGAAACGAGCAATGTCCCCGGAGAAAGCGAAGAGTGGAGGAACCCGGTCATATCGAGTCGTATAATTTTCAGTATCGATCAGAGCCCGGCACAAGCAGGCCGATTTAATTAATTAATTCACCGTGACGTGAATTACGAGCACTCTATCGGACGTTCGATCGCCGAGAAAATAGAGCTTGAACGCCTCGTGAACTTGGACTGGCCTCTAAGCCTCCAATTTTAAGGGAGAACGACGGTGCTGCCCCCTATCTAGCGATGCCTCGCGACACACCGACAGCCATTTCCTTAGAACGGATTAATTCGGGCCTATTACGTGCGCCTTCCATCCTGAAATCTACGTTCAATTTTTTCAGAAGCTGATTTTATCGCTTCGTATTAAATTCAAATTAATAATAATTTGTTCGATTTCGACTTTGTAGCCAAGATACGCGGCTCGATTACAATTTCTTCAAACCGTCTTCCTCGCCCGATCTTCTCACTCGTCCTTCCATACTTTATTCTTACGCTATCCTTAACCTAGATAATACACGCTAAGAGTCTACGCTGCAATTTCTTTCTACTATTAATTCCGTCAGCCACTCCTACTCTTAACCGTCTGCCTATTGCGCCTCTTAATCTTTGATACATCTTTCAGTACTTCTTCCTTCACCTTTTCCTTCCTTTTTATCTTTCTTAGCCGTCCCTCCATCTGTTCCCAATCTTTTATCCCTTTCAATCTCTCCCGCACTCGCGTTTATTCTTTCTACTTCTGTACAGTCTTCCACCAAAATGTTTTGATGCTCCAATATTCCTTTTACAGACCTTACACGTTCCTTCCTATTCCGCCCTCCGATATCTCTTCCCATCTTCCGCATCTGCCGTTAACTATAGCGCTTTGGCTGGCCGAATTGTATTTTGGCAATTGTATCGTGCGTAATTTTTAATATCTCCGTCTCTTCTTTCCATTCCTCGTTGACTCTACCCGTTTCCGTTTAAATAACGCGCCCTCTCTCGACCATTTGCCGTTACTAATAAACTACTTGTTAGTAAATTATCGATAAACTACAAAATCGAGACATATATATTCATTTCATAAAATTTCAAATTCGTCAATTGCGCATGAAGAAATGATATTCTTATCTGGTTTTCAGAGTCACCTGGTATACAGCTGCGTTTCCAAGGAGTGACAGCTCTGGAATGTTTAGATAGGGCAATTGCTCCCTGTCTAGCTCGTTACAACAGCTGTCTTACGAGACCTGACTCGAATTTTGCATACAGCTAATGGATATCATGCACGACGATATGTACGCGAAAGACACGGAACAGAAATTGCTACCGATTTTGAAAGACTCGCTCGAGAAATTCGAGCCAGTAGAAGACGAAAGTCAAGTTACTCCGGTTGCTTATTTATGACTTTACCGAAAAATTTGTTTTTTTAAATGTAATAGCTAAATCAAGAGTTAAATAAGCAATAGATTAGTAGTCAAATAGCCCGATAAGAGGAGGAGTGTATACGTAGCAAAGGACAAATGGTTGAGAGTACAAGACAAATAAAAATAACAATCGTAAACCAAATAAAGAAAGACCTTTTCATGGTCGTCAGGGTGAGAAATAAACTGTTACTATTATCAAACATAGTCGCAAAATCGTAATCGAAGAAAATTTGATTCGTTCGTTTCGTTCCATTTTCATCGGACCTCGAATGGCGTGCCAAAGCGCATATCAAAAAATGTCACTCCAAAATCCTTAGGAAAAATTCCTATGAAAGCAGGCATGGAAAAATATTTACGTCACACTGATTCATAGATATTCACATTTCGTATCGGGACTCACGATTATTCACAATCGTTACATCAAGAATGTTATTAATAATATAAAATCGTTATTGTCTCTAACAAAAAATGATCGTATACGTACGAGAACTTACTTAGAACGTACTACGAAGATGCACGCGTTCCTTAATATCAAATAAAAAGATGGAAAACATCGTGATCGACACTTGTGTTTGTACATTCTCGGTCTCTTATCGATAGAGGAGCAACACACCTAGAAAATGCAAAAATCAACGTTGAAGTTAAAAAAAAATGGTACAAAAGTCGAGATCCCGTAAAACTATTCAGCTCGAACTACACTTCTGACTTATGCAATCGGCCATGCACGAAAATAATCAACGATAAACACCAATAAAAATCTGGCCGATTTTTTGAACCGCGTGTCCTCACACCCTCTACATATTTTTAGCCACAGCAACCACTATAACTCACCACCCACGTGAAAAAAATTCGCTCTACGAAATCCACGATCTGGATTTCATCCAGCTAACGGTTCCACCCATATCGCATCAATTATCCCGTAAAAAAACATAATACAGAAGGAGAATCGAGAATACAACATCGTTTTTTTCTCGTGTAAATCGACCCGAAATCGGTTATTTTTACTCCCATTAATTCCGTCGGATCTCGTTCTGTGAACGTGATGACTTTAATGGCTGCTTCGTGATATATTTCCGCATTCTGCGCTATAAACGAGGGGAAACGGAATTTTTTGCAGCTTTTAAATCAAAATTTTTCTACAAAACGAAGAACAAGGTTGTTTCAAAGGGAACGTATATTTTCTGTATTTTTAAATCGTCATTTTTATGCACGACGAAAAATCTTGATCGAAAGAGAAGAAGAGTGTACATTAGGGTCCAAGATTGTGTATATAGAAGATCGAAAAAAATTTCTTGAACGTAAGAGGTAAGAAAACTTTCAGCGGAACAGAAAAATCTTTGTAGATAAGAGAAATGATACGACGTTTTTATCCGGCGTTTTAATTTCGTCTGAGATTACGGCATTTGCAAAACTCGCACTGTATACGTACGTTATATGTATCGCAGTCAAGACTCGGTTGAAATTGCGTAAATAACGGCGGTACGATCATCACATATACAACGTAACGAGGAAAAGAAATATTTTCGCAAAGAAGGCGGTGAACGAAATCGAGTGAAAAATCCAGTGAAACTCGCCGTGTGGGAAGAGAGAAAGGAACTTGATGGATTACATCGTGGAAGTTACGCGACCTTGACTGAGAGAAGAAGCAACTAGTGTCGCACGTGCTTCCTCGGCCATGCTGAAGACGTACAACGTTCACCAGCGGAAAGTTTTTTTTTTTCTTCTCCGCCGATACGAAATTTGCATGACGATAAGCGTCTCCGTCGCGACGACAATGGCGAACAATAGCGGCAGAAATCGATTTCATGAATTTTCGGTTCAACTGCGAATTTACATATGTATGAGAAATGGTCTCGTATCAGTTTTTTCTTTTCTTTTTTCTTTTTTTTTTTTTTTTTTCGCAAGTTATTCTTCTATTGAATTGAAAAAAGGTGTAGACTCGATCGAAAACATTCTATCAATATCGTGTCGCTAAATTCAGATTTTCTTCGAGAGAGAAACAAGTTTGTAATATAATCTGTAATGTACTATAGTATAGGAAAAATAAAATTATAATATTAATAAACATGTCCAACTGCCAAGCGTCTTCGTTTATCCAAAATAATGAACTATCTTTTTCGTTGAAATGAAATTATATTATATTTACAGGTGCAAGAATCAGAACTGAGCCAAGTGAAATTGAAATTCATCTATATTATCATTTCATTTTGCGATTATCCCAATTCTATAATTCCATAATTGGAGAAGATAATTCCTCGTTGCAAAATGAGCCAATTAATAGATTAAAAACCGAATTACAGAAACGAAATTGAAAAGGTAGGAGAAACGTAACGTCAATCGAGTAACAAAACAAACCTAATCGATTCGAATTTTCTAAAGTCCACTCACAGAGCATCTCGTCGCTAATGAATCTGGTTGTCGATGCGACGTTAAACCTTTCTACACAAAAACAAAAAGAATAAAAAAAAAAAAAAATAAAAATAAAAAAACTGCAGCCTACTTCCGTTAGTTTGTCGTTTTGCCGAGTCGAAACTAAAACTGATCGTTCGAACGACGACGATACGGCAAATTTCAGGTCGCCGATTCGATAAAATGCAATCGATAAAACGCGGAACACGAGAGCAACCTAAATAACGCGACCGAGGGTAGACACGACAGGCAAAATAGTAAACGCGTACGAGTAATAAATATTTGAACCACGGCGTTCACGATCATCGACCAGATCCAATTTATCGGGTGTGCCCGCTCGAAAATGCTGTTTTTCCTACGCTCGTTTCGAGACCAGCGAAAATGTGATTAAATCGAACAAAGGAGAACGGGGAAATAAATTAATCCAAAGGGTTTGACGTGGTTTCGAGTGGCGTGTGTGTGTGTATGTGTGTTATCGCAAAACCGCAACCAATGAAAAAAAACCGATGGTTTATTTAATTAATTATCGCTCTCTGTCGGAGCTTCTTCTCCCTACTCTTTGTCTCGGATCTTTCATTTTAACGGTCAAGTATCTTCCTTATTTTCTTATGTTTTATGGCGAGTTATTTCCCCGTTGAGTTAAAAAAAAAAAAAAAAAAAGAAACGCTAGATTGAAATACTTTTGATTTCTACGGTGTTTGCAATTTCTCTAGAGTTTCCGCGCTGTTTAGACGTTCTCTACAATTTCTACGTATCTTGTATCAAGTATTCTATACGTCTTGCAGATTTTAGGCTACAGGCTTTTTCTTAGATTTCATGTAATTTTCATGGGTTCTCTCAATTTTTTATAGATTTTCTCTAATCATTTGATGCGAGAAAGTCGCGATTCCGTATAATACGCGTAACGTATTATACGCGTAAAGAATTCCGTGTTAAGTGTTGGAATGCTTTCATGAGCTGCTATATGCATCTGTGCGGTCCGACTGACGATACGAATAACTATGACGCCGGATCTCGAGTACGCCAATTCCCGTGGCTCGTACTCTGGTGAAATGGAAAGTTATTTTCACGGATGACGCAAGGGCCACCTGTTTCGATGCCGCTCGACGGTTTTTAGCCGCTAGAAGGATCCCTTTTTGCCACTGGCTGGCCCCGCGGTACCACGCATCTGGAACCGGTTTTTAACTCGAGAATTCGTCTTTTTTCTTCTGTAATTCAGGAACGCAGACAAGCCTCGAAGCTCCTCGAACGTTCTCGTTCCGACGATAGAACCCGACTTTCAGGACGCATTTTTATCAGGCTTCCTTTCATTTCTTTTTATACGTGGAACTTTGTGGAAGAACGACGAGGGTGAAATATTCCCTGCTAGGAGAATCGTTTAACCTTCTCCGGATGGACTTTTTGTTCGACCATATTATACGATAATATAATAATAGATATGGACTCTGGTAGATTCGATCTAGTAGATTAATACGATAATGGGTTGAACTTGTAGTTTGAAAAATTCAAGCGCATAGTTTAGTCGCTTGTACAAGACATAGGATTTACGTAGAAATGTTGGGACATTCAAAGGGAATGAATAAATAGGCAAGGTTATTAGATAATCACTGAAATCTTTCAAAGTAATCTAACTATCGAGGAATGTTATAAACGTAAGAAAAGAAGCATCGTCTGATAAAAGAATTAAAATGTACATAATAAATAACCCCAGAATAATAATTCTCGATCCATTCAAACACCTTTTTACCTGTTAATATTTCATTCATCCGTTCAGTTATTCTCAAGCCTGGTTATTATTTCTTGAAAATTATTATCATTACTACGAGTAAAAAGTTTCGAAGGCGACTTTAATCCATCAAATCATCGACGTCGTACGTAAAAGGCTGACGGTATGCTAATTACTCTCAATTACGCAAGCAACACGCTGTTTATTTCATTTTTTTCCAACAGTACGAGCTGCGTTGCACGTATTTACCGCAAAACTCGTAGTCGATGCTTGATTTCCTCGTTTGATCAACTATAAAAAGTATCGGTAGCGAAATTTCGTTCGTTCGTTCGTTCTCTCTCTCTCTCTCTCTCTCTCTCTCTCTCTCTCTCTCTCTCGCAAAGACACGGCAAAGGGAAACACACGATGACTTCGCGACTAATTACAGACAAAATTTAAAGAAAAGTTTGACTTCCACCCAGAGGAATTTAAATCAACACTTTTCGTGCTGCATCGCGGAGACTTTCATTTCGTTCGACTTCGAAAAAATATTTAAAAAATCACTACTTTTGTATTTGTTTTTGTATTTGTAATTGATTTTCGGAAGGATTTATTTTTTGCGAAAATAATTAAAGACATGGAATCTAAACAGAAATTTGTTTCATCTACTAAACGTCACAAGTGCTCGATTTTTAATGTCTTATAAATTTTTGCATATACGCATTTAAATTTCCGAAAACTGAAATTTCCCAGAAATGTATAAACATTCGCAGTCTGTTAATTGATATATAAATGCAATAATAAACACAGTGGTGTAGAAAATAGCTTTTATAGCCGCTGTATACGTAGATGTAATAATATCAACCGAGGCTGATTGTTCAAATTATAAACAATTTATCATTCTCCTTCGAAAAATTTCAACTTCTATCGAAACCAAACAGAGATCTTCACCGTGTTCGATTCCCAAAACACACTAAAAACAAACCCAACTTCAAACTCTAATCATTCTTCCACCATTGTACCGAACGAATCCTCTATTTGTCTAATGTAGAGCCAGCATAATACACGGCAGACTGTCTACACAATCGTGCGAAACACAACTATATCTATAGAAGACGACGTTTCTAATGCTCGAAGAGGCCTGTTACGTACAAAGAGTTTCTTCAGGCGGTGGCTCTAACGCAACAACGCGACGAGCATGTTTAGCTCGCAGAAAGGTACGCTCTGATTGCCGGTTTAAAGCCAGTTTCTATTGACAATGGCATCGTTCTTTGGGGACGGCACCCGTCTTCTCGCGGGAGGGAAATTGCAGCTGCAACAGACGTCGCTTTAATTTTCAATCAAAACAGACCCGGCAAAGGCGAGCCTTAACTACCGTGAAATTGCCAACGAGGGAATATTTATCGGCTCGATCGAGTCTTGATCGTTTCGAGATGTAGTTTTGAGAATTGCAAAGGGCGGAGGAAGCGATGGATCGGGAGTTCGTGCTATTCAAGTGCGTGAGATTGAAAAACAGCTGTTGATTATTGGGAAGATTAGATTTCGCTGGTGAAAAAGTGAACGGATTAGCAAAAACAAAACGATCAGCGAGCAAGTGAAAATCATCTACATTTAGAATTGAATGAAACCGAATCGATTGGTTCATATTTAAATTGAAAGTCTCCTGAAGCCATGCCCTCCACTCTAATCTAAATTTAAATACACTGAAAATACTCCGATATACTTCGACTAGAATACATACATCCTGCATCTGAGCGATATGTTTCGTATAACAAATTCTTCACGGATTAAACAACACTCTCATAAACAACTTTCCACGATTTTAAATTCCAATTGCGTAGAAAGAAATAAAACAAAGCTGAGCTACTCTCTGCCTCGTCTCCTATTCAAACCTCTCTCCCTCCCTTCCTCCCTCCCTCCCTCTCTCTCTCTCTCTCTCTCTCTACCTCTCACACACTCTCTCACTCTCTCTTCAAACGCGTACGATTCAAGGAACAGAACTTCCGACTGGAAAAGTCCATAAAGAAAACCGATGTCGTTGAAAAAGTCGGGTTCCATGAAAGCCAAGCTACTGTTCTAAATATAAATGAGCCACGGTATGCGCCAGCTAGAGTTAACAAAATAAAGAACGGTGTACGTGCTGATCCCGTGATCGTGCATTCCCTGTTTTGCTACGGCCGCGTGATTCATAGGGGAGGCTCGGTCAATTCTCACGATTCAGAGAAAGCTTAATGAGCGTGCACGGCCGGACAGGTGTTGTAGATACGCCGATGCAAACGATCCGGTGTTTGTTATTTTCAAACAACGCGCAGGATGCACGGAAACTACGAAATAATCGAGCGGCGAAAGGTTTGATCGCGTTTGCTTGGGAAATTTTGGGAACGAGGGAATTTAGGAACGAGGCAGTTCGCAATGTTTAACAGTTGAGAAAATTGATTCAGGGAATGATTAGTTGAGAAATTTCAATCTAGTTGAGAAAAATTGTGAAAATTTCCATGGGATTGCAAAAAATGTTTCGCAAGTTTTAAAAATTGATTTGATCCAGCGTTTCGAAGCTTCGGAAATTGATTCGCAACGAATTGCAAACTTTAGCAATTGCAGAAACTATTCTGCATCAAAAAAATTTTCTGCAAACTGGTATAGAAATTTCAACGATTACTTTGAAGACCGAGATTTAGAAATTTCTGATCATTGCTTGGAAGAGCAATATAAATTGTCCAACTTTTCGCTAGAAATTCGCTTTTTTCTCTTTATAAAGAGAAAGAGAAATTAAAGGGGCCGTTAAAGAAATAATGAAATCGCTCTATTTCATTATTTAAGTACAAATACATTTGTGAAATGTCAGAACGTTTTAAACAACTTTCACGCTCAACACTATGCAATTAACGCGAGAAATTTTGTCAAGCTTGTACATATTTTAAGTCCAATTTCGTTCAATTCCAAAACTGTATCAAAATTAGAAATTCATTTCAAACGCTTCTGGAATAACTGAAATATCCAACGCGTTACACGTGCGAACGGAATGGTCGCAACCGCAACTGTTAAATTCAGTTAAATTACGTTTTTAACCAAATTACTACATGTGTAGAAAATTCCAAATTAACATCTAAATTACCAATTCTTCCGAATAAAGTTAACAATGATGTTTATAATAATGTTAAACAATATTTGCAACGTTTACTTGATATTATAAAAATAACGCTGTATGATGATTGAACGATATAATGAAAATAAATCAATCAATCAGTAAGAGTCGAAAATTACAAACAGAAGAATATCTATAAGTAACAAGAATATCGATTTTCCTCCAGTCAAATTTAAGTTTCACCGAAACGCAAAACTTGCCAAGTTTCCACGCACATTAACGCGATTTATACAGAAGTTTGCTTTGACTTGCGCCGGAATAATTTCAATTATTCGGAATATCAGGAGGCTGATTTTAATCAGTCTTTATCTCCTTTCGAAGCACTCGAATAGCAACTTTGATTTGATTTTTCTTTTTTCTTATTCAATTCGCTTATTATCTCTATATTTGAAAAGTATACCCTTTAAAAAGTTTTACATTTTTCATTCGTCGATGTAAAAAGAATGCGTATATCAATAAATGTCAAATCACGTTACCTTTTCACCTGCAAGCCGAGCAACCTATCATTTTCGTGAAATAAATATACATATTCGGTGTACGTACATACATATGTAATCGGTAGAAATTGGAAGTTTCAATTGTTGGAAGTGCTAGTCACGCTTTCGTACAATTTTAAACGTTATTAAACAAGACTTTCAACGTGAGGTGAATGCCTGAGGAAACTCTGGCGAATGATCATTAAAATTTAATTTATATAAATTCATATCGATTTTTAGAAATATATTTGCGAGCTATTACATCTTACTACATTGTTGTGCAATTTAACTATTAAACACATATCAAATGGAATAATTCGAATTTGTTGATAAAACTCAAGTAATTGATTTTAATGAAAGGACAAAATTTCTTTTAGTATTATTAGAAACCAAAAACGTAAACCAAAAATCATAAAAAGGGAATACGTCCTACATCCTATAACACCGTATACAAAAGAAATACCACGTCAAACATAATCCCGTAAAAGTCCCACGTAGGAACGCTCTCCTACCCCAGAAAGTAACTTCCAGTTCCCCAGTTCCTAACAACCCTAACTCTTCGAATCTTTCCGTCAGATCAGCCTCTGCCTTGAAAATATCTCGGTCGAGTCGGACAGATCGATACTTTTTCAAGGAGCGAGCATATTGGCGTGGAGGCACCACGTGCGAGAGGCTGTTGGACCCCCACAGACTCCACACGCGCGCCTTAAACTACGTCCTCGCTGGAGCAACAACGAGACATTTTTCGCGGCCTGTCGTTGCTGCACGTTTCAGTAGCCGATAAATATCAACTCGCAGAAACATTTTGTCCACGTTGAAGCAACGTGATCGGAGTAACGTTTCCGTTTCGTTCGGGTCTCAAAGCCACTTTTGCTCTAGCAACAAGTAATCTACTTTTCTCTCATCTTTACCACCCGGAATGGAAACAAGCAAGAGGCAGCAACTCGTGCCATTGACAATAGAAACGCGAAAGAGCATGAACAAATATCGGGCAACGAACAGCAATTTTTTCAAGAAGCGTGCAACATCCGCAAGAAGCAGCCCGCAGTTGCTTCGACGAGGACGAAGTATTTTTTGTAAAAAAATATGATATATCAAGGAAGAGCTGCTTGTTGTTTGTTCAGCGAGGATGAAGCTTTTGGGGTCGTCGTAACGCTAATACGGTGGCATGTGCCACAGCCAGGGACTATACGGTCCTTTATAGCCGCGCACGCCTGCCATCGTTCCGCCCACCGCGAGATATCGCGGATATCGCGATCCGCTAACAACCATTTAATGGGTCAAAACAGAGACAAGCGTTCCGGCAATTCCCGAGATAATTCGCTCTAATTAACGTCGATATCGCGGCCGATCGAATGGCTAATGAACCAGTGAAATTTCTCAATGAACGATGAGAGAAAGGAAATTGCGAGAAAGTATGCTCCAATCCATACGAAAAATTTAATATGTATATGCGATCCCATTATCAATAGAATAGAGTTTACTGTGAATAGAGACGCATATTTGGAGTATAAATTTGCTTTGTCTCGCTTCAGTTCTCGGGATTGTTAACGTCAATGGAATTTGATACCGGTGTCGGACTGTGGAAATGATATATGAGTGAGATTTGTTAATTGGCCGGCTAAATAAGAAATTGGATATTTACCACAACTGTCAGCAGAATGGCATAACGGTTCTAACGTGATTTAGAGCAATCATCAAAAGAAATAATAAACAGCTAAAATTGTACGTGTGTATCGTTTCTTTCTTTTTTCAGAATAAATGATTATAAAATATCAACAAACTGAATGGCTCGACCATCTGGTAATATTATTACAAATACCCCATACATAACAATTATCAAAAAAAAAAAAAAAAAAAAAAAAAAAATAGAACTGATTTGTTTAAGCATAATGACGTTAATAAGAATTCATTCTTAATTTTCATTTTATCCATTTTTACTTTGGTATAAAATTAAAAATTAAATTGTATAAATAACGATAGTCATGTATTATTAAAAGTAATAAGTATTATATAATCTTGAGATTTTATTCGACAAATTATAAATCGCCAACATGTAACCTGAAATAATTAATTCCTCGTAAGCAACTTCACGCCAAACTCAAAATTACGTCAGAAGTTACGTTTACGCAAAATAACCGCTTTCTAAGCGTCATTCTTGCGCAAACAAACGCAACAGTTGAAATCCGCTATGAAACCACAACTCTGTCATGGCGGTAAAATCAAATTCTCCAACTGCGTCATCAACACATATACGTATAACGATTATCTATCTCCACGCACTAGCTCACAAAACTATTTGTACACTCACCACAGACAATTTTTACTTATATGTTGTATGTATGACACGTATGACTATTGTCGTGATTATATTGATGTTTAAAGTCAATCTGAAAATGTATATAGACACACATTACAGACACATGTAGACATGTGTTTAGTAAAAAAATCAGTACACTATATTAATAGCCATCTTAAACACATAAATGTTAAATATATCCCCACTGAATATTGAGGTTTTTGAATATAAAGCATAATTCGTTGTTTAAATACTTTTGTGATCGCTGGAAAGTACATACTTGTGTCAAATGTCTTGTAATTTCTATATATATTCTCAGATGTGCTTCACGCTATACAGTACAATCATGGTAGCCGAATCCCGTAACGAAACCAATAAAATTCCAAAATATTTCATTACGTACAAGACATATTTATAAAAGGTGTCTGCAATTTTTTTGAATACCTTTATAAACCCTTGTACGTGCATAGAATACACATATACGTATAAAAATCTAACATTAATTCATTCATATTATATAAATACATATTGAGAGAGCATATATGCACATATTTTAGATATTATAAGAGAAATATGTACAAAATCATATAGTTATTATATGTATACACTGCCTATCATAGAGATTAGAGCATGTGTACTTGACAATTTTGTAGATTATTACGTGTTGCAGCAAAATATAACCAACAAAACATGTACGATTGTAGACAGTCTAAAGTCTAAGATATATTAAATTTAGTTTTCAAATACCTTCGTCATCCTGTGTACGTCGTGCTTCTAAGATCTCTAAACTCGACGAAAACTCGTGAAAAAGCACAAACACACAGAACAAACGGATCCATAAAACGTGTTTCCGGCATGGCCGCAGCCATGAAACGTCGAAAAGGTTTTGGCGCGTAACGGAACGCGCGTGTCTACCATGAATCTCGCCGCGCAAACGTAAACAGAGAATAGCGCAAATATTATGATTTCGCGGTTCGACGCCGGTAATCGTGACCTAGACACGTACGACTTCCATACGTGCTAACTACATGCGCTTAGAAAAATTCCAGTACGCAAAACAAACGACGAGTTGCGAAATACTACATAGTAACGAAGCAAATTTGAACGGAGCATCGAGTGAACGTTCATTGGACATGCGCCCTTGAATCACACGACTAACCGGTGAGGCACGTACACACTGATTTTGGAGCACGCGCGAACGCCGAGCGAATGCCGCAACGAGATTTTGCCGGGCGATCGCACCTTTACTCGTCGCTTAGTGACGCAGCACGCGGACACGACGACCGGCTTCAATGACAAACACATTGCATGTGTATGTATGTATATATATATATATATGTACTCACCGTGCAAACGGTAGGACGTGGCCCACAGGCGAGAAGATCGTATCCAAAAAGAAAAGTGTTCCCTGAGAGAGATCGGCGACGTAGTAAAATAATTGTACACACACCGTGAATATCCTTGGCACAAAGCACACAAACGACAAAGAGGCACAGGTTAGATATATACAATATTTTCTTATTTCTTTATTTCCACGAGATGTCGCGGTGATTATAAAGACTCGATCGGGCGAAGATGGTCTCACTTTCGAAAACCGGAGATCGATGATTTCCGCGCACGCACTACGCGATCAGTGAAGTGAACGAACGCGCGAACGCCGCGTGAATATCGAATCGAAGACAACGTCACGGAGACAAGGGAGCCAGCAGGAGGACGCAGCCGCCGATTGTCACGGTTCGCGAAAACGAGAGACAGGCGTTTGGAGGTTAGGTGATGGCGCGTCGCGAATCACGGTAGCCGAGCCGGTAAGCTTCGTTGACTTCCGGCGAGATCGGGCGATTCTCTTTCTTCCGGTGCACCCGCGTGACGAGAGAGGAAAAACGTATTCAGCCGACGTCGTTTCACACTGAGCTCGTGTTACACACTGGAAAACTAGCGGCCGGGCACGAGCGCACACGCCGCGCGAACCCGCGTACAACACGAACGAGGAAACAGATGACGGACGAGGGAAGAGGCGAATGGTGAGAATAGAGTTAGTATAGAAAGGAAAAAAAAAGAAGGAAACGCTGCGACGGACGAAGTTGCGAGGACGAAACGTCGCGCGAACACGAAAACTGCGCGTAATAGATCCGGCTAAGAGTTGTAGGCACGCCACGAGTAGAGGTAGGCGACGCTAAAACTTCGCCACGAGTCGTGGCACGCCACGAGAGGAGCCGAGGGGACAGAGGAGTAGAGCGAGACGACGAATCTAGAGGGGGAAGAAGAAGATGGACGAGGGGATCGAAGGGAGGACGATGGCGACCACTCGACTCTGGGCTGTTGAAGGGTACGGAGAGGTCAGAGGGGGGAATATGTCGACTCGCCGGAGGGACGTGGGGTGATTGAAGCGACTAGGCTGGAGGGGTGCAGCCGGAGAGGGGCGGCAAAGGATCGAGGGAGGGGAAAACTCGCAGCCGGCAACAGCCGACTCGACTCGACTCGACTCAACTCCGTTCTTCTTCTTCTCGTTCTTTCTCTCTCTCTCTCTCTCTCTCTCTCTCTCCCTCTGCTTCTCGCTGGCAACCTTTCTCCGTCTCTCGCAAACATACGATGTGTATTGGTGTATCGGCACACGATTCAAGCCCCTCTGTGCCGCTCCTCGTGTAGACACCGACGCGTGTATACGGGGTGGTGTCTTTTAACGCGGCGCAGCGTGTGACATTTCAGCGATCTAGCGAGATAAAATTGTTGAAACAAGGAAATCGTGGGATTTTTTACTAGTATGAAACGTAATATTCAAGTAAAAATTGATACGCATAATGGTGAAATGTATTGGCTGATTGTGTAGTTTGTTCTGTAAAATTATGGATTTCAAAGCAGTACGAGTTTTTAAAATACAAGAAATAAGAGTTGGAACGAAGAGTTCAAATAGAAAATAGGAGTTACGAGATCGGTTTCTCTTTCCAAAATAATTTTTTCTTTCCTAAAATAAAATAAATCTCAACGAAGAAATGAATATTACTAGTCGACTTCACGAGAGATTATTGAAATGTTACACCGATGTACGATGAAGAGAACTCCGAAGACTCGTAATGCAGTTTCGTACAAAGGGACTCGAACGTAGTATATCCAAGGTGTTATTAGACTATTGTTGTCTGATTCGTGGGAGCAGTCGTCCCGTTGCCAAGAGGCACCGTCAACCGGCGACATTGGACGCTGTTTTCTGCCATGGTTATCGTCCGTTTAACTCACGATTGTTCTACGATGGTGCGTTCCGATAGATGTGAAAATCGATATGCATATGGCACACGTATTTCAAAACTGACACGACACGAACAAGTTGTCCAGGAAAAGCGAGAAACCATTTGAAAACTGATAAAAAAATTGTTTCTCCTAAACGTGTGATCTAGGTAGAAAGAATAGATAACACAGTACTAAATTATTTTAAATTGTGGGACACTTTCGAAGTAGATAATGCAATATTCGTCACTGAATATTCGCATTATATTCTATAATAACTTACCTGTTGGTACAATATATATATAATGGAAATATAAGGAAATATCAATTCAATACAATGTACGGTTATAAATTACGTCCAGAATATATAAGAAATAAGTCTTTTGACTTGCTATTCTTCGACGCATGCGCGCTCCAGCAGCGCGATAATCGAATCATATATCAAATGAGACGTTCTTTACGACTGTATAATCCAATAAAGTACAGCAATAAATTTTTATCAAATCAATTTGAATCCCCTAATGTATAAAACCACACAATAGAAAACTAAAATATTTGAAGGAATATTTACGTAGCCGGATCAATGATCCGGTTAATCCGAGTGCAAATACCGTGTACAAACGAGAAATGATAACAGTTGTGACCAAAATTAAAAAAATTATAGCATAAATTTATATTGGTATGGGCAGAATTACAAAAACGATGTAAGCAGAGATTTTCTTTACTCGTTAAACGCTTTATTTTGGATGTTTTGTATACTTTTGTGTATTATATGCATTCTGTACATTTTTTTACCTTCAAATTTTCCATAAATTCATAGAACTTCACGGTATAGTGATTTTATTAAGGATTGGACGATGATCGAAAGTAACCAAATTCTCCCAAAATCACCTCGCTGGACCAAATGTTCCGCAGTCTAATGCTATCAACTGATGCAGCATGAGTGAATTCATTCCCGTTCAAAGACACCCGGTGTATGACCGTGCACACGGCCGCATAGGCGAAAAGAATACGCGGCTGAGCAAGGTGAGGAACCGAGAGGGCACGACGAGGGCCCTGAGAAAGAGCTTCGAGTATGACAAAGATGGAACAACGCCTATGAAAACGGACGAGGGACGGTGGAGAGCCAGAGGAGAGTTAGCGGGAGGGAAACGAACGGGAGACCTTGCACAGCGTGGCTCCGTGCCGCGTAGAAAACGCCGCTTTGTGTTAGGGTAGCCTGTGCATAAGAGAGGAAGTACAGGTCTAAAGGAAAAGAAGGCCCTCGTGCGTCTCCGCTGGCGGCGATTCGCAGGCGTAAAGGCCTGTTCACATGGCCGTTCTCCACGACACGCACGAAGACGCTTCGATTGGGCTGCTCCCGTGATATTCCGCGCTCGTTCTTTTCTCATCGCTGTTTCTCACGGAACCGCCGAGGCTATCGAGATTAACGATGAAAGCGCGGTTGGAGAAGGTTTTGGAATAGAATTCTTGGTGGACGTATTGAATTTACGTTATTATATTTTAATATTTCACTTTACATTTGCTATGCAACATCGAGAGAATACGCGATTCTTTAGATATTTTTTATTAGAGAACGTGTTTTCTCTCCTTTCTTGAGAATATTTTGTGTTTCACTGCACGTGTTTAATATCTACGCGTACTCCGCGTGATTTATGTTAATGATATTACGAACATTTAACATTTACGTTAAAAGTGTTTATGAAGCAGGAAAATGGATAATAAATAATCGGTTGCGTGGAAAAATCGTTCGTGGAAAGTTCGTTTTTTTTTTCCCCCTTTTTGAAGTATTCGCGAGTTGTAAGAGCGTTCTGGAAAATCGTTTGGAACGAGTGTTATTTGTAAATTGAATTCACGTGTTTCAAATATTTCTCGCGAGGCCAATTTTTTCCCGCGCGCATTTGAAAGCAGACCGCGGTACGTGGAATTTCGATCGCACGAGTTCGTCGAATTCCTCGACAAAAACGTTACAAGAAATCGAAACGTTAACCTTCAGATATAAATATCTCGGGAACAAATATGAGCGGACAAAAATTTCTCCAGTTATTTATTTATATAGGGGCGTAGCTACTTTTTTCTTTTCTTTTTTTTTTTTTTTTTAGCGATCGCACATAAAATGGCCTCTTTTTTAAGTTAATTGAAAAAGGTTCGAATGTTTCATATCTTTAAAGTTCAATTTGGTTAATATCACTCTATTAAAAAAAAAAAAAAAAAAAAATTATATAAAATATGCTCATGCTGAGATTTTTTATAAATAAAATTCTATATTTCGTACTGTTTTGTTTGCAAGCACAAATGAAACTTTTATTCGGTCATTTTTATATTCCCATGTAGATCGTCAATGAGTTTGTTAATTAACCGAAAATTTTTTGATGAAACTCTCGAAAGAGTTGAATATGGGCAGGTGCATCAACGTTATCGCGCGCTCCATCGTGAGAGATGGAAACACAGCCATTAATTAACAAACCTAACGAGTTTTTTAAACTTTTTCCACCCATTTTATCCGCGAATTGCGACCATTAAAGTGGTTAACCGTAAATTAACGAAAAAGTTATACCAGTGATGAATTTTTATTTAATTATCGAAGAAACAATGGCTGCCACAATTCTATGACTGAGTTGTAGCTGAAATTCCATAAAGACAGGCTTTAGTTTCCGAAAACTTCAAATTTATGTGTAATATATTAATCTTCTTCAACATCACTTCACGTTATATCACAGCCTTCGAATAACGGCACAAGAATTGTAAATGAAAAGATTACATATGTACACGAAGCCAAAGGGCCCGATCTTCGCTAGGTAACGCGTAAACGAGCCTTAAGGAACGGAGTAGGCCGTGAAACGAAAAAAGATGCGACGCGTTACGGGGCACGGCGTAAGAAAACTGCATCGAACAGTCTAAAATAAAAGGCTATAAGCCACCGTCCCTGATGTTTCTCGGAATCCTTTAGCGGGCTCTTCCTGTCGCTGGACGTCGCACACGCGATCTATCGACCGATTAATATATACATACTCGAAAAGTCATTCGTTAGGATCGCGCGGGTTATATAAAACCACGCAACACCAATGTTACGTAACGACAAACGCGAAATAGCATTCTTCGCTAACGACAGCCCATATATGAATATTCGAATTACGTAAAAGCCTTTTGTTCGATAATAGTAAATTTCTGTAGCTGGTAGCTTTATGGACTTTTACGGGAGTTCTCCTTAAGCTGCGTCCTTAACGAGTCAACAGCGAGCAACTTTTTATCAACATTTTATGTTGCACGCTTCTTGAAAAAGTTGCTGGTCGTTGGCCAATATTTCTCCATGTACTTTCGCGTTTCTATTGCCAATAGCACAAGTTGCTGCTTTGCTGCCTGTTGCTTGTTTACGAGAGCAGCATCTTTGGAGGTTACGAGACAAAGGAGTTTTAGGAAGAGGGCGCGTCGATCGACGGCTACAACACTGCTAAACCAGTCTGCATGGGAACGTACCCATAGAATCCTGGCTGGCCGCGTACACAAAGGACGAGCCACCTTCTACGTGTAAACTCGTGCCAGGAGGGATCGTATTTGCGCACACATCGGCGAACAGGTTTCTGGATGTCCTCCTGCGCTGCTGCCGTGCGCATGATTGTCTTCGAGAGGTTCTAAATTAGGAGAGCTATACAAGGTGGCGTAGAAGAAAGGAGACGAAGGGCAGAACGTTGAAGGCATTCGTGTTGAACACGATGTCCCAATGGGCATTACGTCAATGTAACGATCAACACCAACGACGAAGAAAAGTTTAATTAAGCTGGAATCCCGGCGTGCCTCGCGTCAAGCTTTAATTACCGGTAAATTGGTAACGTTATTACGAGAGGAATAAACCGGTCGGTTTTTCAATTGTCGATCGACGAAAGAAGCAAATAAAATCATCTATTTGCGGGCAATGAAGACAACGGTTCATGCTGATGAGTTATCATTTCACGCTGGACGTGGCCCAAAATACACGTTGTCAATTCGACACCGCCATTATACAGTGCAACCACCAGCAGCACTAGTCATTCATGATCTCAAGGTTCATTGCGACCTTCCGCCGTTACAACTGTGTTATTTGACGCGTTTCCATAAGACAATCTTCTCCAGTTCCCTTTTTCTTATTTTCTTGAAATATTTGTTATCTATGCCTATAAATGAACACCATATTTGAGATTATTTTTTAACGAGAATGGAATTTTCTTTACTGAAATTCGAACATTAATGAAATAGAAATGTAACTCAACGGTCTTGATATTTCAATCAACGAATAGCTTGTTATAATGTTTGAAGAATTTAAAGAATTTCGTTTTTTAAATATGTATGGGCACGATGAATCCTTTTATTCTCCGTTTTAAAAATTTCGTAACGTAATCTGTTTAATTGGATGTACATTTTATACGCATCGCGTTTGACGTATGCTATTCGTTATTGAAACAAATCTGCATAGATTTATAACGGTTGATTACCGCGTATATTATTGTTTCAGAGAATCGATTCCAACTGCGATCGACACGTATAAAATATTCAAGATGTTAAGAATGTAAACAGGAAACTGATCACACGAAAATGACGTTTAATAAAATTATATATTTAACGAATAAATTTTATTAAACGATGCTTCTGCATAACACAATGCTTGATATTTATTGCAAAATCTCCACTTGTAAACACATTATCTGTTTACCGTAATGGATAATATGAAAAATTAATCGAAATTTTTATACAATTATTAACACAACGTTTTTCACAAAAACTCAACGACGATCAGTCTAGAAAATACGATCTAATGTACTTGGCATTTACGTCGAAATTTTCACGAAGATATCCGACAAATTAATTTTTATTTATTATGTATAATTTTATTGTCCGAAAGTGAAAAACGTTGGGAAGGAAAGTGTCTTAAATCGGTGGGCTGACTGAGAATGTAAGATTGTAACGATTGTAAGAGCGTAATGCAGAAATTGACCTCCTGATAGAGTCGTTTAAAGTGAAAAACGCATTGAAATATGGCCAGAAATTTCGCACGTAGCCGCAATTAATTTTTCCATATCAACGAGGTCGAATCAATTAAATGTCTTTTTCCGGAAACTGGCTCTCTGCTCGAAAATAAAGTTTCACCCACCTGCACCGTAATACGTTTTCGAGTTAATGAGATCTCTTTCATCGTTTCACTCACTTAATTTAATAATTATTTTCGAAGGAGAGTAGAGACAAATTTTCAATTTATGGGGACGCGTTGAACAATACTGGGATGCTTTAAATGATCCTTTAAAGCTCCTGTAATAATTTTCTCCGATTTATTTCGTAATGCAACAAATATTAAAACATTCCCTTCGTTAAATTTATGATTAAGATATGTTAGAATCTGTGTATCTAACGTAGCAATTATCGAATTATTATATTCAATTCTATAGTATGCACGTGCATTGCTTTTTATGAATCTGTTAGGGAGGCAGGCTTAATTGAGAAATTAGCTTACTTTAAAACTAATTAATACTATACAAGCAATCGATAGATAAAAAGGAACGCTTGCAAATGAAACATATTGTCTTTTTATTTCTATGTGGAAAAGCGGAACCGGACACAGCACATTCGCATAAATCAGATCACAAATATCGAAAGGACGCGCATAATTTCTACCCATTGACTATCACGGCCAACAGCGTAGTGTCAAATTCAAATCTGTTATCGTGTGTTATCGAAGGTGAGAGGCCAAGGCGGAAGTCGAAGATAAATCGAACGCAAAGGGTAAACATACAAAAGGAGGTCGCGGCTTCTTGCAACCCCCGTTTTTCACGGTTTCTTCCGGTTTAGGCGGTATGGAGGCCATATCTCAGCCGGGAGGAAACGCTAAACACCGCTTTCAACGCGCGAATTAAGATTTATCGCGTGCAACGTTTGACCGAGAAGCCTTTCCGAGCGGCATCGTAAAGTCACGAGGAAGACTTACGAGTTTTAACCAACAGCACCACCCCGTGCTTCCGTTTGCCCCGCACAGAAAGCACTCAATAAGGATTGCGATCAAAGTTAAAATCTCGACTTTTTAATTTCGTTCTTTTTTCCCGTCTCGTTTCTTCCAGGTATATCTGTACATAGGCTGGCGAAAGTAGAGCAACACTTTCAGACACCTTTTAGCCCCGCTGCATTCTTCGCGTTCTCCTGCCGCTAACAAATTTTCTTCGCTTTTCCTTAAGTGTCACAAATTTCCGAAGGAAGGCAACAAGAAAGATGTTTTGGCGATACGTATGAATCTTTACTCGTTCCCGAAACTATTCTCTCGTCGTCAATTCATATTTTCGAAGATTTAAATAAAAAATGGATGGTTTGTATCTTTCGTAACAAGGAACGCTCTCGACAACGATTTTCATTTCAAAGCACCGTTCAAATCGACTTATCGAACGATCGAACGAATGTGTAACGTGTTCTTAGAGTGCATTTGAGATTCAGGTTCACGGTTGTTTGATCGAGTTTGTCGAGAGGCGAGGAATCGAGGCGTGTCATTTAATCGTACGCTTAAGTAATTGTTTCCGTTTCGATGGTTCTCATGCTGGAACGCAAAGGCGCATCCCCGATATAACTCTATTTCTATTGCATAATACAATTTTTTGTTCAATAACGATTTTCTCCTATCTTTTATGGCGAATAATTAATAATCGAATAATTTCAACACGTGAACGATCGATGACCCGTGACAGATATTTATTATCTTATTTTTTAGGTTTTGATTAATTTAACTAGACCGGAAAGGAAAAATATTCCGAGCATAGAGGAAAATCTATAATAGAATATAGAAAGGTAGAAGGGTATTGAATGTTATGAAATTTCGGACTTGTCGTTTGTTTGGAGCTTTTATCGTGCACGCGGGAACCTTCGATAACATCGACAGAAACTACTACAGCCATAGAACATCTTCTGACTCATGTTCTTCGTGGATTCTTCAATTAATCAATAATTTAGTTATGTAATTTATGAGCGACGGTTAATGATCCGTGACGAGAGCATGAGTGGCTCGTTTAGATTACCACTGTAAAAAAGTATCGGTGCGTCAGTAATACTCGTAATACCGTGGAGAAATATCATCTTGGAATTATTATCGTGTTCTCACACGAACGAGTATCACTCGTAAACTCGTCGCAGTCATATATTCGCTATCTTTTCAATTTCTTTAGTCTGCGGCTCGTTTTATGCCATATCGATCATTCATTTTCTGAAATTGAACGACGTATTGTGTAATTCACGTTAAAATAGAGCAGGTTCGAGTCGTCGCTTTACAAGTTTGTGAATCTTAAAAAATATATACATCATCGAGGATGTCAATTTTCGTTCGTTCTTATAAAAACTACATACATGTTTTTAGAGAAAAATCGAGGGATCACTTGGATAATGGACCGGCGTATTTGCCAAAGTCGTGTTTCGAAATACTCCAAGTTGAAACTGCCTTTCGTTCATAAATAGCAGAATTAAGAGGATCTGTACGAGAGAATACGTAGAAAGGAATATAGGAGACAATATCGTGAAACGAAGTATTAGAATTTCTTTCGGGCGAGAATGACGAAGAAATCGGCTGAAATGGTCTGTCCACAGAAATTGATTACAATGTTACAGTCATTTTGGTGCACTCCTCTCGCAACTACCACTGTTATAAAGCTTCCACGATCAATCATAGTGCGCTCTGAAAGGCAACAAGACATTAATAACACGCTTGGATCGTTTCCACCAGATCTCTTCGTATATAGTAAGTTCAATTTCAAAATAAGACCGAGCGAAATTGAAAATACCAAAGGAAATCTGGTAAGCATAGCTGACCAGAAGCCAGCTATGTTTCTTTCCAACCGCTTTCAATCCATTCGCTTGCTCCGATAAGAAAAGGAAAAAGGAAGAATAGTATAATTGCAATACGTTGTATGAGAAGTTAGTTTCAATATATTAATTACAATTTAGCATCGAAGACACGACTTTTATTATTTTAATGCAACTAGCCTTTTCATATAGCGTGTGAAAATTGTTGCGAGTGACTGGATAAAGCATACATGTAGTGTTTAATATTTCTTTGCAACCTGTTCTTACCTGCTATTATTAACTGTTTATCGTTCTTCGGACTGCATTTTCTAATTATTCCCATTCTTAACAACCGCAGGAACAAACTGTAACATTTCCAATTACAAGTACCTAGATCTTCCGAACTAACCTAAATTCCCAAAGCACAAGGATTCCGAGCTACGTACACCTCGAGCAGAGTCGTGACTGAACCGAAATTGCAGAAGAACGTTGCCAGCGCGAGGAACGAGGCGAGTAATATTAATCTAAATTAAGTAATCGTCGGTGTCTCTGGCCAGCAAAGGACTCGATGCCTAAATAAAAATGAGCGGAACGTTCCCTGCCGTAATCGCGCTCCTTTCCCTTCGACAATCCCCATTTTAACGCATCTCTCTTAATCTTCTTTGACCCAAGGGTACGCGCCATCTGCTATCCGTCTGCTTCGGTTAATTAATTGACCAGCTTGTCCCTGCCGGGACTCGCGTTTCGATCTTTTTCGTCTCGTACGCCAGTCAGCCGATAATAATAAATTCACGACAGCGAAAACCACCGTTAAATCATCGATCTTTCGCAATAAGTCATTAGTTAGACGAATACGGGCTGACCATTCGATGGATTTTGACATTTTGACGCGACACCGAGTTGATGATTGAAAATTCGCTGCCATGCTTGATGGATGTGGTTAAACGTTCGGTGAAGGCGTGTTCCAACATTTCAATTATTCAAGAATTTCTATTTTAAGATTCCAATTTGATCCTAATCGATGATTTTTATCGAAATTTCTATTAATCAGACTAAAATTTTCCCATATTTATCGTTGCTTGGATTGTCGCGCGTTCCAAAGAAACGTGAAAGTGCAAAATTGCACAGAATGCGAATGTAGACAGATATATGAAATATCCAAGGTACAGTGCTTCCTATGATACTAGGTAAACCAGTTTTCCACTACCGAGCTTCTACTTCTTTTTAAATATATATTCCGAAAAACATGAATTTGCGTGAAAATCCGCGTCCTAATCCACAAATCCTTTCCCTCGATATACCGAATATCCGCACAGTTACGCAAAACTTGCCAATCTTTGTCCCTCGTCTCTCGATAAACTCAATAAGCTTTGTAAATATCTGAACAATTGGCGATCCATCCAGAAATGTTGTACAGTCTAGTTGTAAGTTAACGTTAACGTGCACGAGTTACAAATCTGAACCTTCGCTGCCTGTCACAACCGACGGAGAGCCACTGGCCGTGCAATTCTCATAAATCCCATTTGAGCGGAGAAACGAGAGATGGCCGAGCGACGTGGAATCAAATAGTCGTAGTCGGGGAACGAGAAGAGCGGAACTAGGTGCATAAATCGCGCTGCAACCGTGCGTTTAAAGGGTATTCCGCGTACGAGCACGCGTTAATTGCCGCGGACAAGTCGATCGTGGTCCTGAGTCGGCGATAGCGGGTTAATTAACCGAGGTGTCAAAGCGTGTCGTGCAACGCGACTTGTTGCGAGCACGTTCTTCTCCACCGTCGTCCCATTCCCTTCTTCCAACGGGACGTTGTCCGTCTGCCAGCTGGGCTCCTGGCCAACTTTCGCCCCCTCCCCGCCCCCTGAATCTGTTTGACTTCCTAGATCATACCTGTCCACGATCTACCGGACGCGTAGCGGTTACCATGATCTCGCAGTCTCGCGTAAACTATCACCTATCGAATCTTTTATTTCCAGTCCCCTTTTTCACTATCACGTGCGTATTACGGCAAACCTACGCAAAATCATCCTACTTGGCTTATACGTTCTACTTCTTAATCCGCGAAGCAAATTGTGTAATCAAAATTAATAGTCGTTAAACGTTTTAATACAACGAATATTAACAGAGATCGAATTCAATAGTCCAAACACAGGATTTGGATGAACGATAAAATAAAACTTCTTTCTCGCACGTGCTTTGGTGCTATAAAGATGAATGTTTCATTGAAAACTGAGGGTATATACCCAATATCTTTCGTAGCCACTGTGTGTGTGTGTGTGTGTGTGTGTGTATTTATTTATTCATTCTTCATAACGAATTCCCTCAGATTTCGAACTTGCAGTTACGTTTCTCTGGTTTACGCTTGCAACCATCGTGCTTGACGTCTTTCGTACTGAACGTTTAGACCTTACACATACGGCTTAAACTTATCGAATTCTCGCAGGCAGCATCCATACTTCGAAAACATACAGATTCGAACAAAAACATAGAATATAAAAGCCAAACGACGAACGCTGCGCTGCAACATACATATGTATAATATCGACAATACGTATATAATTGAAAGCTGCAAATAGTGGATCTGACACACTGTAGCGGTGTTGGCTGACGACGCGTCTCGTGAAAGAAAGGGTCCCTTGCGTAACCCGTGGGACAGCAGACTCGTGGGATATCGGTTGTCAAACTCCTGACAGCGAACGTCAGACAGAGAGAAGCTGATCGTTCTCATTTCGGGGCGTCCAGCCGTTCTCCTCTCTTTGTGGCCTTGTCAAATCTTCACCAGGGGAACCGTCTAGTATGCGCTCTAGACTCTAGACGACGACAACCTCGTTTCTCGATGAAACGTATACGTTTGCCTTCCCATTATCCCTTTCGATTTCAACCATTCTCAAACGATTCTCCTCCTCCCGGGGGAATTTCAAATCGCCTAACGTAAAATGCTTAAGATTCGTACCTTAAATTTAAGATTCAGATGAAATTTCTCTAATAGTATCCAGAGTTCGTACTTTGCGTCAACGTATCGCATGAACCGTCAGCGTACAAATTGTACTTACGATCGGGTCACGAGTTCCGTCGTAGATGAAAAAGCAATTGTCGCTGCAAACGATATTTATTACTCATTTACAGAGACGGTGTTTTATCGTCTAAGCACGCGAAGCGATTTGATCGGTTTTAACGCGCGAACGTTCATTCCCGAATCTTGATATTCTCCTAATAAGTACGATTATTACGATCTCCAAACGCGTATTAATGAACCACACTGAAAATAACAATTTCCTCTCAGCCGTCTTTTCTTCTCGAATTGCTGCGCGAATGGACGAGACGATAAGCGAGTTTCGACTGAGAAATCCTTCGGTGTTTCATCGTTATCCGATGAAAGAAGAACTAGGCTGTGTACTTTAATCCCGATGAAAAACATCCACGTTTTTGTTCTTCTCCCTTTCTTGTTTGTCACCTATTTTCGTTGCAGTTCCTCTTCTTGCTCGCGGAGGAGCCGAATAGAAAGTTTCTATTATTAATCGCAAGGACAGTTCAGCGAGTGTTGCGAATTTATCTGCAGATGGTCGTTGCGATTGGAATTGAAATTTGTGTGTTTTCTGCCGACAAGGGTAATTTTAATACTTTTACGGTTACTGTTGGTAATTGTCTCCAACTTTCTTCTGGAATCAATAGCGACATTCGTATTACAAATCGTGAGAAATTAACGTGAATTATATTGAATTGAAATTAACGATGTTTAATGTCAATTTGTTTCTTTTTTTTTTTTTTTTTTTTTTTTTTTTTTTTTTGATGGACGAACAATACCGAAAATATTGTACGAAATTACTAACACATTAAGAATATTATAGAAAAAAAAAACGAGTATCGAAAAGGACCGATGGTAGACGAAAAATAAAACCAAGCGACATAAACGGTGGCGTAATGAGAAAACACGATCCCCAATTACGTTAGGGGTAGCTAAGCGTAATCGAATGGCGAGCCTTCGATCGTCGCGTTGCGCCCTCTTAGATCAGGTTGAGATACTCGTAGCGATCGTCGTAAATCAGCTGCTCCATCGCGTGACCTTCGAGTCGACTGCGTCACAATATTTCTTTTTCCAGCAACAGTTTCCTTATCGAATGAACGCGAAAAGTGCGACGCGAGTATGTTTAGGGGTGGAATTGTTCCCGTGGTTGCACAGAGGGCTAATAAAAGGTTGATGAATTTATTAATCTGTTGGACTTATTTACGTAGGCTCGGCGCGGAGGTGTTTGTTCGCGATTACGGTTTCTCGGATTATTATTACGAAATAAAAGTTGCATGTTGCGACGAAACGAAGTTACATTTTAACGCAGTGTACTTTATAGACCGTTTTCTCTCTCATTTGAACATCAAATTGCGAAGAAATCAATTTTTCCTTCTTATTCGTAATTTCCAGAAGTCTATAGGCAAAGTTGTTCACGAATTAAGACCATCTTTCGCTTCCGATAAAACTGCTATTTCGCTTGGATCGCGAATCTTCGACTGCTTCTTATTACGATTCTCGCAATTTTTCATTTGGAAAATACTCGAACAACACGAGCGATGGAAAAATTGCTGGTCGCAAGTGACCTAAACTAAATCGAGTAACAAATACAGTTAAATAGAAATTACACCAAATCACAGTAACCACGCTGAATCGTCGCAGGTTTCGCGAAACGTTCCCATCTAAAACTGAAACGTGAAATTCCACTACCATTGAAACAACATCCACAAAACATCCGCAGCGCGTTCCAACTATTCACCCATCGCGAACAGCGTGCACAATGGACCCATACACTCGTTCACCACTTCTGCAGACTGCGAAACCCCCGATTCCAGGTTCCGTCAAAGGAACCAGCCGCGTTTAAACCTACTCGACGGCGTTTTTCAGCGTCCCGCGAATTTCGCGTCGAGTGCACCGCCTCCGAGCGAAACCACGGGACAAAGGCTGGTGGATGGGGGTGGAAATCGAGAAAGAAACGGAAGCCCGAGGCGTCGTTCGAGCCCTTCTTCGAACCGACGCGACGCCACGATGCGAAGGTACGCGTCTCTTATTATCCTCGTGCGTGTTAATTAATCGCGACAAGCGACGCAGCCTAACGACCATTCCCGTCTACGCGATATTGAACGACCGACGATGAGTCAAACCGTGCAGGGTGAGTCGCGCCATTGGCCTTCGGGAGAACGAACAAGCGAGAAGAGAGGCGGCAATATTTCGATTTTCGAGATGTCGTTCGAATTACAGTACTCTACGATCGAACGATTAACAAATTAACGACGCTTAACGTTTCCGAATTCTACGATTTTATCATTCTGTAATCCGCAATCCGCTATCGCCCGTTCATACCACGTAATTCCGTCGTTCAAGAGGCCGAATCTCACGATGATTCGAGTTACGAACAATCTCATTTTCAACTAAATTTAAGTTTGCTAGAAGTGCCTGTACGTCTGCAACCCGCCTTGCACCGGCCTACGGAAGCACGTATTTTGTTAGGCGAAGGATCCACGCGCTTTACTTTGAATATCTTATATTCTTATATCTTATATTCTTATTTGTGTATTTCACGTAATTCATGGACTCGCGCGCCTTTCAATTTTTTGAATTCTAAAGACGAATTCAAGATTGAATTCTAAAACGTCACGAACTAAAATGACACGAATTAGCCTACCTTCCTATACGCGGCTCTGGTTCGCATCGATCGATGTCGTTGCTTAACGTTTCAATGTACGATCCGTATACATCAGTTCCACGAATAAAACACGATATATCTCCATATAAAAAATACGCTCTCCGCGAACGAAACGAGTTCATCGGCAAGTACAATGAACCAAACGAAGACTTCATCGACGAGGATATCCATTAACGCACACGCGCCACGATGGATCGCGTTTAATCATCGTTGTGTATCGTTAATATCAGTTGCATTAAGTTCACGAGAAACACAGAGAGAAACAACGATGACGCGCGGATTCTCCGTGCAAAATCCATTGTTTGGAATTGTATGGTTTCGCAGACACCCTTTACGATGATTGATAATCGTTTTGCACCGATGGCTGCTCGTATATCCGAGTATTAATAATTCTAGGGTTTCGAAACAGTTCACGGCGCCTTGATTACCTAGCAAATATAGTACGTACTTATTTGTCGGCAAACACGCGTTTTGCAAATGATTGATCGATCCTCGCGCGATTTCCACGCGAGATATCGATTTGGAATTTTCCTTTCCTTTCCTTCCTACTGTTCGCCCACCTCCGAAACTACCGACTTTCTTTTCCCCTACCCTCTTACTTTTATATCTTTTCTTCTCTTGTTTTCTCACCCAGCTTTCTTCGCTTCTCTTGTTTCCAATCTTACATTGAATATAAAAAATATGCGTATATGTACAATATGCATGTGTACAGCCACTCTCACTAACATTCGAACACTGGTTAAAACAGAACAAAGTCTTTAAAATTGGACCGAACGACTCGAGCCGTTTCGTGAAAAAGATTTTGGAAAAGTCTTTTTTTGCTTGAGCCTAGATTCCTGTCGGTCGTATACGCGTTCAAAATTTCGTCGGATAAAAAGATTGTAAAAACTTTTACGAGTACGAGTTTGTCGTAAATTCCGAGCAGTTGCAATTTTTTCCAAATTCTTCACACACGTCGGCGAATTAATTGTTCCAGCTGTCCCAACAAAGAAAGAAAGAAAGAAAGAGAGAGAACTCGAGTTGCTCGATCCAATCGGAGAAAAGTTATCCGGTTTTGACGAGTAGCCGAAAATTACGAGAGTGACTGCATGATACGTACCATGCATATAATTGACAATTCGTTCTTCCTTTCTAGTGCACCGAGAACGTCTACACGTTTTAGCACGTTTAACGGGACCACGCGAGAAAACAGAGAAAGGCATTGTGCAAGGACGTATCTACGTACATATTTGCCCGAGATAACTAGTGAATGAGTCCGTTTATCGAGTTTCGCGCTTCTATCTCTTCCTTTTCGATTCAACGCGACTTTACTACGAAGTTACGCTCTCATTGCGCAACTACGATCCCATTCACGTGTTTGCATATCGTATCGGCGCTAGCGTGCAAACCGATGCAGTAACTTTCAGTTGCTTGATATATTTCAATTAAAGATAAATATCAAACCACGTAAGGTTGTTACAGAGATTCGTTCGTTGGTCCAACAAATTTTACTTTCCACTAAACGAAACGAAATTATTGCGAAAATTCAATTTGTAGGTATTAAATTGTTATATCGATTTTCGTTCGATCGTATTAAAATTTCTTTTCAACCAACTATCCATTACGTGGCGTTAGTTTTTAAAAGCACACCATCGCGGGCTATTTCATGCATTTATGGGAAACGTGAGAGTGCAAAATTGCAGAGAATCCGTATAACGCGAAAAGATATATAAAATATCCGAAGATGTATAATATATGTAAGCGAATTATCTCAGGTATACGTACAATGCCTTTCGTTCGTCAACTTTCAGCAGCAGCCGGTTGATCGAAGGCCAAACGAAACAGGCAGAGTTTCAGCCAAAACGTTTTCCAAAGAAACGTTCCCTAATGGCAAGCATGACGTTTATGACGCCGCGGCGTATAATAGCGACACGGCTGACACGCCTGATTTTATTGAACCAGCATACACACGGTCTAAGGAAAGTAATTTATCGCTGGCCACCGTCTGCTTAAACCAACAAGGAATAATTTGTTGCGTCACGCTACTGGACATTGTCCCTTGGAATATCTTCGTCTCTCTATCACGGAAAACGGGACGAACCGTTGTGTGCAACGTTGTAGACCTCGAGCAGCCTATAAAGATGTCTGGGGGAGATTAGAAATAGCGATTTGGAAATCGATTCGTGTTTTTAGCTCTCTATTCTTATTGCTGATATCGTATTCGATTAGTTTTTCATCTCAGTTGGGAAATTGACGAAATTTCATTTACAAGAATGTATAATTTAATCGCCGGAATGTATAATTTTATAATAAAATATATTCGACCAAATATTTAATAAAAACAAAAAAAAAAAAAAATCGTCAATGATGTTCAAGGAAATTTTAACTTTAGCAAAAGTGTCTTATCCGATAGAGAATGCGGCAAACATATTATCCGAATGATCGGAACGATTAAAGTTGCTACGAATCGTCTTTCAAAACAGATCGCGTAAATAATTTAGTCGATTTTTGTTATACGCGCGTAATGCAGACAGTTATATCGATCATTAATCGAAAACGAACGAATTCGTGAACGAAGCGGCATCGTTTCATTATTATTAACTTACTGTTGCCGGCTGCATGAATAATTTAATAAATTTCCGTTTTCCATTACGCGTTGACAAATTCATCGGATTTGATGCCGTTCCGACTGCTTCGTTTAACGTTGCTCTACTTTCGATAAAAATGAAACAAGAGGGGCAAATAAATATTAATGCGAAGAAAATTGCACAAACGAACGATACGTTTCGACTTTGTCGAAAGCTAATATCGCGATGAAATCTCAAACTGAATATCGGCTGACGTTAATGACGGGAAAAAATTGCAAAACAAAGAGCAGATAAAATACAGGCGAGCGTTTGTTGGTCGGTACGATTCGAAAAATTCCAAAAGTCGGACTACAATTTCCGGTGATAGACGTTGAGATCAGGAACCAGAGAATTGTAGTTATAGTTGTAATTATAACAAAATGAGAAATGTTTCGATACGAGAACTGGCACGATAGTTTGATCGGTTTTCGTAACAACCGTTTGGGAATAACCGTTATAATTGGTTAGAATTTTTTGTCCTTACCGATAACCACTATCGACGAGAGGACCCTTTTTGTTTGCCGATAATCATTACAGATGACAGAATTTTTTGCTCGACGACAACCATTATCTGTGAGAAAATTTTTCTCTGCCCACCGATAACCGTTATTCGTGAGGGAATTCTTTCCTGTTTGCCGACAATCATTATCGGCGACGCGACTTTTTTTTTTTTTTTTTTTTTTTTTTTTTTTTTAACATGTTGATTATCAGCTACGTTAATGCTGACGATGGTCGATAACGAAAAAAAAAAAAAAAAAAAAAAAAAAAAAAAAATAACCGACCACGGTTATCGATATATAGAAATATTTTCGTTCGCGATCGCTGTTCGCTCGTTAGCGATCTCCCGTTCAAAGGAAAACTGTCTTTTCGTCGATGACGCTTCTCGCGGAAATTTAAAGAACGACCGTCGTTTCCGACGCCTTTTTTCCGAACATTCTCTTCAAATACTCGCAGTCGCTGTAAATCGAACGAAAATCTCCGCGCCTCTTTCCATTTATAGCTATTCGGGCGTGTTGGCAATTTTGGACGAAATACCGGCTGATAAAACGTTACGGACACAGCGACACGTGGCTGCCCCTGGACAGTGCATCGACTTCCGGATCCACGTTTCCGTACGCAGCAGGGCCGACCTCTGTACGAGTCGAGGCATTGCCGGCCCTGTGTTTATTCGGAGCACGGTCGTTCATTACCCACATGACAATATTGGCTGATGGGAATTGCTTGTATCTCGTGATACGCACCGTTTGATATGCGGGCCCTCGCCTCGCCAATCCGCCGCGACTTTTACGGTAATTCCGCGATCCTCCGCCATTGTTGCTTGTCACGCGCGGAGACGTTGCAACCAGAAGCCGCGGCTTTCATTTCAGTGCATAGAATCGTACCGTTTCGTAGAACGCGAGGATTTAGAGAAACAAAGTACGTATCGTATAAGTAAGTATCGTGTTCTACGACTGAAAGCATAGCAGCACGCACTTTACTTTGTACTAGATTATAGTATTCATTGGCTAATCATACGACTCCATTACACGGCTGGTCGTAAATATCAAATATCGTAAATGTAAAATACCTACTGGTTACGTTCACTGCAAATCTTTACTAAATCACTTTGCATAGTAAAGTACTTGAATATCGTTTTTGTCAGGGGGAAGAGGAAAGTTGGAAGAAAATTCCGGCGGTAATTAAATTACAAAACGACAGGTTAAAGCGTTACATAAACGTCGTTGTAACGTTTAATACATTAAATAATAAGATCTGCGCTAAACCTCGCAGAAGCGTTATGTTCTTGTCACTGATAAAAGTTGTGTCAGTACGCAGGTAAGCTCATAAATCACCTGAAATATCAAGTCTACCTAGCTCTCCGGCAAAATACACCTTATAGTATCTACATGCTGTGTCCACTAATCGCAAAACTTACATAATAGCAAAACTAGTCGGGCTCGCTTCTAATCTGCATATGTATATTACACGAAATATTATGAAAGGAGACAAAATTCCGTCGAGACGAACAAGAGAGAAAAACTAACGATACGCGATCGCTGATAAATCGCTAACTAATGGAATACAATGTGAAAAAAGAAAGAAAGAAAAAAAAAAGATGCTGTAAGATTCCTGGAAGAAATAGAAATTTTTGCACCGCCTATAAAAGTATAGAAAACCAGTTATTTATAGATTATTTATCAGCACTAGCTAAGATAACTGTTCTAAATTAAGCATGTATATACGATGTGGCGTATAAATGTAAAATACGCGCGTAAAACCGTAATCGCTAACACCGGGCGATGCGAGACAAAACGATAAAAACGAAACACAACACAAAAATAGGAAAACAAGCAAAACAGTTGTACAAGAAATTACGTTCTTTTGCTGATTACTCGGTTAAATATATACTCGGACGAGCATAAACGATAATACATAATATTAATTTCAGCGTGTAAACAATTTTGTCGTAAACAACGATGAGCCGAACGTTCGGTCCGTCGGAAAATGAAAATGCCGAAACGTAACAAAAGACTGGAAAACAATATTACCGAAACGTTTATTCGATACGTCGCATACAGCTGTAATTAACGCTAATTTCATGCCACGTACATTTCGCATACGGTGCGGCAGGCGATTTTCGTAGGATCGCGATGCTTTTCGTGCGACACACGCGTTAATGAATAAATAATTCGTTCGTCCAGGGACAAACGAACGATTCCCACTGCGGCCTCTTGCGAAATAATAATTATAATCGAGTTGCATTTTAGTTTATTTAACTCTCGCGTATGAAAACTGCCGTGTGCGAGTGTGGGGAAAACGATAGAAGAGAACAAGCTGAAAACGATACTCTCGGTGATATAATTAGAGAGAAAAATCGTTAGGTTAATTTCGTTCGAACGTACGCTCCGATTCTCTGTTGCATTCCGGCAATCAAATTGCTAATTTATTTAATTCTCTCTATTCGTTTATTAGCTGTTCGCGTCACGAATATCAAATAAAGAAAGAATATATGCACACAGAGACGAAACACCTGTAGATATCCTTTGTGAATATGTTATGCGCGCAAACGAAACATTTTGAAATTTAATTTTTCCTGTAACGAGACTCGCGATTATTAATTAATTAGACAGATCGACTGCAAAATGTTCCAAGACGGAGTAAACATCCAACTTTGTGCACGTGTCAGAGCAGAAAATTTGATCCATAGCCGTAAACTCGGTACCGAGCGTACGTGGATCTCGTTTGCCGTCATATTGGAAACTAATCAAGCGTTCTGTCATCATCCAGGCGTTATCAATCTCGATTACCGGGCCAACGACGAATAGTAAGTAAGATCGTAACGGATGCTTCGATTAAGATCAAAGTTACTGCCGAGTGGACTGCCAAATGTTGCCATGGAGATCGACCACACTGAGATCAGCGAGCTACTCTTGCGTGACTGACGTTTACGTAATCCCGAGTCCATTATGTAAATCTCTGTTGATCGGAGTCTTAATCAAACAGAGACTAGCAAAGTCTGCCCCTGTAGCACTTGGAATTACACGCGCGTATAGGAAACTTGACAGTGCAAAAACTCGTGTTATGCGCGTAAAACGAAAGAACGTCGAACCTACTTTCGCTAGTTTGCCATCTTACCATCAGAGGACCGATATCCTGAGCCACGCTTGCACCAAGTTTCCCTCTGAATTTCCCAACGGTTGCTCGAAGGAAGAAGGAATCGACCACGTCGAACGCTCGAGATCGCGAGCATCGTATGAGCCGCGCGCGTATAGGGGTTGATCGCGGTTCGGTGGCTTTTGCACGGCGGAATTTGCATCGAACATGGCGGCCGTGAGCCAACGCGTGCACGCTCGTGCGCCAATCATCGGACGCAACCACGTTGATATAAACAGGCGAACGATAGTAAATTATTCGAACGCGAGTTGCCACGCGAGCCACGATTTCCCGACTAATTCATGATTCCTCCGACAGGGACGCCGTGTTTATCGATATTCGCGAATCTGTCGTTTACTATCGCGGCTGTCGATGTCTCGTGCGAGAATATTATCGTCGTTCGTCGACGTGTTAATCGACGAGGGCATTGGCTTCCTTCTTTGCGAGTATACGCTACAACCACACGTCACTGGTACGCAGATTGCGAGTGAAAAAGGCAAAGACTCGGAGCGAAACCGATCGCAAAGTCGGATACTAGGTAAAGATATGCTCGAAAGGGGAGACGATCTATCGCTCTTACGCTCTACTGTTGAGGCGAAAGAATTCGTTTGCAGCCCGACGATGACCGATGCTCTAACGCTCTGACTAGCTGTAAACCCGAAACTCCGCTCTTTCCAATGGCCATTTTTTCCCCACAAAAGGTATCGCCAGCTCGATCGATACCGATTCCGGTTATCGTTGTAATTTTCCTGCCCGACATTCTCCACTTCCGACGTCCTCTTTTTAGCCACCGAACCAATAATGTAGCGTGACACGCGTGACACGTAAAACGGAGAACAGGCCTGTGACAAATGGTCGTAGCCGCACGCAAAATGGACGCTGGATATAAATACGTTCGCAAGCTGCTGCGCAACCGATACAAAACCGCTCGATCTATCGTCCTAGGCGAAAGGAAATAAGATTTAGGTTGCTGCATAAGACAAATTTCACCCATTTTTTATCCAAGTCGAAGATATAGAGCACAAGCAAGAAACGCGTAACGCGTTCGTTCTTATTCCTAATCGACCGAGTTTCATCGAGATTCGTATCTCGTTATTTGCGTAGCTGAGTAGCGTTCCTCGGAAATCGGTGTGCGTGCCTTGGGGAACGTGAACGAGAAAATGGGGGCGGAGAGGGGCCGAATGGAGGAAATTCGCGGTACCTGGTAATAGAATAGTAAATACTTCATTAACGCGTTACTACACCCTGGTGCCCGACTGGTCACAGAGAAATCGTGCTACGGATTAAACGAACCGGACACACCCCGCGAACAATCGCCGTTCTTTTCGCTAACACCAACAACGTATCTAGGTTGAGACGAGAAATACGCTTTTACGAGCAGAGAATTGGCTTTTCCTCCTTTTTTTTTTTTTTTTTTTTTTTTTTCTTTAGGGTTAAGGTATTTTTAAGCTTCCAAAGTTTTTCAAGTTTTCTTCTCGCAAGGCAACGGCGCTTTCCGGTAACGGATCGTTCGTAATAAGTAGACCGCGGATATTTATACATTTACGCAAGATTCGAAGGTACAAAGACGCAAGCGGCGTCGATATCAAAAGTTAACAGCTTATACGCAGTTGCTTGCAATCAGATCAACGATTTCCTGCCAATGGATAGTCGTGCTGCTCGCTCTCCGGATCCGAATCCATTGGATTGTTGGTTACCGAGCCGTTTAAAATCTCTTGTTTACGAAACGTCGGTTGACAGCGTCGCGAAACTGCTCGTCAACGTGGCGACCAAAGTTGCCGACAAATCCGCGTAAGCTGTTCGAACAAGCTCGACGACCTACGACATTCTCTATCGAAGTTGCACCTGGTCACTTTGAGCAATTTCTCCGAACTTAGGCAAGCAACTACTACGACAGAAAGCAAGCCGTTGCTCGAGCACAGTCTCGTATCGGACATACGTTGGTAGCAACTTCTCCTCTTATTTTAACGCGTTGAATCAGCTGCTGCCGCATTGCCCGCGTCTTCTCACTCACCCCGTACGCGTAACCGATAATAAGTTACACGTATATAGCCAAACGCTCGTTCTTCGATTTTCCCCAAAGACATCTAACCTATGTTTTGTCCTGCAGGAATGAAACTTTGTTCGTACGGGAAGCCAGAAATCGAGAACGCGATCGCGTCCGCGAAAACGAAACTTTCGTGGACAGCTTAATGGCAATATCATTATTGCAGCCGGCCGTTATTCACTCTAACAAAGTGTTCGCCGCGATGCATTAATCTCTCCGGCCGATGCATCACCCCGCGCCAACGTTCTCCTCCGCTACTGCGTCCAGTCGCTGTTTCGCGAACGCTAAATGCTCCAACTTTCCCCATCTCGCTTTTCGTTGATCCCTTTCTAGCTAGCGGTTTTGCAATTTTTGTTTATCCTCGAGCGGGCGAGTCGCGGGCTATCTCGAGTGATCCGTATCGTTCATAGCTGGAGAATAACGCGCGTCCTCTTTCCGCGGGATTACCGGTGTGAAAACGTTGTCCCGAGAATCGAGTGCCGCCTCCTGGACAAGGCTGTGTCTTTTGGGCACATTAGAGCATTCAGGGGTGAAATATCAGGGACGCAGGGGTGAATAATACATGACAAGTTGGTCGAGGAAAAATAGTCTCCGTATTCTCGATTCTCACATCGTGATTATCGTGGTCGAAACTTTTAGAGCGAATATAAGTATACGCGAGTATATATATATATATATAAGAAGACACCGAAGAGAATTATGAATGATCTAAACTGGACTGTGACACCTTCCCCTCCATTCTACGTATTTCGCTAGGGCAGAATGGCATATCGCAAGGACATCGTGGGATGCGTGCGTTGTAGCTTTAATTAGATAAAAACTATAAGATAGGTGCCCGTGTCAAGCCCATTGCGAGCCAATTCTGTACAACGATATTCTGTAAAATATTCTACCGGGGTGAATAGCTACACTGCGCTTTCGGAATTTTGTTTCTGGAGATGCTTGCTCTTCGTTCTTGCGTATCTCGAAGTTGGGAAAAGTGTCATCGAATAATCGTTCCGTGAAGTTGGTAATTTCTTCGAAGGATTCGACCAACTTCTTTTGGATTGCCTGATTTTTCTGAATTTCAAGGTCTTCCGTCGGTTTCTCGTATTTCGTAAGCGTCCTAAACGTTTTAAGCGATCGTTTGCTGGCTTTTAGAGACTTTATCGTTATAAAACAAAGATTCGTCGAAATAACAAGTAGTCGGTTCGTACGAGGAAAGAAATTTATATTGGTAAAACGCGTATAATTAACGTTTTACCGCTTCAATTATCTTTTGTTATTTACGATCTTATATACATATATATTATCGTCGTTTTAGGATTTTCGTTGTGCTACTATTCGTATCCGAGTTTCAAAAACGGAATGCCATAAAATAAAACAAGCTTTTCATTCTGCAGGCATCGAGAATATTTGCACAATTCGGAACAATTTTTCCACGTACGTTCAATGTATTTATTTCGGGAATTCTTCGTATTCGCGAGAGTATTTTAGGAGAAATTATATCGATAATTTTATTACTTAATTCTCTCCTGACGTTTCTGAAAATATTACGAATATCGCTGCAAACTCACCGTCTCCTCCCGAATGCTTACCTGCAACAGACGGAAATTAGTCGTTAGGAATAATTTACGAAAACCACGAAATTATCGTAGATTACAACGGTACAAGAAACGAAAGAGACGCGCAAAAAGAATGGAGCAAGGAAAAAGGAGATAAAAGAAATTCCAGCAGCCTACTGAACCCAGAAAGTCGAACCCTCGTTCAAGGTTAGCCAGTGAACTCGAAAACCTGGAAAAGCCCGGGAACCTCGAACGAAGGAGGGAAGCAGCTGCGATCGGGTAAACGAGGTGGTCGTTACAAGTCATAAAGCAATCCTCTGGCTAGTAATTCACTCGAGCCGCGTTTCTAGACGCTTGTCGTCGGTGGTGATGCATGGCCGCAGCCGCTCTGCAATTAGTTTCTCGCGACAAACAGAGCTTTAAAAGCGGACGCGTTTGCAAATGCTTTCGGATAGCTGGCATTGATAACTCGATTAGGTACCACGTACCTACCATTGTACATTTTTCCTCTAGTCTTTTTTCATTTTCTTAAATATATCGAATACGTTTCTCCGCTCTCAACTCTTCACTCTGTTTGTCGATAGTTAATCGAATTAAGTAAGAATTAATTAAAGCAAGGAGAAATTTCCCCGAGATCGAGTTGCCTTGTAATTCCTTTGATCTCTTGCAACGTCTATATTCGATAGATTGTGTCAAATTTTAGCGATACATGTCTAAAAAAAAAAAAAAAAAAAACAAAGAAAAAGAAAAAGAAAAGAAAAGAAAAATTGGAGAGCCAATGCTCATGCTCTAATACTTTATGTATACGTAGGAGACCTGTACGCACAGCTTTCGCGACTGACTATATGTATATAAAATTCACTCGACACCGAACCCCTGTGTTAACCCCTTGCCTTATGACTTTTTTACTAGCTATTAATACTTAAGCAAGCGTCAGCTATTCGCAGCAGTAACGTACCGTGACAGATGCAAAATATCGGAACGTTATTTAGTAATTTGTAACGGTGCTTGGTAATCCTCGACTCGACGAATAGGAAACTGAAGTCAGAGGTTGTCATAAAAAGCTTGTCAGAACTTTGTTGAATAGGAGCCGCGATTCGTTCCACGAGCGTGATTCGATACTACAGGGTAACGGGTTAACGGCAAGCTATCGTTGACACGAACGATTTGGAGGGCGATCGTAATTCGCCGAAAATTGGTCAATTATTCCTTAAATAAATGTTCTTTTTTTTTTTATTAAAAATCCTGTAGTAATACCGTCAAGATGAACGGTCTCTGAAATATTTATAACGATAAGAAAGTTTCAATAAAGACAGCAATTTGTAACGGTTGAAACGTTCTTGTATAATTTATTCGCTTGTATATTTGTTACGAAATCGCGACGTTTGGAATAGTTGATGTATTCGAGGATGAACTGTTTGATCGTTACTAGACAGTTACATATGCACCGCATGTCGAAGGGATTAGGTTAGAAACCGCAGGAAAACGATTCAGTTTCGTCTTTTTGCTCGCGCCAATTGTGTTTGAGGATGTACGAAATTGTTTGAAGATTTACAAGCCTCGCAACGTATTATACATATAAATCCTAGTTTCTAATGGAGATCAGATTGTTGGAACGCGCACAAAATTTTAGCCAATCATTAGTAACTGTTAGCAAATGCCATTCTATTTGCGGTATTTCCAAAATTATCCGTTAAATGTTTCCGGCGACACTGACAAGTGCAAAGAAACCAAGCCGCATCACGAGCAACGATATTATTAATCAACTTCCTGGCCAAGTATCCTGCGATGAAACCGCTCTGCCAGAAATTATGCACCACCGAGAAACCTTCAACCTATCTAAATCCCATCCTTCCTCCGCAAATCCTCCCAACTGTTCACCGTTTTCCAAAAATAATCCCCGACTAAAGTTTCGTGCTTCCTAGGTTCGAGCAACCCCTCGAAATCGTCAAAACCAGCATCCCTTGACGTTTTCCAGCTATGAAAACTTTGAGAACCATTCGATCTAACCTTAATCCATCCTTTACTTTACGAAATTTCGCTCTGCGACATGTTCGAAGGTACAGGCTAGAGTTACTTGCAGAACAATTTTTAGCGCTATCTCTTACGGGGGAAAAAAAAAAACCGACGGCGGTATAAAAGAATTCGAGAATCCAAAGTATTTTACACTTTCTCGAGTTTCTCGTATTTTTCGTGAAGCCTGTATAATCGAAATTTCACTAATCTCGTAACAGATATTGAAACGTAGCCCGTTTAAAATTCGATTGCTTATCAAAGGCTTGATTCGAAATTACGAGAGCTCAAAGGTCCTGTGCGTTCGGTGCGACGCAAACCATAACGCCAGGACTGTGGTTACCGGCAATTAGAACGGCAACCTATTTTCACCAGGAGGCAGAAGGGATGTGGAAGCAGGGGGGGTTGGAAGCAGGCAAGCAGCACGGCATAACTAATGACGAGGAGATAAACGGCTTGGCAAACGACGCGTAACGAAGGTGGCGCGGAGATTCCGCGTGGAAACAGACCGGAAATTCCCGAGGGAAGCCCCTTGTCGGGAAATTGTTAGGACCCCAGCCGGAACCAACTCGCCTCGAGTCGAGTAAAAGGTAGAAGATAGAGATGGAGAGGATTCCAATGAAATTTTTAGCGCTATCTCGTAGTTTTCTTACATTCTTCTTTTTCTTCTTTTTCTTCTCTTCCGTTTGGTCCATCTATGCTTTTACTTTTGCTAGCCTCTTGTAAGATGGAATTAATCGCAGTTCGTTGAGATACTGTTTTAACGCCAAGGGACCGACTTTCACTCGCAAACGCAAGAATACTCAAAACGTTGTATGTAAAGCAACGATAGCGATGCATTTAGTACAACACGTTAATGAACGCTTTAACGATGTAACGCTTTCGATATTTGTTTTATTTTCGTTTTACTTTAGCGACGATCCTGAACCATCTTCAAATTGATAACGGAAATGCAACTTGAATAGCTGCGACTATCCCGACGAGGATATATGCGGTGGTTGTTTGGCGATAGGTGCAGTCTCGCGAATCGCTCGAACAAAAGTCCATTTATTAACAATTTTTCACGCTCTATTCACACTCCGGACACGATAATCGTCGCGACAGGTATAACGGGCGATAAACGCGTGTTGTCGGTTCGACGTGTCGCGAGAGAAGAGGGAAGAGAAGAGGGAAGAGAAGAGAAAAGAAAGGAAGATGGAAAAAAGGATCGTCCAACGATCGGACCGAACGCTCCGTGACGCCAAGTAAGAACAGAAAATAAATAGGCGGTTGCATCGCGGATTTGCGAATCTCACACATTTCGGTTGAAGCGAGTGGATTAGCAGTTTTCGTGTTTATCAACGAGCTTCATTGGACACGAGCTGGTAAGCACCCTTTACATCAACGTGGATGGTAGTTTGATAAGGGGTAATTAAGTCGCTGGATTAGCAGTTCAACTTAACAAATTTACCGCTTCGTAAGTACTACGGGCTGCTTAACTTTCCGCTTAATTCAATCAACAACGCCAGCCACTCGAAACGACGAATTTCTCTAATGGTGCTCGCTAAGTGGAGCGAAAAATGGCAAGAAAATGGCAATGGAATTAATAAAGAGACCCTGAGTTTCAATAGGATCGAGAGGGATAACTGGAATGTTTACCTATTTATGGGAAATTTACAGGTGCGGAAGTTCACTAACAGCGGAAATAGCTAGTTATTACCTGGAAAGTAATTCGTTTTAATATTCGCTGTAGGTATTAATACGCAACTTTATTTTATAGAGCTCTTTTGATCTTAATAAAGAAATGATACAGGATTTTTGTGAATTCTTTGCACAACAACCTCTTACTAAACGCAAAAGGAGAAGGTGGCGCAAGTCGAAAAGCAACTAAACACGATGGAACACGCGAGAAAAGTACAGTTTTGGCATTGACTCGTTATACGCGGTGAATCAAAACTTATCTAATGTCACGAGCATTGTTATTAACACATATCTTGAAATTTTACATGTTTATGAACATGTGTATTACCGTACAACCTAAAAACTAATAAGATTAGTTGTTTATTCCGATATAAATATGTATGAGAAGTCTACAAGGACGTGACAAAGCTAAAAAGTAGTCAAAATGTTGCAAAGATCGAAAACATAGTCCACCGCTCTCTCCACAAACTCTTTCTCGACAACTTCGTTGCTTCCTAAATACGTAGATGGGAAACTGCGATATTAAGTTTGCGAACAAACACGCTGTGCGAATAGAGTGCCACATAGGAAGTTGAAGTTCCGCCGAACAATAAAAAAAAAAAAAGAAAAAAAAGAAACAAAAAAAGAGAGGTCCGTATCGAGTGACGCATAATCGGCGTTAATGACGCTGAGGCCACGACCTTTGACTAACGAACGATGTCAAGAGACGTATCAATAAAACTAATTGTATTTGTCTTCCGTAACATTCTGCGATTTTCTAATTAATAAGAATAATTATATTTGTCTGCCATAGTTTGTTTTACACGTCTATCCAAATTCGATACCTATATCGATTCGTTGGAAGGAGCGACGCTTGTAAAATATTGCACGCTTTACTTTGCTTTACTTTTCTTTACTTTGAAATTATTCAAAATTGACGTTTAGAAGAAAACAGCTCGAATTTGAATCTTATCTAAATTTGCTGCAATTACGTTTGTTCTCGACCTCTATCCGATTCGTAAACGCGTCACCGTCGAAGAGAACGCTTGTTAATTTTGTAGCCTCAGGGTTTCCATAGCCTTTGAAATTAATTTCATCGCAACCTAAGTAGTTAATTTTCGATTTCAATTCGATGTAAATTCTCAAAAAGTAAGCCGATTCCATATCATCTTCTAACTAAACTAAATCCCGAGTTCCGATCGTCGTTGCATTACCTTACTTAAACAAACTTTCCATCTCTCTAAAACTCTAAATGTCGCTTACCATTTAAAAAAAGAAAAATCGTTTCAGCTCCCCTCAAAATTCCAAGTACGTGCACAGCACCTACACGATTCTCGGAGCGCTATCGCTGAACCACGAGAAGCGAATACACCTTGCCAAACACTCTCCCCGCGTAACAAACTTTCGCCAACATCCTAAGCACGCGCTCCAATCCCTTTCTCATCCGCTTCGTCAAACCAACAAACCAAACTTAACGACTCTCGTCCAACAAGCTCGAACATTCTCCTTCCTCGATTTAACAACTCCGACACAACCGTCCAAACCGTAAAACAGCCGTGAGAACCAAATAAAAAGAAGGAAGGAAACCTTTTTTCTTTCTTTTTTTTTTTTTTCTTTTTTTTTCGTAGCGAACATCCAGCTGGGTCGGTTAATGTCGTAAGAAATATTAAACGTCTATTAAGAAATTCACAGTCAGCCTGGTATCTCAAAAAGTACTTAGGTATTAACGAAATCAAAACGTACTCGCACATTTGCCTTGAAACATTTTTTTGATAACGCCAATAGATAACGAGTTATTTACGTGTATGTAGCAGGGAGTCTGGCGCGACCCTGCTCCGCTCGCTCGAACGCTTTTCCATTAAACGCGTATAATTCGAACGACGCGCGTCTCGAAGGAACGTTGCGCAAAAACACTTGGATACAATTATATGCAGTACAATTTGCCCGTGCGACGTCGAAACTTTAGCGAGTACGGTTAAACGTAAAGCTTGGCAAAGTATCTAAAAACGATATAGTAGCAAAGTCGTAAAATCGGTCAGGCGTTGAAGCTTACATGGTTGAAGACGAAAACGTAAACTGATACGTTTCGTCCGAGATAAGAAGATCGTGGCTGATTCGAGACACCAACTCGTGACTAGTCCTTGTTTATTCCCAGCAACATAAATCGGCGGTAAAGAATTGCGCGCAACACTGGTCGGTATACGTGCACGGTTGTGCTCGACTAGATCAATCGCTGTCACCGTTTAACGTATTAATTTACGACTTGTTATCGACGTACCCGCTTCCGGCTAGATACCGACTACGTATGAATAAACATCGAGCGTGAGTTGTACCAGCGTAATTAGGTGAAAAACATTGAAATAAAATTTTTCTATCGAAGCGTTTAGTCGCGAATTGGTCGGATCCACGTGCAGCATACACTTTCAAATTCATCTTTCACGAGAACGATGTCTCGCGAGAAAACTTTATTCCACATTTTCCACTTATTTTCTCTCGTAGAATCGCCTCGCACCCAATCCTACCATCCGCAACTAACTATCCTGCTAATTATCTCTGCCGCTTATCTTGTCACCTGTACATCGTCGTTCGTAACGAGACGATAAAGAAGGGAAAAGAATTTATTTGGTTGGTTCGAGACGAACGAATTTGGCGTCACACCACGTTTCGCCAGTGAATCAGCCTAACCGTCTCGTCTATATAACCGACTAGAGTCGAGCGATCGGTCATTGTTGTTCGTCTACGCGCGGCTCATTCTCATCTCGTGCGTGTACACGTGTGAAAAGCGTTTGCGAAATGCATAGCCGGCAACCTGCCATTATAACGACCGATAGATCGATATATAAATATTCGTTCGGCCTTTTGATGGTGTTTTTGATCGTTGTAAGCGGTTCGCACGCGTATAAGGCAAAAGTGACGACTCGATTCGGGCAGGTTCAGGGATTGTTGAGTAGAAGTACCAGAGGAAGACTCGCCGCGCATTATTTGGGCATTCCTTTTGCTCAACCGCCTGTGGGTGATTTGAGGTTTAGGGTGAGTTTACACGTAAACACGTTTCATTATTATTATTATTATTGTATATTAAATTATTTTTATGATATATTCTAGTATATTATACCTTTCTATTTCTATAGTACATCCCACTTTTTCCCCCTTTTTTATACTGCTCGATAGTATACCATACCTTTTCATCTTTGTAACATAACACAGTATATTATGCGTTAGTTGTAATTACGAATTTCCATAAAAATCCGTAGCGTGCGTATATAATAATTTTGGGGGTGTGATAAAATTTCATCAACAGAGTCCAAGACCGTGGATTCGCAACTGGACGGAGACATTCTTAGCAACGGAATATGCCCCCGAATGCGTTCAAGTGAACGAACAAGGCCACTTCGTCGGAGAGGAAGACTGTCTCTATCTCAACGTATACGTGCCTTTGGTAAATATTTTTACAGCGTATCGAGCAAAAAAGCGAGGTATAAATATGAAAATAATAACGGTAAAGGATAAACCAGATAAAGGAGAGTAAGAGAAAATGGAAGAGGTAAAAAAAGCAGACGTAGGTAGATATCGTAAAGCGTAAAAATATGCAACTTTCCTTATCTGAGACAGCTATGTTGGTCCTGGGCATCTACCGGGATAAATTACCGTTACCATTGAAAAGTGAACAAGTTTCATATTCGTAGTACAAATATTTGTATCTTTTAGAGCTGCTCGTGGAAGTTTACGCTTGCATTAATTTGTCGAAAAAGAATTCTATAAATTAAATTAATAGGAGAGAGACTTCTACGACTTTGACCGATTAATTTTCTTCCGAAAATGTTTCGAGAAATTTTTAAAATACAGAGAAAAGGGTACAGTCTGCATACGGAACACCAGCAAAGAATAGAAGAAGAGCAGAAAAGTAGCAAAGGTATTGATAGAAGAAACAAATAGAAAAAAGAATGTTCGCGATGTCGATTGGAATTTGTTTCGAATAAGCGGAAGAAGAAATACGGTATACCGTTTTCGAGTCGATTCACAGCTTAAAACGAAGAATTCGCGCGAAACTCGGAACATATAGCGGCGTTTTGCGAAACAAATGGAAGTTTTGTTGAAACGCGATCTCGATTGAGTTGCAAGGTCCGCTCTCGGTTTAATGAGATTTAAACGATTCAAGGCGACGCATTTTTCTACTTGCTTTAAAAAATATCTCTTACTCTATTCTAGGAACATTTGCGATAAAATCGTGGCTTAAACCTCGTTTGGAAATTTCTCGGAAATTTGACATTCGGATAGGTTATCGGGCCAAGGATCGAATTAAAATAACGTAACTCGTAAAACGTGAGTTACAATGTTAGTTCGTGCCACGATACGACGGTTATGAGCTTTTGTTGCTTTCATAGTTTTCGAGAAAACTCTACAACTCTGTAAACGTTTGTTTCGGAAAAACGGGAGATCTTAAAAATTAGAACAAATTACGAACAACGTTGAACGTTGAAGGAAGTATTTGTAGATTTCAGAGGAAAACGGAGATGGATATGGGAAGAAAAGCGCACTTCCGGTCATGGTGTACGTGCATGGCGGAATGTACGCCACTAACGGTGGTAACAATCGACAAGTCCCACCAGAGTATATGATGGACCAGGATGTGATCGTAGTTTCGATCCAATATCGTTTGAATATTTTGGGTAATAAGAAATTCGAAATAAGAAGAAATAAGAAATATGGAATCGATAGAGACGCTTAGAAGGAGAGAAAATTCCTCGATAATCCCATTTCCTGATATTCAATTTTTCAATTTCTCAATTTACTAATACCGCAATTCTCATTCGCGCAACTTTCCGGTACACCGATCTCCCGATATTCCAACATTCAATCGCACAACTTTCAGATCGAATTTTTGCTAATATCCAGCTCCTAAATTGGCATGTTTTCCCGCATCACGGCAATATTTTCCAATGCCTCGTTGTTTCGTTTCTCCGATTCGCTAATATGCCGGTTGCCGCGCGTTCACTTCTCCCCATACCTGCAGGATTCTTCGCCACGGCCACCAAAAACAATCCAGGCAACAATGGTCTGAAAGACATCGTAATGGCGTTACGTTGGGTGCAAGAAAACATTCGTTGCTTCAATGGCGACCCAAACATCGTGACTCTATGGGGCCACAGCGCAGGTGCCTCTGCCGTGCACTTGTTGGCTATCACGAACAAAACCGAAGGATTGTTCAACAGGTATGTCAACGTTCTTTTCCAACTTACGAGGGAACCGACCACCGATCACGCGTTGATTTTGACGAAACTTTGCCCGTTTTTCTTCTATGTACTCGATAGTATGTATAAATCGTAAACGACGAAACAGCGTGTCTTTTCTGAAATTTTCATTTTTTTTCTAACAAATATAGACGCCTATTCGTTGTAAATCCATCGACGTACTACGAGTATATACGTACTCTTTGCGATTGTTCCATCGTAGAATCGTCAGCGTGACTTTCGTATCGGTCGTTAATTCGACCTGTAACCGCGACGTTGATAATCTTCGTCATAACGATCTTTCGTCCAAAAGTTTCGTACGCAACATTTACATAACCATAAGATTAATTTAGCGTAGCGCAGTAAGTTAGCTCAGCTTTCAGGTGGGACGCCGGAGTTTAAAAATACGGCATTGCCATCAGGTACATCGTTCAAAGTGGAGTTGCCACTAGTCCCACGGCGTTGGTGCCGGCGCATTGGATAAGAATATATTCCTTGGTATCGGCCACATTGGTCGGATGTTTTGCTCAAAGCGAAGAGGAATATACGACGACTGCGCGACCGAACGTGACGAGCGAACAAGAACAGTACGACGAGGAAGGGTTAAGCGAGGAACAAGAGGAGGAAATGATGCGATGCTTGAGAAAGCTTGACGTCAGAAGCTTCAGAAACATGATGGACTATCATGTAAGTTTTATGCAGAGCGTCCTGCAACACCGACGATGGATTCTTCGCGTGGAACTTGCCATGAGTTGCAACGAGTTTTACGTTGAAGTAGTTCTATCGAAAGACGGAAGTAGTTTCGTTTACCTATTTACAAACGGAACGCAAGATACGCAAAAAGGTTCCGTTGTTTTCGCGCGCGCGATCCATCGTCGAAGCGGTTCCTCGATACTACGGGACATCTTGTATACAAAAAACAAGTCGAAGAACGAGTAGAACAAAATTCGTCCAAAGTCTCGTTTTCGAGAGACTCGAGAGATTTTCAAATTTGGCCTAAACGAGATGATTCTATTCTACGTTTCCAATTTACTGGTCGCTAGTTCGCTTCTACTTATTCGACGGTCGAACAAAATTCGCATATAGTTGGACAAGTTCCGAAGCTCGATCTTCTTAGAAACGAAACTTCCAATTCTGACTATTCCAAACTTTGGCACATAGCGTAGATTTCCAGCCGTGGTCAACGATCGTGTAAAGAATTCTAGATATCGAATGCTTCGTCGAGCTTTCGCGAAAATTTCGCTTCGTTAAAATTTTCTTCCTTGAAACTTTGACAAACAAGATAGTGCGATGGAGTGGCCATTGCTGCATTTTCGCGCCGACGATCGAGGAAGAATCGGACGACGCTATCGTAACGGTGCATCCCCTGACAGCGATGAAGCAGCGCCTGTTCAGAGACATTCCAGCTATTATAGGGGTCACCAAGGACGAAGGACTGATGAAATCGATCGGTAAGGTTTCGAAGAATTTAAGAAGCTAACAAAATTTTGCCTCGACTTGCAAAAATAATAACTTAGTATAGCGTTTAACTTTATCGATGATTTTCTTTATTTAAACACTTTTTGACTATTTTTTTTTTTTTTTTTTTTTTTTTTTTTTTTTTTTTTTTTTTTTGACGATCTCTTCTCATTCGCTCTGAATAACAACTCTTTCCTCGCGGTATTTCATTTTTTCAACAAAGAATAGCAGAAGAGTCCTACTACTCTTTTTGCGTATTCTGCGTATCGGATCGCCACAAGTAGAACGATTCGCGAGGTATTTTTCAAAAATTACTTCAATCCTTCGAAATAAGGTTGCTGCTCGCCGCGCAATTCAATTACAAGCTTTTTAATTAATTTTGAAAAAGTTGCTCGTTTCGATTTGAAGCCATCCTGACGAACCCAACCGCCGAGGACATTATACTAAATAATTTCGAGACGTATCTGCTCTATTTGCTGGAATATCGCGCGATGTCGAACGACACTTTGGACGCCCTTACAAATTTCTATTTCGATGGCAACGTTACGTTATCAACGCTGAGAAGGAATATCACAGAGGTACGTGTGTTCTCCGCTCGAATACTTTCAGTCGACGCTACTTCGACACTGTCAAATAAGATTTTTCACGCAGATAGTTGGAAGGCAGCCATACTCTTCGGAAATCTATTTAAACGCTACTCTCTCAAATGACATCTCAGACTAATAATTTCGCCAACCAATTAATCGAGCATGTCCAATCTTCTTTGGCAAAATAATTCCATGGAACGATTTATTCCATCGTCTGTTATAAATTATTCCATCTATACGACACGGACGACACGTCGTTAATTATCCGAATAATCACGCGACGACGATAAGAATAATCACGCGATTCAATATTAACGAACACGTTGCTAATAACCTCACAAATCCGCTTACAAATGTGTCAATGTTATAGATCATTGGGGATGCTCTTATCGTATGGCCGACGTATAAAACTTTAAAGTACCAATCGAACGTAATGAATTCGAGTACCTATCTCTATGTGTTTTCATACGAGGGCACTTTTAGCGCGACTTTCGCCTTCACCGCAGGGGTTCCAAGACACTTTGGTGAGTATTTTAATGCTCGTATATTTCGCGCTTTATTAGCCATATTGCTTCCAAATACGTAGCGAATTTTTACGCGAGTTCATATTTTCGAGAACATCGTAATTCAAAACGTAGAACTTTGTTTCTCATCGTAACGTATCATTTGGCACAAAGCGACGGGATAAAAGAACGACCGATTTTTTCGCTCGTTGTTTCCCATAGACGCAAAAACATCGCCGGCTTTCAAACTTTGGCGAAATTTCTTTATCAGCTTCTCCGTCGAGTTTACATCTTACAACCTTTCGGAATTTTGCGGTCTGCGGTTTCTACGAATTTCCGAATTTTAGAATTTTGAAACTCCGGAATCTTTTAATGCTGAACTTTTCAAGTTTTAGGGGTTTGCGATATCGGAATTTTGGAACCGTGCGGCATCGGATCGTTGGATTTTTGGAATTTTGGAATTTTAGGATTTCCAAACTTTGGTACTCTGGAGTTTTTCGTCCATCTTGACAAATTTTAACTATACACTCGTATACGTAAAAGTATCGCCAATCAAGTATAGAACATTTACATTTTTTTTCTTTTTCTTTTTTTTTTTTTTTTTGTAATTGAGATTTTTATGAAACGTTATTCTTCAAATTTTCTCATCGTACTGTTTATCAATTTTTATGTTTATTGGCTTACTGAAACGTTCGCGAGATTATCACGCTCATAGCGATACGTAGAATGCTGCTACTTAACACTATACTAATAACGTAACGTAATATTTATTAAATTAACGAATTAAACGTCTATTTAAATATTATAAGAATATATTTGCAAGGGAGATGAACTTTATTGAGATTAACTTAGAAGATGATACTGACGAAGAATTTTTTATTTTTTATACTTAAAAAATGGCAAAGACAAGGCGTTAAGCCGTGATATAGCAACAACCGATTCTTCCAAAGAAATTAACCACTAAATCGACGATTTGGTATTTTCAGGAGTCTCGCACGTAGATGATTTAAATTATTTGTTACCGATATTCAACAAAGCGTTTGAAGAGTACATGTTACACAATACGGAAAACGATATAACCGTGATTAATATAATGACCGAGATGTGGGCCAGCTTCGCAACTAAGGGGTAACGGAAAATAAATATCTTTACTTCCTAATAACAACACAATTAGTGGAAAATGAGAAAATATTCAAATTGTTATTAATAACCGGATAATTCATTATTAAGCGTACCAGAGGCTTGGAGAGTGACACCATGGCCGGATTACAAGGAATCGCAAAAGTTCTTGCAAATTGGAGCTGGAAAACTTCCGGAAATAACGATAGGAAGCGAATTTTTCCCAGAAAGAATGGCGTTCTGGGAAGAATTATCCGCGAATCTAACTTACGACCCGGCGGACGGCCTTCGTTTTTTCCTAGAACAACCGATCGAAATCGATGAGTTTGCTACCAGCAGCGGTGTTTCTGTACGATACGACGAAATAACGATTTCTTTATCGACATCGCTCCCGCTATTCACCTACTTTCTTGTCAATTTTAGAACGTAATTGCTAGTGTAACGTTGTCAATAACAGAGAATGTATTTACGTTGAGCTTACCATATAAAATTTGTTAAATCCATGACAAATTCATTTCTTTATACGTTTTTGGCCAATGCACGAACGATGGCAATTAAGCGGCAATTTATTTACCTTTTTCCTCCAATCTTCAAACATTTCTATATTCTGGATTTTATTTTATCTTTACTTTGCGTTTAACGACAGGACAACAAGAAGAAATATTACGTATGTATAAATAATCAGATATAATCAGATAATCAGATACGTCGACCGAAGAGAAACATCGTTCGTCGCCGCGAATGTTACGAATACGAAGGGAAAAAGAACAGAGGGGCAGCAGGGGGAGGGTGCAGATCAACGATGTAAAAGGATCTCCCAGAGGATCGCCGCCGGTTTTATTAAGACGAGGCCCTAATAAACGAAAAGCGTAATGGAATCCGGCGAAAATTAAGTTCGTCGCGGCGTGTGGAGAGTTAAACGCGTGCATAAAATATGCGCCAACGCGGCGTTCCTTCGCGCTCGGGGAAATTAATCATCCGGCCGCCCCCGTGTTTGTCTTCTTTCCGTTCCGTTCCCCTTTTCCGGCCACGTGAATTCCCCGCGTTTGCGTGTGCAGTAGCGTGCACGTCACCAAATTAAGACAAACGTTCCACCTTTCCTTGCTTTCCATTCTCCTTCCTTTCTCTTTCTTCTTCTTTTTCTTCTTGCCCCTTCTTCTCTGATTTTACGGCTTTCATAGAATTTTTATTTGTCCAATAAATCTTTGTCAGCGTTCACGGAGGATGTTAAAAAACGGCCAGCATTGGGGTTAGGTTGAGAGAGACGCTCTCGAACGTCGTTTCCTGCAACGATTTTTCGTATCGAGTCAAAGTAAAATACCATCATTCGCAAAATTCTACGAAACAGCCACGCGGAAGAAGGCGTAAAACGAGTCTGCGCCACGAATTTCCGTACGAATCGAGGGTCGCGCGACCGAACGTCGACTGCGGGACAATTTTGTTCTACCACGCAAAGAAGCGAGTATACGAAAAACCAGGTGAACCGAAAGAGACGGTATAGCTCGGATGGAAATCGACACGTTGTAGCCGCGATTCGCGCGTCGCCGAATTTTCGAAAGGCACTTGGCCGTGTATGCGTATACAGTACTTGTCCTCGCGTACACTTGGGCCGAGGAGGCTCGAAATCGCTTCGAAAACGATTATTCGACTGTTGGATAAACAGTGGTTCGTCGCACAGCATCGAACTTATTTGTCTATGCAAATGGTCGATCAACGATGGCCACGACCCTCGTGCCTTGTTTCGCTTCGAGTATCCGCGACCACCGTGTTTTCGCTCGCACGTTCGCCGACCAACGTGTCGCCTCCGTTCGTATCTCGGTGGCCAGTTGAAAACCCTTTCAACGTCACGACGAAGCCTTTTTCTCTTTCTCCCTTCGGTTGACTTTTAACGATTCCAGTTACGTAATCCGAACTCTTCGATCAGTTCGATCGCTAATTGTACCGCTAATTATACCGTAATCGTGGATAAAATATACAAGGTAAAGAAAGAAGCCCTCCTTCGAGTTTCATTCGAACCACTTGTAGAAACCTTTTGCGAAATTTCGTTAATAACAGCGTGATTCGTGCCTAATTTCGATCAATTACGAGCCAACGATCTCTTCTTCGTGTTCCCTACGCGCATCTCGTAACAAAACGACATTTTATGCATACGAAACATCGTTGCAGACTTGCCTCTGCTTTCCCGCCAAAGAATTAGCCGTGTAATGCACCCGTGGCGCCATTATCACTACGAGACCATGTTTCGCGTCGAGTAACGAACGAAATTTCTCCAGCAATTGCCACGGCTTTCCAAGTTTCCAGTTCGCGAAATTCGCATGCTCTTCGTGTCTCGCGATAATGAGGTATTCGCGGATTCGACGTGCAACGCCATAGTAAAGGTAAGCACGCGCGTAATTAGTAAGAGCCCGTGAAAATCGAGACGCGTCTCCCGCTTCCACGAGGCTCCTTTTTGGAAAGAGGACGTCCGAGTATGCCGATCGAAACGAGTCTGCAAATCTTTCGAACCCCAAGAGTCCTAAAACTCCATGGTCACGATATCGAGTCTTCGCGCTTCGAAATCCTCGAGTTTCTAAAGCCAGTTCGTATCTCTATTCGTTATGCACGTATCTTCGTTCGTGTATCAAAGGATGTATGAAGGCAAAAAGCACATAATGCATCGTTTAGAAGCGGAAATTCTGGCCCCGTCGTTAATTACTTTCTCGCCGTGGCAGGGCATTTCGTTCGATGAAACGTCTGGCGAACAATGCCAGTCGAGACCGTCCCAAGGCTGCCGGAATAAGTTGTTCTTCTTTTCATCGAGAACGTAATATCGTGGTATACAAGCCCTTTTGTCGCCGCAGACGTTTAATTATTCGCCAACTGGAAATTGGCCCCGGCTGGTTTTCACACGCAGCGAATGATCGATCGCCTGTACGTCTCCTTCGAAACGTTTTCTTCAACCTACAACCAACGACGCTAGTTTAACGCGTGACAAACGATTCCCTGGGGGAAGGGGGAGGGGGGAGGGGGGCGATCGAGTTCCTTTTCGGCATCGTTCTTTCCACACCGCCGAGGAAAACGTGTTTTTGTCGAGGGAAAATGTTAGATAGCAGGGCGAACCAGACGTTCGGTTCCTTCATAAGCATCAGATTATAGCCGGTATTCTACTATGGAACGTGTTTTTCTTACCATCTTCTTTGGTATTTTCGCACAAAAGAGGCGTACGATCGTTTTGAATTTCGGAATTCTATAAACTTGGAAATTGTAGATTTTCGGAAATTGGACGTTCCAGTTGAATTCGATTTGCAACTTTGAAAGTTCGAAGCTCGGGAATTTGAGAACTTGGAGATTCGGCTACTTTCATATTGGCATTTCTAAATACAGAGACACTTTCAAAAATCTTCAGACCTCGGAAATGTAAAAATTCGCTGATCGAAGTATGCAAAAGTTCTTTGCGAATGGATAGTAAATTTATTCGCAAAAGATCACCGAAATCAGCTTTTTGGGGTTTCACCGGTCGAGAGCGGAGCGACCACGGTCGTAACCTGTTTCTAATCTATCCCTAAGAAGGCAGTTTTGTATAAAAGTTTAGGTACGACAGGTGTGCAAATACTTTTCGTCGGCCGCTGTTTGCGAACGAGGCGACCAGGATCTCTGAAATTCCCTCGATTTCCCTTTTCTTTCGCTGGTTGGTCGATTCTTGCCGAGTAACCGACCCGAACGGACCGATGGAACGGTCGCTATAATTTTCACGGCGGCGTGTGTCCGTCGACGCAGGCCACGGACTGCCATTGTTGGCCTTCGTAACGAGCGGCAATTTTTGCAGGGTCGAACAATGTGTCGCATTAGCGCATTGTGCTGGCCGATTCCGCTCGTTCTGTCACGCGACACGGCCATATCGTAATCGATGCTGGCCCGCCGATTTCCATTTCCACTTTTGCTGCCCGGTCCCAGTCATTATAGCGGCAAGTCGGCCGACAATGTCATCGTAGACGAGCGAACGTGTCTGGAATTCATCGACCGAACTGTTCCTCCACGGTTATTATATCGCGCGACCATCTCGAATAATTTCCCGGTAATTTGTGCGCGCGATAACGTGGCATTAAGCTTCCATGGCGAGGACTTTTGTCGTTCGCGAGACGCGAGAGGAACGGATCGACGAAATTAATTACCATCTTCTAGTCCGCAGCGCGATTTACGAAGCGTAAACTGCTCTTCGTTCGTTTTTCGCCGATCGTTCGTTCGATTGGTGTCGATGTATTTGGAACGCCAACTTCGTGATCGATCGGCGACGATAATTTGGCAAAACAACGAGTACGACGAGCAACGACGACGGCGACGACATTGGGCCGCGTGTCTTAACTTTGGCTGGCAAGATTTCATCGCGCATTCGACAATACGTTCGAAAGCGTCACAGAGATACGAAAACATCCCATCGTCAGCTGTTCGCGACGGAACGCGAAACTCGAATCGGACCAAGCCACGTGGTTCGACACGCAAACTTCGATTAATAGGACGAATTCCCACGACTGTCGTCTTATGTCGAGCGACGGGGGTTGCAACGTTACCCCGTAATCCGTTGCATCCCCCAACGAGCAGCCGGTGCAGCACGCTATGAGAAAATGAATATTTGAAAATCTGGAAGGACGAGAGGCGGCGTTATGTCCCCGTTAGCTTCCCCTAATCTGACTGTATCTAATTCGCTGGTACGATTCCCCGTGGTACCTATCCCGGAGAAATTTCGCCTCTCAAATCGCACGTATTTCCTTCGTTCGTTTCGTCGAGGGTCGCGAGTCGCTTCGTTTCATCGTTCTCTTCTACCAATCCCCTCCTTCTGATTCCGATTTCTCTTTCGATTTATTATTCATTTTCGCTATCGCGTTACGTTACGTAGAGCGTTGGCATTTTCGTTATTTACTTTCTCGTTCGTTCGTTCGTTCGTTTCTAGGAACAATTAATTTCTTTTCTTTTAGCATCACGTTCCTCGATTATCAGTTTATTCATTCGTTTTCCATTTCCTCTATCTTTTGCCAAAGTTTCCTTCGTTCGTTGAGTATCTGGCTCCAATTGCAACAATAATACGCGGATCTGGAGATTTAAACGGCAGCACGATTCTCACCACACTCTTCTGTTTGTAATTGTAGAATAGCCGTGACTATATGCAAAGAATCACCAATAATAGAAAACAATCGCAACTTTCTATACAGCACCTACAATTTTAACAGCTAGATCTTTCTTATCGATGATTGAAAAAATACTGCTTATAATTTCTTTTATCAACAAAACTTTTCCGAATTTTGAAAGACGAAGACTCTAATTGAATCGACGTTTATTAACAAGTGAATGACAACTTTTTAACGAGACACGAATGAATGTCAAGCTGTCCACGCGATATCCATCATCGCGATGACTTTCGATCGATAGAGTTTTTGCAAAAGTTCATCGAGTTCGAAAACGACCGGCGACTCGAGTTCCCGTAATCGTCGTAACGATGATTTGTCACTGTCACGGACAATAATACGAATGGACGCAAGAGCGTAACGCAAAATGGTAGCCTGCGGCTTTCATCGTGCGAGTATCGCTGTTCGTAATATCAGCGACTCTCAAACAACGAATATCTTCCACAAAGCGAGAGAGAGACAACCCTTTCGGAATTTAGCAAATCATATCCCTTTCCGTTTTAACGTTCTCCAATATTGGCAAATAGTTTTTCCCTATTTGAACATTTGATTTAATATTGCCCGGTTGGACGTCTTCTTCGAGTTTTAACGAATATTTGACTTTTTGTACGTTGAAATCTTTTTACGACTTGGTAAATCCCCCTTTTTCTTTTTTTTTTTTTTTTTCGTTCCTATCAAGAATTTCCACTCTGTGTTTATTTTTTAATGCTTCTTAAAGGGCTAGGAATCATTTTTCCAAAGTCAAATTCAAGATTCAACGAATATCACGTTTCAAATACATTTATGAATAAAATGTTGCAAATAAATGCATCGAATTTTGTTGCTTCGTGATTCCTTTAGTAAACGTTTCCTTTCACTTTTAACGCTTCAACGGATCAACGAGTCCGTGTTTAAACGCTTTCGAAATTTAGTAAACGTCCCGTCCTTAACGATTTTGCTGTTTAGCGAATCGATTAAGATAATTCTACACGTACAGGTAATTCGATATCGAGGTCAAGGCACATTGAATTAGAATGGCAATTTGCTACATTGTCAGAGTCGAGGAACATAGTATCGCAGGGGTAGAGCAGTAATAATACTATCCAAGTATTATTAGCACTGGCGTGGTTGCATCGCTATTAGCACGATGGCAATATTATTAGAACTATCGTAACTATTGTAACTATCACCAGTGAAATTAATCTGTATTTCGCTAGTTTTTACATAGAGATTGCTACGAATATTATCGTAATAGTACTGGCAACCTACTGTTTTCGCAAAATTATTGATTATTCATAGATTATTCGTTATTAATTATTACTTGCTAATATTTTACGATTAAAAAAGGTCGGAATAGTTTGTTTCGCGTCTCCTAATCATCGCGACAACAAAAAGACGGAGAAACGAGGAAGAGAGGAAATACTCGCAGCTTTTGCTCTCAACGGATTTTCTTAAAGCTTGAAAACCTTCTTCTTGCCATTCGAGAACAGAGTTTCCTGCCGTGTTTCCGTTTCCGGCTGACGTTCACCGAGACGATTGAGAATCTCTGGTGTGCGTAATACAGAATCTGTCTCGAGCTAGCAGCGTACAGCTACACTGCGGGGCACGTCAAGACAGTGACACGAGATCCGTTCGCGATTCACGAGCGAAGAAAACGGTGGAGAGGCGGATGATAAGGGTGGGGGGCGGGGGCGGGGGGAAAGAGCTTATACGCAACGTTTTCTTGCCCGGGGAGCTGGTTTGCCGGCGTTATACCTGGCGTTTAATAAGTAACCGGTAGTACGATCGACGAGTGGAAAGTTATAAATGATGAACGGAAGATTATGAGCGAAAAATGCTATATATCTCAGTTAAATGAGATCACCTCCCTTATCCGTATAAATACCTATAATACCTACGTATATTATAAAAATAACGAACAAAGCGTAAACGATACTTTTGTGCCAGCGTTGGAACGAGAATTTTGTGTAAATTCTTTTATGTTTCTAGCCAGAGATTTGGATGATTGGATCCCGGGGGGATCGAGTTTTGACATCGTAGACGCGAAAGAAGGATTAAGAGCCCGAGGTTAGGGTGAAAACAGGAAGGGACGATATTTTTAGACCAACTTAGGAACGAAAGGAGAGTTTTTGAGTGAAAAACTCTAGATCGAGGTAAAAAGAAGAAGAAAAAGAAAAAAGAAAAAGAAAGAGAGACGATGTTTCTTCTATACTAACGCAGGAAACAAGGTTACGCGAAACTAAAACTATCCGTACTTTGGGCTTCGAACAAACGCGCCGCACAAAAGTAAGTCCTCGCGCTCGTTTCAACAGGTAAATATTTGCCGTTGAAACATGGATTTCCATTAAACGTTCGTAAATATCGATAATATCCTTCCAAACCGTAAATTGCAGTATATATATATATATATATCAAAATCGATGAAAATACCCACGGGAATATTTTGTTTAAACGCGAAATGCTAGAGATAAAAAGAAAACGTATGAACTTTTTAGGGTTAGGCTTAAAGCAAACGAATCTGAAAGTCTTACGAACTTTTGAACGTTAGAAACTTGGAACAGTTGGTTAGATTTTTTGTAATATCTCTAGAACGTTTGCAAATTTTGCCGGTGAAATTTGTTCTGCCGAAGCCGTGGTTCGTACCAAACATCCGCCGGTATCGACAGTTCCGCGACGCGCCCAACCTCAATTTTCGCGCGGACAGGAGAAGATGAAGCATAGAGGCGAGGTAATGATAAATTCGCTCGTTACACCGACTTTTCGCCTCGTGACTCGAATTCGCTCGTTCGAAGTGTATTCTTCGGTTGTCTTGCTGCAGGTACCGTGAAATGGATGGACGGGAGAGGTTAAGTAATGTATCGCGTTCGTTGCGCCACGGAGAAAAATGGTGTACGAGTTGATTTCGCGAAATGTCTGAGATGTTTTCCTGGGTGGAAACCCGTTGAATGTGACGATGAGTAATTGCTCTGCGTAATAAGTGTGAAATATGTATGCGAAAGTATATTTTAGTCTACGGAGTCTTGAGGACGAGTCAGATGTGATCTCGATGCCAGTTCTCGAGCGACGATCGATGCAAGTAACCAAGTACAACGTGTACTTATATATGATTGGAAAATTCGTTGCACGCCGTGCCAGAGACTCGAACGAAAGGACTACGATTTTCTCAGACAGTCTCGGATTTTCTAGGACAGTGGAAGACTGGACACAGAGATAAACGGCCCCTACCTAAGATATGCTTTCTCTCAAAGGGATAAGAATTCGCGATACAAAATTCCATCGAGAAATCTTTCGCCGTCGTTTGAAATCCACTGGGAACCCCTACCCTACCCATATCCTAACTGCCAACTCCCGAAGAACCATCTCCTATCACGGTAAGAACCTACACCGGGAACGAATGAAACTCTCTCCCTCGTCTTCCATCATCGTTCCACCCTTTCGCAAGAAACACGGGCTCCCGTTAATTGTTGGAATAACGAAGGAACTTGCGTCTGTACGAGGGCCGTTTCCATCGGCCCGCAGCTGTTCGCCTCGTTATTCCATCGGTCCACGTAGTTCTCGTCGGTTCTCGTCGGTTCTCGTAGTTATCGCGATCCCTCTTTCAGGGACGGGGGGGGGGGGGAGGCAGCCTTCCTGATTTCGCAGCGCGTCAACAGTTTCGTCGTCGTTCCGCCGACAAATCTGGCCGCCGCGTGTTTTGCACGGTCTTTCCGCGGCAAACTTTCCCGCGCTTTTGTTCGAACGGGGCTGCGTTAACAAGCAGCCAAGATGGTAATCTCGCCGAGGCGAGGAGAAAGAAGGACGACAACCGTTTGATCGAGTCCGCTTCTTGCTCGCACAGCTGCCACGATTACCTCGCTCCTCCGCCAGAGAGCCAGTTAATTTCACGCCAACTTTAAGTCGAACGTTTCGCCGGTTAGAGATTTGCTCGCCAAACGGTCGGTATTGTGTCTTTAGGGTTTCTCGAGATCACCATCGAGAACAGCTTCCTTTTAAATTACCTTCCTTCTCTCTCCCTCTCTCTCTCTCTCTCTCTCTTTTCTCTCTTTTTTGTTTCCTTTCTCGTATTTTTGGATTAATTTTCTTCCATCTTTTGGATTTTCGGATCGCTTTCGAGAGTTTCAGCTCGAACTCGACCATTCTGCCTTTGTATATTTTTGTTATTGACCGTCTTGATAAAATACGTTGTTCGAACGTCTCTCGGGCAAGTTCTTTATCCTGAAAAGGTTTTAGCAGAGCGCGGCACCGGTCCGCTTTGAGGTCACCTAGCCAAGAAGAGGACGAAGACCGGAAGCAGAAGCGGACGAGGAACGGTAGGGTGAGTTTGCAACGGAGTTGCGGTTCCCTGCAGCTTCCTTGGCCGCTTAAGCTGCGGTCGAGCCTGTCGATTTCACCCGGCAAAAAGCTGCGCCGCGATTTAGACTTGTCCGAGACTTTGTCCCTCGACCACAGCCGCGTTTCCGCCAACTTCCCTGGAAGTTTCGAGGTTCCGAACGAAACTGACTGCACCGACATACGGATTAAAATAAACATGCCTATATACAGTATTAACTTTTCGTTCGATTAGGTTTGTCAGAGTCAAAAGACAATTCGGTGCAAAGTGAAACGATGAATTTCAGCTTTGTGGAATTGTCACGATTTTCTACGATAGAAAAATTATCTCGCGTGTGCGTGGCAATAATTATTAGGTTAAAGTCGATACGACCTATCGTTTTAGATTGATGGTTTTTATATATACATATTATTAGAAGAGGCATGAGAAGATGCTTTAACTTTGATATCTTTCCTGCTAAATAATCGTAATAATAATAATAATAGATTCTAAAAGTCGCAGCACAGATTCCTCGACGGATGACGATATGTTCGGAAACAAGAATTGAAACGGTATTTGATTGCTTTCGCAATCATCGTCCTAACGTAGAATCGCCCATCTTCGTCCCTCCAAATGGCAGCAGATCGATCGATCTTACTCGCCACGTTTGAAGAACGAACGGATACTTTTGCTTTGTCTCGTGGCCGATCTCCGAAAAGAGGGTCAAAGTGCTTTAGAAGGCTCGACTTTTAATTCTGTGTTCGGCTTTGTCGTCCCTTCAAAAGCGCGCGCGCGCGAAAGCAAGAAAACGTGAAGGACGAATCGGCGCGCATGAAATTTCGCGCTCTTTGAAGAACAGCCTTGTTCCGCGTTTGAAATTCTCCGCAGACTCTTTTCCACACCCTTCCATCCATCCTCCCTTTCTTTTTCCTCTCCGTTTTATTATTGCGTCGCATTCGACGAGCTTTTCATGTATATTCGATGAAACGGAAACGAGGAAGAATCGTCGAGGAATACGATTCTCGTTACAATATTTTTCAGCCGAGAACTAAAAACAGACGACGGAATACATTTGAATTTTAAGGTCTTTCGATTTGCGTCCGTAAATGCGCGTTTAGTTATACAAGGAACGGTCACGGAACAGAGCTGTTTGCCCAGTCATAATTATAGGTCATAAGTTAAAAGGCGTCAGCTACCTACATCGACGATTCTTTACTTACGCTATCGTCCCTTGCCTGTAAACCTATCTTCCAATTATGTTGGGCAACCAAGCGGATCTTTCAAATCCACTTGCCAAACATCCATCAGCGGCTATTATGCCTCCGCTCGAACCGTTACCGACAAAGCTACACGACCGACCCGAAAACCTATGTCCACATCGTCACGCGACAGAAACAAGACACGTCATACGTCACAGGTTCGCAGTAATTAGTTAATTGGACGTCGAAAACGGGGCAACAAGAGACCGCGCGCTTCAATGATCGTGTAAACATTTTGTTAAAAGCACTCGCTATATCAGTGGAATGTCGAACATCGGCGACGATTTTCCTGTTTCTGTCTAACTCGAAAAATTAAAATTGTCGCCCTGGTCTCAGCCACGCTTTCGCAGGAGTCATCGAGAATCTACGAGGTTGCCTGATTCTCTAAAAACAAAGGCCGATCGGCAGCCGCGCCAGACTCGCCGATTCCCCAGCACAAAATCGCTCTTTTCGAAGCGACCGCTCGGGTCACTGTGACGCAATTCCTTCGGACAATCGCCCAGAGACTTCGGTCAGCGGTGATCGCTAACGGTTGAAATCGCTTTGAAATCGCACCAAACTAAAAAGGAGTCTCGAGGCTTTCCTTCGTGATTTGTTTGCTGTTCACGCTGTTAGAGCAACACCGTTCGAGGCCACTCGGCGTTAGGTGTATCAGCGTAACAGGATGAACAGCGTCAAAATAAAAAGTACAAGAGACCGAAATAAATTCAGAAGGAATATATCTCTTCCACGATCTTGGAACACGCGAACACACGGTTTCAAAGTACTTTGCTTCGCGTCCGAAGCAGCGAAAGTCGCAACGGTTGTCCGAAGCGAGAGGAACAGGAACTGGCGAGCCATGTTTCAAACGGTGAGAAGCAAAGAGGATTGCAAAACGAAAAGTTCTGCGATGAATTTCCAGCTGCGTCCGGCCGCGAAAAAATAAGATGACGATGTTGGAAGCGGTCGAGACGTAAATAATCCGTAAAAGTAGCGAAGAAGAACGTGGTGGTGGCTGCGACGGCAATCGCGCAAAGTGGCCGAGTTTCTTCGCGTTTCCCACCATCTACCTTTCGCAGTTTCCCTTGTTCGGTCAGGGGGTACGTGCCAAGGGGACGACTCGTTCCTCGATTTCCACGATTACGCTTTGGCGAAATGAAACAGTTTTCGAACAAAGAGGTTTTTCTTCTCTCGACCATGCATCACGACGTCGAACAACTTGAACATTTATATAAACGCGATAGGAATCCTATCGTGATCCGAGTTTTCATTTCTTCTAAAACGAGCGTCGATTTTTTATCGCCTGAACTGACAGGCGACACCGATATTATAATAAACCCGAACAAGACGGTGCTCGTTCAGATACAAGGTAATTACAGTGTCATCGTTACGGTGCCTATTATTTAACACTGCCGGAGACAGCTTCGTCAATTCCGTTAAAAGCCGAAAAACAGAAGCTCCAAGTTTCTTGCGAGAGGACATAAATCAGAGGAGACAGAAAGAAAAGTTATTCGATGGACGGAGAGATCGCGAAGACGAGTGAGAAAACTGCAACGGACGATATGCCGGAACAAAGATTATGTTGCCGCAGGAGGTGGAAAATTTGAAATTAAAGTCCGTCAGATACGAAGAGAGATATATCTGATACGGATCCGTCGGACAATGAAGAATGAGTTTTAAGCTCGTAATCATATAACCATGCGATAACTGCTAAAACAACGTACTGTACAAAAGTGTATAAAGTAGGTCTCGTAAATCTCAATATTCTATTCAAGACGTTTATAGGCATACTTGAAATGAACTTGAACACAAAAAGACACAAGACACAAAATTCTTATGGCCCGTACAATCGAATCCATTAATATTATCCCTCTCGGAAATGGAAATCAAATAATTCTTTTATAATCGTAAAATTTAGACCTATATCGATGCAAGTAAAATACGTGTAAATTAAAGATTCTCAAAGCTTACCACCAAACGTTGGTCGCTTCATAATTTTCGCAACTAAGGAATATTAGACTGGAAAAGATCTTCTGAAAGTGCCGCTTTTTACGCGTCTTTTTATCTTCTGTCCTAAGTTCTTGTCTTAAACGTCTCTCTTACCTGGCGCGTCGCCCTCCTTTCCATTCGTTTTCATTCATCGACTTGTCAAAAATCGACCAAGCGCAACATATAACGCACAAATGCGTTTAAAACGCCTCTAAAGTAGGGCAATTTTTTCGTCAATCTCGAATCGATTAAAGGTTAGTAGATGCGTGGTAACGGCGATACGAATGATCCAGGAACCACCTCATCCTCGACCCATCCGCGATAATCGCGTCTTACAACGATGCGTGGGCAAGTTGCACGACGGATATCCGTCGGAAGCGTGGCAACGAGCCGCCTCTGGCTGCCATTACGCATACAAACGTTCAGAGCTGCGAGCTACGCCAGGCGTTTCGGTGGCTTTCGAAACGGTGGATTTAACGCGGGGCCGCCGCCGGCTCGAATTTCGAACACTCCGGTTGGAAATTCGCGGGGGATCCGGTTGCCCGGTGCTAATTACGCGACTCATTAACAATGCAGCCACTTCAAACGGGGGGGTCCGGTTGATTATTATTAGCGGCGGCAACAATGAGCGTCGTTACAATGTCCGACAAAATTTCACGGTGGCCGCGGGCGCTTTGCCCTGACATCGACTAAAACGCCTAGCGCACGGACGTTTCGTTGATTTTTACCTTCCAGTCTGCAAGTTACACGCGCACCGTGAGTTCTCGATGAAATTGTGTCGCGCTGTTAGTCGGTGTACGGTTGACTTTGCGTATACAGCAGAATTTTCGATCGATCGAGAGGCGCGTTCGGCCTCTCTACTGGTTCGTACGTTCGTTTTTGTCGCTGGTTAAAACGATACGTATCGTTTTATAGATGTGTCGCGAAAATTAGAGGAATTGTTGCCCTATCTAAACTTTGTACATATTTCGTCTATGGTTGTTTGTCTGTTGGTTTAATACGTACGCCTCGGCGGTGGATTTTTCACAGCGGCGTCCAAATACCTTCATGATCGTACTACTCGACGGATGGAAGATTACCCTTCCGAACGCGAAGACGTTGCGAACACTGTATTTTTGATATACCTTGGAATTTACTGTCATTTATATCGTCTTCACGAACTTGAAGCGAAGCGATATCACTTTCGAGAGGTTCGCGTCGCGCTTCGACTCGTTCCACCCATTTCATCACCACGTTTCATCACCTTCTGCGTCATTTTATATTATCACGAACGAATTGCGCGTGTAAATCCCACAGAGTCTAATTACAATATTCAACGGATACGCACAGAGGGCATCGCGAAGTAACGTGCAGTCGAATTGAAATTATCAATGAAACGACCGGAATACCTGTAAACCGGAGAAGCTTCTACAAGAGAATGAAACAGAGATACGCTATACCAGAGAGAGAGAGAGAGAGAGAGAGAGAGAGAGAGAGAGAGAGAGAGAGAGAGAGAGGGAGAAGGGAGAGAATGCAATAGCCAATGGGATAGGCAATCTAAGCCTAGGATACAACGTTACCGAGGCGAATCATATTGCGATCCGTGGGGCAATCTGGCCGCAATACTGACGCACTTCGCGATTCCCTTTGTGACTTAGCTCGACGGCCAACGTCACCGCGTTGATTGTCCATACCGACTACCGCGTGTACAATATCGGATTTGCTTTGGAGACGACGACGTCCGCTGACAGGTTGATTGCGAGCATCCGTCGCTGATTTCCAACCGACTTGACCCGACGGATGCAACGTTCCGCGATGGATTTCGACGATCCACCAACTTTCACAGAATGCGTCACACAAGAGGGAGGTTCGCGTCGGTCGAACGCGACATTTCTTTGGGTTAGATCGGAGATAGGCCAGTGATAGGGAAGAAGAGCGATTTCGTCAGAAATACGAAAATTATTAGCAGAATTAGTTGCAAAAAAAAGGGTATCGTTTACCAGCGCGTCGTCAAAACTTCAATGAGATTGTACGAAAGAAAAGAATTGCGATAAATACGTTGTTATATAGTGTGTAATCATAAATGTTGCAAGTCGTTTAGCGATAAGTTATTATAAGTACGGATACGGACAAAGGTTCCACTAAAATTCAATCACGTACATTTTCATATAACCTGTAATTACCTAATGTATTAAACAACGATAACGTTTTCTAAGCAATCGAACGAATAAAACCTGTATCGTTAATACTCTGACTCCTGAACACATCGCCGATAAATTATTTCTCTTAACGAGAGTTATGTAAAGGCAGAAGACGCGGTTCGAACAATATCGCATTATGCAGCGGACTCTTTTGTACGATAAAAGTAAGAGGGGCGAGGGTAGAGGAAGGAGGCTGCTGTGAGTTGTCGATATCGTTAATCGAAGACGGAAATTCCTGACAAAAGGATGAATACCCCTGGCCAGGGCGTACAAAAGGTGGATAGGTAAATAGTTGCGGGTTTACGTAACAGGGCCTGTTCAATTTTTCCATCCTCCCTATCTTTTCGTCGTTAAGCGCGGAGCTCGTCAGGCCTGTTGTTAACGTTTTGTTAGACCGTATCGATTAGTCCGAGCAAAAACTGATATCTTTCTCCCGCGATATCTCGCATCCTGAATGGATAATCGTTGTGAACCAGCGAATAAAAGTAAGGGAAGAATCTTCGCGAGCGCTCGATGGTTTCTTTAATACTTTGATCGTTACGTACCCACCTTTCCGATCGTTAGGTAAGATTAATACCAACCGGTATTAATTCCACCTCAGAGAAAAACTAACTACCTTGGAGGAGAAGCATTTGACGTTTCGTTTGTACGTAAAACGTTATACGGCCTCGTTACCTGACCTGACGTCATAGGTCATATTGAATTATCGCGAGTCGAACATCGTCGTACGTTGTTATCCTTATTTTACATCGTTATATCCGAACCGTGCGATGTTACGCGAGTGCGCTGATCTTTTTCTGCAATCGCCTCGCTTGCCGGTTAACTACTCAACTACCCGGTTGTTATTTAGTAATTCCGTGTTGGTCATAACTAGTCGTAGTTGCTAAGCTCTTAGCAACTATAATCGTTAGTTATAGGTTTACTCGCTTGTTTAACTTTCCCCTTTTCGTACTACCGATGGGTTTTTCCCGTCGATAGAACAAAATATAGCGAAATATAGTAAAACGAAAGCGTTCAAAGTTCCATCTTTCGTGATTGTATTCGTTGCCAAAAATATCGATATCCGCGAAACTCTGCAGTCTAACATCGCGGATGCGCGAGCAAAGAAAATCCACCATAAGTTCAAGCCAGTGGAAGATCCGAAAACATTTACTATCGATGGGTCGCGCATTAAGGGCTGGCTAGATACAAACCGGCCATCGGCCATTTATGGGAAACAGTCGCGTTCTGGCTGGCTCCAGGGTTGATACGGTTTCTGGTTTCTACTGGCAACGCGATATGGAGCTGCACGTCGAATCCGCAGTATCCATAACAGCAGCGTGATCCTTTCGTGGGTGGTAAATTGAAGCCGAGATACACGAGCCCGGATCGCTTTTCCAAATTGAATTTTCTCTGCTGCTTAAACGTTCCCCTTCCATCGGGTCATTCGCCCGCCTTTGTTCTCGCCACCGTGCGATCGACCGTGGAAATCGCGGAAATATTCGTTCAACGTGTTCTCTATTCGCGTTCGATCGCGACCAACGTGTTCATACGTCGATCTGAGCTACATCTACCAGCAACCCTACTCGGTTATGCGACCGATCCTCGATATCTTACGAACCGAGATAGTTCTTAGCCAACTGTGTTGGTCAAATCGCGTGATAAAGCAGTGGAGGCGTTCAGCCTTTGACGATGAAAAAGTTGGACAAACCGAACGTCGACAAACCCTATTCGTGGCGTAGCATCGTACGCTTTGTGCATATTTGAGTAGGCTGACGAAGCTACCGATGCGAGCGAAAACGTTTGTCGGACGTGTGATTGCGTTATACGCATATTAAAAAGCGTAGGTGACGCTGTTTGAGATCACGGCAAGCAGCTTCTACACTAATCCTTTTTATGCGTTAACACTTTGTCGTTCGACATCTTATCCTTTTATGGATATAACCGATACTGATTGTACGTATACGCGATTTATATAACACCGAATTTCAAAAACTGTGACAGCCCCTCCGATACAGATTATATTTATTCGGATCACGAAAAATTTTCTGTCGCTAATATATACGCTATTCGCGTAACGACGTTAAACAGAGAAATCAGACACGCGATCAACGTTTCTGGATAAACGATCGAATATCGAGAGGTTACTCGAAGATAAATCAGCCGAATCTGTTCGAAACGTGGAAGAAGAGACCAGAGCAAACGAAAAGAAGCTGTTACGCAACAGTGTCGTATCGTCAAAGGTTAATTCGTGTTCGTAAACGGGCGAAATGGAACTATAATCATCGTCACACGGTGATCGCATGATTATTGACCGTGCGATTATTGACGCAAGCAGCCTGCGTCAGTGGTATGTGCGCGTAACAGGTCAGACCGCGGGATAATGCAATTGAAATTCGAGATCGATGAACGAAACAAAGATGGTCGAATTTGTTGATCTTAAAGCCTCGTATTACGCGTGAGTTTCTGCTGCCAAATTTCGAAATGTCTTAGATTTTGTATCATACATACGTATATACCGTTATATCTTTAATTCGATAACTATTTTCCACGTTTTGTCCTGTTTCGTTTCACCGTCCATACAATCTTCGCGCATTTTCCAACGCGTTAAGCCCCGACATAAAATCCTTAAGCCTTCCACAATCTTAAAGAAACTCTAAAGAAATCCTCTCTAAGGTCTACACTTTCCTAAAATAATCCCTTTAGAAGATACCTTAAAAGATCGCTATAGAACGTTCCTAAAAATTTCTCATCTGGAAATTTATTTACGCGAATAAACTATCGCGAGCTGACGAACGATGCAACGTACTCGGTGTAATAAAAGGAAAACTGGCGACGAAACGGGGCCAGGAGAAACCCGTTAATATGGGCTTACGCGTGGACGCGCCCGGCCAGGGCTTTCTAAGCCCTTGCCGAATTTCTGCTAGCTACAATATTCCCCTGCATTACTCCATACGACTAATGCAGTTTAGCTTTGGTTAGGTTTCCACGGTATGTATGTGTTGGCCACACGTCACTCGAGAAACAGACGCGGAGAGGTCTGCATAATTCGAACTCCGGTTCAGATCAAAGCCAGCTTTCTCGTAATGTATTCTCTATGAATAACTCGCATCGAGACCGTGTATTCAGCTTGTATACCGAGAACGGCTTAAGAAGATTTTTGAAATTGCGGTATAATCAGCGCGCTCGATAACGCTGTTTTACAACGGAATATTTCACATCGTATTTATACCATATATTTTACGTACAACGCATCATCCTACTGCTTTATGACTGGATTAAAAATGGATTTAACACCAAACAACTATCTAACAAACAGCGTTTCTGCTTCCAAAGACGTCGTCGTTGAAAGAGAAGAGAACTACTTTTCTCGTTCCGCTGTCGCTGTCCGACTCCGCTGACTCGGCAAGTTTTTCCCGCTATTCCTTGGTTGGTTACTCGTTTCCAGAGAAAGAACGTCAGTCGTATGGTCGACCAGCATCACCGCGACTCGATGTCGAAATTTGTAGGCTCGTATCTCGAGACTGGATTCAGATGATACAGAGTTAGAGCAACGCGCCTCTTCAACGGTATATTTCCCATTGATTTAGGAACACTTTAACGAGCAAAGATTAAGAAATATTTCTCGTATTGTCGTAGAATCACCTGGTATACAGAAGCGCCATTAAACGCGCGTTTCCCATTGGAGATTCACATACCAATCGACTACGAAGTTCTAGCAGGAGTGTAATAAGCTCGTTCTACGAGATTTCACGCGTTAATTTCATACAGTCTACTCTGTCATAAGGACGGCGAAGCATAGTAGAAAGTTAATAGACGTTAGTCGGAGCAATTTTACTGCAATTCCCTTAAATTTATGACTGCGGAGGTCTCGCTGAACTTCCGATGCCAGCTTTTACCGTTACTACCTGCCCGTAGTTTAATAACACGCGTGGAAAACGAGGAAGAGGGCTTCTTTGCTCATTGTAGAATCGCTCTATTACAATTTATACGATCAACGGTTAAATGCAACGTACACGATTTCAAGATTTTACCGTTACAAACTTTGGATTTTACCTACGACACATTTTTCGAACTATTTCGATCGTCAAATTAGTCCTTCAGAGGTGGTAACGTTTCAGACAAGAAAGACAAATTATTTCAGGTTCGAAATTCGACGTTGAAACAGGGGCAATCTCTAACTAAGTCTTTGTAGCTTTCACGTCGCCACGACGGCAACGTTAATTGATACGTTAACGAAGAGGGTGAAACCCCTTTGACTTGCAAAATTCGCATAAACACTCGCCACTGTTGTCAGTCCGTTATTCGGACAGTTATCCGAACAGTTTTGATAAAAATTTATTGGAAAATCATAGGAAAATTGAGTAGAGATATATATATATATATATATAGATATATTGCATTTCCAAACGTCTAAATTCCTTCGTTGCGAATTTTTTCATTTCCTAATCGTTCTTAAATTCCTCGCCTTTAAAATCTCGAAACTCCTCGAGTCCTAAATTCCAATATTCGTTCAAAACCCTTCTCAAATCCCTCACGAACAATTTCCATCCGCTTTCCCTATCTCCAAACATTCCTCAGCCATTCTACTCCCTTCATTCCTTATTTCCACAACAACTTCTTCAAGAATGTCCATCAATTATCGAGTTCCTTTCCTTCCACACGCACAGTACCGCGTCTACGTTTAGTCGGAGAGCCAGGATGCTTACAGTAAAAGTTGGAAAATATGAGGAACGTCGGAAACGCTGTTCGTCTTGAGAACATGCGACCTCGTTAGAAGAGCAAACACGCGACAAAAGAACCCGACCAAGATACGACCAAGGGATCCGGTAATACAGGATATTATAATTGTATAGAAGGTTTATTTCCCTTTCACATAGTGGGCACATGTTCGAGTCGAGAAAGTCGAGTCGTCTGGAACGCATATTTCTTTGACACGGGGCAGAACCAATTTATATTACGCAAGCAGATGACATGAATTTTTAGAATTCGGGCGAAGCTACTGTTGACATTTATCATTCTTATAAACAAATATTACATTGTTAGATTTATTATTAAATTATTTTTAATACTGTCGGAGATCTGTTCGATGAAATTTTAAAAGATACGGAGATTATGAAACTTGGATCCTCAAATTTCGAAAATTGCTACGCTCCTAAATTTCAAATTTTTAATTTTTTCGATTCGCGCACCTCCGTCTACGAACAATTGCCTTTCCTCCGTCGATTTGCATCGGTTCTTTTCGAAATCCATAACGCGTCTCCGTGTCCATCTTTCGAATACGATTCTGTTGATTAATTAGACGAGGCAGCCGGAAGGTTCAGGTTTGTTTTGCATGCGATGACAGAAAGGTTGGCGTATGCGCGTTTCAGGCTCGGTCTGAATGTTTCATGAAGGTGTCCAGCTCCTTTTAATGCACGCTGCGGTCACTGTGATCCACGTGTGTCCCTCTATACATAATGTGCATGCATGAACGTCGAGGATACGGTAAGTGGAGGCCCCCTTATCGAATGTCGTATCCTTAAACATGAGATGCGAACCTGGACCAACGTGCTCCAAAAGAGACGCCGGAAATGTAAATACGCTGCAAACGTGGCGAATTACATCGAAACTCAGGCATAACCCGTCCGCTCTATCAAAAGAGCAAAACTACCGAAAGACGCAGCGTATATCTTGACACCGAGAGTGTCAAAATTATTCGCATGTGACAATAATACGCGAGCTAATAAGGCAACGAAGAACTGAAAGGTTTAGAAGGATCTGAGAATTTAGGATCGCAAGAACGTACGAATCTAAGAATTTCGACGTTCAGAAACTCAAAAGTTCTCATATTTCTATATTTATCATATATAACGATTTAGAGAACTAGAAATTTCGGTATTTAAATACCGATAAGACTCCAAATTTGGCGGATCTAACAGGAATTTAAGAATTTAGGATTTTTACAAACGCTCGGCGTCTTATCTCTTCGTAAATCAATTTAACGACGAAACGAAGGCAACCATAAACCAGCTGTCCAGGATGTTCGTCGTCGCGATGATCTTCTTGGAAAGCAAATCGTTTGATACGCTAATGACTATTGTTATGTATCGAGGGAAGCGATCGTCATCCCTGTGGAGGGACGTGGCCCCGATGGTTCGACCTAAAGCTGACCTAAATTATCCATCCCTTACACGAACGTTCGACGTACACGTCCGTTAAGCCTCTCCCGGGTTTCCTGCTGGTCCGTTTCACTCGCTGGCAGATCGGCTTTCCTCGATCGATGACCAAACTGAATACGTTCGTCGTTCGACTTTAACGAACACACGAGGAGATATCGGCAATGCGTGATCGATCTTTACAACTTTAACGAAAAACGATGCCTCTACGGAGAGGATCTAAGGATTCCTTGAAAACGATGGAATTAGCTTTTGAATTGTACACGCTGTTAATCAAGTTCTATATCGAAAATTCTAACAAGTACGCGTAACCTATTTTTTGGAAATACCGCACACCCTGTAACAGTCTTGAGAAAACGGAGCCACCCGAGTGATCCAAGAACCGGCCAAGAAATCTCGAGAGTAAAATTTCACTTACGGTACACGAAACATCGTTCACGCAGTCGAGTCCAGTATCGAGCGAGTGACTAATAAACTCGAACAACTATCCAAGAGGTTTCGTTTAAATCTCTACAAACAGTTGGAGTCCTCGTTAACGACTCACCGCTCAACTTCCAAAAAATGTATGGAACACGGGAAGAGACAGTTTCGATTCGACAAACACTGTCCACGTAGTCTGGTTCGACATCAAATGGTTAATTAGCGATTCGAGTAGATTAATCGTCGTCCTCCAGCGCTCGACACTCTACTCGAAATCGAGAGATGCGAGACATGGGACAAAAGGGAGCAAGGATGACGTGCGTGTGTGTGTGTGTGTGTGTGAGAGAGAGAGAGAGAGAATGAGGGAGGGATAAGGAGACGAAAACTGGAGTACATCCGGTGATCGCGCGGCCTCGTTATCGAGCACGGAGTCACGTCGAAAATATCGACTGAAATATCGACGGAACGTGTCAATGCTTCCTGATGAACCGCGGCGACACGCGTCCGCCAACCTTCCACGGATTTTCGCCGTTGAAATTCGATTGTCGCTGGATCGAATGGTTGGAAGAGTAGGGAAAATTCGGTTCTGACGGATTTTTATTACTCTGAAACATCTTTCGAGCTTCATGGGGACTCGTACTTTCTTTTTTGTCTCGAATTTTCGGACTTTGAGACGTTGCTCGATATTTTTTATAACGTTTACGATATCCAGTTGAAAACTTCTTATCAAGCACGAGCCGTAGTAATTTTTGTCCTTTTCTTTTGTCTTTGCACTCGTCTTTTTCCACTTTTAGGATTCCCCTTTCTGACGAATTTCTTCGATCGCGAGCCTTTACCTGGAGAATTTAACCAATGACTTAACAAATTTACTTCGCGAATAACTTCGAATTACTACTCACTCCATTTGTCAATATGATCTTCGCTGAACACAGTGAACGCTGTGTTTAAGAAAGAAATGTCTATCTTGAAAAGAAAAAAAAAAAAACTTCGTTTAATCCTCCGTTTATTAGATACATTTTCTTCTCTCTTTAATCAATTATACGATTTCTGATTGCATCGCGACCTTTTCCTCGCTCTGCGAATAGTTTCCTCCTTTTTTAATAATTCTATGCAATAACAGATCAATTTTCTGTCGAAATCAGCCGCGGCTGGGTTTCAACTTTTTCAAACGCAAACCATCGACGGTAGAAATGCGCTTTGCGTTACGCGTGCATTTGACGTGTACCAATTACTGCGTGTCTTTGCCAAATTCGCCGCCATGATACTCGCCAAGTAATCGATACTAAATTTTCCGTTTCACTCTATTATTATGTTCCGCGCTTTCGTGCGGATTTCGGAATTTCGGATTGCGGAGATCGAAAAACTCCAGAAATTCTGTCTTGAAAAACGATCGCCGGCTGCACTTACTTGCAACAACTTCCTAATGATCATAGAAATTCGTCTGATTTCGTTTAATTTATTTTCTCCAAATTTTTCGGTGAAACCGGAGAGGCGCATTCTCAATAAAGGTACAGCAAGTCGATCGGTACGGCAAAATATTCGCTGTCGCTTTCTCTAAGTTTAAGACAGACTAAGTCAGACGGATGAATTCCAGCACGTAAAAATATCGTGTCTTTAGACAGGATCCAATCGTCAGTCGGAATGACAAAGGAGGACGTTCTGCGAAATTGCTGCGTGACGACGCTAGGCAGGCACTGCCTCTGTGACAAGAGACGTCATACCGATCTTGGTTGGGACGTCTCGCAGCAATCAGCTTATTCGTTAGACGTTACTCCTTCGGATTACCACGTGTTCCGATCGATGCAACGTGCCTTATCCGATACCCATTTGCAATTAACGGACGACATACTAAAGCGATTTGACGATTGAATCTCGTCCAAAGACGCGGCGGCATCTCGCCGTGATGGAATTCATCGGTTGCCGTCATAAATGGCTTACAGTTATAGAAAGCTTCGATTCAACAGCTTGCGATATTTCCTTCTTGGATAGACTCTGAGTTTCACTGAAAAATTCAAATTATTCGCTCGTACGTCCGACGCAATCTTCGTGTTACTAAAAAGATTATTACGTGTAACTATGAAATAATTCATGGTAATTTGAAGGAATTTATGGTTGGCGAGCGAAGGAGATCCGCTCGACGACGGATCTAGAAAGCACGGTTTCATCGTGTTAGCGAAACTGGTCCAGAAGGTGGATCGAACGGCAGAAGACGGTGAATCGTATTTAAATTTCAAATGCTCCTTGAGAAGGCAGCATAGTCGGATATAATCGGATATCCGAACGTTCCCGTGGAAAGCCAGGTATTACGTGGATACCGATTTACTCGGGTAACCAGCTGGAAAGCAACTAGAAATAAACTATTCTCTTCGAACGTTTTACCCCTGCTGTAACATTCCACACCCTCCGCCCCGCCCCACCCCACCCCACCCCCTCCCAACCCTTTCCAGCCCTTTTATATATAGAAGCTGGCGATCGATTCTGGATATTTTCACCTTCGTCGCTGTTTCAATCTAACCTTTTCGTTCACTTTAAATTATTTCTCTCTCGTCCCGCTCTTTTAACTTCTTTTCGCTTTTTCCCTCGTTTGACATAAGTTCGGTGTAAGTGGATAATGCGATTTAGATTGCCCGTTTAATTCCTTAACAGTGCGATGAAACAACGACGAAGAGTTGAGAACCAACGATAATAATTCAGAAGACAATTGCTTCTTTATCGTTAAAACTTGTTGCATTTCTAACGCAATGTAACGAGAAATACGCCAACTATTAATCGGTTATTGTTATCGGTTATTTTCATATACAATTTTTCTCTTCTAAATTATTTGGAAGAGCTCGAAAATACTACTATATATCTATATACGCAAATATGATCTTGACAATTTCTTAATGGCTATTCCGATTCGTTCGAGTCTCGTGTCTCGATATTTATAGAAAGGACAAACGTGTAACTATAGAATAATTATTTCCAAGAAGGATTATTTAGCTAGTAGTTAATTCATGGCGAGTATCGTTAACAACGTATACGAGATTTTCACTGGAAATGGAAATCCCGGTTATTCGGAACCGTTTCCGTAAAACAGAATTGTTCTGATCGCCGTCTTTAAATATTTTTGCGTGGACAAACAAGCGAGAGGGGCCGCGACGTATGGCAAACAAAATAAATAAAAGTCTCTCTACTTACGTGAATCGAGGCAGACCGGAGACAGATGAAAGGGAGATTTTCGGGTGCAGGATAGTATCGTCAACATTTACGGGGTCGCCCTACGCCGATGGAAGGTCGGAAAAGACAATTTTCCCGCGACTTTGGTAAAAGCCAACGAAATCGACGTATTTTCTATATAAAAACACCGAGCCGACGAAACGTATCGCCGAATTGTCGAAATTATCCAAACCAACAAGAAGCTTCGAAGAAGAAAAAAGAAGAAAAGCGGAGGAAAAATTCGTTGCTTCGTTCGGCTTCGCTCGCTATAATCAAATTTAATCCCTAATCGATACGATGAAACGCAAATGTTACATCCAATCTTCTACGGTTCGTACTTCGTTGAATCATAAAATAGAAGTTGGTAGGAATTGAAAGATTGATATCGTATCGTGAGAGTCAGGGTTCTGTTTTGAAATAATGTTTGTTTAAAAAATATTGGAAATTAACATATTTAATAATTCTTCTGAAATTATATTAATTTTCCAACGAAATCAGGGAGACACTTAAGCGATCCTATATGAAGACCACATAGGAAAAACATGACAACTTAGATTTTCAGCGTAGATAAAAGATGAATATAGGGACAAATATTAGATCAGCTGGCAAATTTAAGCGTTTTGTCTTTACCAATAAATATAAGTTATTTTTTAACGAGTATTTATCCCAACAGTTAAAAATTAATATTTTTATCCGTAAATAATCAATAATCTGTGCGTGCAACCTAGAAGAGACATGAAAAATTACAAATAAATATTTTCTCCGAAACTCTCGTGCTCTTCTACTTCGAAACACTGATTTCTCTTCTCCTTTTTCTTCTTCTTCTTCTTCTTCTTCTGCTTCTTTTTCTTCTTCTTCTGGACCGTCCCAAATGACTTCATACCTGTTCTATACTACTTGGACGTGAATTCCACTTACTGCAGGCATTCTCAAGAAATTGGTAGACCTGGAAAAACCATAAACGAGCGACAATCGTGTTTCTCCCCTGTGGTCTCCCATCGTCCGAAGTCGGCCATCGACTCAAATTCTCAAAACCAAACCCTTTATCCTTACTCTCTGGTTTCGATTTCCTCGGTGAACCCGGTTTTTACGAAAAATCCTGCCTTATAAACACTTTCACGACGAAAATCGTCCGTAATCGTTCGGTGACTATCGAGAGAAATTTTGTAATATTTCGTCGATGATTATTCGAATAATATTACAGCAGCTCTAGGATGGCGAGTGAAAGAGATGAATGTGAGAGACAGAAAACATGTGAGGAACGGAAGAGCCATAAAGACGACGAGAAAGACAGAGACATACCGAGTGACAGACAAGGGAGAGATTGGAACGTACCGAGTGATACGCGGAGAACGTGAAAATTAAACGTTTCTGAGAATATTGGTAAGATCTGAAAACAATGATTAATTGATAGGCAACGTTGATGCGTTTATGGCAATTTTTTGACGATAGAATTTCGTTCGTCCAAACCGTCGGGAGACGAACGATTCGTAAGTAGATTGCAGACTTTTCTACGTGTTTAGAAAGCTTTAAGAATTTCTTTCCTCTTTTTTTCTTTCGTTCTTTTCTTTCTTATATTGATAAAAGTATGGATTCACGAAACGCTTCGACTCTGCCTATCGTCGTTTTCTCGTACTCTTAGTAATTTCACAAATATTCAATATTCTCGTATTTAATATGCCTCGCCCTATGTAGAACAAGAAGAATAAGAAGAGGAGAAGAGAAAAGAAAATAAACGAAAAAGGAACGGAGAAGAAAAGAATGAGAAGAAAAACAGAATAAAGAAAAAGAAGAGACAACTGTAATGTAGGGGAGGCTCGTACCTTTTGCCCGCTGTGCAGAGTATCTCTGTAAAGTAAAACAGAAAAGAGAAGAGTTAGACAAAACGTACACATAAATACAAGACAGATATGAGAGGTTAAGAAGCGACTGGAGAAAATGGCCGACTCGAAGGGACAAAGAACAGAGAGGAAATGGAGGAGCCAAGCGGTTAAAAGGCGCCATGTACAAGGTGCGAGAAAATATATATTTTGGATATTTGTAGGATCGTTTGCAGGCGTTAAAACGATGAAAAACGCTCGTGTATAAAAGTGCCGTTCGAGGTTTACCGACAAATTATAAATGATAGTATTTTCCCTTTCTATAGCTTTTCTACAGCTATACCAAATACTTTTGCTACTACTATTATTTGTATAATAATTTGAAAACAATTTCAGAAGAGCGTAAAACAATATTTAAACAGGGTATATTCGCTCGGTTTTGATTCGTCGGCTGCTTCATCGATAGTATAGCATAGTTTCTGCGTAAAGTATCACAGTGGATATTACGAATGATTGAAAGGTAAGCCTCGAACGATACTTTTGTACACGAGTTATTCTCGAGACGTTTCAACGTCTGGAACGACCCCGTAAATATCCCGTAAATATCCCCCATATATATTCTGGCGGCCAGAGGGTATCTACGAACATGATTATGGCGGGGACGAAGGTGCAAGATTCAGACAGAAAGACAAAAGGAGACAAAGAGACACGAAAAGCGGGGTCACCGGGGGGAGGGGGAGGGGGGTCGAAAGAGAGTGTACAGTGCTCGAGGACGATCTGTACGATGATCGGAGAAGAAATGCTGATCTGCTGCGCCATGATCCTGCTTGCGACTCGAGCAACAATTCGCGATAATTTATTACACGTGTATCGATTATTCGGAGCTTTTTATTGATTATCGATTACACCTTTTAAAGCGAGGGATGTTTATAATTTTCGTCAATGGAATAAAATGTAACGCTCAGTGATTAAGGTCGGCATTTTGCATCGTTTATCAATCCTGAAAAGATATCACACATATTTACATTGTCCGTTGAAAATAGCCTTAGAACATAATGCTGTAAATTTTATTTATTAACAGGTTATAATGGAGAACGCACGTGATTCGTCGCATCGCTCGCTCGCATGACATAAATAAATTAACATTAAACGAGTAAGGAGAAACTGTTAAAAAAGGAAATGTCTATAAATCTATTTCAATAGTTTACAATTTACGAAGATTGCAACCCTAATTTATAAAATAAGGTAGAACGATGGCGAAGCAACTATTTTCTACAAATTTTGAAGCTCTTCGTTGATTATATCTTCGGTGCAGGATCGCCCAAAAACGAAAAAATGCCGTCGAATTTTGCAAAAAAAAAAAGGAACAATTCTTCTTAGTCTACCTGCAACAGTATAACATTCCATTACTTTTTATTTTCTTCTCCAAAAATTTGTTAAGGACAGCTCTAGAATGGAAGTTATTATTACGGAAGGGAAACCTTGTTAATAAAATTAATTAATTAAGAGAGAGAGAGAGAGAGAGAGAGATTATTCTACAGCTAATTTTATGGTTAAACGTAAGGAAGGAAAATCTGTTAAGAGATAGTTAGAGTAACAGCGTGAAATGTGAAGAAATATTATTATCTACTTAATGATACGTTTCCGTTCGTCCGACCTAAACACCAAGCATTCTTAAAAATAAAAGACAGAAATACGGTTGTTCGTTATAGGAAATTTCCAGTGACCTAGGAAGATTAAGGCGATTAATTTAATTTAATTCAATTAAAAGAACGTTCGAACTTAAAAACAAAAAAGAAGATGGTCGACACAGAAACGCAGCATCTTTTTTGTCTATACACCACACTTTTGTATACCAAAGAAAATTACGAATTACAAGCTGTCTTTCAATTACGACACGCGCAAATTTCCATCCGTATTCTGAAATTCCAACATCCATTAAGAATTTCTCGGATTACGAGATATTTCGTGACGGATTAACGAACATTTCATAAACTCGCTGACACGAATGATCAAAAAGCTCACAAATGGTCCATATTCAGGCAGCGATAATCCATTCCCAACCACCTCTCCATTCTCCATTCGCGATCAATTGGATTCTGAATATTTCGAGATAGATCAACGAATACTTCCGTAAGCCTACACGAGCGAATTATCAGAAAGTATTGGAGCGAATCACGTTGAAAAAAGATTTCGATTTAACTGGAAATCCTGATTCGATTCAATCTGAATATCATTTATTCGTTCATTCGATTATTAATATTTCGATAATTCACGATGGATTGATAAATGTTTCAAAGGTCTGCCGCTACTCGGAGATTATTATTAAACAATTGCCACTTAATCTGGAATATTGATTTCACCTGGAAAATAGGCCCGATTATTACGTGAATTACGAACATTTCTAGAATTGGTGTTCCATGAATATTCTATAAATCTATATTACATTACGTTATCGTTGAAAATGAAAAAATTACCATTTAGTATTTTACGAGCGTTTTTGTAATTCGAGACAGGTCGATGAATATTTCGTAGCCTAAATTATTAGGAAGCTGCGAGTGGTCCATATTCGTACCATTAATATTACATCCATACGTCGTACATTCCGCAATCCGTTCGTGGTATTATGCTTTGCTCGTGATTACTTTCTTAGATTATGAATAAGCGAAGATTCGCTTGTATATTTATATTACCGAATAACTCGCGAACAACAATGTCCGCTATACAGTTAACCGTCACTCGTTATTTCGTTTCGTTTCGTTTCGTTTCTTGTATTTTTCTTCCCATTCGAAATTTGTTGTTCCAATAAATAAACCTCAACTACGAGCGTAAACTCTATTAAAACTAGCAAAAGCTTAAAAAATTATCTTTGCAAAACCAATGGAAATCTTTCGATTCGGTCAGAGTCGCGAGTAAGGCGTAAACCTTCCCCTATGAAACGCTTGCCGTTTCATGTGGATCCGACTTTCCGTCGCTGAGATATCGTCGTTCGAAGAGAACCGAATTTTTCAGCAATTCTCTATCGCTGTCTCTCGCACACGCACGGACCTCTCGCAACGTCGTTAACAGTGCTCTGATCAATGACAGACAGCGTCTGCGTCTTTTTACTATCGCTGCTACTAAGCGTAAGCATTAGCGTAAGCATCAGACAACTGCAACCTGTCATTCATCATAGTTCTATAGACTTAGACACGTCTATCGTACTTCGTGGTGCTGCAACTTTGGATCAAATTCAGATACCGACTTAAATCAAAGTGCATCGTCGAATGTACGCTTTTCGCTTATACTCTGGGTAGATAATATCGAGAAATTTTCTGATCGAAGTAAACGACGAATAATCAGTTGTAAACCGCGTAAGATTATTTGAATTCTCTTTGCTCCGCTCCCAGTCTCGCCTATTACAGGTGTACCTATCAATAGCAACTTTGTCGTGTTCTTCGCGAACTTGAGCGATCGTTTGACGCTACGAACAAAGAGTAGGAAAATACGAAATGGACGATAGAACGCGGCAGGTTCTTCGCCCTCTCTCTCTCTCTCTCTCTCTCTCGTTCGTTATCGTGTGACGACTTTCGAGCGATATGTAAGAAAAGTTAGAAAGATTTAAACGTCCATCGATGAACGCTGAAGATTTTTGCAGGGTAGGCAGGTTTGCACGCGCGTTCGAGCATCGTCGACCTAAGTCGAGGCACCCCTAAGCGCCTTGTGGTCGCCCCTGCGAATGGGTGGCTCAGGCCGTGTTATCGTAGGCTAACAGGCAGCCGTTCGCAAAGGGTTGATAGCGCCTGCCGTCGTGCTGACTAATTAGAATTCCTTCCCAGCGATACGTAATCTCGCTAAGGAAATTAAGCGGACGGCTGGCCCCCGCGAAAAACCTGACGACGCTCGATTTTAGCGGATGGATCGCTAAGCTAATTGTTCTTCGCGACAGAGAATCGTGCATTTTATCTTCCACTTTCTGGCGATAGTCGCGTCGCGATACAACGCTAACGAAAATTATATCCGTAAAAAGAGTTCAATGGCAAACGTTCGGACACGTTCAGGTCAATTTTTATTTCGCATTTATTTATATTTCATAGCCCTGTGGTAATACACGAAGATTCCTGCGTATCTCTTTTTTTTTTTTTTTTTATTAAACGTATTCGTCTGCACTCCTTCGCACAGAGATTAATCAGAAAAGGTTTTTCGAGGTTTTATCGGAGGAAACTTTTCTCCCTGTTGTTATCGTTTTCATCGACGGTCGCTGGAATCTCTTGCAAAAGCGGCGGGAACAAGTTGAAAACTATGTAGCAAAGCAACGAATTAATATTTCAAATTCCTCGTTGTTCCCGCCATCCTCGATGTCCAATATCGTTCATTTATAATCGGGTTCGCGGAAACACACCGAAAGCTTCTGGCATTAATATCGTAGAATGGCGAAACGTTTTCGGTGGCATGGCTAGCAGCGAACAACAATCGATTTTGTATCATTTAATCGAACTACCGCGACAACCACCATTTCCGCGAAACCTCACCAATGATTCACCAATGTGCATTTTACAATTCGCTTCGAACGGTTTTAACTTTCGTTCGACGACGTATAGAATTAATTAACTGCGTCGTCGCTCATTGTACCTCCTTGTTGCTAAATCGTAAATTAATATAAAATAAATTACAATGAATTAGATTAAATGAGATTACATACTGGTTTAAATGCGTGTGCGTTTTCTTTTCTTTTAGGTTTGTATAATTAATGATTTTCAAAATTTTTACTCATCGCTATATTTATGGTTGGTTGTCCACTTTTTGCGTGATCCAATCGTTTTACAACTAAACCGTGGAACAGGCGCAGAAGTGCGTCATACGAGTGGCAAGAACGCAAAGTGGCAGAGGAGCATAATCGCTAACAGTGGAATTGCCACTCGAAACGGCTACGAACCGAGGCTGCACGACGTTGCTGTGTGCGATGAACGTACACAGCGACACGTATCAGCATGATCGCATCGCGCGTGTCGGTAATCGGTAGATAGAGCTAAGCTGGAGTAGGATGATGCAGCAGCTACAGGTAAATGTAATTAGGGATTGATCGAATGGTAAGCACGAGCCTGTCTAATTGTCCGAGCGGGTAGCTCTCTTCCGGTAGCCGGAAGTTTGGAAGTTGCTGGTCCTGTGCTTGCGATTTCTCAGCTTGTTGGCAATCTTGCTTTCCTAAGTTCATTCGTCGTAGAAAAGTACGTAATGTAAATAATGATAAATTCTGTGATACATTTAAAGAAAAAAAAAAAAACAAGCTTCGCCGCATAGTCACTTTTCACGCGGAAATTACAAAATTTGCAATTACCATTTAGAATTAAAAGAAAATCCTTGTGCGTTTTACACGTTTGTCATAAATGTATAAATATCCAAATGTCCGGATAATAATACGATGGGAAAAGTACAAAGTCCGACGGAGTACAAATTACCGTGTAAAATCTGTTCGCTGGCATAATCTGTTTCAATCATCGCTGTTTGTTTAAGGCCAGAAACAGTGAGAAACGTTAGGCTCGACGCTCGAGAACATCGGTATATATGCGCACACAGAAATGCGACAAGTTTCGAATCAGGCCTGTACGATCCTGAACGATGACACAAAGCAAATTAGACGTATGATATCTAGGTTACCGTAATAACTTACCCAACGCGCTCACTTCGTTTTACTGAATGCTGGAAATGCATCGTGCAATGTGCTTAATGTACTTAAAATCCTATTACAGTCCGCGCCCAGGAAACGGAGATTGTGATTCCGTTTCCGTGCTTCAGGTAAAAATAGGACGCAAAACGTATCAACAAAGCGTTTCTCGATGTTTCTTCTTTTTTTCTTTCCATTTTTTCTTTTTTTTTTTTAATATTTCAAGGCAATGAAAATAAAATCAATTTTACGTTTGAACGGTCAAAGTCAGTTTTTTAAGTTGGAGTAGTCACTGTCGAAGCAATTATTTTCAAACTCGAAGCAAAGCTCAGTTCTGTCGGAAATGAAATAAAACGAGAAAGAGAGTTTCACGTTTGCTACAAATTGGCTTATTAAGATTGGTCAAACGCTAACTAATACCGATTCACGCTGGAAGCAACGAAACTTATCAAATGAATATACGTGGACCTTAAAAAATCGGAAATCGGGTCAAATTTTTGAGACAACGAGTTAAGCAAGGAACAATCGGCCTGCTTGTTGATTTAATGTTAATTACCTGCACCGTAACACGATCGTTGCTTCGTGCGATTTTTCGATTGAGCCAAAGTTTCGGATACAGCGAGGGTTTGAAATATAAAAGTTTATTATTCCCTTTACGCAGTTTTATTTCTACCCGGTGTTCCGCCGGAATAATTTTTCATTCGTTTCAAACGAATTGAGATTCCAAATACGCCGCGCTTCCTCTACCAATTGGCACCGAAGACGATAAAGCTCGTGAAAACGGTCGAAATGAACAAGATACACGGGCCAGGATCAAAGAAAACTGACATCGACGAAAATCAGGGGCTATCGAAAAGGGAAATTAGCAGAAAGAGGGAAACAGAGAAAGCGTGGCGTAAAACGAGTGGTGCGGATCGAATCCGGGGCTCGTTATCCGGAACTAAACGTCCAATCGAACGTTTATGAGCCACCCCGTGCCATGCGAACAGCAGCCACACGCATCAATAAGCAAATAATCGAACGCATTCGAGTTACGTATCGATGACGATACGACAGATTGCCTTTCCAACGAAGCGGCACACTCAAAATTCTCCACGACCGCAAACAGTCGCGGCGATCGACATGATCGTCGGTCCAGATGCCATTTTGCGTTCATCGATCGACTATTTGTCGCGAAGCGTTTCGTTTGTGGCTTCGAACGAACGACCGGAATTCGTCGATCGAATTTCTTATCGAGCGTCAAAGTATTCTTAAACGTGGACGAGATAGAAAGAAGGAATTTGTGCGAAATAAGCGGGAGTGAAATCGTTAATAGAACGTAGATGCGATACAAGGCTGTGTAAATTATAAATAAGATAAGAAAGAGGATTCAAAATCTTTGCGATAAGGAGGACGAGATCGTTAATAAGATGCAGATTAAGACGCAGAACAGTGTACAATGGCAATTTCGTTGCTGCGGTTAATTTTACAATATAAATTTGTACAGATGCTATATGAAACGAGAAAAAGAGGGGAAAAGCAACAGTGTGTTTGAACAAACATTGTTACTTGAAATAAAATTACGTACTTCTTCCGAATGATGACACGAATTGTGTCAAAGAACGAGCTTTCGGTACAATTTCATAAATACGTGAGTGGTAATAAGACGTGGAATGAAGACGAGATTCGTCGGAAGGCGATTGAGGAGGACGCTTTTATATATTCTTCAATTTCAAGAAACGATTAAAACACTGAACCAACCATAATAAGGAAGAGACGGGAGGCCAGAGGCATGGCCTCGCCTCGACATTCCCCATCCTTCGCTCAGCCATTTGATACACGAGTAATCGAATTTCTTTGCAATTTAACAGACAACTGAAAACATGAATTTTAATCTGCCGTGATTCCTCGCCGATGCAAACGGCACAAACGAACCGAACGTTACGCAAAACGCCTACAAAAGCTCGTCCAATTTCGAAATGAAAAAGATTCTTCCCTCGAAAAGCAATCCCAACTCACTGTTTCGCTAGATACAGACGGATACAATTATTAACCGTGTTTCATCCTACGAAAATAAAAATAGAGAAAAAAGGCAGAGAGAGAGAGAGAGAACGAATAGGGGAAGCTTTGAGAAGCGTTTAAACGATAGCTAGGAAAATCCACGAGAAATATCACGGTGGGTATCAAAAACAGTCAGAAAATAAACTCAGCGAGCCAATAACGAGAAGAATCTTCAACCGAAAACGTTCATCGGACGATGTTCCATCCGGAGAAATTATAGGTTTTTTCATCCCCTTCTTTTCTTTCTTCTTTTTCCACTATCTTTTATTACTTATTTCGTTTCGACCCTTTTTTGTTTTTAATTTTTCGAAGGAAACACGCGGCCGTAATCCAAGAACGAAACTTGTTTTTGGAAGTTCGCTTTCGCATCGACACGCGCAACGATCGCTGTTTCTCGTTCGATACCCGTCGATTGCAACCAACTAATTTTTTTCTTTCTTTTACTCTTCTTCTTTTCCATTTGTGGACTCTTTTACGTTTGTTTTTATGATTGTTTACCGAATATGGATAAGAAAGTATCCGACAGCTTGGAAATTTCCCACAGAAATAGATCAAACAGGATCTCTGTTTAGGACGTTGGATGATTCTGAAATTTGCAATACGAGTGAGATATCTCTTAGTTTATCCTTTTAGTATTACCATCTGTATATAATTTCTACTATTATCGCTCGGGTATTTTTGTCTATTTCGAGAAATGTAGACTGAATAGTTCTAACTGCAGTTATAGATCTATTATAAATACAGATGCGTGGTCTTCGATTCGTCAAGAGTCGTCGGATTTTCTTCGACCTCTTAGTGCGTTTACGAATAAAATCTGATTTGAAGATTCTTCGAAATTCACGTTCTTTCGCGAATGAAATTTGGTAGGATTCAGGAGAATCGAAACGATGTAACGTAACTCGTTACAGGAATGTATCTTCGTGGAAGATCGATGGAGGATGGTTCGTAGGTGAATCTCGGTGAAAAGGATGCTTGCTTCTAGTCGCGGGAAAGCAACAGAGAAGTGGCGCTCTTTTCCCATTAAGCAGCGTCGGTGGCGTTTCCGTCAGACGAGAAAAGAAACGAACGCGTCGACGGTTTGCATTCGTACCGCGCCTCATTTGCGTTTCGCCGCGACTCGAAAACTTCCCGGCCGACTCATTAACGATCGGCCACGTCCTCGAGATACTCGATGTTCCCAGCTTTCTTTTTCGCCTGCACGTTTCGTAACGACAAATTGCCTCGTTCTTCCACTCTATCTATCTTCGTCCTTTTCGTTGCCCGTTTTGAAAGTTTCGCTTTCGTTTTCCTCCTGTTTGGTCAACTGCCTGATTTTACGGTCGATGGAGGTGGAAAAGGAGTAAAGTGGAGTCTTTGGAAAAACAGTGAATATCCGTCGACCCAGATCGAAGATCGTTATAATTGTTACAAGGATGTACGAAACTAATCATCCGGATCATCCTAATAATCAGCGGAGGTAGAACACTGACAGAATCAAATATAGAAACAAACCAAACAGCATCATCGTCTTCGATGCGAACAATTTCAAAGAACACGACAGGATATGGACTTATAAAGTTGCGGAGAGAAAATGAAGGGAAGAGACCGAAGGAAGAGGTTCCTTAGTGAAAGAGACAATGCGGTTGCAAGTCGGTATGGATATGTCAAACGCAGCCGAGCCATAGTAACTACTTTGAATTTCCAATCTTGCGTCCGTCTTGCGCGTTCAGTGTCGTCTATAGATAAAACGTCGATGCGAGACAAACGCCGAGGAGAATGCCTCTTCCAAATTATCGATCTATCGTACGATTTATTACCTGCGTTCGAGATTTTACTTAGAGATTTTACTATTGTTAGAATAACGATATACCGATTAAATATCCAATTAAATAAAGATAAAAACGTAAGGCTGGTCTTCCGTCTGTGTCACATTTTCAAAAACCAATTGTTCCGCGTGATCCCATAAAATCGAATCCACGATGATTAAAGGCGGTGAGATCAGGTGCAAACATCTGTCAAATGACTGCCAATGAGAATTAAGCGTTTGTGAAATCTTCGAGCGCTTCTAACTATTCGATAAAGCATTTTCAAGACATAGATTTATACGTAGCGTAAGTTTGATCGCGACCTTTTCGGATACCCTGTACGTAGAACTGTACGGTATAACAACTTTATCTATCCAACAATTCCAACAATTCCAACACGGTAACTAAAAAATAACTTTATCAAAACAACTTTAATGTTTCAATGTAGCTACCATAAAATCTCCAACGCGAGGAAGGGGAGAAAGGAAAATATAAAAATTAAATAAACGCGCACAAACATACACAGAGTTATGCGAGTTATTCGTGCGGGATAACAAAAGCTGGTTATATAATTATTGAAGCGACCAGCCAATATTGGCTGGTTGACTAAACTTTTTTACGCACCGGAAACGTGCTCGTCGAATAACGTTTTGTATTTTTCACTACGGTTTTCATAAAACATCGATTTCACCAAAGAGAGAAAAAAAAAAAGGGAAATAAAAAATTGGCGAACAACGAAATCACGGTTGTATGTCGAACATCTTTACCGCAAGCCATTACTCCATAAACTAATAAACAGAACCACGGTGGTTGAATTTGTTTTTCTTTTGTTTTTTGTTTTTTTTCGTTTTTTGGAACAGACCGCGATGCTTGTATCCAATTTTTCTTTTTTCCTATATTTGTTTTGTGGAAATGGTTAAATAAGAGTTGTAAAAATATAGGAGATGAAACAATGAAAATTTCGATACGTTTCTTTGTTGGATGGAGTTATAGAAGAATTGAAAGTTTGAGGATGATTTGAAAGGAATATGATAGCGTTTGCGCATGCTGTTATATGTAGTAGCAATAGCGTGTAAATTTATTTACGCTTTCGACGCAGCTCGATTAAACGCAATCTAAGCTACACGATTAATCGAATATGCGTGAACGTAGCTCATAGGCAAACGAAATCGAAATTCGAGGCTGCTTTCGAATTTCGAGCGAGACCAATTTGAAGTATTCGCAAGACACCGCATGAAATCGCGTCGCGTAAAATCTGCAATCAATTTATCACGTAGTTATCGAGAAATTGTTGATAAAAGTCGATATACACGTTTAACACATACGACGGATTTGACAAATATTCAATGGAATCGTACGAAAATTGACAGGAAATTGGCAGTTTTCTCTTAAATGCTAATGAAAGAATGGGTTCAATTTCTGGAGGAGCTACGCGAAGCAGCGGACGCGGTAACGTCGCACAATATATATATACGCGTTTAGACGTTTGAATAGATAGCGACGATTCATTGAAATACGCCAATTTCTTTAATCAGAGCTAATTTCGTAAAAGAAAATAGTTTGTAGTAAAAGATATACCGTATAATTGTCTGAAATTCGTATTAAACCCGAGACGTATTTCTCCTGATCGACTCTATATCGAACTTGGAGACTGTGCCCTTCCTATTAATTGGCAGGCGTACGTCCATATCGGTTTGAGAATAGCTTCGGTCAATAGTCAATCGGTGACCAAAGTTTTCCACGTCTCGAAAAAGTAGCGTGAATTCGTCAGAAAATATTCCAATCTCTCTCAAGGTATTCAGCAACGAGGAAAGAAAAAACAGGAAAGAAGAGGGAGAAGAAAATTGCATACGTTCGACTGAAAGGAAAATCCTCGTACGCGATACGAATCCCATCTCGGTGAGAAAGCCTTTCCAGCCGATCTGTCGGCTTATTTTCACCGGTTTGGCAGAGGCGGCGATAGAAAAGAAGAAGAATCGCGGCCGACGTCGCGGTACACGCGTCTACTGAATTTCAGCGACAGGCCCGAAGAATGTCGAGTATCTGTGACGATAAATCCCCTCGAAAAACTGAAAAGGAAAACGGCACGCGTTGATTCGTCACTTTCACGCTGCAGAATACGACCTTTTAAAACGTTCTGCAAGATGTATTCTTGGTACGTCCGACATTTATCCAATCGTCCTGACGAGGGACGGATGGATAGCTCTACTTTGGATAAACTATAATTATTTCAAAATAACTGGAAGCCCGGTAAGACGACGCTTTATTTCAACTAATAAGTTTCCGATATTTGTTACGATCGTTTGCTTCGAAATCGGCGTGTATGTCCGTTCTTTTGGAAAAATTAAGGCAACGACAAATTTACGTATACTTTAGTGCCCCAAGCTTTTAATTAAACTTACAATTCATCTCGGAACATCCGTCTGTTTTAATCGATCGATATTTTCGTTAATAAACGGAGTCGTATATTATTAGCCATTAACATATCGCGTGAACGAATTGTGTACGAGTCGTTTAAACGCGATTCAATAATATACCTGTAAATTATTATTATATTCGTGAGATTATCATCTTTAGAATCGAATTAGATCGTAGCAATTTAATGCGGTTATTATTACATTCGAAGCATCGTTAAATGATTCGACTTAAAACATAGGAGAATGAATGAGAGTCCTGGTCAGGAGAGAGACGCGCGGAAAGAGACGGGAAAGGGATTCGTAGAAAGGGGAAAAACAAACGATTTGAACTTTGTGTGCAGGAACACGATCGTTGCAAATATTCCTATATTTTAGAACAACGACAAAATGAAACAGTTTGCTGTCGAACGAATTTGTTTTTTCACAAGAACGGAGCAATGGGAGGATGAAAAATTGTCAAAAGCCCGGGATCGATTCCATGTTTTCCGAAGAATCGTGATTCGAATGTATCGCAGAATCCATTAACACTGGGGAAGTTTGCTTACGTTTCTTCTTCAAATACAGCAGCGGAAAATTTTAGTCGCCCTTTACACATTTTTTTTCTCTCGCTTAAGCCTCCATTCTTCTTTAGAGAATATTCGAAAAATCCAGACCTGTTTAAAGATTCGATAAAATATAAAGTATCGTACGAAAATGTAACAAAACTACGAAAAATGTACCATAAGCATGGGTAGGATATATATCGAAAAAGAAAATAATATATATGTATAAAAGAATATGTGTAAAAAATATTCAACGATAGTAGCAGACGCTGAAAATGTATGAAAATACAAAAACGAACGACGAAATAGTATAAAACACTCGAAAATATATATATATATTAAAAAAAAAAAAAAAGGTGAAAATTTAACCGAGAGGCAACAGAACGTCAAGATACATCGGAAAGTACGAAAAATGCAGCAAATTCGAATAAAGTATCGTAAAACGCAAAACATTCCATGGCAAAACATTCAAAGTCACAATGGAACGCCTGCGAACAAGCCCTATTGCTAATCGAATAGCCAGATTATTTTGCAAAATGCATTTTTGCAAAAAATTATCCGATCGCTGGCGACAAATCGGACGCGTACGCCGTCACAAAGCTATAACAGCGACAGTATCCCGCAAATATCTCGGGAACTAGGGGCGACCGCCTATTAACACACGTAGAGGAAAAAGTTGTTGAGAATTAAGCGTTCTACCACCTATCAGAAGATCATCGAAATCCTCCGACTCGAGTTCTATCCGTACACATATCTGGTAAACTCGCGTTATCAAATCGGCGAATCTGTCACTGTACGGGTGATCGCCGAAGAGCATACAGTTAGTATGAACAAAACAGTTGCTGAGATATTTGCGTGGATCGATTAAAACGGGACAAACCTGTATAAAAGTGCTACGAGCTTAAAGCGTAGCTTTAAATGCACCGAAACAACGTTGAAAATTACGACGAAGCAGTAACTACTGCTCGATAAAGTGGAAGGAAACGGGAGAAAATAACGTGGAAATTGACACGAAAGCCGACGAGATCACAGAGATCTCTCGATCTATGGGCGTGATTAGCGTCCGAATTCGATGACGGTGCGGCGCGCCGCAGTGACATCGGTCGCGGTATGCCGTTTGATCTTTGCACGCAAATGTTTACGGACCCATTAGGACTCGGATTGTCCCCCGGTGTCGCCAGTTTCCGGTCCTCTATGGCCATCCCAGGATTCGATCGGCGGCCAAATCGGCGTACCGGTCGCGCAAACGAAACCGCTCGCTATCCGCAGAAACTCGCGGATTTGATCAGCGAAAACCAATGCAACGGCGATCGCCTCTCACGGCTCTACGAGCCTCTGTATCGTCGCGCCGATTCGAAATTAGGTCAATTAATAATCACGGACGAAGCCGAGCTTCCGGCGAAAATTCGGCGAAACTAGCCGCGCGGAGATTATGCATCGATCGAGAATATTCGGATTGGTTCCTTTGACGAAAATTACGTTCCAGCTATACTTTGAATCTCGCTCAAAGTTTCCTGCTTGATTTATATCAACGATACGTGAATCGATACAGACAGGTTGTGGTTGAAACCGTGGTATTCGCCAACATTTTGTGCAATCGACAAATGCACGGTGCGTTCTGTTTAACTGGAAATGCTCAAATATCTGGAAAAATACGAGCGATGCGAAAAAATGTTCCGGACAAAAAGTCGTACGGTATCGAGAGGAACACGCTGTGCTTTTATCTATTTGACCTTACGACGACAACCATATCGTACAGCTTTTGTCGGAAACATTTTGTCCTACGATTGATATTTTTCTAGATATTTTCGCGTTAAAGGCTTCCGGTTACATACGACGTACTGTACGTCAAACGAGATATTAACCGGTCTATTTTAACAACATTGCTTCAGAGACAAAGGTTTGCAGATTACGGTTGCATATCTTGACGGATAGTTGGCGATTTTTTGCTGTTTCGCCAAAATAGCAAACTCCCTTCTTCCTCTATTTGAAAAACAATTGTTGGTACGCACAGCGTAGACTAGATTTGCCTGAAACGTATAATCAATTAGATATGCTTGCACATATACGGTATTCCGGGAATTTTCAAACACGTACCCAGGTACGTAGAACAATTTTATTTTGAAATTTCATGGATATTTCGCGACTTTCTTCGTCGAATTGACATCTATCCAACAATATAATCTGTTTAACTAATTAATCGATGTAATTCGAGGGGTTTTCTTCGAATCGACAATGTCGTTGTACACATTACCGATTGCAATAGAGATTTACTAATTAACTAATCAAGCGAACCGACTAAACTAAACTGACGTTCAAATTGGTCTCTTTGATGAAAATTACGCGTATGCTTTGACTGTCCTTTAATGTTCCATACGCGCATAACGATCCGTTTCCGATTGTTCGTAGAGAAAACGCGTGTTCTATTATAACAGCTTATCCGATAACTGGAACCTTTTTATTTAGAAAATTCACGTTGACAATTCCGATAAAATAGTAAGGACGATGTGACAATAATAAGTAATAAATCGAGCAACAATTGCTCGTATGTTGAAACTATGCAGATTGAGTTTGACCGACTGCCGAGCAATATCGGAAGCCTAAGTGCTTAGGATGTTGACTGATCCGACTTGGAATATCGAATTGGAAGCTTGATTGCTTGCAGAGTGACCGGGTGATACTAAATGATTATTTACCGACTAATTATCGATTGTCTAGATACGTGTGTCTGATTGCTTCCACCATGAAATGACTCTGGATAATTGCTTCTGTAACTGATTACTAATTAATTATTGACGAAATGAAATAATCGATCGCTATTGTACCGTATGACTGTGCCAAATGACTGTTTCTGTACAAATTTACCGACCGTATAACTCGATGAATCGATATTTCGAGTTTCACGCTGAATATCAAAGTCTGTTAATACGATGGATAATCGACTGTTTAAATACTTTTCTTATCTCTGTGAAATAGTACGCGAATTGAATTGCGCGAATTAACGAAATCGATCGATTTTGGCGAAACAAAACTGGTGGTACGTCTTAGCGAAATAAAACTGGCAAGTTTTAGTATAGTAAAATTAATAAAAAACGAAAATTTTTGCTAAAATAAAATTGACATCTAAATGGGTGAAATTAAAAAATGGCAAATAAGACAAACGCGAAGATACCTACAACGAGTGTTTCGAATATTATCACGAAACGGTGTGTGCGCGTATTGCTTGGCCGCGAATTTCAAGGAAGTCGCGTTAATTCGCGGCAAGAGAAAAAAAAAAAAGTTGCAAGTTCCAACAGGCGTTCTTTTGTCGTGAAATTGAAGAAACGAAATCGAGTCGGCTGGACAATAGCTCGTCCGCGGTTCGTCGTCGATCTGCCGCCTGTTTTCTGCCCCATGGCCGGTCCTAATTAACCCCCGCATAATGGAGCGTGAGGGGTGAGATGCAGGTTAAGGGCTGCAGAGACGACTGGCTTTGATATTTAATCACGTTTAACGCAAGCGTCGAGGGGCCAGGTCGCTTTTAATTCTGTTTGTACCGCGAAAGGGAGAATTTCCTGGCCGCCACGCTAATCGCGCAAAGGATCACGGCGACGGATTACGTCGACCCCACGCCGACCATTCTATCCGAATTACCGTTTCCTGTCTTTCGTACGTTCCTCTCTTTTCTTTATGGATTAGCCGCGTTCCTTTCAAACGAAACTGCCTTTCGCCATGGTTTTACCCGTTGTTTTACTTGCGAGTGAAGTTTCTTCTGCCGAACCTTTCGGGCAATGGCAAAAACATTCTCCCTTCAATCTCAATAGCGAAATCTACTTTCGATTCGAAGCACTTGCGACAGCTTTCTGGTGCTCCGAAGCGTTTGTTAACAGCTAGTTCGTACGCCTGCCTCTTTGCATAACCACGTGAAGCTTCCGTTTAGCGTCGCGATAGGAACGATTTTCCTAAAGAATCGCTTTATACTTGAACCGTTGAGAATAGTGTTACGACCATTCGCAATCCACTATTCTACTCGCAATCTATTTGGTTTACTTGTTTCTCTGACTCTTCGTCGTCTTGTTACACCGTCGGATTATCAATCCTTCAATCCCTTTACACTAGCCAATTTCTCCATGCCGATTAAACGTTCGAATTACCGCCACATTAAAGACAACGCGATTAATACGAAGCGAAACCGTTAAAAGGGGCAGACGAAATGACAAATTGCGAAACGTCTTTAGAGAAATAGGAAGGAAGTTTCGATTAAGCGGGACCCCAGTCGGACAAACCGCGGCCCTTAACGAACGCTGGAGGCTCGTTGTTTCTCCAAACGAGCGCAGCAAACGGGTAGAACGTAAGATTCCTTTGTAATTCGGTTTATCCTCGCTCCAGGCCCTTTCCCTTTGTCCCGGTATTTTTCATTCTGCCGGTGTAGTCGCGTTGAACGTCAGCGAAATTCGCCACGATAAACATAAAATAACACAGAGGGGGGAAAGCGAAGCGAATGAAAATTAAGACGGGTGGAAGCGAAAGAGACGAAATTTGTCGATTCAAGATACTTTTCAAAATTCAAGATTACTCTCAAATTTCGAGCAGAACTAATAATTTTCAGCGCAAGAAATTCTCGCGTAAATCGATTTATCACGTAGTTGTCGGGAAATTGTCGATACAGATCGATGCGTTGAATTCGACGACACACTGAATTCCCAATCGGACTATTCTCTCCTTTATATTAGCCTACTTTACGTTAGCGCGTAATAATACTACGTATAATCTAAAAACATACCGTGTATGAGACTATATAATAATACTATATGTAGTCTTTTGTGCAGTAATTTTTGAGGATTCGTTAATCCCGTGACAACAAACGAATTCGTGTCTCTAGACTCGTATCTAAAGACAACAGCCGGATAATGTAAATCGAACGAATGCTCGAATCGAACTGAAAAAGAATCAAGCAGTTTACGGAAGTGTAACAAGCTCTGTGCTCGGTGAAATTTCATATTTCGTTCGCGGAAATGCGCATTCTTAATCGTATCGTCCGGGACAGCCTTTTCCTCTGACTCCATCGTGGCTTCGTTCGCCGGTGAATTATATTTCGGGAAGAACGTTTCGTTTATTCCTTGGTATCGCGTTTGAACATCGCGATAAAATAACGTTGAACGAGGAACTGAAGGATTTTTCATTAGGGTGAAGACGGCAGTCAACGTAGCTGGAACGGTGGTAGCGTATGGTAAAGATCTTTGCAGCGATCGAATTTCTGCGAACTGGCATAAGTCGAAAATCCCGATACAGTAAAAAATCATTTATCGCGTCGTTCGAACGATTCGAGCAATATCGAACTGAATGGAAAATTGGAAAAATGATTATAGAAACATGAAATAGACGCTACGAAAGAAACACTGAGCAAAGATGTTAATCGTTTAAAATTCCTAACGTACGTTTCACCGGGAGAGCCAAAAATGGGAAACAAGATGTACCAGCTGAAAGCGTAGGACACGTTGGCGGGGGGAAAAGCCGAAGAAACAAAAGCGAACATTTCAAATTCCGCTTAAGCCACCGTTCATATACCACGGATTCTTGCAAATACTGGCGCAAATCCGAATTGCGGACGCGGTGGAATTTGGATTAAGGAAGGGAATAACGAGTAATAATCGCGTCGTGCGCAATTGGAAGTTGTTGAACCATTCGTTAGGGGAAAAATGGGCCTTCCGTAAGCCTCGATAAATCGAGCCACGAACCGGAATTTTCGTTCTGCTACGGCGCGAATCCCGTTCAGGACTTTGCTGTTGCGTATCACCCATAAACTTTCCCCTGTTTTTTCTCCGCTAAGCTGCTTAATTCTCGGAACGTCGCTGAATTCCTCGCCAAGTTTTGTTTTATCGAATGGAAACTGATGTTGATTTAGGATCGTCTCTGGATATCGTGAGCAATCGACGAGTCGAAATGGCGAAGCGTGTATTAAGTGGCAAAAACAAAAAAAAAAAAAAAAAAAGAAATTAAAAAGAAAAGACACGAAGGAAATTCTTAAAGAGGAACAGTTGGAAGAATCGGGTGCTACAATTATGACATTGTTAGGTGGTAAAATGAATAATATCGATTATTACGAGTGCGTAAACAGCCTGTCTTTCGCATTCTTCACCTGCTATATCCCAGCAACCAATCGTCGGCCCAACCTGATAATCTACTGCCATCGGATTCCTAGGTTTCCTCGTCGTGTGGTATCATCTGGCACAAAGCTCAGAAGGCTGGTGGAAGGTCACGGGACCGAAAATTGCCTGCTTTTTTTAAGTTATCGTTTATAAAACGATGCGATGGCACGACGAAACGAAACAGAAGCAAACGAACGAACGGAAATCTGGGAAAGAAACGAAGAAACGAAGAAACGAAGAAACGGTGGGAAACAAACATCGACAAACATCGCGACGAAGGCGAAGATGGAAAGTTTTAATGGTGGCGGAACGCGAGCAACAGAGTCCGCCATGAAATATGCAAAGGCGTAGGAGCGTATTGGAGGAGGACGGGCAACATAATCGTCGCGGCTCGCACCATTGTTCCGGCCACAATGCGGACGTATACAAAATGCGATCCTGATAAAAGTCGTTGCAGAAACGTCGCCGTGGCGCGGCTCATGAATTTTTCGCCCGCGATTTACGTGACAAAAGCGAGCAAAAGGCGAGGAAGTGGGGTGAAAAAAGAAAAAGGAAATTCATGAAACTGTATAACAGTTGCTGGGCCAACGAAGTTATCATCGCGACCCGAGTCGCCGTGCTGCTCGTCAAGGAAGTCGAAAATTATACGCGACACTAACGTCACAACTGAATAAAAGATCGACCCCTGCAAATTGTCTCGCCACTGATTTTTATGATTTTTTAAGCCGTTGATGAGATCACCGGGTTGGCTGCACCGACATGCAGGGACCGGCAATGACAATTATACCGCCGCGGATTTCTATGCATTTGCGGGAAATTCGAATAGAAGAGAAATTGCGAATTAATAATTGGCAGAAAACTGCGACACATTGTAATAATAATTTATTTGTACTTTAGGCTCATAGCCGTATTATTATTGAGAATTCGTGTTTCCAGTTTCTTACGCTATGTTATTCTATTCTCGCGTCGAGCTGCAAAAGTGCAATACAGCGAACGTCGTAAAATAAACTTTCTACCGAGCAATCTGTTAAAAAATTCGTGCAAATCGATGCTCGATAACAAAGTTATTGTTCAAATTATTCCATTAGCCGGCGTGCTAATTTATATTTATCACGTTTCCTTCGTTTTTCTATTTAAAAATACCGCGTTCGTAGAAAATCGACGAATAATTTCAAACGCGTCGCAGATGAACGTTTAAAAAGAGCAAAAATTGCGTAAGGGTTCTCACTGGCGATATCGGTATCTCTTTTCTCTCCCTTTCGTTCTTTTCTTTTTTTTTTCCTCTCTTTTTGAAATTTCATCGTGGAATGTTTCGGTAAGCACGATCACACGCATCGGTTGCCTTTAACTCTAATTATTCCAGTATTCGTTTCTCCTTTTTTTTTCCGTTCGACCATACGCGCATTTTATTTTATTATGCCAGGTATAATGTATTTTAATATATACCGTATTTACCGCTGCACCGTTCTACAACGTATTCGGACGAAGAGCAACGCTTCGATGTTTCCTCGCGTTGAAACCTGTTAATCGGTGAAATTTAAAACACTCGGGGCGATGTTCCGCCGTTACGTCGTTTATTTTTCCCTTTGCCCTTTTAAAGAAACGGGGAGTGAAAATCCGATCCAGAATCGACTTTTCTCGCGTACACACATTTTCCAAGTCATTCGATGGTGTACCGAGATCGAGAATAGCAAAGATATTTAAAAATTGGAAAAATCGCGATACCACGCTTCGTTCGGACGCTTGAAACGTCAAAATATCGGATACTGTGACGAGATGCGCAGAAATAGCAAAACTTGAAATGTAAAATCGAAGCGCGTAAGCTCACTGAAATTTTATTTTAAGATTTGAACGTTTCGGAAAGAGATGTTTAATTTGCAGCAAAATTTTGTAATTCGATTTATCGCTCGTGCGCTCCGATTGCCATCGTGAAAGAAAAAGCTCAACCCTTCGTGTACGATTTTATGAGAAATTGTGCAAAATTATCATCGTTATAAGATATTTCAAAGTTTTCGTTTTGTATTTAACGAAGTTAATTAATATTCCGTAATTTCGAAATGAAAATGTTCGACAACATAGCGTATCGAGAATTAACACGGCTGTGTATCTAATGTATTTGATCATTATTATTAACGGTCTGTATCTCCTAATTGTGAACACCGCACAAGTGCATATTGCGGTGATCGATAGCAATAATATAGATTGCAAAAACCCGAATTTTCAAGAACAGAAGAGATAATAGCAAAGATAATGGCAACAGTTGCGTATATTTATAGAAATACACACTTTACAAGCATAAATAAACGAACGAAAGCTAGAGAAACAATCGTTTCGCCCGCTAGATATAACGAATACAATAATCTCGTCATTTCATGTACTTTTACGCATTGTCGGCGTTCCGTGCACCTTTGCATCCCACAATGCACAACATCTCCACAAGCGTATAAAATTTCGCAGCCTAACGACGACGTCTTCCAACATCAGAATAGAGGGTTTCGTTCGATTTCCCTTAGACGTTCGGAAGCTGCAAAGGAATTTTTTTAACGAATGAAATCGACCACGGAGAATTTGAGGAAGCTTTCGTAAAACGGAAACGTCGTGGCAAGTGGGAAGTGGGAAGTGGGAAGTGGGAAGTGGGAAGTGGGAAGCAAACCGACAGGATATGAAAGCTCGTTTACTTCGAAATCCTGAAATCCGAATGAAAAGGAACTTTCGAAGAAAGAACATCGAGATTGCAATAATCCACGGAGATGAGAGTAATCGAGAGAAAGAAAGAGGGGGAGGGGGTGGAAAATGTCTTTAGAAATGCCCGTGCTTCTAGCCATGGCCGTGTAATCCGGCTGTGATCAGCATGGCGGCCATTTTGACGAGTCCAGCGGAAGAGACCGAAGTAACACCTAATTTGTAATGTAAATATCCATCCTCTCTGCCGAGGGAATTAAAAAACAGCACCGCCAGCAGCGCTTTCCTTCCCCGTTTTTTCTTTTTCTCTCTGTTTTTGGCTCTGGTACGCCCCATATGAACCGGGTTCTTTGGAAAACTGAGTTGGAAAAGTTCCCCCGTTGCTTTGCCATCAACCTGATGGAATTGAGATCGATGGCTCTTAAAATATCGCGATACTTTATCTAATCTAACAGATATAATACAAGTTCTCGTGATACAAGATTGACGATTCTTTCGCAGAAATTCGTCCTTTCTGGAGCGGAGCTGGAGCGGAGTCGCAGGAACCCTTGGAAAACGACCTCTTGGATTATCGTGAGAAATTTCCTGCGAGTCGCAACGATCGACGCCAGTCGTGACCCTTCGGACTGCTTAATTCGTGGTACGGCAAGCAACGAAATGACCCTCCTTCTACGCCCAGAGACTCTACTAAACTAGTCTAAACTAAACAACACAGCCGTAACGCAAACCGCGTTAACGATGGTCGCTACAACTTTCTGTGTCGCGGTGTAGCGTTCGTTGACGTTCGTTCGCGTGGCTCGTTCGGCACGCTTGCCTGACAAATGAAATATTTATTCGATGAAACGATTCGTCCGACGAAGATCTTTCTGTGAACTTAAAAAATACCGTTTAACACGATCCTACGACCGATATTCTTCGATCGATATCCAAGTAGCTTCTGAAATAATTCCATCAACATACGACTTCGATGTTCCAAAATACCGGCCGAATGATTCTACGACTAGAATTTATTAATTTTCTAAAAAAACCATCGGCCGACTGAAGAGGAGACATCTGCCAAACGAGATCAGGCGCTGGCGATCACGCCCCGATGATCTCGCGTTATTCTATCCGTCACGCACTACCAACTCAAAAAAGGAGAAAGAGCCAAATAGAGTCGTAAGGATGCACACGAGACGAGGAACAAGGGAGATTAGCATTTTAATCGCTTATTCGGGGACGGAGGCTGAATCGCATGGTCCAGTGGCTGCTTCGTACATCGACCGGCTGCAAAAATCGTTGAATTTTCTTTGGAGGCGCGACGACAAGGCCGATATTAGTCTCGTAGACGGTCTCGTTTGCATAGTCACCTCTTCTGCAGCGTTTAATTCGGTCGGACAGAGCGAAGGGAGAGTGTGCAGCGTGTAATTGGCTTGTTTTACACTGCGTTACACGGACGAGTTCGTCGCTCTTCCGCGTCCACGACCGGAAATGAAGCTACGCACTTTTTTTTTCGCTTAAACCATTGCCCGCTGCTTCCTACGTAACCAATTACTTGCATTCCAATTTTAAATCCACGGATAGAAATTAATGGAAATCAAATTTAACTGAGAAATTCTGAGAATTTAAAAGGTTTAATTAAGCTTCGAGCGTATAATGATCTCGCAATTATTCGTCGTATTAATTATTTCGCGAAATCATCAAAGTCGGATGCGTTTCGCCGTATACCGCAAATAATCACGGCTCCATGGCACAAAAATCATTAATTATAGGAAGAAACGAGCGAACAGCGTTGAAATATCATAGACGCGTAAAATGTCTCGTACAAAACCTGTTAATTGATCTACATTATCGCAAAACGATCGTAATTAATTAGAATTATTTGCCTATGCGATATAACGATGCGGAATACGCGATGAAGATGTTGACGAATTATACGCGGAAACATTCTCGCAAAGAAATAACCAATTCAACGTCGTATATTAATATCCACGATCTTTCGATTTACATCGCCATTGTCGAAATTTTCGAAATTATCTTGCGATTTCTGCATATGCCTTCGAATTCGTGTCAAACTTTACCAATACAATCGTAGCAGCGGAGTATGAAGACGCGCAATGTATTCGTAAAAACGGTCTACTAACCCGTGCTCGTGATAATTCCAACAACTTCGATCCTCGATACCGCTGAAACATGTTTACACGAAAACGCGAGTCGTTTATTCGTTTGCCCGTAAAAAGCGCGTTTCCTCGAGCCGCCGGACAGCCCGACGGCCGACAGAGAGAAGAAAGAGAAAACGTGGAAAAGAAGCAGACGCGGAAATAAATTGCAAGGTGGAGCCGGTTGCCAAGAAATTCGTCGGTGCTCGGGACTTGGAAAAAAGCGAGGCAAACAGCGTATTTCGACCCCCTGAATTCAACCGCCTCGACTGTTGGTCGATTCTTGGTGGGCCGTGGCAAGAATCGGCCGCGGATCCACAGATTTATTATTCGCCGACGATTTGTCATTCGCGCGTCGCCTTCGAGTGGCCCATTGTGTGTGCCTTTGGGATCGAGATATCCACGCCGCCAGCTGCGAGTCGAGCGATTTTCGGGATTCGCCCGGTGTTGAGGGTGAAGTGGATCGATACGCGGATGTTGGATTTCATCTTGGCGAAAGAGGGTGGGCATTGCTGCCATGGAATTATTGAATTACGGAATTATTTATTTACAATCGATCGCAAACGCCCTCTAAATATAAAATATAGTAGAGCAGGGACGGCACCAAAGAGGAAAAGAGGCAAATGAAAGTAAAGGTACAGGCAAAGATTGGTTTTATGGAAGATGGCGAGAGTATGGAAGGGAGACGACGGCGAAGACTCTTGGGTCTGTATAAGGCTCGGTGCGAAGGAAAAATTGAGGTCAGGCGAGTACGAACGGGATGGCTTTTAGCGGTTTATAATAAGGAACGAAGAGAATGCGTAAGTAAGAACAGTGTGGGAAAATGACGCGATATCTGGAGAAGAACGGCGAAGGAGGCAGACAGAGGCGATTGCTGTAGGTTAGATTTTAGGCTATTAAAAGGGAGGATAGAGCGTGAAGATATAGGTACCGAACTGAAGCAAAGGTAGACGCGCGACACCGTACATATTTTTATGTATATTATACATTAAGTGTAGGTTAGCGTATACAGGTTAAAGCTGGATTTACCGTAGTTCACACGCTGGATCGAGCGATTAGATTCCAATGTTTTTGACTCGCGATCGGCCGATGTGTACGTTATTTCAGCCTTTTTCGAGCCGTTCGAAGAAAAGTAGACTGCCGCGGCGATGGATTCGCGCGCAAAGAAAAAAAAAACGGATGAAACGATACGTATACGCATCGGTCAACGCTCGATACCGAACCGCGCGGACGATTCCAGTAACGCTGGAATTTTGTGTTCTCGCTGGTAAGGGTAAACAATGAATGGAAAAAGTAGAGTTTCGATGCAGTCGTGCGATTGGACTGCTTGCTGGAACGACACCACTGTACTGGCATGAAAACGTTGTTTACGTGGCTGCAGCTGCGATCCAATGCCGGGTCGGATCACCGAATTGGAACGCCTACCAGACTAATCCAGACAATCGTACCTCCAATTCACATATCCAATTAGATTTTGGAATTCATAATATGGAACGCGCGTTAATTAACGCTTATCTTTAGACGCTCTACCACGATCTATGTTTTTAACACGTACAGTAGGTTGAATTTCAAACGTTCCGATGAAATTAGTCAGGATCTTCGTGAAATTTTCGAAACACCCTAGGGTTTCGACTTTAAAAGTTCGACTTCTAGATTACGTCCACTTCTAAATTAGTAATAAAGCGCGGCAGCGTTGTAATTCGGCAATTTCCCATCGGATTTTAATTGGAACGGCGAAAAGCACGATACACGAAGTAGCCTTCGACCAGCAACGGGCAGAATCTGGCTTCGATCAGGAGGTAGAACAGACGTTGCTGGTTGCATCGCGAAGAGCAGGCATGGATCAGCGCGTCATGGGACACCGTGTGTCAGTTTTAATTAGCAGGCCACCCGGCATCGATGCCAGGAAGCCATCAAACACGAGCCGCTGGCACGTTGCGGTCGTTAATAAAATTCCACAGGCACCGTCTGCCATTCGCCGAGACGTGAAGTCGCGCGTCCAGCCACCCGTCCGCACTTCAGGTGCATTATTCACGTTCGATGGTGGACCATGGCCGCCTCGAGAGCTGGACGTCACGTAGAACACAACTTCCGGTACCGTCATCCGCCGTTCCACCTTAACCAACCTTATTACCGGTTAATATCGCTGATCTGCGTCGCGTAGCGGCAAATTACAATTGAAAAAGAATCTTAAAACGCAAGAAATCGTCGAACGAGGAGAATCGTAAGGGACAAACAATTGTATATCGTACAACGGGGGAAGGCTTTATCGAAAGGAAGGAAGACCGACGAAAAAGTAAAAAAAAAAAATTCGCAAAACGAAAGGAATTATAAGGCAAGAGGTATCGTTGAACACGAGGGGCCAAGGTAAAACGGGGAAAATGATAAAACGGAAAAAGTCGTCAGCGAGGCAGGAAAAATCCTAAACGAAGGAGTCAGAAAATAAAAATCGTCGTGCCAATAATGCGATCGTAATGTAGGATTTTCGGATAATACGGTAAATTTAGCTAAGAAAATAAAAAAAAAAAAAGAAAAAAAAAAGACACGAAATTAATATTTATTCGATCAATACACCCCATAGAGATCGCAGAACGACCGTAAATAATCAGGAAACGACGGAATTCGTGAGTCGATCGCAATCGGCTGCATCTCTCGATGCAGCGTCTACTTGGTCCCCGATTTTGATTTCCTTCGGTTGATTTCTCATCGGGCGGACTAATGGGAAAGCGTCGCTGAATTTTCCAACCCCCCGAACCCCAAACGCCAACCTTCCGATTTCTTTTCTTCGTCGAGGACGACGAGAACCCTTCGGTTCGTCGTTGTTGATGGAAATTAATGAGATCGATTCCGCGTTAAGGGATCGAATCCGAGTTTTCGAAACGCCTGAACAAACCGAGGAAACGCCCGAACCTCGCCACGATCCTCGATTATTTCCCGCCGATGAACCGTCGACGAGGAAATTTCCTGATTTTGATAAGACGAAGACTGTGTCGTCTACAAGCATGTGGACATTCTGGTCGATTTTTATTAAAAGACCGACGAATCGTCATTCTTCTGACGTTAGCCCTAGTTTAAATAAATTAATCCGAAAGCCTATTCCGCTAAAAGAAATCTCTCGGAATGTTTCTCGAAGGAAGACAGCAAATTTGTTTCTTCGCCTGTTTCCATCCAAAGTCTCAACGATTAATCCACCGTAATAACCAAGTTATACCAGAGTATCGCAATTTACCATCGATTCGCAATGCAGAAACATCAGAATCTAACGCAAGTGCGCAGAGCTAATCTTTCCAGGGAGAACTCGGTGGTTTCCATGCAGGAGCGATTGCGTGATCGCAATGAAACGAACTGGGATAGCGGGATATCGAGGGTCGCTATCCCTTCGCAACCCCGTGCGTGTTCCTCGTTGCTGTGCAACTGTCTATTCCCAACCGTTAATCCCAGCAGCGTTTCCGGTCGGGGGGTAAAAGGCTACCGAGTGGACATAACGCGATATTCGTGCGAAATTTCGACTATGTTAAACAAAGTGATGAACCGAAATTAGTGGCCCAACAGAATGCTTCCAGACCTTAGAACGTGTGCAACGGATTGGGATACAATTTTCTCGGGCGAAAAAGTTCCTTCGCCATACTGTTTTAAAAACCGAATACGTCCAATGGATAGAACGCGTAGAACGTGGTAGGATTTCATCGAACGAACCTTCGTGCTCGAGGAAATGAACTTTGAACGCGTGTCGATTATTTTTTCATCGTAACCGTAAATTCTTTTACTGGGTTACATAAGGCAGATGCATGATATTTCTCGCGGTTGCTTTACAGTTGCTCGAGCGATCGTTCAACAATAGGAAATTCGGCTATGCTATTCTTTCCTCTCTGAACGCTTCGGAAACACTAAACGCACAATCGAGTGCAATTAATCCTCGAAATCGACGGCAATCAACGTTCGCCACTCGTTCGTTTGAAGTAGGCACTTTTACCTTTAAAATGGCCGTCCACCAAAATTATGATATCGCATTGTGGTTTACGGCTGGTTCTCAAATACGAGTAAGCTGGTCGTTTACGCGGAAATTCCACCGTTTCACCGAATAATAGCGTAAAAATCAACGCGACAAAGTTTTACAAGCTTTTTAGCGAGAGACAAGGTTTCCGCAAAGGGCGGATTAAGCTTCTTGGTAATGAACAAACGAAGGAAAAAGAAGCGCCGCTTTCGAAGCGCCTAACAACACGCGTGGCAAAAGACTGACCCGCTACACACGACGAACTTTATTATTAAATATAATATGGATATCCCTCGAAGCAGGTGCTAGCGTGAATGCAGCTGGAGTTTGAATATGGAATACCGGCTTCAACGCAGGTGCAGAAAACCAATATGTATATGCTGCAGCGTTATCTCGCTTGTATTTGAATTTGGCATCGTGGCGTCAACCAGGACTAAGTAAGTAATCCCTCCGATACTTACGTACCGTTCAGAAGTATCCAGATTCCTGTTAAGATCGATTTCTATTAACGAATAATTGTAAAGTACGTCGAATTCGAAAGATTATTTTTATAAATTTCAGCACGAATTAACGGCCAACTATAAATTACGACAAATCTGCCAACTTTCCTAACAGACCCCAGTAACTACGATATCAAAATCAATAGCGTTCGAAGCGTTCGACCAACATATACGTATACACCTCTTGACAAAAGTTAGAAACTTTTTAGACAAGTTAGAAAAGGTAGAAAGAAAGAGACATTACGATCGCTTGGAAATTAGCGTACATTTATCATCGGAGATGTGTCGGACCAGCTCCGAAGCGGAATGCGCATTCTTTCGACTGTATATGCAACTACTTTTAAGAAAAAACGCAAAATAATCCAATAAGATACCGGGTAATCCTGAATTTGATTACTACGTCGCGTCTACGCGCGTCGCGACGTATCTTTGCAAATTTCACCATTAGCTCGCTCCTTTTTATTCGTAAAAAGATCGACTTAGCCGCTTTCGTTTGTATTAGCAAGAACAGCAGCATTACGCGAGAAACAATCGCACACCATCGCGTTATTATCTTTGCGAGATTTTTAATTCAAATCGACGTACATCAAATCATGTTTCCCAACTTTTGTCGATAAGCTATACGTACTCGCGTTTAATACCAAAATCGAATAAACGAGGGAAAATGATAATAGAAAATTGATTGGCGATAATCGAATTTTAAAACTGTTTTTCTCTGTAAAGCACGAAGAACGTGACTTATTATGTCCCTCCTTTGTGATTCATACGTAATGTCGCATATAGAAAACGATAAAGCAACGATATCAGAACGTATTTCCTGAAACGCGTTCGCAGATAGAGGCGCGTAAAAATAAAACGACGATAAGGGTGGCGTTCGTTTCTAGAGCAAAATTACACGCGGCATACGTTAGAACGCGTTGATAACAGAACGATATGGGCAGTGCATATGCGGGCTGTAGTACACAGTACTACACACATTCCACAGGGAAATTCTATACAATCGCTCTAACGATGCATGAAGTTTGATCTGGCTCACGCTACAAAAGAATCGAATCGTCGCGTTCGATTGACTCTGGGAGAAAAAAAAAAAAAAGAAAAAAAAAAGAAAAAAGAAAAAGAAAAAAGAAACGTTCCGTGTAATGAAACGATTCCTCTGTTGAAACGGGGTTTACGCAAAACGAAAAATAAGGAGGTTAATACGGAAAGAGGAATATAGAGATCTATCGAGATTTTGTTCAGTTGAGACGAAGAGACGAAACGTTTTTACGACGTTCGTCGACGCGATACGATGCTAAATCCTGAAAAGTACTATCGTAATTCTCCTAAAGCTTCAAACCTATCGTCGAATATCTTGCTCGACGCCTCTCCTCTAAAATCGCGAGACTTGTTACGCGAAGATTCGATTTACGTCGTGAAAAACTCAAGTCAAGACGAACTTAAAGATCTCTGTTTCCTTTCTCCAAGACGGATGATATATTAACCGGCATTAAGGCCCTGCACGCGTACGAATCGCACTCGTAATAGTAGTCAAAACAGCGTACCAGCCAATTCACGCTCGAATCATAAGTCACTGTCGATGCACCGAAATTTGTAGCATCTTTTCGCGAACCGTTGATGATGGCACCGTGCCACGATCTATTAGCGTCAAGACATTCGTGAAACATTGTACGATGAACCGTGAATAGGCGATAACTGGGTCGATCTCAGCCGGTATAAAAACGTTTCTTCCCTCGCACGTGTCAAACTTTTCTTTCTTTCTTTTTCTTCTCCTTTTTTCTCTTTTTCTCTCTTTTTTTTTCTATCAGAATTATCCGATATTTTAAAAATATCGTTACGACAGAACTACAAAATTGCCATACACACGTCCTAACGCTTCGTTGCTTGACAAATTTTTACCTAGCAATAATTACATTTACGATTTTACTCAACTTACAACAGACAATTTGCTTCGTCTTCGCCTTCGTATTAAATTCCTTGCAACACTCACCCTGTCCTTAGTTCGCAGAAACTCTATTACAGAATTACGATACAGCTGACTAATTAGTCTAAAGGTAACTGAACGTGCATTAAGCCGAACAAAACGGGAATTTCTCTTTGTCAAATCTTTCCCTTTCTCTTTAAGCGCGAGCCAAGTGTCTTTGCAAATATTGCCGATGCTTTGCACCGAGGGTATCTCGTTAAAATGAAACTCGCAGCTTCGAGCTCGCAGAACGCGAATGACTTTCTAGGCTTCAATTATTAATGGTACATTCGATATTATATCGCGCTCTCTTTCGTTCCAATCTTCAATTGTAACGCGAAATTACGAATCCTTTGAGCTGCGGCAAAATTTCATTTTGTTTGAGAAAACTCAGACGAAATTATGACATTCCGTTTGATATTCTAATTATTCGGCATGTATTAAGAATTGGATCATCTTGCGAAATAGTAAAATGGTAAAATAGTAGTAGAATCGGGATAAATATTTCTCATTTGAAATTTATGTCGCGACGTTCTAATAGGTATAAAATTACGCATCGAATATGTAAATTCGCGTCGAAATTCCGAATAATAATTACAGCGTATACTCTAACATTCGACGTTTAATGTTTATCGAAACGTTAAAAGGAGAATACGTTGTTTTCGTTACAATTAATTTCCAAACGAGATGTACGTCTAAAGAGACAAAACGCGCGGTTTCGTAAGAGAAACAACGGTAGAGGCAAAGACTTTTTCAAATTGAAATTAAACACGAAAAAGGTTGTTAGGGGCTTGCACGCTTAATCCCCGGAACCAAAGAATTATCTCGCAATTATTTTCTGAGCAAACACGCGCAGATTCCGCGCAATGAATAAATTCATCAAGAAAAACATAGCAGCGTTTCCCTCCGTAATATTTGCATATTAAAGTTAGTACGTTCAAAGAAGAACCACTAGTTTCTTTGCTCCTCCTATTATTTCTAGTTAAACAACGTCTGCGTAAACATGAAATAATGGAGTCGTATTTTTCTTGCAAAATTTCGGAATTTAACAAATCTCCTTTAATTATCTATTTAACGCAGGTAGAAATTATTGCGGCTGAATGTTAAATATCGTGCGGAGATTCGTCAGAAATTTCGTTCACTTTTCAACTTTGAAATTCATCTCACGCTACCTCGACAAACGACTTTGTAAGCGTTTTCGAAAACCTCGACCCGCTAAAAAATTCCTCTAATCGCTAATCTGTCCTGTTGGTAGTTCCGCAAAATCCATCGAACCTACACACTCGCGGACCATTCCAAAAATATCTCCAACAAGTTCGTTGACCGACTAACCAGAAAAGGCGGGTATATCTAAAAAGAAAGAAAAAAGAGTGTCGATCAAAATTGCCAATCGTAGTCAAAGCAACCTTTGAAAAGCGTGTGGTCGAAATGAAAAAGACTCACGCGCGTGACAACGATCGCAAATCGTCGCGTTTACATAGAGAAATAGAAAAAGAATAAAAAGAAGAAAAAAGGAAAAAGGAGAAAAGAGATATAACGTCGTTTCGTCGGGACGAGGTGACCCACGAACGTTTCATAAAGCGCGCGCGTCATACGCGCTCGAATAGTTGGCCAATAATTTTCCAATCTCGTCGGTTCAAGCGTTACAGATGGCGCCCGTAACTTCGAGCCGGAATCATCGAGATGATTCGATTACGGTCCGACGGATGCGATCGAAAAGCATTCATCGCGACCATTTTATTCCGACAAAAATCGACGCACCGTGGAAATCTCGAATCAATAGGACGTTACCGCTTGCTGGTACACGTTTATTCTTCTGTGTTAATGGAGTGCGGGGAACGATGATGGCGATTAATCGACGTTCGGACGTATCGAGTCCACTGGATATCGTATAAACCATTCCAGCGTAGAATGTTTGTCCTTTGGACAAAGTAAAGATAATCGAAGATAATCTTTTGGGAAAATCTATTTATTAGCAACAGTTAAGCAAGAATTTTTGCAGCGATAGCCAGTCAGGCGACGATCGTTGAAGCGATAATTAGTAGGGCAACAATTTTTGAAACGACAATTAATGGAACAACGATTTTGTACGTGATCGTAATTCGATTCCGCCAGGCACGATAAATATGCCTGGCATAATGACGTTGGCGGCGTCGATAAATGCAACAGCAATGGGGCTGAATGCGGCGTCTATCTCGCTGTTCTCGATATTGCGTTTGAATGGACGTGGCATCGATCGCGCGTGACCGTCTCAAAGGGGCCGATCCTCCGCAACGACTAGATTCGCGCGCGCGATCCGATTCTCCCCCGTGACGCGATACCGTGTCTTCCAACGCGATAACGGAACCATTGTCGCGTCGCGAATTGGAACACCGCGTTGCGTCTGCAAATTGCTCGCCGTCGATCGATAAATTATCACGACACGTTCTGGCAGGTAGTCGTTGTTGTTGCTTTTATACAACGGGTCTCCGATTCCATAGCCAACGTCTTTCTTTCATACGTTGACACGGCACTCGCAAACTTTCTTTTACAATTTACACGATATCGCGATCCGACTGCTTTTCCCACTTATACAGCTTTTATAGTTCCTAATGAGACGAAGAGGCGATTTGGACAGAACGTTTGGCGCGTCGATCGTCGGCATCAACAATGGTAAACGGCGACGTTAAGACACGCTTCGAGTCACGTTAGCCGAGCCACGAGAACTAGAACTCTGTCCGAAAATTCGAAAGAGACGCGCATCGAGTCTTTTTCCAACATCGACGACGATTTAATTGACGATTTGATTTAATGCCTCGAATTCCACCCTTCGGTCGTCTTATTATCCAACTACGGGAAACTCATTCCCAATGGAGTCGTAGCAAGCCACGTATTTTGGTGCATTGTCGCTGTCCATTTGCTGCATCGTCGACTTGGTGCGCTTAAACCTATCGACGCTTTTCCCCATCCACTTATCCCGCCGACGCTACTACCTCGACCATCCAACTACCCGGTTCCTCCGTGGAAACGTTCGAACGGAATAAAAGAAACGCTCTCGACCCTTTGTAAAAAATATTCCACGGTCCATCCACTATGGCACGTATAGGAAAGCGGAGCGGGCCGAACAAAAATGGGAAAAAAACGGCGCTCTAAAGGGAAATAATAAAGAGAGAAGGAGATGGATGGAAGGCGATTGACACGAGTCGCTACAGGTTGGCACACGCGGCGTCGTATTCATCGATATAAATGCCGAACGACGGGGAGGGAACGCGGGCCGTTTCGAGGCTGCGTCAAAAAGTTCAATCGACGGATGCGCAGCGATGCATCGGTAATGCACCCATCCGGAGCTTCGAGGCCAATTTGCCAGACAGAGGCAGACGGTGGAACGAAAGAGACGCGAGGATTCCCTGGCACGGAGGCACGATGTCCCTCTAGTAGCAATTACCAAGCATTCATCCCGTGGAAACGTCGACCCTTTTCTCTCTCCCTCTGACACTGTCAGCGATTGGCCTTTCTGTTTGCCACGGAGTAATCAAAAATCAAGCGTCGAGCTATCTGACACGGAATTCCGACGTAGAAGCAAGAAATTCAGCCTATCGGTATTGGATATTATCGCGCGTGGACCGATTTGCCGCGCAATTCCCACGCAGAGACAAGCCGTACGACTTGTCGGTACATCATCGTACTGCGTAAATATTTGAACATCCGCGGCTACTTGATCGAAAGGTTGACAGTTTTGTTATATCTATTTTCGATGTTATTAATCGTTCGCTATTTTCGACCGGTACAGAGGGACCATTGCCAACTAAATCCGGCCGATCATGAAGCTTGATAGGGACACTTGTAAAGGTTCCCCATAAGATAGGCGAAAGCCTATTTTTCGCAACAGCGCGCACTAATTTAACAGGGTAATTTTACGCACGAATAGAATTTTCTTATTCTATCTCGTGAAAGATATCTCTTTCAGATTCTGGAAAATATCGCGGTAAATTTTCTATATTTTCCAAACTGTGTAATATGCCTGACGATGGAAACCTAACGTTTCGATCGCGAAATTTCAGTCGAATTACTCTCTCAGCTTTCAAGGATAACGAAGACCTACGTACAATACGCGTCGAAAATCTAAATTACCAGGTACAGTTTGGACGTTTTGGAACTTATTCTGGCTTTTCGATAACGATCGACGTCAGTGCGAATCAACGTTAGACCGCATTAACGGAGAAACCTTAACAAATTCGCGAAACCTACGGTTGGTATACTCGAGTTACCGTGATACACGGTATCGTTTTCGTATTGTATACCTGTAACTCGCGGTATCGCAGAACTTGATATTCGAAACCTACCTCAGAACCATCGTTTTATTAAATTTATATCCGTATTGATTCCAATAATCGCCTCTTTTCGCCTAATCTTCCGTCAGACTTTAAGCCTTCTTCTCCTTTTACATATTTCAACGATAACATGTGAAAAATCGATATATTAAATGGGTACGTCACAATCATCGATGTATTATCGAGTGCGATCGCTGTTTATTAATATTTCTGCATGCCCGTTGGTCAGTATATATACTTGCACAAACACTGTCGAACAAGTGAAATTTGAATGAAAATAATAAATGTAAGTATCGAAAACGCCTATAAGAGAAACCCCTATAAGATACGCTTAACTTTTAGTACGCGAGATGCTAGATTTATTATTTCTTATCTACGAAAGAAATCGTGTGGCTAAAATTCCGATACGATTCGCAAATTCTCAAAATGCCATTTATCTTACATCGTTGCGTGCTTTTCCCCTATTTAAACTCGCAATCGATCAAAACGATAATTTCGAATCGAACTTTAAAATTGAACTCTAAAATAGCAACTACCGCGTCGCGCCAAAGATCCCCAAAATCTCAAAACGTCGTTTATCTGCTCCCGTAATTTCAAGGCCGGCAAAACGAACATTCTCCGCGAGGATCGTCCGCGATATCCATCGAAACAGGTCTCAAGAACGATCCGTTTAATTCTACCAGAATGCACCGGTGGGTGTCAGTCTTCCTTAAGCCGGTGTTACAAACGTGTCGTGAACGATGCCACCTAATCGTCCTATTATCGCGTGGCGGCAAGGATCGGGATCACTGGGTGTCAGGACGAGATCTATTGGCGCAGCGGAGTCGCGTACACGCGATCAAGACGTCTTATTAAGTAGGCGCATGCAGCCCACCGATAAATCTTTGGCTGGCACTGCTCCACTAGCGGACGTTCTGCTCGTCTTATTGCATATCTCGCGGACCGATGAAGTGGCGAAACCTAATTTCGTCCCTGGACGATCGCCTCCTCGGCGAATATAGACATCTTCGGATAGAATTATCGGACGATGTAGATATTTATGTACTATGCGAAGCTGGAAAGATGATTAGGGCGATGGCATAGCGGCAAATTACTCTCTATATCTCGTCGACGACTCTATATAGATTTATTTGCACGAGGCTACTCTCGTATAGGGCAGGTCACGTTTCACCGTCTATATTCACGGTCTATATTAATCAATAATTTCGTTTCTCTGATATTTTCCCATCTAACGTAACACAATATACGAAATATTTATATTTGTTTCGAACATCTCCTTACGCTTCTTATCGATACCGGCATGATCGTACGAAAAGTACCGACAGTGAAAATTCTATCGCAATTCTAACGCTATCATTAGCATCCAAATTTCTGTCTGTTTTAACATTCAATTGGTCCGCGTGTTCATTTTTCGTTTGTTTTAACGGTTTCAATCGATCTCGTCTCGAGTCGCGCAAGTCGTCCAGTTGTCTCTCGTTTGGGGTTAGAGTTTTTAGATTTTCGTGCCTCGCGCTCTATCTTCGCAATGGTAGAAATAAATGGTATACGTAGAAAAAAAAATTATCCACCAACGATAGGTTGGTGCGAGAGTTATCGAATTCGCAGCTCTGACGTGACCGTGGGTTGATAAAGCACACCTGTTCGGGTCGAAACGCCGGAGCAGTTACCGCGTGCGTCGAAATACCGACCGGAAAGTTAACCCCGCATGAAACGCGACGGCTCCTGAATATTTCAACTTTCCGTCAATCGCTCGAACCCCGGCAAAACTGTACGATATCGCCACGTGACGCGATCCCGCGTACGTATACGAGCAAATAAAAAAATATATCTCGAACGATTTTTATAACGATAAATTTTTCCATTGGAAGATTCCAAAAGTGAGCAGTTCGAATCGATGAACTTTTCGCTGGAAAATTCATAGAAGAAGAAATTCCGATCGAAAATATTGTTCATTCGTATAAAGATGTGTGTGTTTAAAGAAAACCATAGTTGATAAGAAGATACAGTTAGGAGTATCAACCTGCACAGGTACAGTCTCGTAAGTGTAATTGATAAATCGTCGGTGTTTAGCGGTAAAACGCACCAGAGATAGGATTAGTAAAGCTTCTGTTAAAACCCTCTGAATCGCACTTCAGATAGCAACAAAGTGGGAAGATAGTTAATTGCGTTAATAAATTCTCGATATTTCCTACAAACCCATAGTTCCCCGATTGCTTTCGATATTTTACGAAAACATAAAGTACACTTACGTAACACCCAACGTCACTTTATGAACTTGATATTTCATAAACATAATAGAATATAGTTTGTTGAAGATAAACATCCTACTTTATCATAGATTTAACAATAGCTTGAATTCGCAAATATACTGTACAACAATTATACATAACGCTATACTAAATGGCTACTTACTATGTACGAAACTACCAACACTCACTAAAATACGATATGCATAAAAACATTAACGCATTTTATTAATCCAATTCCAGATAGAATATATGAAAATCGATAAAACTCTTGTACAGGATATTCAAAGACAAATATTATTTCAGCCAGTTGTAGCAATGATTTTATGGAATAATAACAATAAAAAAAAAAAAAAAAAAAAAAAAAAAAGAAAGGAGAAGTCATACGAAGCTTGATAAAATAAAAGATACCATCAAAAGGTTTCGATCGCAAGAGAGAATACGAAAAATGAACGCGTATATTGTCAATCGTCAAACGCAATAATAACACCACTTTCGTTCAAAGTAACTGTAACTAACTAACCTCGATTCTTTCCGAGTTTCATTATTCTTTACGAACGTCATTATTTCATAGAATCATTACCTCTTAAAATATATTCATTCCCAAACTAGCCTGCACAAGAGAACACACGTCCGAAACGTTAAGAACTCCCGAAAGTGTCGCATATGTTACCCAGAATTAATCGACTCGTTGGGTATGCGCGAGAGCGAGAAGAAAGGAGAAGCCAGCGGGCGCGATGACAAAATAATGATCATCGAAAAGCGTCTCGAGAGCATATTACACATGTGTGCGTGCATTATTCGAGAGAGAGAGAGAGAGAGAGAGAGGGGAGAAAGAGGGAGAGAGGGAAGGGAAGGGGAGGGGAGGAGAGGGAGAGAGAGAGAGAGAGAGAGAAACACAAGCGGCCACGCGACGCGACACACCAGTTTGACGAACAGCGTCACGTGGCCACTGACACGCAGAAGCAGAAAAGCCGCGAGTAACGTCTGGTTGCGCACGTGTACGTCTGTCTATACAGAGTGATTGAAACAGGATGAAAACGACATCTGTGCAGAGAGTATCTTGGAAATCTCGACACTATCGATAAAAAGGCGATTCTACGTGAGAAATCGAATTTGAAAATTTATTTCACACACGCGTATATATATATATATATATATATATATATACACGTAAATACGGTTAATCACTGGTTGGGTGGGAGTAAATAATCAGCAGAATCAAGGAAATAAAGATCGAACACGTTTAGCTCGATACTTTGTGAAATTTAATTTTCGCGAAAACGAGACGCCATACGAAAAGATATTCGACGCGGTATAAATTTCACCTTTTTCAACACCCTGTACATGTGAAAGGGAGACAAACGAAAGCGCGGGCGGAGAAAAGGGTACAACGTCGGCAAGAGGCGGAGGAAAAAGGAAAAAGCAAAGTTTGAAAGAGCGCCTGCTCCAACTGAACGCGTGTATCCTTATCTCCCTCTAGCCCAAGCGACGCGTACTCTTTCTCTCTCACTGCAGCTTACGCGGTCCGCAACATCGTTCGCTTCTCTCTCTTCACGACGCACAGATCGATTCTTTCTTTCTCTCTCGCTCTCTCTCTCTCTCTCTCTCTCTCTTTCCTCGTCCACTCAGCTACACCCTTTCCTTTCCCTTTCCCTTTCTTCCACGACCGTGCACGACACCTCGCACACATTTACGAGGCACAGTAGTGCCACGCTAACTGGCCGGAATTTTGCTTCGTTAACTGGCCGTCAAGTTCTTCGAACTCTCTCGTACACAACTAAATATTACTAGCAAAGTTTGACGAGTCACTGGTTATACGTTTAAAAATTCTTGTTCTTCTTTTTATAAACAATTTACAGTAGTATTCTTTTATTTCGCTAGTGATTAACGCTCACGCGTAAAAGCACCAGTTTGACGATAAAATAAGCACAGAATGGTTAGTCAAATTACACAAGAGCAACGAGTCGAACGATAAAAAGAAACGTCTACGACTGAGTTTCGTAAATTACGTAAGATCACAATTGTACAATTGGTACAATTTGTAACTTGTCGATACACGCATACGATAGTGCCAACATCGGTAGTAAACAATTTTCTCCAATCTAAGAGTCGGTTGATTATCCTACTTTTGTAAACGTAAACGCGTAAAAAACGAGTTTATAACCCGATCTACAATTTCCAATTTTTCAACGCACAAACTATGGTGACAAGTTTGACAAAGAAATTATGTTTGACGTAAACTACCAAATATTAAAAACAAGGATAACTAGTAACTCATTAATCAGCTAAATACAACACAAATAAATCAAATATTACGGATACAAATAAACCATATATTATGTGACATACATAGCAAGCTGAATAAAAATTCCTACCCGACTCGAGCTCGTTAACAGAGATACTTAAAATTTCCTAAAACGATAACTGTCTCGATAAGTGGCCAGATAGGCCCCCGCGCTTTGCCAGTTAACGTGACGGTATGTATGCACGCACACAGTGGCGTACAATTCGTCGATAATTCCCATGTGCACAAACTCACCCGTTCATCCTGATGGTAGACGGCCACGTTGACGGTTCTCCCCGGGGCTGATGTTAGGTTAAGCGAACTCCCGCGTTCGACGTTTACGCGCACACGGTTCGCCAAAGTGTATATCCGGCAGGCGATCTCAGCGACGACACGAGGACGCAGCGAAAACAACAGGTTGCATGTGACGGCGGTACAAATATGGCGGCGAAAAATATCGCCGTTCGACCCGGCGCGACGTAAACTCGCGGCTGAGAACGCGTGCACAGGCTTAGGCACACACTATCAACGATCGAGTATCTCTTTCACGCGCGGTTCGCGTATACGTTGCGTGTCCCTGTCGCTTGTAACCTTTTTTTCCCTAACGTCTGCCCGCAATGTCTCTGTTTGTCCCTTTTTCTCCCCTCTCCTTTTGCCGTGTGGTCGACCCGAGGGGATTCGCCTGTCCCTCGAGACTCACTGTTTTTCCGTCCTCCGTCGAAAAATGCGGAAGAACGTAAACGCCGCACCCGAACGCTACTGCACGCTACTGCTCGTCGCCGTCACCGCCTCGATCGACGCGAACGTTCGAAACGATGCGAATCGCGAGCTCTCACGCGGACACACACGCGGACCCGAACCACCACGTACACAGAGAAACGCGAGTCTCGGCGAACGAACCGCCGGTTCAGGGGAGAGAAAAAGGAGTCCGAGGAGAACACAGATCGTACACACGACTCACGCACGCCGAATCGTCGTCACGAGCGACAGGAGACACGCGCTGCCACTTTTGGGCCGTGGCATTTCGCGAGACGGATGCACTCTGTGCGGCGTCCAGTTGCGCACGATGCTGACACCTGATGGCGATTTCAAACGGCAGAGTTAAGAACGACGCGGATACATTAGCCCGTACCGACGAACGATCACCGACTGATACGTACGAACTGATACGTACGAACCTGCCTTGTCTGTTCTTACGTGACGTCACGTGTTCTGCGATACCGACCATTCGAAAGTTTTATTACGCCCTCTGCAACGTGTAACATCGCGTCGAGTATAATTAGTCCGTTTGAACACGCTCCGTTCATTTAAACAAAACTTTAATTAGTGCTCGATCGGATGAAGTTCTGGCGATCGAATTCATCGATTTGGACGCGATGTACCGTTATGTAAACGGAGAAATCGTAAGTACCAAAGAGAATTGGTAACCTCTTGCTTATTACTCGAATTACTTGTCCCGCCAATTAACCCCACTACTCCTTCTTTCTTTCTTTCTTAACCTCGCCACAATTAAACACGATAGACGTAATGTCCCCCTTTCGTTGAATAAAACAACACCGGTAATTAAATTACTAATCGAAATGAAACGACAATCGCAAATGTAAATGTTAAACATTACTTTAACCATCTATCTTGGGCTATCCTACCTTAACCAACTGTCTTAAACATTTTGAGCTATTCATTTGTAACAATTAAATTATCAGTTTATTATCATAACATCTCTGAACATTGTTTGTTATATTTAATAATTTATCAATTGTGTGCAAATACTCTAGACACCTACTACCGGACTATAGACGGAGTTCAACTTCTCGTCTACGTTTCGCGTAATGGACGCAACCAAATCGAAGGCGATGAGATCTTATCGTCTGTTCGGTTGTTCTACGATTGGTGAGTCGCATGGTTTGGAATTTTTGGTGATGGGTTGTTTAAGTATGTACATTTGAGTTGAAACGCGAAGTGAACTGTCACAATTTTTACCACAGTCATGCGCGGTATCGCGACTTTTCGTCGTTGAGGTTATTAGACGTATGTGAACACAAAGGAACGCGTGGATAAATTGTAAGGTAGAAAATATATACAATTTAAATACAAAGAAGGAATAGAATATATTACCCTCTGACTGAAAAGCCTGAAACCATCGTCGCCTGTCCACGGTTTATGGTTTGCCTTGGTCCCAATCCTTTGTCTAGACGCTGTCGATGGCTTCGGTGCTTGGGGAAAACTAAAAGACCGGATGTACAGTTTTCTTAAAAGTGGTGACCGCTTCAACATTGATAATTATCTTTCGTTGATTTTATCGAAAGATATTTGAAAGATAGGCGTATTTAACGAACGAATTTATATTATCGAATTAGTTGTACAATACATCTTCTGTTCCCAATATAATATAATAACGTAGGTTGCTCTTTCCATTATAATTTGTCTGTTAGGCTATATCGATAAATTGCACTGCGAGTTTCCGAGTCGTACTTCCTATATACTTGATAGCGTACAATCGATAGAATTGATTTGAGAATACGAAGATCAATCACGACATATTATTTATTACGAATAACGAAAATCAGAAGCGCGTGATAAAATTCTGAAAAATCTGCAATTGTTGTAACGACTCGACGACGAGATAAGATGTCGAAGCTTAAGCGACCGAAATGACCCTTCTTTCCTATATACCGCACACAATCGATACCCTTGCCGCAAGAAATATCTAGGCAAATGCGTTCAACCTTCTACCATCTTCTAACATCCCTATAAGGTTGTTTATTCGTTCTCTGTTCTCGATGTTCGATTCTCGGATTTGTCTTCGACTAGAGCCATTTCTCCGTCGTTCTCGATCCGTTTTAACACACAAATACAGGTTAATGAAACATCGTAGTACAAGTGTATCGATATAACTAACGCATACTTGTTTCCTGTTACCGGCATCATGAACTATCACGCGAACTCTTGCCTTCATATTTTCCTGATCATGCGTGGCCGAATGTTTCGAAGTTCGCCTGGTTACTACAGTATCACTACCATAGAGTTCGTATACCAACTGGAAGACAGTTTGCAAAACATTGGTTTCTATGACGCTTGTGCAGGTATACTCTCTTACGTTTATATGTATAGCTTTACTTGTATCAGGAACGCATGACGTCTATTTTGTTTCTAACTCTTTCAACTTTGTTTGTTTATATTTGTATAAAAAAAGCTAAATTATTTCAAGGAAAATGACAAGTAATAAAATATCAAGTAATGGAATCCGGAACGACAAGATGACGGGCAACAGCCTCGAGCGTTCGAAGCTTTCTTGGTAGAACTACCGATAACTCCCAATAATACTCTATTATTGAACAACGCTTTTAACATTTTCATAGAATCCAAGAAACTAAAGAATTAACTGTCGACAAATAGAATATCCATATCAACGCGAAGCCGTTATATATAAACACACGCTTTCCCGAAAGCTCGGTTCTGTTCCAAAGAATTTTTGCGCATACATGATCTCCTGATGTCTTCCAAACTCTGTTTCGAATCAAATGGCTGCCAATGCCACAGTCAGTCAATCACGAACCTGCAACGAGAGGACTTTATAAAACTGCTGATCTTCCTATATCAAAAGTTTCGATAAGTTTTACATCGTGAAGGAATATCTCAAATGATAAACATAGAAAAGAGACGTTGCATCGATATCTCGAGCGAAATTTAACGTCCGTTTAACGCATATTATTGTCCTAACCGCAAACCTTTGCATTGGCATTCAATGGCGGGCACTTTAAAAATGCTTCGAAGGCCCACGAACATTTTGTTTCCATCTCCGTAGCTTTCAGAACTATAAAAGCGACACAGAGGCACTCTCGAGGAATATCCGTTGCCGTTGCTCCTCTTTCGTTTGCGTCCCTGATTCTTTAGCCGTTTCTGTTTCTTTCAAAGTCACTGAAGCGGCAAATCCTTCCTTCTACCCTCCGGGAGCTTAAGGGCGGACACTCGAGTGGATTCAGATCCGCGCGTTTGATGCATTCCTGATCCTCCTGGAATCATCTTCAGAAACAAACTCAACCTCGACAAACTCTCCCCGTTTCAGAGAAACCAAAGTCGATCGCATCGACCGCGTCTGAACGCTCCAACTAGATAGAGTGCTATTAAAGACACCAATTTCTTCTCATTTGTGTATCGTATATATTAGAATGTTCTTAACACACGGTATTTTACTCTCCAAAAATTGTTAACGACTTCGTTGTTATACCGCTCAAATTAAAAGTTACTTGTATATTTGAAAATATGCTCGACGAATTTAATGAATCTTCTTGAAAAGATACTTAACTTGGCACCGTTGGTATCCATCCATGCATACCTTAAATACATATTTATACCTCACTGTGTATTATTCTACTGTATAATAATTTACTGATTAATAATGTTAGCGAATAGAGAAGCGACAAATTGTAGGTTATAGATTTATGCTGCAGAATTTTACAATTGTACATCAGATACGTATATATAGAGTCCTTGAAACTTTATCACGTTCTTGCCCAATCCGTCATTGTTATACGATAGAATTTATTTGTTGACTCTTGATTTATGACTCAGGGGGTCTAACACAGTAACGTTAGTTGAGTTGTGCGAGACAATCTACGTTGGTAGAACAATAACTACAAAGTTCTCGTACGATCTAGATCGTCAACCGAATCGCGTACAAACCAAAAGCAAGCTAATTGAAAGTAAGGGGACGTTATCGCTAATTTCTACGGAAGGAAATGCTCGAAGGACATATATGGTTTCACAGGGGATGTGTCGACTTTACACGTTGCCATGCTACCCTGATCGAAGGTGTTTCGTATTACACGTGCCTGTAAGCTTGAAACACCCTGGACAACATCGAAAGCGGTTCGTTCCATCAAGCCTGTTTCGAGGAAACGCTCGTGGATAGAGCAGAGCGTCCCGTTCATAATTCGATGCCTATGCGGCCATGTAAAATTAGCATATTAATAAGAAAGACGGCGACAGCGGTCAGGATAGCAGGATGAAACGGCAGGAGGATCATCGTCGAGGCTCCTCCTTCCACTTCCGAGGATCCTTCGTGGCTCTTCTCCTCGTCTGTGTTCCTAGTGATCGAGTCTCCGCATTTAGAACTCAATGAAGCGGATCTAATTGCGGTTATTACGACGATACCTGGACGTTTCGTCCATACGGTCTTCGGAGATTTATACGATCGGTTTTTCGTACCCGAACACGCTAATTTAAAAGTCATTCCTTCTAATTATACTTGACAACTTTGATTAAGAATAAAAATATTATTCGATGTTAGTTATTTTATTAGTATCGGTATTAGAATTTTCGGTATTTACGAGAATCGTACAGATCTTGCCGAAGAAAAGTTATTTAATCGAACCGATAGATTGTCTTACAGCTACGCGAATGACCATTTTGATTCCGCAATTCTTCTTGATCACGTACAACGTATTCGATAAATCCAATACATAGGAACTTTTTCCAGCGGACAGATGAAATTTGTTATTATTAATCTTTATTGGAAGAACGATGAACGCGGGAACAGGTAGGCGCGTTTTAAAGAAACTCAAATACCAACCTGTTTCCGGGGCGAAACTCCCAAGCCACCATGATCTCCTGTTAACGGAGATATCACTTTTCATTTTTTTCATATCTCATCGTGGACTTTCGGTGGTTCGGGGTCGAGAAGCCAACCCACCCACCACCTTCTTTTTCTCTTTCCTCCATTCCGCGAGAGAAACGCAGGTTCCCTACTTTAACACTCCTCTTTAAATATCTACAAATCATTTACACGACGCTTGACCTAGAAAAAAGTTTCCCATTACGTACAAACGACGAACCTTTGAAATCAGCGTTGTTAATTCTTATTTATTGTCGCAATGAAAAAGACGAAATTCTGAAAAGAACTTTGGAAAGGATTTACACGCGATGAATATCGTTCGAAGTGTAACGTCCTTGTTCTCGTGGACGTTCGGAAAAAGAAGGAGAAACAGACAGGGCTGGACGTTAGGGTCAAACACCTGATTATCTCTCGTTGTATCCGCGCGTCCCGTTCGATGGAAACGAGTTGCTCTGTGAATTCCTGCGACCCTGCTACCAACCGTATCGTGATTTGCTCTTGACGCTGCCTTTTCTCCCTTTCTTTTCACCGTTCTCGCCTGGCCACAACGTGAAAACACCCACCCAATCGCGATACTCGGGACAATAGCTGCGAAACATGGACTCCTGGTTCCGGATGTATCGAGAACGATTCGACTTTCTCCTCGTGAATTCTGGTGTCTCCAAACCCTTCGACGAAACAGTTCGATGAAACTGTAACGGCTCTTTTAAGCGATTTAACCTTATTACGATATAGCCTTTACGAGACCGTTCGACTGTTTCTTATATCCCCGGGAGATATATCGGTTACCCGGTCGATAAGACGATATTCGGTCGGATATGAAAATTGGGTTCGACGCGTTTATAGAAATTCTTGTAAATTACATCCGTACATTGTGGCTTTCGTATAGACGTTGTAAGTAGTTATTACAAGGGGAAACATCGATTGAAATAGCTGCGTCGAGAGTGGAGATGTAGCCAGGGAAGGAGGGAAGACGCGCTAGTGACGCGACGTGAACGGAAAGAAGCGTATTTGGTGCCATATTACATGCGCAGTGTAAACAACTCCGTTACATCGACATAGCAGGGAAATAAGGCGGACGAAGAGGTACCCTGGCGGGAAACCGGCGAACCAGAGGCACATATCGGCGCGAAGCAGACCAACAGCCTTTAAATATTCTCCGAAGAGTCGTACAAGCTATAATACATCCGTCTTTCGGTCAGTTTTACGTCTCAATTTTACCTACCTTATATTTTAACGTTCATCGGAGTTACGACTCGATGAATTTTCTCGTACACATGTTTCGACAAATTTGAAATTCTTTGACCTTTGCTTCGACAAAATTGATCGTATCGCGACTACGTTGATAGCGGAGGAATAATAATTGACAGACGTGATTCTGGGTGAAGTAGAAATTGATAAAGACTTATTTATGCTATATCAGAGAGACTTTACGAAAGACCAGGAATATGGTTGCGTGGTAGATTCACCGTTTACGATATGTAGCATAGATCGGCTCGAATTCATATCTTTCATATATCGTAAGATAGGAAAACAGGATGCTCAAGAGCTTCAGATTATGGCGTACTCGTCATATTTTCATGGAGTTTGGTATCTCACCATGGCAACACCCTAGCGGCCATCGCGAGCCGGCAATTGCGAGTACGTGCTATTGAAATACCATTACGTAGAAGATATCGTTGGGCGTATCTGAAGGGAAATTCTATTCGTAGATATTTGTCGGTATATACGCGTACAATAATGACTTCACATTGGAAATTACATCCTTAATTCGTGATTACTTTGCGCGTTCGAAGAATTTCTTTATCCCAATACTTTGCGCGATACTCGACAAGAAGAATTTCAATAAGAAGAATAAGAAGAAAATTGAATAAGAATCACAGAAAAACGAACGACGATTTCGTATATTAGAAAGAAATAAATCGTTTTTCTACGTTTGTTACGCTAACGTAACTTTTAGTTGAAAAGAAGATATTATGGACTTTATGCAGCACGATGTTATTATTATTAACGGCAGGATATCGTCCGAGGTAGCAGCAGAGCCCTTCAAAACGTACGTGATTCGAGAATCTTATATTCACCTTGCAACATCTGATGAGATCCTGTTCAAAATGCGTAGATGTGCCTCGTCGAAGAAAAAGCGTAAGGGAATGGAATATATGGGACGAAATAACGTTTCGGTATTTCGACTAAAACAACAGCGAAGCGAGGAAAGAGACGGGAGATATTTCAACTTTGACACTTAACGCTTGAAAGTTAAGCCCTCTAGATTCTTGGAAAGAAAAGTGCACGTTCATTTTCAAAATGCTATACATTCGCGCAATAACAATTGCATAAAAATGTCAATCGTTTAATTATTTACACGCAACATGTAAAACATTAAGATACAAATAATTGTATAAAATATTAAACCACTTTATTCATGGCGAGTGAAGTGCGCTCGGGCCATCCACGGCTAATTTCTAATTTAAGCGTATCCCATCGTTTCGAGAGCCTACCTACGAAAACCCTAGAAACCACGCACGCAGTATTTTAAGAAGTATTCTCGGCGAGCACGATTCTTACGATCTCTCGCAACCTCTCCAACCCTCAGATGTCTGCGACATCTGTGAAATCACATTTTTGCAGCTTGGAAATATTTTCGATCCTGATGTCGTTAATATCTAAATACGAATCGATCGATGTTCGATATTCTGTACGATGATTCGTATATATTTAAATCGCAAGACGCTTTGAAACACATACGACATTGAAAAGGACTACGCGTCTGAAGATGAAAAGTCTCGCTTCTTTTATTTATCTCCGATCGAACGAACCATTCATTCGTACCGTATTACTTGTGACCGTAAGAACCCGTTTTCCCCCGCTACAAGCCACAAGCCACAAGCTGCACAGCCAATATAACATATCTTAAGTGTATTTGGTGGGGATAGTTTCTTTGGCCCTTGGCGGCCCTCGGCGGCCCTTGGCGGCCCTTCGCGGCCCTTCGATGGGACCAGGAGGTGTACCAACACGGGCGGAGAGTTTCCAAGGCCAAACCAGCTCCATCCAAGTGCTGCGATCCTGCTGAAAATGCGTGGGCGCGGTCTCCCCGAGGGCTGGCCTCGTCCAACGAAGGTCGCACCCTTTTTCGTCTGGCGTGCTCCTGGCCCTTTCGTCCAACCTCGTGCGACCATCTGTCCCCTACCCAGACGCCGCGCGCGCGACCGTTGTCCTCCGACCTCTCCACCTTTCTTCGCGAACGATCCTGAAGGAACGGCTGTGTCCCGCCGTACAGTGTCGAGGCGCAGGCGCGTGCAACGATATATAACGTGGCCTGTCGGCATCCCTTTCACGGGTTTCCATAGACTTCACCCTCCGATCGTTACACGGTAGAGACAGCGGAAAACTTTACGAAGATAGGCAACACACGAAACGAGCGATATAATCGTATATCGGTTTTCTAAATATCTCTATCTCCACAGATGTACGTATACGCGTTCGGTGTACTTGCGCATTTTCCAGTTCCCCCATAAGCGCGTTTCTATGCAAAACGAATTCTTATTCGATTTTATATTTTTTCATTTATATGTCTGTAGGTTGGTCATATTATAACGTTTTAACGAACCAAATATACGAAACGTAGTACATAATATACGATATGGTGAAAAGTAATATAGTATAGTCGAGGACGACTAGAAAATACAGAAAACGAACGACATTGATGAAACAATAATGGAAGAATAGATACAAGTCTGGCGGATGGAATACCAAATTGCTTTCATTCGCCATCGAGATCATTCAACTCCACCCTCCAACTTGCTTTCCACAACGCGTATTCAACGATTATACCAACGCACACACGTTACAACCCCTCACGCATGCTCCTACCCTGTGCCTACCCCATCGACGAACAGTGGGATTGTTGAAAAGGAGAACACTGTCGCGCAATGCGGTATGCGCGATTCATTAGGACGCTCTCCACCTCTTTGGGCTTTCGAAGCCTATGTTTACGCACGCCAGTGTCGATTTGCCGGCCTACCAGATCCGTCTGAAGGGTCGATTTCAACTTTCTAGCGACAACATTCCTGCACTGTGCTACGCGTCCAGTGGTCCGACAAATCTGCGAAGATTAATTCATACACACGTAGATATAGACATTTGATATTTTTCAAAACGCATTTCGTATCCTATTCGAAGCTCGAATCGCACGAAACGCGTCAATCGAGAAGAATCGAGAAGAATCGAGAAGAATCGAGAGTGCTTGTGTCTGAGAAATTGAGAGAGAAATATCTGTCCGGCGCAGGACATATTACGCGCAAAGTACGTCCGATCGAAAGAGAAATTTCTGAGAAATATCCGTGATCCGGAAATTTCCAGCTGCCAGCTTGCTAACCCAATGTACCCGATCCACGCCATACCCGAGAGTAGAAACGCACAACTAGCTGCATCGGTGGTTTCAGCCACTAAATCATCTCGGAACAACGCGTCCATCGCTCGGTCTCTGGTGCACGAGCCGCCGCAACTGCAACTAAAATCCCCCCTGTTCCCATTGGCGGCGGTGTCCAGCGCCAAGGCCAAGTTCATCGAGTTCGAGCTGCCCGTCTCCTCGTCCCTGGGTCGGTTCCTTCGCGTTTCTGTGTTCCTGTTCAAAGAGCGGGGGCGGCTCCCGCGGAGGGCAGGCCGTCAAACTCGCGGGGCGGAACCACGACACGAAGAGGCGGTGCGGAATCGCGACCTCGTGGCGACGAGCACCGGGTACAAATCGTGCCGATCGTCCGCCGCGTAAGATCGGATTCCAACGGCGGCTACGTTGCTCGCCGCGGGGTCTTCGGTGGTCCGAGCGAACAGGTCGACGCCACGCGGAGCGCGTTGCTCCTGGATGGAAGGCAGCTCCAAGACGGAAACGCCCAGGCGTTAGGTGTATCTGCGTGGCGTCGCTGATGTACGCCCAGAAGACGTTGTGTAGGTGCACCTTCTTAACCCTAAACTTGGTGCTGCCGATCGGTTACGGTTGATCGGCTGTGACCGTCTACGGATGAATACGGCAACGGGTGAACGTGTTTTTGGATACGTTTCTTTTGCATATGGACACAATTTCCAGATTCGTAGCTCTAAACTCTGAAATAGTGATTACCGATTAAATGGTGTTTCCGTGATTACGAAATATATTAGCACGTTATCGCGTTTATCGTAATATTTACGCATTGTTTAATCGGGATAGGTGTATCAAATTCTATATCGTTCGATAGTACGTACCTTTATGTGGCTTGATCGATCGGCTGTGATCGCGATCTGTGGGCAAATAGGGGAACGGGTGTGTGTGCTTTTCGGCACGGGGATATGATTTAAACATTGGCGCAATTGGATTATACAGTGGCTACGACAAATATTATATTTCCACGCCGTTGTATGTATCACAACGTATTAGATATCGATTAGTTAGGTTCACGAATGTTCAAGTAGAATGCACAAATCAGCAAGACGGAGCACAGAATTGGACCGATAGAATGTTACATACGTAGGAAAGCACTAGAATTGGATATTTTTCAAACATTCGGTACTACTGACCGTAGAGAAGAAACTCTCGAAACGCTTGCTTCGTACAATGATAACGCTGATTTATATAACCTGGACTTAATTACACTGCGTTAGTTAGCCCTAATTGGTAGGTACTAATTCGTGGAAGTAGTACAATGTTATAAACGAGGGAACGGATTCCGTGATTGAGAGAGCTCGTTTAAGCGGGTTATATAAACGGAGGAAATGAGAGGTTCGCTGGGCGAGGATTCAGGAAGTGAATTTCGCAGAATGAAAGGAAACGTACGATTACACTTTCTAACGTTCTATTATCATTTATTATCCGTAAAACGTTTCTTCCATCTTCCCATGGCAGCTTGATAAATATTTCACGCGTGTTGTCGTCGCGAGAATTTATGATCCTCCTAGATTAAACGCGAAAGTCCAGTGTCTAGAAACTGATAAAGGTGTGTATAACGATCCTTTCTAATATCATTAACCCACGAAATAAAGATATTTAAAGTTCAACAAAGAAAATATATTCTACGAGATATTATAGGCAGTAAATGATATAAATCAGATTGCGTTTCGCGATGATAATGGAATTCAGCGAAAGAAGAAGTTCGAAATAAGTTATTTACAACTTGATACTATTCGTCATAATGATCCCATATGCGGTATATATGGTATGCGGTATATAGAATTATATAATTGATCGTATGACAAATGGTTCGGCACGAATTGAAGATAAATACGAAATGGAGAAGACGATAAGCTCGTAACTGGCTAATAAGCTCTTCTCGCGGAATATTTCAGAAAGCATCGTAGAGCGATCTAAGTGCACCGAGGGGGTCCATAAAGAGCACCATTCGTCCATCCCATTCGAATAATCCCACCCCCAGGTCGGGGCACATAACGACACAATCCATTAATCCTCCGAACCGCCTCCTGGCGGAGAATGAACCGGACTGGTGTCAGCCCCAGGGGTAACGCACCCCAATTCGCTGTCCAAACAATCTCCTCGCCATTCCTCCTCCCCTGATCATCTTGTTTACTCTTGTATTGTCTAGAACCGTCGTTGATCGTCTCTTTATTGACACGTTAATCATCGTAAATGTTTAACTCCGTGGAAAATCACGTGACACGAATTTATGCTCCCCTAGCACTTTTGTGTGTCATCCAATAATCAGCTGACCTTTCCATGGTATCCTGATGGCACGAGTCTGTCGATGGACTGAAGCCACTTGCCGCCAGACAAACTAGCCTAAATCCCTTCGCCACGCGTATTTCACTCGAGTAGCTTAGACCGTTTCGATGCTGAAACGAAAGATGCCGACAATAACGCCGCGATATTGCTTGTGTTACCTTGTAACGGCACGCGGCTATGGGACGTCATGTTCACGAGGCGTATGTATGAATATTAATTACACCGCAGGTGACACTGGTTAGGCAGCTATCAGAATGTAGGAGGTCTCTTGGCCTGGATAAGGAGGTTAAAAACCCTTTGAATTTAGGGTGGGAATGGCGCGGTATACGTGTTAGGTCTTGGTCCTGGGGGAGTCGACTTTGTCGAAGCCGTGATTCTGGCCTGGGAAACTGCCGGAAAGTTTGAGAGAGAGAGAGAGAGAGAGAGAAAGAGACAGTCGAGAGGAACTTTAAGGGCAAGTATCGGTTTTATCAAGGATCGATGTCTGTTCTGTCGTGGAATGGCTTTAGATCTGATTCGCAGATCGCAGATAGAAGGAGAATTTTAAACAAACGTATATCATCCGTTTGAAAAAATCGTTTTCCCAATAACGGGAAAAGTGTTTGCTTGTAACGGTTACGTGACAAAGCGAAGAGAAAACGGAAAACGAAAAATGAAAAAACGCGTTGGACGGATAGGTTCGGTCTAGGCAATCTCATCGCTAACCTAGGCTAGGCCTTCGATCCGATGGTTTCCCGCGGGGGTTCCTCGCGAGGATGTTATCCTGTGAAAAAAGCGTGGGTGGAATCCCGACGAGGCGAACCCTTTCTCTCCAACGACGGCAACCCGAATCCCTTCGAGCGTCCTAGCTTCACCCGCCGTTAATTTTCCTCTCCCGTCCTGTCCGTTTTCCTAGCCTCTATCGTCGTCATTCTCCCTTCCGAATCGTCCACGGAACGACAGTTTCCGAAGAACGGGACGAATCACCAGAGCAACATAACTGCCCAAGGGCAAAGCTATAACCGGTGCCAACCTCGATAAAACACCTTCTCGCGGTGTATACCAGCCTACTTCGAATATGTGAATATATTTTATTCAACCCTTTCCCTCGGGCACCGGATTAAATTATTCCTATTGGTATAGGCTGTCCGACGTTCCATCATCCAGAGCAGACCAGCTCTGTGGAAACGTAGAAACACCGAATGCACTCTGTGCTCCTACTGCGTCGACTAATCGCCGACGAATCGCCGCGTGACACGCTTTCGAAAACCGTGCTTCTGTCGTGACTAACCTGGTTGACCGTCGAGTACAGACTATGGTACCGACACATGGAAGATCGTAGGAATTTCGTACGACTGCCAGCCAACTTCTGTTAGCCTGGGACAGGGGGATCAAACCAATAGACTGTCGATAGCCCTTTCGATTATCGAAACGATCAGAACGAGACCCTTCCTCCATCTGGCTTGACCCGAACGTCGGCATTTCTTAGGTGCGCTTAGCCGGTGGAGACCCCTACTCACGTGCGTGCATTCGCTACAACTCCTCAACGTGTATCGTGCCCTATTCCTTAGTCGAGTTATGATGCCATCGATCCGATGCCGTTAATGGACAGACAGTTTTGACAAGCGATGATTTCGGCTTGGCACGCCTGGCACGTCGGCAAACAGCGTTTCCACGAAGCCGAAGATGCTGCACTCCTGGCAAGCATGTCGCCCAGCATCGTTATTTAATACAAATTCGATACCGCCCGCTGTTTCTATTTCCTCGCGTATCTGCCTTATAAAATAAAATTTATCAGAGTTTTCCTACAAATGTAACCGATAGATGTCATATACATAGATAATACTTATTGCCGACAGTATACGCGGATACGTTCCTTCATTGCGAGCCGGCCGACTGTTATCGGGGTATATGAATCGAGATCTCGGAAGCTAAGTTTGTCCGTCAAACATACCTTCTTGCGAATTTCCCATAGAACCTAGTTACTTTCGCCAGTTTACAGTTACAGATACAGACCGCGGATGATATACGCACGTAGGTTGAAATCAAATTTCAAACACTCCGTAAAACCCAGAGACAAATATCCGCCAGAGACTCTGCGGAACGAAAGCCTAACTATACGTCACTGATATCTAGATGGATTCCTTATTCGCCATCCAATTAACTCGTCTCGTTACCCTCTTTCGAATCTCAAATCTCAAATCTCAAATTTCACGAGGCTCCTCGCTAATCCCTTTTACGCCACTGGTGTCCAGTGCACGTGTCCGCTCGAAAGGTGTTCGAGGTGAACGACCAGACGAATATTAGGGCACCTCTCTCGCGGTTATGTCGGCCCTGTCGCGATGTGTGACTCGAAGCACTTGGACGACTAACCCTTTCCTTCGGACGAAGTCGCACCGCCATCCTCATATGTGAATACGGGCTGATTCGTCGTCGGATCGACGACGGCGTCTCCTTACCGCGATTTCTTTTCCGGTTCGTAAAAGTCTTGGCCGCGTCGCCGTCTATCAGGAGCGACGCATCGGCGATACGCACGTTTTTCTCGCGGAACGATAGGAAAGTTCGGTTTTCCCGGTCCACTCATGCTCCTCTGATAGCACCGGAAGCCGCCGATTGATTGGAAACCCCACGAGGTATTCCACCTGATCATCGAACCACCGAGACGCGCCTATGGCGTCCTGGTGTCGAAAAAAGTGGAATCACCTTTTTTTTTTTTCTTTTTTTCTTCTTGACACCGTCGTGTTGTTTGTGTAATGTAACGCGCTGGTGCGAAAACGTGTACGTGGTTCGGTCATAATTACGGCCGATCGTCGTGTGGGGCGAATTACGCAAACGCTTTGATCGATCGATTGCCGGTGCTTCGACGAGTAGGCAGTCGCGGTTATCGGAGATTAGTCCAACTGTTTGATTCTTATCGTATCGTTAAACTCGTTCGTAAGAAGGAATTAGAGCGTCGGTGATTATGCCGAGTTGTTTCGTTTCTTTGGTATAACGGATCTCGAATGGTTCGACGTTACTCGTGTTAAGTCGATCGAGTACCGAGGTGGTACAGAGATTATATCGGGTTTGGAGAGAAATGCTTTTCGATTTAGGTAAAGCTTAATTTCCTTTGACGTTATGAAACGAATGAGGTACAAAGGGAGTTAATCAAAGTGTATAACGGGCTATAACGATATTTCGCGAACAAAGAGAAATTGAGAAAGTTGCTAGGGATACATAGGACGATAGGTGGTAGTAACATCTTCCCCTATACGTTTGCGGAACAAAGGGGATGGAAACGTTATTTCTATTTTGCTTCGGAGATCGCCCGCGGTACGTTTTATACGAGCGATCACTAACCGAAAAATCCTGAAACGCGTAAAAAGATAAATAATAGAAATTGGTCTTGTTGCTAAACATACGTGTAGTAATTGTAATAAATAGTATCGAAACGTTATTCGACGTTATGAAATTCCGGGTTGGAAGAACTTCGCTTCGTACTGCTGGAAACAAAAGAGAAGGAGAGAGAATCGGTGAAACGGTTCGACCGATCGACGCGGTGACGAAAGTTTGGCCAGAATTAGCGACCGTTCGCAGTCGTAAAAGGGGAAGTAAATGCCGATTGACCTCCTCGCCTCTCTGACGGCCGGATAGAGTTTCTATGAATGTTCCGTCACCGCCCACAACCCGTTCTCGTTTCTCGGCGCGTACGTCTCCTACGATTTCCGGCGAATGCGTGGAACGAACAACCTGAACCTACCCGATCGCCGCGAATTTCCATCTGACGGACAACGACTAAAGAGAGAACACGCGGAATCAGCAAGATTCTCCGCCGTTATAGCTTCCTGATCGCTGTCACCGCATTCCTTTTTATCCGAACTCGTTCGAGCGAAACGATGGAATTAGAATCCCCCTTTAAAGCATGGAACCCGCAACCAATCCATTCGTCCCTCCACCTAAGGCGACGAACACAACGATAATTTGTCGTTAGAAGTGAACGTTGACCGTACATTCATAGCATTGAGCCTATATATATACGCTTGCTTCATGCGAGAAGCTTATTTAGTGGATGGCAGTATAACATATGAATACAGTTAGAGATTTATAGGGTAACTAAGAGGGTCTCTACTTGACCGTGGGACGTGCGCGGGCCAGGTATATAGCGTATCATCGGGGAATACCCTGGGTAACTAAGAGGGTCTCTACTTGACCATGGGACGTGCGCGGGCCAGGTATATAGCGTATCATCGGGGAATACCCTGGGTAACTAAGAGGGTCTCTACTTGACCATGGGACGTGTGCGGGCCAGGTATATAGCGTATCATCGGGGAATACCCTGGGTAACTAAGAGGGTCTTTACTTGACCATGGAACATGTGCGGGCCAGGTATATAGCGTATCATCGGGGAATACCCTGGGTAACTAAGAGGGTCTCTACTTCGCCATGGGACATGTGCGGGCCAGGTATATAGCGTATCATCGGGGAATACCCTGGGTAACTAAGAGGGTCTCTACTTGACCATGGGACGTGTGCGGGCCAGGTATACCGGAGCCAGGGTATAAAAGGTAGCCGTTAGTGAGTTGAGGGACTTGAGTTGCCAGCGGAGCTTTAGTGTTGTCAGAGAGCTTTCAGTGTCGTCAGCGTTGTCAAGGAGTGTGGTCGGCGTGAAAGAGATTGTAACGCGGTACTCTGAAAGCACGAAAAATTGTAACAAATCGCGATCTCCCCCTACAACGCGACATTCTTGTAACACGAGGGCGCAAAATCTACTGAAACGTTGCACAAATTTCAATGCGTAGGTTCGATCATTCGGAAGGAGTTAAAGTTCCGTGAAATTGCGACCGGTTAAAAGGACGTTCGGTGGACAACGTTCCTTCGGCAGCACCGAGGTAGTACAGCGATTCGCGTGCGATTGGCTTCTGATCCAGCCCTCCACTTTCTACCGGAATGAAAAGAATTACCAATCTAATGGCGAAGGATAAAAAGGAGCGGAACATACGTGAAAACGTAACTCGATTGTTTGTTTTCTTTGTTCGTTATTTTTCTTTTTTCTTTTTTTAAATTTACCGAAATACAAAGTTACGAACAATGAAATGAAATGTCCCAGAGTATACATACGTCTAGAGATTTTGTCAAAGAGTGAAAAATTGATTAGGAACAAAGTTCAACACGGAGAAAGAGAGAGGCATCGAGGTTCGATGGATAGATGGCGGGAATTATTATATAGCAACGAGGCACTCACTGTCATACGCAAATGTGACGGATCGATGGTGACAAGTGGTGCTCCGAACATGCTGTCCTGTTACAGCACCCCAACATTCTTTTGTTCTCTACGAATTGTCGCGGCTGCTGGTTTTCCTTCGCCATCGAACGGATTTCTGCGTCTCATATTACCCTGTCTCGTAGAGGAGTTGCTCCATTGTCCTCGGCTTTCTTGATTCGTCCCAAGACACACCACTTTCCAGCCGTTTGCATCGTGTTCGGACGAGACGCTTCGATGAAATGGAAACGTTAAAGTCGCTTGCGCTCGTTATACCGTTACCATTCAGTGGTAACACGATGATGACGCGTGCCGCTCAACGAACACGTAATATCGATCGTGGTTGGGTAAGTCGGCGAATGGAAGCGTTTGTTCGTACATACGTGAAAATGGTTTCTTGTCTCGTTTGTTCCTTTCCAACGTTAACTCCACCGTGATCATTCACTCCTTGCACCTGGTTTCTGCAAATTACTCGTCGTTTATAGAGTCCTGATACTTAACGGTGTTCGGCTGTCATCATTGCCGGTGATTGATTGATTCGACGACGATCGTAGCAGGATACTATGGCAATTTTCGCGTCGAGTAAGAAAGCTTAACGTCTTACGCGAGTACTTGCACGCTTTTCGTCGTTTCGCGTGTTCTACGATTATTGCTGTATATTGTCACCCTTCTTGCGTCGTCTTTCCATCCACGTGTTGTCTTCTTGCTCAAGCTTCTTCGTTAAACCAGCATTATCGATCGTAATGGCAGAGTACCGAGGATACATCGCTGTGTACGTTTGATTTGATTTTCACGAAACATCGTCAACTCGACAGCCGGTTCGTAAAGCACTTACGTCTCCGAACTTAACATTTCGCTTTCGTTTTCGATTACGTCGTACTAAAATCAGTCAGAGATTCGACGAAACGTGCTCATTACGTTTTTCTCGCCCGATTCTCCTACGAAATGTCCGATTTTAAAAAGGATACGTTTACACGCGCGAATAACCATGTACCGTAATAATACGCGCGGCCGCGTTAAGAGGTGCTGCTGTGCGTTGCTCGAGTACGCGTTAACCCACGAGTCTCTGCGCGTCATGATCTTCTGTTCTCGAAGAACGCTTAATCCTCCTCCATTTTACAGCCGCATTCCTCGCTTTAGCGCCTCGTTCCCGGCTACTAGGACGGCAGATACGGAGGTCGCGGACCTCGTAAATTATGCTCGCTTGTCGCACGGACAGAGACGAATAGACACGAGCGTCAACAGGCGAGCATAACGCGAAACGCGTCGACTATATTGGAGCAGGGCAACCTTCTGGTCCCCTGAATCGTGCCAGCGTTCATCGGCGCTGACGTTTGTCGTCGATTTCATACACGCTCGCCGGACACCTGTCCGCCCGTGTGCACGCACGTTCCCTCGATTCACCTGTCGTGGCATGTTCGACGTGGTTTTGTTTTTATAGTGCGAGCACACGCACTATCAGGAGAGTATGAAGCCGTATATAGCGGCCGATAAGTCGGAAGAATGACGAACGAGCCCCACCCTGCCGCGAGGTAAATTCAATTTGTCCCGGCTGAAGAAAGATAAATCGCGCAGATGTCAACGGTATTAGGGCGGCATGAGCTCGTTGGAGGTCAGGCAGCCGCGTTTTAATTCCGAGTCGAGCGACGACGCTTGCCACGGTGACTTCCTGGTTGCGCTTGGTAGCGTTTATCAGGCGAATTCGTGGCAAGGTCAGGAGGAAGCGTAACACGGTAACAAGAGCAGATACGAGCAGCGGAACGGCATAGAGGCAAAGGAAGCAAGTAGATTGTCCTTGCATACCGCGACCTGACAGTAACGCCGCTTCATTGACAGTTTAGTTTCGAACAACCACGATTGTTACTATCGGCGTTTTAAACGATATGCAATTGAGAACGTAATAGAGATAAAGGACAGCGAATTGCAAAAGTAGAGAAAATTCAGCGCTGATCGATCGCCAAGAGCAAGTCGTTTATCTTTATTTATAATGGTATACGAAAAGCAACGACCGCGTCACGCTCATGAAACGATCCGATACGAGGATATCTACACGTTGCTATTATTACCGCGATACTCTGACTCCGTGCGAATTAACAGAACTTTAACGAAACAATAAGAGACGTTCGATTTAGACGAACGTCACAAAGCGTCCCGATACCTCAACGTCCAAATGCGTACTTGTATAGATTGCAACGGAATCCGTATTCTTATTCTACTTACGATTAGAGAGCATCTTACTCGGAAATAACAAAACCCATGGTTAAGAAACCCATGGTTTCCTAATACTGTTGACTGCTGTGCGAGTTGTCTTGTTTGCCTACCAGGCGAACGCGTTTTACGACTCGTTTTACGTCCTTTTGACCAATGTCACGCCAGGTCGCTTCCTGTGCGGGACACCATTCCTTGCCAACTTTGCTGTCTCTATGATTTCCTGATTCCACGATATTCCAAACAGTGAGAAAAAAAATAGCTCAGCGATTTTCACCACACTTGTTCGTGTACTTAACACGCACGCAGTCTTCATTCTGTACGAAAACTATTTTATTGCACGGGCACGTGTTGTTCCTATTAAAAAATCAAATTTTCCATTGAAATTAAATTTCAGTTCCACAGTGTGGAATTTGACGTACTTTGACGATAAAATACGATAACTTTGCAAATTGTCGGTCTCGCTATTTTTAAATATAATTATTGTATATAATTATTAATAAAATTTTGTTTAATCGTGGATATCTGTAAATAACGGAACTATCGTTGTCGTCAAATAAATGTAACGCCAAGTAAATAAATATCGCGACGTTAAATATAATTGTAGACCGCGTATTTTGTTTATGCAAATACATGTACACAAGGAAATATCGATCATGGAAAATGATATGTTAATGCGCGTGACCAATCGCGTTGTCAGGCGAGTGCCATCGGTTCATGGTTTCCTGGTCGAAGCTTCCGGAAGTCGGTGGAAAAAAAATTGTGGCCGGATCGAAGTTAAACGAGCCCTGCATCCCCTCTACGCTCATAATCAGGCGGAAGTAAATCACCCACCCTCCGTTGTAGAGACGAAGCTGACTCTCCATTAACGTTCTCTTTCTCTGCCGAGCGCGCGGTAATCCTACAAACGCGTTCCAAAAATCGCTGACAGGAAATGGAAAGACGTTAGAAATTATTTATCGGATTTCTTTCATTTATTTCGCTCAATTTATCGATATATGTTATATTTTACGTTCGTATAGAAATCGTACGAATTTTCGTTAATTAATCTTTTTCGCCGGCTTTTAATTACGGTCACAGGAAAATTTGTGTAAACGCAGTCAAAGAAACGGAACTTGGATGGAGATTCGTGTGATCAGCTAAACGCTATCTTTGGATCTTGTACGTTTCACAGGTATTTCATTAATCTCATAGGTAGGTGCCTGTACTGTAACTAAGTTTCTAACGATTATGCAAGTTCGAAGATGCGAAAATATTCGAAGGCTGGTTATAAGTGTTTTACGTTACGACGAGTCAAACACAAACTTTGGAAACAGGAACGTATAAAGCGAAGACGAGAGGCTGGCCGAAAATCGAATGGGACGCCGTCGAAGGACAAGGAAGCCCTTTTATGAGAAAACGAGGACTGTTGGTCCCTAAAGGGCATACGCCTACGCACTTTTACTAGGAAACCATGAGGAAAGGACTGGTTGTGTCTCATCTCGCCGTGGCCCTTTGAGAATCCTGCAAAAGGACCCGATCCGCAACAACCTCCCTCTACGTAAGACAGACACAGACAAATATATGGATAGCAAGAAGAGGAAGAAGATACTTGTATATTCTACAGCCAGGAGGGCCTCGCTACGAGCGATTTTCATCTTTTTCCCCGAGCTTCGAGAAATCCTTAGGACGGAAAACCTTGTAAACGACGAACCATCCCGTAACTCGACGAACTGGCGGTGAACGACTACGACAACGGGATATTGAAACACGCGAACGGATACGCTGAATACGGAATAAACGCTGAAATACCAGAAACGATCCGTCCGAAGAGATAAATTAACGTACCGCGTGTTTGAAGAAAAAAAAAAAAAAAAAATACGAAATCGAACGATAAAACTTTTTCTCAATTGTTCGAAGCTAAATGGCCCTCGGCGCCGGAATTACCCAATTATCATTGCACTATCGACTATCATAATCGATCGTTGCGTTACCAATTTTTCCAAGCTAACTACGGCCACCTGTAACGATTCAAAGAACTAATAGAAAGTTAATATCAACGTAAGAATCGTTATAAATTTGAATAAGGTCTCTATTCGTCTGCCAGTCAGAGGGGATGCTCGTACAATTATGGCGTTCCATAGCTGGCCGAGGACACCGATGCAAAGGCATGTTCTCCTAGTCAGTGTCACCAGTCGACTTCCCTTTGGTATTCGGACGACAATTTCGATAAAGGGCGCGTACGATGTTAATCGTCGTGAAATTAGGCGGAATTATTTAACCCTTTGGGGACGTTTCACAAAGGGCCGAGTTCACAGGATGTTAGAAGACGACGACAAGTCTTTTAGGGATCCTGGCCGTGGTCACTGTCACGTGATCTCCGCCAAAAGGGCCACAGAGCAATGGCCGTGGCCCAAAACATGGCGCTGCACCAACAACCATAGAAATTCTACGATTTTTTAAGTATTTACGATCAGACGCGTAGACCCCGGACAATCCAAATTCAATAGAAATTTATATTTTAATAGAAACTAGTAAAGAAGCGGGATCCAGATAGAAACTTGTTTCGACAATTAAAAATATGAACGATTTACTACTACGTGTTGGACATTTTCTGTATTTCTACGTATTACTTTTACGCGTTACTAATCTTTTCAGCCTAAAATTTCGCACCAAAATTTGCGCTCTTTTTTCGTATCACGATATCGTTTGACGTCGTGTTGTTGTTCGATCGATCGGTTTTGTCGCTGTACGACAACCACTTGAGATATAAATCTTCTACAGTTAGCAATCGATATTAATTACATTGTTTGCACGACCAACAACCATATATGCGAATTATCGGTTTGATACGATAAAGGTTCAATTTACAATTTAGCGATGTTCAGGAGATTCGCTACGACTAAATTCATATTTGTCGCGTTCTGTCGTTACACGTTCAAGACAGTATACGTGAAACGCTGTACGCGACACTGAACGGACACGTGTCGGTATGGAGAACAGGGCTTTATGAACACACGGAGGACTCAAAGTGAATTTAAGGGAGTAACTTTGCTTACCTACTTCCTGTAGAACGACGATCGATAGTCGAGCGGATAACGCAGATGTGCCCAACTTTTGCAGCTTTAATCGAATCACGAATTCTTCTAATTTTATATCTATTATATCTATTATTCCTATTCGTTCTTTGTTCGGATAACGATTGGAATATTTTTATATCGTTGCACGCATACGTATCGCTTGCGAGTGAATTTCAAAAATTGTAAACTAGCGTTTCGTAGCTATTAGATAAAGGCAGGATGTTAAAAGCATTTGCTGACAAGGGTACGAGATTTACGATATTGTTAAATTCCATAAAATGTATCGAGTTTCATATAAAAATCAAATAAGGGGTAAATTAGCAAAAATTGTCGTATATACGTTTATTAAAGGCTCGACGATCGGTTTTTCGATATTTTCTTCCGCGCGCAATCACGCTTCGTTTCCCTATCTTTATAATACCTTTTATTCTTGATCTTTTCCTGGTCTCTATCGCAAGCTTATCTACGTAAAAATGAAAACAACTTTGGTAGAGTTTACGGCACGATTTATTACGATGAACGTTCGTTAGCGTATCACCAGACAATATGTTACAGTAAAAATCATGGGTCAAGGTGTTATCTGAAATTTCCTACTCTTTTGATAACGTTCCTTCTTCGAACTCGTCACGTACGTACAAAAATCGACAGAGGGTTTAATCGAAAGTGTCGATAAAATTCAGAGGATCGGGGATACGTGTCAATTTTCAATTACCTAGGTACGAAAAGTTATCTCATCCAATCTAGCGAAACGTCGGTAATTATACCATCATTTTTCTATACATCCAGATCGTTGGAACGATCGAATAAAAATTCCAAGAGTGTTTCCAGCAAACGTATACGAATGTTGGCTTACGGGCCGAAAGAAAATTTATTTTCTAAAACGGTGCGCACGGTTCGTTCATATTCTGCAGGGATATCCTGTCACGAATACTCGCGTAAATGAATGGGGATCCGATAGGGCGATGTAACAGGGTAACAGGGGTTAGAAGGAGCGTTCCAAGGGTCCTGAAGGCCCCTTCGTCTCAGAACCAAGTGTATTGGACTCTCAGCCATGTTTCCTTCGATCTATACGCCTTACACTCACGTGTTTTCGTTAGCGCACCAAACATATCCGAATCTGTCTCTGACACGTGCCCGTACAGACACATATTTTAAACATTTATTTTATACATTTATATAATATTCGATTAAAAAAAAAAAAAAAAAAAAAGTGCACGAGATTAGACAGAACGAGGTAATTTATAAAGTTTATTTTTGTAGCAGAAAATGATATAACAAGAGCTTATAGTCGTGTTTATCGATTAAATGAGAAACAATGAGCGTTTGCCAATTTCATTTGATGTCTTATCGCGCATAGTTTAGTGGTTTAAACTCGGCAGAAACCGTACGTAGTACGTAGTCTCTATCTAACCACGCTAAAACAAAAGAAACCCGATAGAAACCCGGCAAGCGAAAAGTGGACGGTAAAAGAGCCATTATGTAATTCATAAATCGCAAAAAAGCCGTCAGAGACACCGTGCAAATCCTCTTAACGCAACCTTCTCTACCTCGAACAACCTGAACAATCCCGGTTTCGAACGTCGTTGTCCCCCGTCCTTCGTCCCTCGCGAAAGCACCCCTATAGAAAAGGTAGTAGTCCAAATTTTCTGACAACCCCGACAGAAGTGTCATTCACAGGTTTCAGAGCAATCACGATGCAACCCTCGTACGATTCGCTTACCAAGCTCTCATGAACGTACAGAAAGTTCGCCGCGATACTTGGGGTGGTTTCGCAACATCCCTCGAGCAAATACGAGAAACATCTGTGGGGTGTCGAGTTTTAGGAACGTATAAGAGCGTAGAAGGTTGCCGTTTTCACATAGGGGTTGCGCAATGGGGGATGTTGAACGCGTTGGTTTCGACTTACCAGGGGCAATTGCTTAAAAGGAACCCCTATCGATCCATGACGTTCCTCCAGCCACGTGTTTATCGATCGCTCGCCACGTTCATTCACTGGTTTCCCCAGAAGCCTTTTCAATGGTTGCTGATGGTATTCCTGCATCGTGGCAGAGAGAATTTTTGCTTCGCAGCTGTTCGTCCACGTTTCGCTGTATCTCGTTCGACTTATCGACACTTGGGTGGCTCGTTGCGCTTTCCGGACAAAGTATCCGGACGTGATTCTTCGGCGGTACTCTCGCGAGTCTTTCGTCGGTCTTAATTAGCCGCGAAATAGAAGAGCGATCGTTTCAACGGACTGCGTTTCGTTCCACAAGATCTCAGCGAAGAAAGAGTCGTTTGTTGGCAATCCATAAACCAGCCAAACTGTCACGTACGTCTGGAAGTCTATAGAAAACCTTCCGGACGATATTAAGGCACATTTAATAAATTATCGACGCTAATTATTTTCTCCTCGTAATTTATGAAATACGTTGTTAATGTATACGGTAATGTAATGTACAAATATGCACGCGTTAAATCATAATCTTGGACAGTTTTGTTAAAATGTTGCGCAAAACTTCAAATTCCTCGAAACACATTCACGAGTCACGAACAATAATCCAACCCTCTTCCAACGGATTAAGAGAGTAGAGTGGCTTGTCCGGTTCCGCGAGGAAGCTCCCTTCTGTTTAGTCCAAGACTTTGTCATCGAGCTAACCGAGCAGAGCAGATCAGCGGGACATCGAGAGAAAGAGAGAGAGAGAGAGAGAGAGAGAGAGAGAGAGAGAGAGAGAGAGTGGGGCGCGATAAAGCGGTGCTGTACACATTTTTCAGTGATTAGTGCGCGTTGCTTGCTCGAAAGCCGAACTCGTCTTCTTCGTTCCTCCGTTACACGAGTCGATTGTCCGTGACTTTGAACCCTCGAACGGACCAGTTAGTTGCTCTCGACGTTGAACTAAATTCTTAAACGGTTCAATTTAATCAAGAGCCTCGCGCTGTTTTCGACATTGTGATTTCTCAAGGTAAGAGCAAGTATTGCTGCTTTCTAAAGTAAAAATTCATCTCCTTTAGAAATTTGAACGATCGCGACGTCCGATTCTATTTTTGTTCAATTTATCTTGTGACGTCAACTTATCTTCTATAGAATAGCGATATTACGCTATTATCGTTATTATTACATTATTAAAAGTGTATTATTATAGCATTATTAAACTATGACGTATTCGGTGAATACAGATTACAGTTTCGCAAAAGATACGATTTCGGAAATAAACGGTAAACGTTTCATACCGAGAGAGACCGAACGTTCCTGTTTCTAAGGATCGAAGTTATTGCAGGCCAGTGATATTTATTTATCCATGCTTGCCGAAATAACAAATTGGCAACTGTTTTCAGAGAGCGTGGTCGGCATTTTCCAAGAAATCGGCAATACTGCATGCACGATACAGAAGATCGGTATTGGGAAAAAAATCGGTGACGTTGATGAACTCGATTGGAGCGAGTTTGCCTAAGAAGATCAAGGTCACGTTTGATTAGAACCATAATTCAAATATCGAGCGAAAGCATCGCTAATTAATGCAAGAACAATTTGTATCGAAAGACTTCGATATCGACGCGCAAGAAATTTTATTTTCTAATAAATTATCGGTTCCGGCCGGCGGCCACCTATCGCCATTTTGCGTCAATCGATTTTTCGTCGAATACCATTGCTGCCACGCAATTCTATATACAGTCGATACATATAATACACGTAACGAATACTTGTACGTGTCAGCTGGGAAGATCGGATACGCCGGAAGAGGAGGAGGGTCCTTGGTTCTAGAAGAGAGACTTTGTTCAGTGACAAAATTTTGATTCCCTTTCGTTTTCGCGGACTGAAAGGATCGTGTTTTTCGAATTTCGCCAAGTTCGCTTCGTTCGTTTCGAGTTTGATGCGAGGATCTACGAACGTTTAAGTTTGTGCAGTGCAGATTCGACGATCTTTCTCAAGTAGGATCGAAATAAGATTTCGAAGATATCGAAATAAGATTGGAATCGCTGTAAATATCCGGTAACATGAAGAAGGAAGAGGAAGAATATGTTTCGGAAAATGTGTAGCGACTGCGCGGCAAAGCGTTGGGACTCGAACTCGCATTAAGCATCGATAAGTAAAGTTGCTCGTAGATAGGCAGCGATTTAAATTGTGTGCCCGAGTTAATTGTTATGTAGAGAGTTGCGTGACTATACAAAATGTCGTTTGTGAACGGGACGATGATGTTACTCGCGTACACCGCGAACATGATCGCGACGTTACCTGAAAAAGTGGGTTCCGAGCTTGGTGATAATACTATCGACAACATGAACGTAACGACAACCACGTTATCACCGGAAGAACGAGAGAACCAATTTGATTTTGACGATCGTGAGTACATTGGAATTTTTCTTTATTAACGAGACGTATGAAAAACATTTGTCAGTGGTTAAAATTAACACCACATAATTATAATATATTTCCGTGACACGTTCGTTAGAAAATACTTGTTTGCTTCGTGCAACATAAATTCGTACGACACAGCCTGTTACAAGAAAATTACCTGTATTCTCATGTTGCAGAAACACGTTCGAGACGTACGTCGAGTTTCTTATTATTTTGAAAAAGGGAAAGTGTCAGTTTGCGAAATCTTGACGATAATGAGTTCATCTCTAAAAACGGTAAATAATTCTCGCGAAGATGAAACTTGTCGAAATTATCATCCCTCGCATTAATATGTCTCGTCACGTGATTTGTCTGGATCTTTTACGTCAGTAGATATCCAGAACGCGATATAATTACTCATAGGAGACTTGCAACAAAATAACAATCTATCGACGTCTCGATCTGTTAACTTTTCCCGAACGCTTTCTATTTTTATCGTTCCCTTTATAATTATTACGAATTTCTGTTCGTTCACTCTACCTTGGCAATTGTCTTTCTACGATGTAGCCAATTTCGTAGAACATCGACGTACCTGTGAAATTCGTCTTTTAAGCTGTCTTTGGTAACTTTACCCTACTAAGCTTAAGTTGTAATTTTTAAACGGTCAAGCACGACGAAAGTTGCTCGAAGAATGACAAAAATTAGGATTTTATGATTTGCCGATTCGTGGAATGGACTCTTTATACGACCTGATAAATAATAACTTTGGGTAAACGAGGAAGCTTTTCAATTTCGCGCAAATCGATAAAAACGCGAGAGACATTGCCGTGGCAGCACGGTGTCGATCTATCGATGCGAGAGAATTTACACTAGGAAGAACAATTTTCTAAAAATATCATTCGTCACTGGGAATCGATACAAGTTACCGGATATTGTAATGAAAATATTCCAACATAATCGAACATACTTTCGATCGAAAGCGACGTGCCTATTGTCGTAACTGTATGCGCTGTGCATACTCTATACGTATGTATACACGCTAATCGTTAATCCAGTTCGAAGACAAAACAGTGGCGAAGCCTTCGAGGAACTGATAGCGCGCACAGATAACGAGTTAACACTCGGAGATAACCTTTGACGATGTTGCTAAAACATTGATCTATTGTAAATGACGTCATTACTCTTGTCTTGGATGGGCAGATATTTAAAATAGCCACGGCCATATTTCTAGTAGATAAAGGAATGGGAAATTTGGCTGTTCGATGTTCGATATTAGTGCAAGGATAAGCATCAATTTCAAACTTGATGGATCGTTCGACTTTCCGTAAATTTGCGATCCTTCAATTTCGATACTCCAATTTTACTCTAACTTTAGCGGCAAAAAAAGATTTCGTAGCGTCTTAAGAGAGCGTTACGAAGATGAATTTGAGAAGAAAAATCACGCGTACCAAACAACAATTTCTTCGCGCTTTGCTTTTTTTTTTTTTTTTTATTAAAGATCTTATATATATATATATGCTTTTTAAGGTCAAAGAATCGACGCGTTTCGGAAGTTTCTCCTTGTATTCGTTTCCTTTGTTTCTCGATAGAATGGTACATGTGGCGATGTTTCGATCCGTACGGCTGCTTCTACATCGGTTCGCCATGGTCCGGAGAGAACAGACCAGTCTCCACGTTTCCGGCTCGCCCGGACAGCATAAATCCACGTTACATGCTTTACACTCGAGATAATAAGGCACAGCCACGCGAACTCAAAATCGATAAGTACGAAACTATTCGCAGATCGCCCCTTAAAGACGATAGGAATCTTTATTTGATCGTTCACGGCTTTCTCGACAACGGCGACAAAACGTGGGTTCTGGTAAGTACTTGATTAAGCACGTTATCCTCGTTCCAAGCTCTAGAGAGTCTATCGATATCTCCATGTATTTTCTGTGCAAACGAACAATTCAAATTTTTCAGTTTTGAAACTCGAAGTTTGTTGGAAAAGATAACTAATAATACGGTAGGTTGTTGGATCGAAGCATTGGCCGTTGCTTTCTATGACTTTGAGCCATTTATCGGGCAACCGACGATTTCCGCCGCCAAAGAAATTGCCGCGTCCTTAAACGAGATTCAATCGTCGAATCGTTTTGGCATCTCGTCCACTAATCGCAAGCGGGTATCCATTGCGAAGGAGGAACGCGCAGCGAACGAGCTTGGCTGCCAGAGGACGTCCGAACCGAGACTCGTCGCTATGTATTTCGTCGCGGAAGCGATCGCTAGACACTCGGCGGTGGCCCGACGATCGGATCTCGTCTAACGATGCGATTACGTCGCCCGTCCGACAGGTAGATGGCTCAAAGTCGTAGAAAGCGACGGCGAATTTTTGCCCGAACGACTCGCTGTACTTTGTTCGAGAACGAACTTTCAGCCTCGCTGAAACGTTTGCGTTGTTCGCTCGTACGACTAACATTCTACCATCGTTACGATCAATTTTTTCTACAGAGAACGATGGAGGAATTATTAATCAAGGAAGACAGCAACGTGGTGATCGTGAACTGGATCGGTGGAGCGGGTCCACCATACACGCAAGCTGTGGCCAACACGAGATTGGTAGGTGCGATGACGGCTCGTTTGGCTTATCAGTTGATCGAAGTTGGACGAGTGGATTCCACGAGGATACACTGCATAGGGCACAGTCTTGGTGCGCATACTTGCGGCTACATCGGATACACTTTAAGGCAGACGTACGATCATAAACTTGGAAGGATCACTGGTAAGTCGAAAGGTTGTAATCGTTAGACTGGCCGATTCTTATCCATTTTCTATGGGAATGACGAAGGGTCGACTAATCTTAATTGTCTTCGCTGATAACTACATAGGCGCGGTCGATGCGACGTTAAGGCCTATAAATATTATATATGTATATAAGTAAAAGCTGCAAGCTATCGAGCATAAAAAGCAGCATAAAAAGCAGTCCGTCTCGCACGATGTCTCGTTTTTACGCGATTTCCACGCTTGTTCCGGTACGCTGCGATCAATCGAGTGGAATAAAATTAGCCCCACCAACGGTGAGGAACGAACGGAGACGTACGAAGATAGCCGATCGAATCAGAAACGATCAGGGTAACAGTGGAAGGAAGAGAAGAACGACCGAAAACCTTGGCTCACGGCCATTTTGTTCCTCGCGAGCAAAGTATATCCGCCTACTTCGCGTCAAATATCGCGCGAATCGATCGATCGAAAACCTAATAATCGGTTCTATAAATTAAAAAGCAACACACAAAGCTGCATGGAAGAACGACAATCGCAGATATTATTTTTCGTCATTTCCCGTTGGAATTTTTCAATTATCTATAGCGTCCCCTTGCGACGAACAAATTAGAGGGACGAGATTTCTGTTTTCGTGCGTTGTTAATTACAACGCTAATTATAGCGGCCAACGTAGGTAATCGTACAGCTAAAACAGATAGCTGCAACATGCACGCGAACAACCTCATCTCGATAAATTTTCGCCTAAATACGACTCCTAAATACGACGTAAGAAAACGATACGATAAAATGTAAAGTTAGTACGTGACGGCGAATTAACGTTACGTAGTGAACGTAAACGGAAGTCGAAGAAATCCCTCTCACTCCGTGAACCGATAAATCCGCCCGAAACATTCCGGAATCCTACTCGAACTGTCCAATAAAGCGACCCTATCAACCGACACAGCCCTTAACAGGTGCACGATCAACCCCTAACAGCCACCATCGTACCCGGTCCATCGCCATAACCGACCCTCCAATGAACAGAATCAAACCTGTCCGTTCCGTGAGAAAATCTTTTCCTATTTCCGATCGATCCACCCCTTTCTCAACCCCTTTCTCAATCCCTTTCTCAACCCCTTTTCAAAGGCGGTAATGGAGAAGGGGTTCCGTTCGATCGGATTCACCCAGACCACTGTCACGCAAGCTATCGATCCCATCGGGAATTACCAGGACACCATGAACCAACGAGAGCTACGGTTTGGTGAACGGGCAGACCGCAGGACGAAAGCGAATCGAGGGTGAAACAGGATCCTCCGGTAGACTTGGCTTCTGATGAACGGAATGGAATCGCGAGGCGGTAGGGTGGATTGTTTCTCGACGGTTGGAAGTTTCAGACGGATGGTTGTTGACGAGGGGCTCTAATGAACCGGGTCTATTGGCGGTCGAAGACACGCCCGAAGACAAGATTTAGTAAACAGAGGGAACAAGGGAGCACGTAGGTATAAGAAGTGGCGTTGCTCGGATAAGGTGGCTCGAAGGGGTGAGTTTGGAAAGGGGATGACGAGGATTCGGGACGCTTCGCGGGTTTCTGTCGGGACATTGAACGGTTTATTAATAACGAAATACGAGGGACCTTGCGTGTACGTAATAATTGTGGTTTAAATACATCTTGTTTAAAGGGGCGACAAGGATGTGATTCACCGTGATTCGGGCGATTTCTATTGGAACAACTTTCAAATAGTTTATTAATCGTAAGATACGAAAGAGTTTATAGGTACGTGTAGTAATCGTGGTTTAAGGAGACGTAGTTGAAGCGAGGGTGAGTTGGAAAATGGCGATAAGGATTCGGGGTATTTCGCGAGTTTCGATCCCAAGTTGTTTTGCTCGAGGTGATACGCAGGATAATACGAGCGTGTTACGACCTAATACGTGAAAGAGTATATAAATAATCATTTTTTAATCGAACGAAACAGTTGAAATTAATGAAATACACGATGTTTCGTAGAAATTGCGCGCTGTTAAAGTTCTATCGTACGAGAAGATGTTTGATACGTAACCTGGCGGTAGAAAATTAGTATGCACGTACGATAACTTAAACGTACGATAACACAACGCGTAGGAATACCACTTTCGTGATCGACTGTACGTTATTGGCTATATACTGCGTTGATTAGCCTCGGAAAACATAAAGCGTCACGTAATTAGTTACGTGCATCGTCGTAACGTAGCGAACAACGTTGCACAACGGCGGAAACGATTGCCCGGTCTGACGAGATAATAGATCGAAAGGTTAAGCGATAGAAGAAAAATGATCGACGATTACCGCTAAACTATAAAACTTTACCTGCGAAAAACCTGCTTCTGTCAGAGCTCGTAGCAACTTGACGAAATTCTACAGAATTTGCTGAAAATTCCACGGAATTCTCCATCGTTTTAAGAATTTACGATACGACCGATGGAAAACTGTTCGCACGGCGAGGGTATACGCAATACACGTAGAACGCGACGGAAAGGAAACGGGCAAAGCGACGAAAGCGTACGGTTGCAGCAACGATCAACGAAGCTTCTCACGTCCGTTCGGTTTCTCTGTTCCAAGGCCTCGATCCTGCCGAACCGCATTTCAGCAACACGTCGACGATGGTTCGGCTCGATCCGACCGATGCCACCTTCGTCACAGCTATCCACACCGATTGCAATCCTTTTATCAGCGGCGGCCTCGGCATCACTCAACCGGTCGCGCATATCGATTTCTATCCGAACGGTGGTCGCAATCAGCCTGGTTGCAACGAGGGTGTTCTCAATTTTATCACCTTGGAACATGGCAGCTTCTTCCGTGGTAAGCTAGCTTCTCTTGCTTTCTCGATCTCAACCGTCCACCATGGTATCTTTCGATCCTATGTATAATTCGAATTGTCGTATCTATCGAGCTACGATGAATTCTACTAAATAAAGATAAAAGATAAATATTGTATTAAATATCGAGAAGGTGTAACGCATTCTCGTCATCTTTTGTTCGCTGTTTATGTTCTTTTATGTATCACGATCATATCTACATGGAAAAACAGTATTAAACTAGTACAGGATGTCCGTTACCAGCATGGCTAAATAGTCGAATAGTAGAACCTTCGGGTGGATTTGGATAGCGAGGTTCGGATACTGCCGTTGCGGGGAAAAGAATAAATAGGTAAATAGACGAAACTGTGAATTTCAGGGATAAAGAGATTCGTCAGCTGCAATCACATCCGCAGTTACGAATATTTCATAGAGAGTATCAACACGGACTGCCCGTTTCTGACGGTTCCTTGCCCCTCTTGGGACAAGTTTCTAGAAGGCAGTTGCTTCGACTGCGTGAATCAGTACTGTCCCAAGTTTGGATTGGACGCTCAACCCGGAAACTATCACGCGTCCGTCTACTCGATGACCGGATCCGCCAAACCGTTTTGCAGTTAGTATATTTCTTTTATATACAGCGTCGTGTATACAAATCGAACGAGCGTACAGCGTATAACGTAATTTCGTTATTATTTGGATCGTTATTCGGGGAAACGAAATCGACGGTCGCCGAAAATCGTTAAGAGGCGGATAAACTTGCAGGAGGCCATTACAAAGTCGTCATCAACGTCTCGAAGACGAACGAGAGCCTGGACCACGGTGGCGAAGTTGGAACTTTCGCGCTCAAAGTAATTGGACAAAATGGAAAGAAGTCAGGGAGAATGCCGCTCAGTTCACAATCGATGTACTACGAACCAGGTAGCACTCACACCGTGGTACTGCTCGGCGACGTGGTTGGCAAACTGGAATCGGTGGAAATTTCGTGGGAGTATCGTGTCTCTGTTTTCAATCCGCTCACGTGGAGGCTTCTGCACACGCCTCGCGTCTATATCGACTCGTTGAGCGTCGAGAGTTTGGAGGCCGCACACAGGTACGTATCGCGTTATAACACGATGGCTTCGAGTACGTCGCAAGCATACCGTCGCTCGTAAGCGACGTTTACGTCGATTTTTATTAACGGCGTCCGATCGTTACCAAGGATATCCGCCTACGCACGGTTCGCCACGCGTGCAACTTTAATATCTAAAGTTGCGAAATCTTCTTTCTGTTTGATCTAGCATCACCGTGTGCCCTGACGAATCGAAAGCTCTGCTCGCCAAGCAACCAAAGATCTTGACGACCAAGAATTGTCATATAGCTCGGCTGAACGTGGTTTCAACCTAGGGGCATCCTTCGAACCTTTAAATCGACCATCGATGCGATCTTACGAATTTAGCTTCCAAGAGACTCGTAGTAACTCTGGCTGTCACCAAGATTTCACTCTTCGCACACCACCGCACGACGAAATTAATCGTTGACGCTATAACGTTATAAATGGTTCTTACCGTTCTTACCATTTACTTGTCGCTTATTGTACGACTTATTTTTTTAAGAAATAAATATACCTTTTTCTATAATATATTCGTAGCGCACTTTTGTAGCAATGTCTTTGAAACGTAACTTTTCAAAAGAAGGAGCTATCTGTGCGTCAAGGTGAATATAAAGAAAAGTAGCATTCGATATTCTAAAGTTCCCAGCGGACCGTAATTCAAACTCGAGGGAACATGGTTTTTCTAAATAGTAGCAAGGGACATAAATATCTTACTTTTTACTTTTTTAATGGGAACGTAGTTCTCTTTCCCTTCATCCCGTTATCCTACTTCGATATAATTCCGTACGCTTCCATTAGCTGTACGAGGAAACTAGAAAATTTAGGAAGAACGGTAGGCGTGGAAAAACGATAAGAAAGAAGAAATTACGAGACAAGAGGATCGACGGGAAATAAATTGTAACGCAGGAAGCGTTACGAAGTAAGGAGAATCGCGAAAGTGGAAGAATCGTAAAATAGCGCCAACTACGAAGCAGAAAAAATCTTTGTTCCTTTAAATTTCCCATAAACGCGCATAACATACTTGGCTTTTGTCTGGTAACGAGCGTTTCCTCGAAACGCAAACTAAAAAATCGTGACACGGGTGAGAAGCGAAAGAGCGAGATGGCAAGCCGAGAGTGCCCGACGCACAATACCGTACGATACAGCTCTCCGTTAGAATTCCCACGATGCCATCGGACTGAACGTCGCGGTATGCAAATCTCAGCTTTCATCCTCGGGTAACGTCAATCTTCCTGCAACGAGGTTCACAGCAATTTAGCCTGGAGGAAAGAAAACAAACTCGTGCTCGTACGATTCATAGACGCTATCAAAGACGCGAGACAGGCACGCAAACGGTCTTGCTCGAGCGGAAAAACGCGACCTTTAGAAACGTCGCGGAACGGTTTTCCGCGGTCTGTCTCTGTCTCTGTCTCTGTCATCTGGCTGGAATAATAGCTTTGGTTCCGGCGCAGAGCAATGGCGGAGCTTCCTTTCACCGTGATTATGCCCGCGTGTTTCTTTCACCTTGGCGGCTGCTTTCATACAACGCGAATCTGTTTCTTTCTGCCATTTGCAGATCGGTGACCCTGCGATTCGCACTCGTGGATAGGTACAGTGGCGGAGTCAGAGGAGGGCGATAAAGTGCCCCCTTCCACGATTAATAAAATATTATTTTTTTTATCTTATTACTGTTATTCTTGCGTTACGCTTTCGCCTGTTACAGGCTTGGCTGATAAACGGCCAACAAATACAGGTAAAAAAGTAGTACAAGTGCAAGGTTACGTATTTCGGAAGGAAGATTTACACATGTCACGAGATTTCGATAAAAAGGTCCGTATGCTGGCAATGGTCAGATATGACCTGGACACGATATAGCAGAAAATGATGTTTGAGGATAATCTCGAAAGGGGAATTTGCAGGGGAATTTCGAGGATAGAGAATCTATCGAGAGTGGAGGGAGCCGAGCTGGACGGTATTGAGAAGGATCGTGAGGTAGAAAGTATCGAGAAAGAGCGCGAGACGGCAGGAGACGAGGAAGATCAGGGTCACACAGAAATCATAAGACATAAGAAGGAATTACATATAGCAAAGAAGCGTAGGAAAGGAGGAGTCCGTAATCTATCGATCAAAGTTTGAATTTGATTTTGTGAAGTAGCTTGCAACATTCGTAGCACGAATGTTGAAATTGATTTAGAAAGAAGTTTTGTTCGATCGAACGCGTTAGTGGCGAGAATTAACTCGATCTTTTAATTGGGTAGGAAAAATAATCGATGAAATCGTTATTACGATATTAAAGATACGAGTTCGATGTTTCCAATTAGATTAATAGAGTTCGTTCATTTTGTTAATCATCATTTTGGAACTGGTCTAACTGCTTTCGAGCGGGCGCCGTTCGAAAGCGATCATCGAGCACGCTAATCGCGTCGTTGTTCTTCCGAGAAGCGAGTCAAATCCGACGTTTTACTTTCGAACCGAAGGGAGAAGAAGGAAAGGGAAGAAACCGTAGGATGACATAACTCGGACATATGCGCGCGTAGGTATAATATTTCGGACTTATTACGTGATCCGGAGAGAAAGTCAGTGCTCCGCGCGCGGTTTTATTCAATTCAATTCGATTCAATTACCTCGCCGCTTCGCGATTTCTAGTTTGCGCGCCAAGTCTGTCTGATTATGTAAAGGAACGTCTCTCATTGGCCCGAGCGACGTTTTTTTTTTTTGCTCCAAAGTGTCTGTCGTGGCTGTTGGAAGGACTCGTCGTGCTTGCCCGTCATTTCGTCTATTTTATTTATTTCCCTCGTTATTCCAACTCTCAACCCGATTCTTTCCCCACCAACGACATAAAACACCTCAAGTCCGAAGAAAATATGAAAAATATGATTTAGGAGATACGAAGAAGGCACGATTTCTCTTTAAATAATTCGTTCGTTGACCGCCGAACCTAAACTAACTGAATTAACAAATTAGCTGGAATCGTTCGTCGTTTAAAATTGTTGTCCTTTTATCTTCGTTTCAAGCACGATTTGCGTAAAGTAAACTTTCCAGTAAATCGTCCAGAGAATCGAACGAAAACTAGTTTGGTTAAAAAGAAATTAGAGGCTCGGGTATATCAGATTTCTTGCTACCTTTGATTAGACATCATACATTTTCTTTCGTAGACTAAACAGAGAATAGCGACATACGGTTGTCAACATTCCTCAGATGGCGGTATGTCTGAAAGGGTGCGAAACAAAAAGCTAATTTCAAAGTAAAATTTAAACTGTTTCAAAGTACGCGTAGTTACGTTTCGCCACGAAGAGAAACGGCGTTTCGTTATCGCAAAGCCTAACGCCATCGTTAATAGAACGAAAGACCGCTGTTTAAGTAATTTCTCGAGAATTTCTCTGTTGCACCATCGAATTCTTTCGCTTTTACGATCGGAAAATATTTGTCGTTAAAGGCGCTGCTTGCTCCGAGAGAAACTGCAGCCATGAAAATAGCCATAACGAAATGGTAACACGGTAAAGTAAAAATATCGACAAAGAGATATTTCTCTCGATAGTGAAAATGAAAGAATTGTAGCCCCCTTTTCTCGTCGAGGACTATCAATTTTATTACACTTTTGTTGTATTTCGGTAATTCGAAAATTGAATTTTCAGGACCAATTCTTCGCTTATCGCGTAAATATAAGATTCTACTTTTTTCCTTGTCCAGTCTGATTCTTCCGCTTTAGCATATTTTTACCTAAAATATAATTCTCTGCTATATATATACGTACGTATTCGCTTATACGTACAACAGCTTTGCCTATTTTTCTAATTCGTCGACTCGATCGAGAGCATGACACGAATTCACGCCGATAACGCTGTTTAGTATTATTCAGGTTTGCAAACACGGAACACTCGTTGCTAGGACCACGTTACGTTACAATCGCTTCGAGTGAATTGGTAATATTCCGACTATGTAACATCGCGCGTCGGTGGAACGCCTAACAAACAGGAAGAGGAAGTGGGATATCTTCACGATCAAGGTCATCGAATTTGCCGCATAAAGAATAAAGCAAAGAAGGAAAAGAAATAAAAAAACATGGAAATATGGCTTCAACCGAACCGCCAATAACGCTACTACGTTGGTGGATCAAGTAGATCGTCGAAGCTTAATGCGATATATAATAAGAAACAGACATCCTTTATCAAGATCGCGTTCCATCGCGGAATATTCATCGTAGAATTCGCGATTGCGTTTGTTCGATACCGTAACTCGCGATTCGATAACTCGTAGAACTCAAGCTGCAACTACCCCTGCGTACGACTCTGCCCGACTCGCCGAAGCGAACGTATCAGCGACCAACACTACCTGACAGAGAACGGGCTAAACCTCCGACAGAACATTTAATACCTTAAAACTTTTGTCCGAAACGTTTCTTTCGAGAAGCTTCGTTCTCGAGACGTTTGACGTATTCCAGCAGACCGCGTATGTACAGTCAGTGACAAACGCGTATTTGCCACAGAATCGAATAGAAAGGTTATAGGGGCTGGACGACCTTTACCACTTTCATCGCCGCTCCTACCAGTCTCGATTTTCTCCAAATTTCTTTCGCGCGTCGTCCACCAAACCAATCTTGCCCTATCCCTTTATATAAAGGGAACAAAGAAGAAGAAAAGATATCGGAATTTCAAGATCTGTCCGTATCGTTGCCACGCTGCTCCGTTGCGTGTAAACGTACCCCGTATTCGGTTTAAAGAAATTGATAAACAAGATCGAACCACGCCATTCTCTTTAAAACGAATTGCAAGCAAGATCGAGCAATACCAGCCAATTATTCCGAGGAGTACACCGCATCAACGAATCTGTCTGCATTCCCCACCATTCGCAGGAGAACAACCAGGTGGTGGACTGGAGATTTCGGAACGTTAAAGTTGCAAGGCTGCACGCTCACCGAGTTCAGTCGAGAGTCGGCCTCTCACCGCGTCGCATCCTTTCGTTAGAATCCGGTCGATGTCGATTTCTCTCGTGTGTTTCGTCGATCGAGAGTCAGCGTCTTCGTTGCACGGGAAACGGAAGCTTGCCAACGGTTTGCCTTCGGTATACCACGGTAGTAGGCTGTCATGTGAATTACCGCACCGACCGAACACTCGAGCGTTTTCCGACTGACATTGGACCGCGGTAGTAGTCATCGTCACGATGAGACCGAGAGACACGTGAGCCTGTGACATGATAGACGGAATTGAAAAATGTGAGTAGAACCGTTTTTCCGCTAATATTTGCCGGAGAACAGACGCTTAACCGCGCCGTACCGTTTTAAATACAATCTCCGGACAAAATTAGTATCGGAGAATCAACGGAGAATCAACGACGAAAATGTCCAGCCGGAGACAACCGTTTTAACCGGTTCGTAAGAACTTTGTGCGTAAATCGGATCGTAAATAGCAGCGATCCCGTTAAAGAAGACGATTGCAGCGATTAACAGGATAACTGGCAACGGTGGCCGAAATACGTAATCTTTTTGTTTCAACGAGATCGATTTCAGCAGATTTCTATACAACGATCGAGATAAGATTTTCGTAAACTACCAAATTGTTGACGATGCAAATGGGCTGGATAATATCGTCGGAAAAGAAGTTGGCAAACACGATACGATATTTCGCAAAGGTTAAACGTTTTGGTAAACGTATATCGCAATCCATCGCGGCTCCGAGCGCAACATATTGAAAACGTAAGGAATTAACATATTGAAAACATATTGAAGATGTAAGGAATTCGTGCGTCGAGTTAACTACGCAAATTGCTAAACGAAGAAATTGAACTTGCAATTGCTCGCAATATTATTCAGATTCAGCGTACTTTTACGGCGAAAGCATTTCTGAATTTAATGGTGCTTGGAAAGAAGGTTGTAAGTAGACTGTGAATATATGTAGGATAATCGGGGGTATACTAAAATATTTGTTACACGAATGTGAAATGTACAACGGTATTCTGTCGCCAGGTAGCTGCGCTACCAACTACCCAACACCAGGAGCCTCTAAATATTCGGTTACTCGATATTCATTGTTTCTTACTGACGTTTACGTTGCTTATATTATAAATTCCGCTAGTCACGATGAAAACGATCGACGAAACGTTGTATAAACGCGTCAAACTAGTGTGAATTTTATAACTGCGTTTCGAATCAATTAAACGACGTCAGATATAATAACGATCGTTGTTAACTATAATTAAAGTAACCATATAGCAGAGTGGAGAGCGCGAGTGTCAGGGCCGCAAGATCGCGAGCATCGAACAGTGGTAGCAGGTTTCCGCATCGGGTTCGCGGTGAACGAAGGATTTAATGGATGGTTTAGAGGACGAAGTAACAGTACAGCTGGCGAAATACCGAGTGTATAAAGGTGAAAGCAACAGTCACGATGAATGCACGACGATCGGCTGATTAATGCTTTCCTCTACGATTTTTATACAATTCGAACAATTCGAACGAGCGTCTATTTTCGTAAGAGAAATTAGAAATTTTAATCTCCCTCGGATCCGACGTATCTCTGTAGAAAAACGCATAATGCTCTAATATTCTGCAAACTATAAGTCTTTTATTTCGAAGATACTAAAAAATTAGAATTCCTCGTTTCGATCAGCTTAATTTATTTTGCACGTTATCAGCGAAAATTGGTAAACCCGTATTGTGTTTCCTTTTGTCGTTAGTTCATTTAGTGTTTTCCATCTTTTTCTTCTTCTTCTTCTTCTTCTTCTTCTTCTTCTTATGTTTCCTCGTTGCTTCGCAACTTTGACTGTTACACGCGTATTGAAACGATTTAAAGCGGGTCGATCTTAGATGCGTAGTGTTCCACGATAGTGAAACGACCTGTTACTCGGCAATAACGAATTAAGCTAAATTACGTCGCATTACGTTACATGAAATTAGATTAGATTCAGGTGTTCGAACTGCAATTATACAAACTGCTCGGTCCTCGACAAGAGAAAAACAAAGATGGAGAAAATTTCCCCTCGCATACATCAACCCTATTATATTATACGTTGCGTTGCATCTTGTTGTACATCTCGATCTCGTTGACGGTGCATCGAGCAACGTTACAAAATCGCGAATCGCACGTTCCTGCGTCGATCTCGCCGGTAACTGACCTTGATAACTGTATCGTTCGATCGAATCCAGCCAACGCCAGATCGTTGGATAAAACAGCATCAAAATTACTCGTCTATTCGAATCACGTTCGCTGTTTCCATTCGTGACGATTCGAATTCGTGGCACGCTATCAAACGAGAGTTTAAATGGCGTTCGTAGCGCGGTGTCGTGATTTCTGGCGTGGTTTTCGGCAACATTGGCCAACAGGATATTTCGAAGCGAATAAATAAATAAACAACTTGCAACGGTATCGATATGTTCGAACGTGACTACGTATACTGTATCGGGACGAATATTAAAAGTTAGTACAGTCGTCGTGCGTATTGCTATAGGAGCATAATTCCCTATTCTTCTAAATAGTTATTAATAACGCTAGAAGACGGTGTACGGATGAGGAGGAAAAATCGCTTAATCGTTTCTCGACTATCGTCCGTACCATCTATCCGATACGAACGGAACATCGAGTTTCGTTTAGAAATAAAAGGTGGCACATCGGAATTCAGCATCCTCAACTTTTCTTTTTCGCGAATTTCGACTGCGTTGTAAAGTATCCAAGTTTCCTCGTTCCCGAAACTTTTTTTCTACGAGCGATTCTCTTCAATTCTCAATTCCTCGATTCCTCGATTCCTCGTTATATCCTTTTATCGTATCCTTTGAAATCGCGCACAACGTACGAGATCGGTATTGCATTACAGCGAAACGACGTGCCGGGTTATCTGCTAGTCGTATTTCTCCTTATCCTTTCTCCTTATTATCTCCCTTTTTTTTTTTTTTCATCAACTTCGATTATAGTCATAATTCGTTCGTTCGACGTTTAAAACTACTTACGTATCTCACTTACGTACTCTCGCTCGCTCATAGCCATTCTTTCGCGTACCATTCGCTCCCACCTAACGCTCTTCGTTATTATCGATTTCTAATTCCAAGTCGGAGGTGCCCGAGACTCTTTTAACGCGTGTCGAAAAGAAAAGCCGTGTAAGAGCCGAATAAACGATGAATAAAGGACAAATAAAAGCGAGATAAGAGAGAATCGTACACCGATACCATACTTTAATGGCAAATAACGATACTCGAGATAATTGGTATCCTTTTTACTATTTCTACGTGATATTCCATCGGTTCTCTTCCCCCTTGTCCACGCAATCTACCGTTCTTTTCCTTTCCTTTGCTAGCAATCGACCAACTATTTCCCCACTACCGCACCTGGCTATCATCGATCTCTTCCTCTATACTGCTTCCACGGATAGTCTGCTCGCATCGTGGAATGCGTAATTTGTCTTTCAATTCTTTCAAACTATCAAAGCGTATCTTTCTGCCGACACGTTGGTTAAATATAATTGGACGAGCGACGTTGGAAGTTGACGCGTATCGAAACGTAAATTGTTGCTTGCGTATTCTCGGACAAATTACACCTATAAATTTACGCTATAATATATTTTCGAAATACAATTTCCGACTATATTCGAATGCGGGTAGCGTGCTTGGTCATGGCAAAGGCAAAGCGTTTTCTTTCGTACAAGACGTTTCCAAAACTTGAATCGATTCTCCCTTTGTACCTGTTTTCGCCCTTGTTTCTTCGCCATTCCTTCTTTTCGTAAGTCACGATAATAGAACGAAAATGCACCCACCTTTTCAGGCCATCTCGATCAAGTTTCTTTTCACAAATAAATCAAGCACAATGTTAATCCTTTATGTTGCTTTGTTACGGCAGGTTTTTGCTTAGATGTATATATTGTATAATACAATAAATCTCCGTACCATACACGCTACATACCAAATACGCTACAATACAAATCTCGAAGGCGACGCTAAACGCCGTAAAACATCTCTAGTATAGTAAAAAAAAAAACGTGAACTCGTTTACATTTATGTCGTTCGAATGTAAATAATTTAATACGTTCTACGTTTAATTACATCGAATGGTAATATAACATAATACAAAGTCATCGAGAACGCGTTTTAGCATGTAACGAACGAGTTTGTCACTAACTCGAGTTATAATTACCGAAATTATATTATTATAAATGAAAATGGATTATAGGATAAGCAGTAGCTTTCGTCTTTCGTCACATTTTCGAGAAGGTTGCCACACGTTTATGATACATTGTTTGCTAAGTAGATGGATAACGTAACCGTTGTTGCATATCATGAGAATCCGAATTCTCTAAAGAGCTGTCTCTTAGTTTTCGTTAGAGACGTCCGCCAGAAGATGCCACAACCTCGTTGAGGACAGAGGTAATAAAATAGCACCGTTGTGCGATTTTCACGAAAACTTAGATCGCAGATTGACTTTTGTTTACTCGGCTGCCCAAAGCTACAACATATTCGCACTCGACGTTTATCGAGTACAAGAACGTTTCCTCTCTTTTAGCAATAACGCGTACGTCACACCGTTATTATACGTGTATCGAGGGGTCACAACGTGGTTCTATCAGGATTTGCGAAACGTTGGAAAACTTGGAAAGTCAAAGATCTGTTTATGTCAATGTCGAACGTCAAACACCAATGAGTAAGTGTAATACGGGCGTACATTCGTAATCCACGATTTTTCCTTGGAACAATTTCTCCTTTTTAACATATTTACGTTATAAAAATCAAAAATTATATAAATCTAAGGTTACAGCCAATTCTCTTTACAGATACTACCGATGTAGGTTGTTTCAAATTTTGTAACATTCGTGTATACCATTTTGGTTAGACAGTTTAACGAAACGTAAATCGTTAGAAATCGAATGTTTGACGATCAACCGTACATCTATTTGACAAACGTAAGAAAATCAGATAGAGACAGGTGGAAGGGTCGCGACATCTAGTAAAACCGAAGCTAACCGAAGCAGAAATAAATCAGCAGAAATTTTCCAATGCTAGCGAGGAAAGAGCGGCAGGCCTCTCTAAAGCCAGGCTTACGGGTTACACTAGCAAGTGTTTCGTACTTTCTCCAGAGACATGCCTACGTCCACGTAGGCGTGTGTATCAAAGGATTCTAGACTCTAGACTCTTCGTCCGGCCACTCTAAATCGTCGACAAATAATACACGTATTTATTTTACGCGATTGAAGCGGAACATTTCGCGAGTTTACAGGAGATCACGAGTCATCTTTCCGACCATCGTTCTCCCTTTTGTCGTTCAAATGGTTCTTCCGCGTTTTTCGAACATTTTCTCACGATTTTCGATGGTCGAAGTCGATTTCGACTTTATCCCATTCCTTTGCCGATAGTTTCCGACAACTTGTAGGATCGTACGAGCCTAACACTTTGCTTCTTTGCGTACGTGTCTATAGATTGCGTGCCCATAGATTCTGAAAGGGATATAGCGTTCTATGTTCTTTCGTTGCGTCCCGACGCGTACCGCAGGACCATGTAATCACGACGCTCGATCGTCGTAAGGACAATTCGATTAAAGCAAGGTTTGGAACGAAGAAAACGCGATATCCACGTTCCGGTTTAAAACTAGAAAGATTAATTACGCGATAAAACGAAAGATCGAAAAGCGAGGAGCGAGTCTCGTCTTCGACGATAATTAACCGTTAAGGTACAGAAATTCAAGGAATAACGTTCTTATCGAGGCGGAAGAGTTTGGTAAAGAAACGTTGCGAAATTATTAAGTTAATTGGCGTGTAATTAAAAAACTGCTAACCGTTATTCAAGTTTATTTACTCTTAGAACGTAATATGGATAGATCTCTTTCGACGTTGAAATCTTTTCTATAAATATACGATCGATATTTTTACAATACTCGATAATAATAATTAATAGCGATAAGGAAGCAAACATTCGCCCATAAAGTATACGACGATTTCAACGTTAAAGTACGATATTCGAAAATCGGTTGCCGAGCACGAGAGAATGATACTTTCAGAAAAAAAACTCAAAACGAAAGTAACGAGCGGACAAAGTTAAAAAGAAACGTTTACGATCTCCGTGGAACTAGGAAACGAGCCGAGAGTGACTGGTGGAATCGAAATCGAACGAGCAGATTTCTTCGTGATTGCGTGAATTGCATCTGTTTTGCGTGCTTTAGCGCCGACGAACAGCAACGATCGCCGAATTACGTTCTGCGTCTTCCGCGGCCGGAGCGCGAAGTTAACGGGTTTAACCATCGAGTCATTTTCGCCAGGAAGAGGCTAGTTTCCGATTTTACACGTCCCAAACGACTACTTGCTTTCCTCTTTTTACAATCCTTACGTTTCTTTCGCAACGTCCAACGAATATCTCTCCGCCGGTCGGTTTCCTGATTTCTCTGTTTCGTTTTCAGTCTTTAGCGTTCCCTACTTGGAAGGCTGAAACGCCCGATATAACAAGCTTTTCAAATACTTTTGAAACAAATGGATTAAAAATACCGAATCTCTTAATGGATTTCAATAGCGAACTTTCAACTTTTCTGAAAATCCTACGATGGAACAAGGATAAAAGCGATTCGTTAATTCGTTAATTCGTTAATGGAACGAAGCGACAGAATACGATGATGTTTAAACGTGGCGTGATTCCGAACGCCATAGTTTCCGAGATATTGGCAGAAAGCTATCGAATTACCGCTACAGTGAATTCTGTCTACGATCGTGCGTCCGTAACGGCGTGCGAGTTCGTATCGATCGCCGGCTTAAGGCGGACGTATGAGGAGGGTATAACGTAACTCTTATCTTTTGTGTTTACAGCACCATATGTAAACGAACACTGATGTTTACGAGGTAATCGGGTATACGAGGCTGTTAAAAAAACGTCTATATTTCGTTGTAATAATAACAACAACGACAACATTAACGATGATGACGACGACAACGACAACAACAACAACAACAACAACAATAATAATAATAAGCGTTGGAATTCAATTAGAAGCGTAAAATAATACCAATTATACGTTCTCTACATATAAAGAAAAGATGGACGACTAACGCGCGTACGTCGTTACGACAACGCAACGATTATTTTATAATGGCCTCGGTTAATAGGAAATTTCGATAATACGCAAAGGCTTATCAGCGTTAAGGCTCGAAGCATCTCGGATAATACGGGACTTGACTGTGTGCGGGAAACTACGGGACCGACGCTTACACGCAAAGCAGAAATACGTTGAAAATCGGAGAGGCCGTAGCGGTTCCACGGCTTAGCTTAATTTCTTTTCTTTCAAAATGAAGGATATATCGATGGATTCGATAGGGGAGGGAGCAGCGACCTACCCGTTCCAGGCTTTCGTTCGATTACATCGAGTTTAATGGCGTTCCTATCTCGACGAAGAAAACGAGAGACGCGATTTATTAATGGGCAATTACGCCGCGAGTAGCTTGCATTTTCAGATAATTTCCGACGATATCTCGGATAGACGGTGCTTTAACGCGAGATTAGAGTGGTATGGAAGTTTTGCCTGCCTACGGGATATTTGAAAATCTTGTTGCTGAGATACACGGCTGCTTGTGACGCAAAGATCGAAACTCCAACAGCGAGATACGTGAATCGTGTTACGATGGTCGATCGATTTGCCTGCCGTTTTCGTTAAAAAGCACGAATGCAACGCGCGAGGCGAACAAACGTATGGGAAGAAGGTGCGCGAAATAAATGAAAAGAAAGGATTCAGGAAGTACGTTGCGCGAAGGTTTCACCCGCATCCGTATGGATCGCTGCGCTCTGCCGTCACGCGATTCAGTTGGATCATTTTCTCGAAACGTTATCCGACGAATCATCTTGCGAGAGATCGTCCTTTTCTAAAAGTATCGAATCGTTCGCCTCTTTACCACGCGTTTGTTCTCTGACGCGTTGCGTGCTGCTTGAAAATTAATTTTACGTAAACTCGATCGATATCTATAAAAATGTACAACAGCCACTAGATATAAATTATTTAGTATCGCTCAGAGGGATTTTACTTTTAGCCGGAATTTCGCGCTATCGAGAGTGCGCCTCTTCGGAATAAACCATCTGTGAAATCTCTCTCGATTTATTCCCCTCCGTAGGATTCCAATTTTCAAAATAACGAACAATCGGCTAACCGAACGAACAAAGTTCAAGAAGCATGTACAGGCGTTTTTCCACGCTTCGTAAAATATTCTCACGATCAAATCGAGTCGTAAACGAAAAAGAAAGCGAAAACTCGTTGCACCACCGCTGGATCTCAATCGTAACTCATAGGTGCATCTCGCTCGAGTGAGATTTCTCGTAGCGTCAAAAAATTGACCGGTTACTTTTTCAATTTCCCATTAAACGTCCTTGCCGTTCGAACCGAACGACGAAACGAAAAGGAAAGTGGAAACTCGTTTTCCATGACCGTTGAATTTCAATCGTAACTCGCAAGTTGATCGTGTTCTAGCGGCTAGAGATCGTCGCATCTACGCCGTATCTCGATGATCCCTTGAACTAGAAAGTAATCACGATCCTGCAGAGAGAGAAACAGAGATAGACAGAGGGAGGGAGAGAGAGAGAGAGAGAGAGAGAAGCTGCAAAGTCGGCGGTGCAACGTGGTATTCGGTATACGATTATTCGGAAATATCAAGGACGGAATACACCCTTCGATAAATCCGTCGTGTTTCATTGAGCTTCTTTCGATATTAAAATTTTGATCATTCGACGAGTCGGGATAACGGACGAGTCGCGTAATACGTACAAATTTTAAAATACTCGAATATTTCAAAAATTCAAACAACGAAACTTTTATCCGATGCAAACTATTCGAGCAACTTTCGTGAATGAATACAAACTAAACTCGCGCTATCGCTAATCGCATTTCACTTTGCCACATAAATTAAACTATCGACGCGAGACTCTTGCCGACAACTTTCAAAAGTCTACAAAGCATTCTACGCAAAACACAAAAATTCTCCTTTTGCCTACCGAACGTTCCAACCGGCACCAATTTCCATCCTATAAAGATCGATGAAGATCTCCATCCGCGGCGCAACTAATTCATTGCGTACCGTAATCGATTTTGCGCACAATTTTTAATCGCTTCAAGGAACTCGCTAATTTTGATTAACAGAGACGTTTAATCAAAGACTCGCCACTTTCACTTTTCTTGCAACGAACCTCTTTTGCCATCGAAGCCATACGTTACGAAACGAACGAAAAAAAATCCGTATCATTTCTCTATCTCCCTCGGTCTATCGTTGTTCGAGCTTTTGGATCTAGGCCGGTATCGGGTTTCAATGGCAATGATTAGTCATCGAGCATAAACGTTATCGACCAACTTACGCAATAACGTCCCAGAAACCCGGAGAATCAAAGCAAATACGGTTTTTCGATTCGCCGTAGCGCGATCTCGACAAGGTGTCTTGACCAAAGTTTACGCTCGAGCCACGATACAAAGCGCAGAACAAATAGTTGTATCACGACCGGTAGCGTAAAAAGTGTCTCTGTCGATTAAAATATCAAAGTTCGTTGAATATCTCGTAATTTCATTTTTAATTATTTGAACCATCGCGTTTCTGTGTCATTTCCTTTCGATATTCTTTTGGAAGAATAATTCCAAGTTACAAGATGTCGCGAGATCTTGCTAGCTAAATGTTAAAAGGTGAAGTCGAAGGTACAAGGATGTAAAACTTTCTTCTTTTCTTTTTCCTTCTTTCTTCGCTTCTTTCTTTTTTCTTTTTTTCTCTTTTTCTTTTTTTCTTTTTTCTTTTCTTCCAAGGATTCAAGCCCTTAAAGTAAATTCAGAAAATCAGCTACTCGCGTGTAAGCCACATACGTGACAAAATCCACTTTCTCTTTCTCTTTCTCTTTCTCTTCGGTGTTGCGATATGGTTGCGGGTTTTGTTCTCTCAGGAAGCCAGTTCCACTGCGCTATTACGAAACACCATCTCACTTTACGCGTTTTCAAATTCTTCTTCGAATCTTGCAACTAGACCGTTTAGGATTCGTAAAAATTCGTAACGCAATATCGAAGTTTGCAAAGGGAGATCGGTTCGCACTGGTCACTCTTACCCACCGTGCGTTCTCGCTCGTTCGCGCAAAATTAAATATTACGCGTAAAACGTATTTTATCTAGAGTATGTGAAAGAGCGTGCGAAGCGCCATTGCACGGTTAGGGTTACACAGTCGATGGTAACGAGCACATGGTTTTGTTGCGCGCCAACCAGCGGCCACCGTTACGTCCGATATGTAGGTCAGTGTAAAGGCCGTATGTTGGAAAGCTATCAATCCAGCGGTGGTAAACGATGCACTCTATTGTAAACACACCTGCACCAGAAACTCATTTCGCTACGTGTTTACGCGCAAAACGTGTTTACGTGTTTACGTGTTTACGTGTTTACGGAAATAGATTGATTGTATAATACAGGGCATTTCCCTTAAATGAAAGAAGAATGAAAGAAAAATGAAAGGAAAAGGAAGGAAAAAGAAACGAAGGAAAGAAACAAAACGCCTATTCTGCGTTAAAATAAACTGCATCGATCGTTATTATCGATTATAGCAAAATCTAACGTTTCGTAATTATATCTAGAAAGAGCAGAAACTATCAAAGTATGCAAAGTAGGTATAAGGCTGCGTGAAAACGACAATTCTTCGAGCGATTCGAAGAAATGACTTTAATCGATTGGAAGCAAATTAATTGATGTTAAAAAATGCAAGATACGTAGTGCAACGCGTGGCAAGGTGGTAAAACTGAATACAGAGTGAAATACAAATTTTTGAAAGTTGCACGAATCCAACTGATTTATTGTGGTTTATCGTCGAAACACATTTGTCGCGGTGAAACGCTCCATAAAGTCGAATTTGCCCGCCTGCTAATGTTTTCTTGCCTTTCCTTCGTTCCCGACAGCTCGAACATTGCCGTTCTCGCGGTTTGTGGCGAATGTTATTATACTCATTGTAATAAACGCATTTACGACCACTCGAGAGTAATTTCGTTGCGCAAGTTGATTCGTAATACGCGTTACAAATTTCATTCTCAAGCGTAATTAATATTTTATCCACTAATTACTTGTAATATATATGTATCGTTATATCATATATATAACCAGCCGATCGATTCGAGTATACCGTAACCGTACGAGAGACGCACCTCGCCTCGACAAAATGATCAATTATCCCGAGGAATCGGCATCTGTACGTAGCTTCGTCGGAAAGACGATGGCAATCACCTTGACACGATAACTTGATAACCAACACGGTTGATTAATGTCGTGGAAGGCCGACAAATCGAGTTGTATAATACCGGGTGAGTCATACACGCGTGTCCATGCTCGGGGGCTTCAAACGGCGTATCTACATACGAACGAAACGAGTAACGAACGTTTTACGAACGTTTTACGAACGTAGCGGACGTACTGAAAAGTACTGAAAGTAAGTGGAAAGCGTAGAGCGACGCATCGAGACAGAGTGGACGCGAGGCTTCGTAGCTACGTTTCGGAGCAAGCGACGACACGCGAATCTCCGTCGACGTAACGCTTCGTGCGACAGTTCTTTCGAGATACCGTGAAAAGTAACGAAATCGCTACTAATCGCGCTACACCCTGTATGCCCTGTAGAGCTGCAAATACTTTTGTTCCTTATCGCTGCAAGGTCATCGAATTCGACGAGATTACAGCGATGCGTGTCGAATATAATCGCTGAGTAAGCGGACGTGAAATCGTCGGGAAAGTTGAGCTTGAATCTCGTCTGTCCGCTTCCTGCCTCTAGCCATGGGATAAACGTTGTATTTATAAATATGAGACGTACTTGGAAATACGATTCGTGTCTAATATTCAACATTCGCTTTACAGAATTCCGTCGAGTTGTCCGTACTCCTCTATCTGGCGCTCTATCTGGCAGTTTCCAGCTAAGTCTAAATCGATCCGAGTGAATCGAAGTAGAACGTTCGCTGCAGATCGAGTCTTGTTTCTCGCGATTTTATATAATATATTTAATAACAGAATAGAACGTTGTTGCGAGCAACGACCGTCCGCGAGACTCGTTCCACTTGCGGCCGGTACTCGTGGCCATCGCTAGCTATCCCTCTCACCACCTTCTTCCTCGGTGTAGGCTGGATCGTTCCAATTAAAACCGTGCAACGTGACAAACTATCGTTAGCGTGTCAACTCGGTGCACGAGAGACGCATGTTGGATGGCCAAGCTTTTTCAAAAGTTCGGACCATTCTTGCGGAAACATCGTCGTTGATCGTATCTCTCTTACTATCGTTCTCCCAATAACGGAATAATGAAAATCCCTCGACTCGTCGATAATCGTGCAAGAGGTGACTGGACCTTGCTCGCAAACCTTACGAGAAACAATCGAAATCTATCGAGATCGATTTGCATAAGAAAAAAGAAAGAAAAAAAAGAAAAAAAAAGAAAAAAAGAAGAAAAGAAAGAAAAAGAAAGGCAATGAAATAAAAGGTCTTGACTATTCGAAAGAGTAGAGAAACGCGCGTGGAACCGCTGAATCATCCTCGTGATCAAACGCATCGTACCGCTGCTAAAGGAATGCTTTCGATTTTTATTTACGACTAACGTAATCGAGCCTTTCTCTCTTTATCTATCTCTCTTCCCTCTTGTCCCTCCTGTTCTCGTATTTGTTACGCGCGATTATGTAACACACGCGTAGCCTGAAATTCGCAGACCAAGGAATAAATTTCACCGCCGTGCACCTCCACTCTGACGTCGTAACGATTTTTCCATCTTTGCGTAAAACGAGACTGCAATGACTCGCGTATCGCAAATACGTTTCGAACGCAATCGACCGTCGCTTTACGCGTCCAAATATGGAAGACGTCACGGATAAATTAGAGATTACACGAGTACTTTTGATATAAAAACACTTAACAATCGTAATGGCGTAAATACATGGTAATTACTCGAATCCTTTGCCGTGTAGTGGAAGCATTTGAATATCTACTATCGAGACAAGTATGATCAATGAACGTCCTGTTTCTCAAAGCGTTTCTCAGGGTGTCTGATTTTAACCGATCCACGAAAATATCTCAATAAACTGCACGTTATTGGAAAAGGCGTTTCAAACGAGAGGGATATATCGCGACGGTCGGCAAAGTCCTTGTCTCGGTGGTCTCGTTCTTTTCGAGTCCAACTATGTACACACGTTCTTCTGTACGACGCTCGATGCAATTTTCAATTATCTACGAAAACGTATGGAGGTGTTGCTCGTTTCGGTCGCGAAGCTGATAAAAGCAATCGGTCTTTAATAATAATTATCCGTATCGTCTGGCTCGTATTTTTAATTGAAATTATTAAAAATTGATCGAGCCCGGTTCGTAAATTAAACCGGTTGAAGCGAATTGTTGTAAAATAAATCGAGGGAAGCGAAAAACACGTTATTCCGAGCTGTGGCAGGCCGTGAAACGTTGTACGTGGAACAGAGTCATCGATCGGAGTTGGGCTTAATCGCAGCCGTTTGTTTACCTCGATCGAAGGGAAACGAGGAATCCATTGTGCGTGCGATCGCCACTTTCACTGCTTTTCAAACTAGTAAATACCGATTCACCGTACGGTAGAGGATACCACGTGAAATTACACCACCGAAGAATTTCAATTACCCTGCTACCTCTTAGTATTAATTGCGCATCCTCGTGCAAACATTTGAAGCAATTTGTAATTTGCGAGAGCTTGCGCGTAAAAGTGACAGAACAAGTAAATTACTTTCACTTATGCGGCCACGCACGCTCGCTCGCAACGAAAACGATCGTTACCATGTATCCAACGATAAACCGAACAAGCGTCAAACAATACTAATCGAAATTTATATAGTCGATAAGAGCCGATAAGAGTAACCGCTTAACCACTTAACGATATAATTCAGTTTTAGCAAATTCTATTATCCAAGCGAGAATAAACGATCGATTTACATCGTATTCTGTATGAATTATTTACGGACACGTACCAGTTCGAATACCAGCGTCGCTATAAGGAAAAGAAGGCTGTAGTAATCGTCCTTAAAGCGTAAATACGCTTTGCTTCCGCCACCACGCGCGCCGTTATACTTCCTGTGTAATTAGTTACGGCAACGATACAATTTAATCGGTGCGAACTCGTTCGCATCGAACGTCGGACAAAGTATCGCTCGGATGCAGCTCGAGTTGTCGAACAAGAAAAAAGGAAAAAAGGATAAAAGGAAAAGAAGCCGTGCCACTTTCGCGAAACTTTTCCTGCTCGGGGAACCTGGATTATTCGAGAGGTCGATTGTTCGGCGCTCGTTTACGAGCTTCGCCGAAACCTTGTCCGCGTTTCTTCGGCGAAGAAAAATGCGTATCCTCGATACCACCCATTCCGACGGCTCGTACGACTTTACTCGGCTGCAAGCCTTGTAACTCGACCGAGGAGCAACTTTTTCTACGTTGCCTTTAAGAGATTACGATCTGCACATGGTATTGTTATTATCCCTGGTGATGCAACGGCGACTTTCGGGATTAAGGAGCGATCAGACAGGAGATTATTCCTCAAAGTTAATATTTAAAATCTGATTTTCCGCCAATACCGATGTAGTCGCAAAGAAAGCTGATTCTTCCAGGCTTCTAGGCCTGTACGCCGGTTGAAAAGAGTTACGAGATCGATGTGCTGGCTATCAAAAAATTATTACTTTTCCATCTTTTCCCTCGTACTACAAGAAAATTACCAATTACTGTTGCCTTGCGACAGTAACGAGAGAATTGTCATTTCCATAGATAGATACGCATCGTGTAAACATTGAAAACAGAGTTATAAGTGACAATTATACACGAGTACGTAATAAGGGTAATTGGGTAGAAATAAAATTGGGTTAAATCCGTCAACGTTTCAAAGTGGCAACGTATCGCGCGTGTTGTACGAAACTTTCCGAAATTTTGTTAGCCTCGAATGCCGTTATACGAAAGGATCGGTTGAACGCGATAAAGCGGCATTAGCTGCCCTACGTCGCGTCTGCTTTCGCTGCGTGTGCCGTTGCGTCCTCGACGGAAACCGAAAAGAGAAGAGCCCGGGTGGAGGGAAGCAAACGGACGAAAAAATGGCACCTCGTCGATTCGGAAGAGAAGAGAGAGGCGTGTGCAGGAAGTGGTACAGCATTGCCGGAGGGAAGGACGTCGAATCTAGGTCACAACCGTGTTCCTCTCTTCGTGTTTGCGCGGATATGTAGGCACCCAGTGGTTCTCATTCGTGCCATTCACGCAGTCTCCTGCAAATATTTGCGTAAATATCGTTGACTCGTTTCCTTCTTGCACGATCGACGCAAACAGTTCTGCGTATCGACACCGATACTTTCGCCTGCTCCGTATTTTCTTCGAGGATTTAACCGAGCCAAACTTAGTAGACGGCATTGGTTTCAAGAATTTGGATTCATATCGTTGAACAGAAATGAAATTTTAGCGACACGACCAACGAACATTCACCTTCTTCGCTGACATCGGTAATCATAGACGCGATCGTTTAAAAAAAAAAAAAAAAAAAAAAAAGAAAAAAAGGAAACGCGCTGTACGATCAATTTAATTAAGAAGAACCACACGGCGCTCGAAAAGTCTTCGAACTTGTATTAGAATTCGTATTAGAAAAGGAAGAAAAGTTGAGAAAGGGGACGACCGTCGCAGAACGAATCTCTCAGAAGTCGTAAGTAGTAATCGTTAGAACGGTTTTCACCGAGATTTTCATCGACCTAATTCTTCCTCGGAAATCAGGCCGCGCAAACAGAACTTGCACGATCTCTAAACGACGCTCCAAGTTCGTTAAAAGCCGTTTGCTTTCTGCAGTAACATCCGGCTGAGCATACGGCAGGGAACGTAATTAGAAAGCTTCGAAGAGAAGTTATGGCATCGTTCGCGCTATCTATCAACCGGTAGAAGCGTATTTTATAAATTTCTACCTATCGACTGCGCCTTCTGTTTCATATACACGGGTGTGTTGAAAGTAGTATAAGAACGGCCTGTTCGAATTTCAGGCGATTAGGAAGAGTCGAAGATACGTACAGTGGCTCTCAGGGGTTTCTAATCGATTCAAATTGTATGTACGAATGAAATTCGATTTACTTATTTACGTGCTTTTATGCGTTTATCCTATCCTACGTATACGTAGAAAGATTAGCCAGAATCGATACAAAATGTGTTTCGCGTGACAAAGACGGCACTGCGTTTAAACTAGAATTTGTTACACTTGGAAACTGGCTGACAAACCTTGCGATTAGTGAACGCGTGCTTTCTTCGTAACGCGTGTTCATCGGGATTATGCCGAACCTCTACAAATTGGATATCCGAGTTCGTTTAATCGGTCTCGCGTTATCCGTGGCGCTTCGAACTTGACTGGCAAATCGTAAACATAGCGAGGTATCGATCGATCGATCGATCGAATGGTCAATTTATATCGTCGAATAGTTTGTATTTGCGCGATTTATCGACAACCTTGGACCCTTTCGTACTGTTCACGTCATCAGCTCCGATCACGTCCTCTCTACAATTTCCTACGACACGATATAATTCAATATAATGCTTCGACCAACTGATAACCAACTAACTAATAATACGATATATAGCTTAGCACTCTGATGCGTATCTAGCCTTAGCCAGATTGGCTAGATTGGCTAGATTTGCTAGATTGGCTAGATCGGTCGAAACTTGGGTAAAGTGATCAAACGAATCGAGATAACGACAGATTTCGAGACAAGTCTGGTCTTTAATCAACTTTCCTCCGCGTTTCAATTGTCACGATGATCGATCGCCTCGATTCGTTTCGAGCGACGCAAAACCGTGACAGTTGATAGTGGCGAATCACTAGGAACGCTGGCGCCGCTGTTACACTCTCGCTTTCGAAATAATAATTATTTAATACTCGAAGTGGTGGTGAAATGCGAGCGACCGGTTTTTGGTCAGCCTCTTTGGTCCATCCGGCAGCCGAAAGCCAACCTGCATACCTCGATCCATGGGACAGGCTTTCCATAACGAGCAACGCTATCGAAAGCATTTTCGAAAGGGCGATCCCCGGTCATCGGAAATTAAACTGGATTTTACGTAACGGGTCCGGGTAAACATTCTGTTTGCGCTGTTGTTACATCTAGCGATTCTTGCGGGGCTGCGCGCGATCACCGTGATGCCATCGTCACCAGAATTATGCAACATCGTGCCCGCTCTTGCTTGTTTACTCTGTAACCTTTTATGCAATTTTATGTTTTCGCGAAGAGCTTGCGCTCCTTTATATCGATCGTACGGGTTGCAATGATCTGCACGTTGCAGATAAGATTTACATATATCCACGAACACATACCGCGTAAGGACGGAGAAAATACGATAATAACAGACGAATTAAGTAGTTGAAATCTACACGCAATAATTCGTTTCGACTGCTAAGAATTATGGACGAGTACTTGGCGTTGTTCGGATCTTTGAGAGCAGAGAATACTTATTTAATCAACGAGTTACTCTCCGTTTAACGTAGGTCACGAGCATTTGATTTTTACGGATCGTCTTTTTACGTCTTCGGTAAGATCTCGAGTCTCGGTGTGTTTTATAAATTTCTCTGTCCAATTTTCTAAATTCTCAAATTATCCAAACGACTCACTATAGTGGGTCGCTATATAGGTCGCTATAGTTCTCGGCGCGACGCGAAATCGACACCGCTTGGTGGATAATTTGATAGAGTGGATCGTGGATTCCACGAGAACCTTATTCGTCGTAATGCAAGTTCCCAGGTTGCTGTTACCTATTATTCATTCGATCGTATTCCACGAGTACGCGGTACCTTGTTGGGACTATCGTGGATGGATCGAGCGAAGCGTCTGATCGTATCTCGCCAATTCTACTTACGCTTCGCGAACGCTTCTACTTACGCGTTCGTTCGGCTCGTTCTTTTCTGGCGAATGAGATTTCTTTGCGCAGATGCGCTAGTTAAACGAAAATAAAAGTAAAAGAGATCGAGAAACGAACAGAAAGAGTCGAACAGAAACGAAAGCAGCGTCGATCGATTAAACGTGATCGATGAATCAAATGATTTCGAGAAAATACATATAACGATATAAATAGAGAATCGTGACGTAGAAATCGTAGAGAAATTTTGGGGCGCATAATCCTTTCGATGAAACGATGACTTGGTACAATTTGAGTTGTTAAAACAACGACTCAAGTCACGGATACTTTGTTACAGTTTATATTCTAAAATACCGTACGTTCCTGGAAACATGGGAAATACAAAGTACAACGAGATATCTAATAATCGAGTTATCTCAATGAAGAAATTCTCTCTCGGCTCCTAATTCTTTTCGTCACCCAGACGTTAATCGATTGATCTTGCACGAAGAAAGCGTTTGCAGCGCTGCTCTCCCATAACGATACGAGGTCTAAATCGATCGTTCTGTTTCTGCCGCAGGATGAGAAGGAAGAAGCAAGGAGTCACCGAGGGCGGAGAAGCGGCGATTCTGTTATTCGTCGCATTGACTCCTGTTATCTGTTCGGCTGGAATTCTGGACCCTTGGCAGTGGGCACGTAGCGATCGTATCGACGTCAACATTCCTTGGTTGCCGTGTAATTACATTTTGTCGAATCCGATGTACAGGATGATGGTCCAGGCAACCGTTTCGCTTTATATATTTCATTTTTCGTTATTATCGTGATTTTATTTCATTAGTCGAGAACGAGACACGATGCTACGACGAGCTAGGGTGCCTGAACATAACCAGAAGCTGGTATCACCTTATCCACAGACCGCTTAACGTCTTCCCTTTGCCACGAGAAGTCATCAATACGAAATTTATTCTATACACGAACGATAATAACGTCGAGGTGAGTAAAACGGTAGATATTCACGATCGTGATTCTTTCTAGTTGGCCAATCGCTACTAATTACAACTTTTCAATTCGTAACAATTCTGTTCGCAAGATCTTCCCATTCCTTTTTTACCGATTCTCGCTTAACGGAATATATTGTCCATCTTTTCACAGGGCCAGACCTTGTCAGCCGCGAAAGACAAGTCGATTAAACGGTCGTACTTCGATCCAAAAAGGAAAACAAAATTCATCATACACGGCTTCATAGACACTCCGCTTAGCAATTGGGTCAACGTAAGTGAATCGCTTCTTCGCTGCGTCGCTCTTTCGCCCTTTTAATTTTCCCCTATTTTTATTAAGGAAATATATTTTATATTAATTTTACATTAAGGAATTACTTTGCTCGAATAGTAAGAATACTCGCGTGTATCGATGTTTCCAGTAACATGTATTTTATAATTGAAAATTGATTATGAAATACGATTTTATTAATTTTTTCGCGCATCAAGTAGTAGGGGCGGTAAATGTTTAAAATTAATACATATTTGATAGTTAAATGTTTATTTACGTTATATTTACATTATATTTCCTAGTTTATAACCGATTTACTTACATTCCTATCTAATCTGTTGTCGAATCGTCGCCGCAGGAAATGAGAAACGAATTATTGAAGCATGACAACTACAATGTCATCATAGTCGACTGGGGTGGAGGAAGTTTGCCACTTTATACTCAAGCAACCGCCAACACGAGGCTGGTGGGCCTTGAAATAGCTCATCTCGTTAAACACCTGCAGGTAAAACGAATTTCGCGAACAAACAAGCTAGCTGCTCTCGGCAGAACATTCATTTTCTGAAAAGAAAAGAAAGAAGAATAAGAAGACGAAGAAGAAGAAGAAGAAACGGAAAAACGTGACTTTACAGCAGATTTAAAAGTGACGTTTGATCCGATCCTAAAGCAAACATTTAGATCACTTAGGTTCGCTTCTAGGCGGTACAGATATCTCGAAAGCACGACTACTAAGGAATGTCAAATTCTTGACTCGAACGACGAAGAAAGCTAGAAGTATGTTGCTTAAATCTATCGTTTAAAATATCGTATACGGAATTTCCCTCAAACTGCTTTTCACATGCTGTTTGTTGCTTCAGTTTTATCGCTTAATTTACGTAAGCTTGGTTGATGGACAAACTCGTCGATAACCATAACGGTGAATTCGATGTTGCGTGACTCGATCTATCTTTGAATGAAATTGAACGAACAGACTTAATGACATACTCGTAATATACGTGTAACATACACGGCGGATACAAAAACTATTTACACGTGATACTATTAATTAATTAGTATCATATGCTATTCTTATCGTTCTTATTATTTATTTGGTTTATGCGATTATAAGATGTAAAGGGCGTCTTTAAATACGTATTACGATATAAAACACCACGAAACTGAAATGTCGAAGCTCGAACGTAAAAAAAGATGCTGCATCGGAAGATAGGAAAACGAAATGATAAGATCAAAGTATCGTTTGTTAAAACGCAGACAAATTATGGACTGGACCCAAACGATGTGCACCTGATCGGACACAGCTTGGGGGCACATACCGCGGGATACGCAGGAGAAAAGATGGGAGGGAAAGTTGGTCGTATTACGGGACTGGATCCTGCAGAGCCCTATTTCCAAGGGATGCCCAGTCACGTAAGGCTGGACTACACCGACGCCAAGTTGGTCGACGTCATTCACACCGATGGCAAGAGCTTCTTTTTCCTAGGTAACAGAAAGATACGTCAACGTGGATACCTACTGATCCCGCTCTTGTAATCCGACCATTAATAATTATCAACTTTACATCGATATTTCAAATCACAAATCTCGGTAACCCTTTCAAACCACTGTTACATCTTACATCTTACGATATCATCGTATAAAAGTTGCTAATCGTTCCATTTATGTAATCGTTCTATATTATAAACTAAGTTATCGCGCGATAAGGGCTTCCCGGATATGGAATGGTTCAACCGTGTGGCCACCTGGACTTCTACCCGAACAATGGCAAGGAACAGCCAGGATGCACGGATCTCAGCGAAACTACCCCTTCCTTGCCTTTAACCCTGATCAAAGAAGGCCTGGAAGAAGCGTCGCGAGTACTGGTTGCCTGCAATCATGTCCGTTCCATAAAACTCTTCACCGAGAGCATCAACTCCAAGTGCCAATACGTGGCCCACGAGTGTTCCAGTTACGCCAGCTTCCTCAGAGGCGAATGTTTCTCGTGCAAGAGCAACAACAGTCTCAGTTGCGGTATCATGGGTTATCATGCGGACACCAGTCCGGCTTTGGTTGGAAGGCAGGCTATGGGACAGGATATTCTGTCGCTGCTCGGGTCGAAATTCTTCTTCGCCACTGGCAAGGAAGATCCTTTTTGCAGTGAGTGTTACCAAACATCTTGAATCTGTCTCACCGTTGGATTTCAGCAATTTTTTAAGTCTTTTGTCGATATTTGTAAATAATCGCAATTACGATTCGGCGTATATTCCTGCGCGTACTTGGACGCTCGTTATACTTTAAAGCATAGCTTCCAAAGAGAAGAAATATGCATTTCTAGGCGAGAAGCTAGTTTTCTCCTAGTCGATGGCGACGGCGATACCAAAGAGGCAGTGAATTCGTCGTCGTTTCGGACGTCTTAGATTATATTTAAAAGCGAATTTTAGATTCCATCGATCTTCGTTCGAACTTTATCGATTCTTGCTGGAACGCTTCTGCACCGGATCGAACCTGTCGCGCAGTCCCGAGCGTAGGTGTCACGCAATTATTTATTATTATGAATCGCGACAGGCTGCTTTCACCCTGCTTATCGTCGAGGAAAATTGCTACGTGTCTCGAAACTAATTTAACCGTGCCCTACATAAGAATCCACTAGAAACTTGCAACAGCCATTCAGCCGATCGGATGAAATGCAAATGATTTTTTGATGACCTCGAAACGATTTTTAATCCTTTATCGAGAAATAGAATCAAACTTACTAAACGATAATAGAATAAATAATAAACAGAAAGGTGGAATTAACGAATACTGATAACTTCATTTTTTAAGTTATTAACATGCAAATCTCGATTACTCGTCAGGGAGACATTACAGGATCACCATCGATCTTGCCCGGCCACCGAGTGCAGAAAGTTGGGTCCAAGGCTTCCTGAAAGTCACTTTTCACGCGGAGAATGACATTGTTCGAGACATTGATCTCACACCTAGGTAATCTTCGTGTACCTCTACGATTCTATTACTAAAATGAATTCCATCGTCTCATTCGTAATCGAACGCTTGTCCCTTTAAATATTCCTGGTGGGAAAGAGGAAAACCACAATAAACACACCGTTGCCTATCGAAATGATACCAAATGAAACGATAAATAAAGAAAAATAACGAATAGGAAACGTAATTTGCCATAGATACAGATATAGAAACGTGATCTCATGCATAGACAGAACGTTAATAAACAGCGGTCAACTGATATACTCAAAAAGGACCCGTAGCGTTCTCACCTATAGGAGTAAAAGACGTCCAATCGAAATAGCTTCTAAAAGCGATCCTTTTCCTACAAAATCAACTTCCGTCGCAACGCGTTAAACGTCTAATTAACGATTCTGTCGAGCACGGAGCTTGCGGCGCTATTCTCGTCTCAACTGCGTCTCCAGCTACTTTCTCATACGGGGCACGTGCTTTTTCGTGGCCTCGCTTTCCCGATAACTACCTTCAACTTAATTGCCCAACTTTTTGCTTCTTTCATTCCCGCGACCGTAGCGGTTACATGAAATTGGAACATGGATCGACAGTCCGTATGGTCGTCGCTCATCCGGCCGGTGCATCCGGTGAACTTGGGAAAATTCGACGCGTTGAGCTTTCATGGACCTACGATATGGACGTGTTACAACCAAAATCGCTCTGCTTCTTCTGGTGTAACGATCGCCTCTACGTGAACAGCGTCACAGTGGACGTTATGGAAATCCCGGGAAGAGGGTAAGCCAATTACCTTTCAACTATCTTTCCATTAGAGGCGCCGGGTATTTTCCTCGACCATTCCTCAACGTCACGTCACGTTCATAACGTTGACGGTTGTGCATGATATTCGACCGACGTTTAGAGTTATACGTAATCGTTTAATAATCGTATAATATCGTATCGTATCGACTCGTTTGTAACATTATCTTTGATATACATACATCTTTGTAAATTTGCATACGTTATTATATGCGCAGGAAAAGAGAAGCAGACTTCACCAGTAAACTCTGTTCAGCAAGTAGGCAGGAGTACGCAGAAATTGCCAGCGGTTCCACGGCGTCTTTCGTCGACAACTGCTGACAACGTCTTCAACTTAATTTAACATGTATCTGAGTACAACGTGATAGTTTGCGGTTCTCGTTCCTGTGAAAAGTATAGAAATTAAAGTGCAATCTAGTGCATATCTAACGATAAGAATCAGCAGCATGAATAATGAAAATTATGGTATACGTCCGCAAGTTTTTGTTGAAAAAAGAAGAAAACGAGACAAGATTCGTTTCGACAAAAAATTTATTTAAAAAGAAAAACAACCGTAACTGTACAAATATATATATATATATATGCATACATACATACATATATATTTGTTTATATTTGTATGTAATAGCAACTAAAAGAAAAAAGAGAAAAAAGAAACAAGTTGCACGAGTCACAGGTAAAAAAAAATCGTAAACGATAGTACATACCTATCTTTCCAAAACGAAACACGATACCACAGTGGAATAATTTTCATATGTCGTAGAGAAAAGAATATTTTAAAAAACCTGACATCGTTTTACAAAAAATATCTCGGAAGTATACGCATTTCGTTTCCTTTTTATCCTGTAAAGTGCGGTGCAATATGAATATTGAATTTGCGATGAAAATGATATACATACATATAATAATATAACGTAAGGAAAGCCGACGCGCATCTGCTGCAGTAATTAATTACCATCGATTACTTTGTACATCTTGTATATATGAAATTGGATAGATATAACTAGATAATGCTAGTGTTAGTATAAAAGCAGGTAATCATTTTACGAGTGATCGACGATGGCGATAACTTGCTAACGCAAAAGTTTTTTTGGTTCGTGCGTGAACTGTTATCTACGTAAACTTCTATACAATATTTACATAAACAAAAATACCGCCCGTTGTAGCGTAATAGCGATAATCACTCGTGATATTTCTCTCCTCTTCTGTTATACATATAATTTAAATACTACGTTTAAACATATAATTTACTGGTAACACTTTCCTCGTTAAAAATTGTACAAATCAGAATAAGCGGACATTTGTAAATGATACGAGTATATGTATATCTTGTACTGCGCACTGTTCAAACATTTCTAACATTAAAGATCATTGTATATGATATAGCTCAATGTAAAATATAAACTTATTATGCTATATAACGACACCGTTCTGATTAACAAATCACGATGCTCTATCATGAAAAATACAATCTTTCTCTGTTTCTTTCTTTTTCGTCTTTTTTTCTTCCTTTCGTTTCCTTTTTTTCCTTTCTTCCTTTCTTTTCTTTTCTTTTTTTTCTTTTTTCCTTTCTTTTCTTTTCTTCTTCAGGGCTTTTTCGTTTTCGTAGAGAGGTAAATTTTCAAAGGCTACAGGAAAAGAAACACACTTGTACAGCTTGCTAATCCTTTGCAATGTTTACTCCTCGATAAACGTTGTACACGTGAATTCGTCGCTTATACAAAAAGATCATCGCGGAGTGCAGCTATACACGGTAACACATGATTTTTTTTTCTTTTTTTTTTTTATCTTACACGAGATTCAACAATGATCGAGTAAAAAAGCCGTCCGCGTTTGTTCAACGCGGTAACAAGGGTTGGTAAAATATATAATATGAATATATAGCGATATACATAATATAATCTAATAATCTCTATCTGTATAACATATAATCTGCGTATAAATAATAAATAGAAAAACGAGGAGCGGGGGGGGAAAACGGGTGATTAGCTTGGTAGTAACTTTAGCACTAAATTACCATTACGAACATTCACGGATCTATGGGGCCATCTGAGAGATGATCTGAGAGACAATGAGAGAAAAAAGAAAAGGAGAGAAAAAGAAAAACAGAAAAGTGAGAACGATAATAGAGAAACAGTGAAATAACTAACAATACATGTGAATATACAGCTGATTCATTTGGCATAGTAGTCTAGAGCGTTCCTTTTTCTAGCGCGCGATAGAATGGTCAGTGAAGATCATCGACCCAAGCAGTTTCTAATGACTCGATAAGAGTACGAACAAAAGCCATTTCTTTTCGTGCATTTTCCAAGATCACGCGGGGATCTTGCGAGGTACAGCGCAGTATATTTGGTGCCATCACCATTGCTAAATTGTTTGCATCCATTTTAGTACGGGCAACGACTTCCGGCCTGGCGAAAATCTGGAACAAGTATTTTATACACATTGTGGTAATCCCAAACGAAGAGACGAGAAACTAAGAGAAACGGGGCCATTCTACGCAGTGAGCTCGTTAGTTTCAATTAATCTCCCCTGACAAATTTACGGCAAGAATGACAGCCGATCGTTTGATTAATACCGACGATTAACGTTAAAGTTCCCTAATGTAAATAGGTGCGCACTTTGATTAATGTTCCGCTACCTTGTGACAGTTGAGCGATAAGAATACGTGTCTTTAATAATCGATAATTCATACTTCAGATTCAGTAATCATACAGAAGTAAAAACTAATTGAGAATACTAACCTGAAGGAATCGTATTAGATGACAAAGAACACGACGATTCAAATCGGGCAGACGATCTACAAGCGCGGCGACATTGGCCGCGGAAGCTTCGGCATCGTCGTGCCTCATCGACACGCATTCCGTGTAAAAGGAATCAGGTATCAACGGCTCGTAAAGCTCTCGAACCCATAATTTTAACAAAGATGCGGGTGCATGAGCGTCTTGAGAAGCTGCCAAAATCGTACCATCCTCGAACCTGTCCAAGCACGACTTTAAAGCACTGACCTCGTCCGCGTCCGCGGACACTCTGAATATCCCCTCCGTCAAGATACCACCTCGAGCAAGCACTTGACGCGTCAACGTGGTCTGTATCCATGGTAACTCTCGATTTGGGAATCTGTCTCTCTGCAGGGCCATCACTTCCGATAACGTCGCCCCAAACATGGACGCCCGGAAGATCTGAATCTACGATTAAATGAAAAGCGTATGAATGTCCGTTTCATAGTACGAAGAAATTTAATGTAACGTTCGGCCGGCCACTTGTGAAACGTAAACAAATAAAATAAGATACAAGACGATAAAGTAATATAAGGTTCGCGTGGCGAAATGAAGAAACGTACTCTCGCTTGATCAATATCTTCTATGGTAGCCTTGCGAGGCTGCCGCTTGCCGTGTGCTCCAATTCGTTGTAAACGACGACAGGCGACCGTTGCATAATGACTAACTTGCACGTGAATCGGCCACTTGGCCACTTCCGGAAACTGAAAATTCGGATCGCGATGCCTGTTCATATAGCCTTCGAGATAAGGCTCGAACGTAGCGCTGGGCGGCACGAACGCCAGACAGACCGCCATCAATTCCCAACCTCTACGTAAACTTTCTTTCCTCGGATTCTCTGTAGTTTGTCTACATATCTGGACGTATAACTCGTCCCGTAATGGCGGCTTCGAATACGCTGTATTCACAATGTCCATAGCTACACTGTCTAATGTCATTCCTACGTTAGCTTTCCGATCGCCCATGTACACTTGCACCAGCCTAAACAGATTGCAGGCTTCCCGTTTCAGTAACTTTTCACCATCTACGACTACCAGCATTGGCTGTGGTATAGGATCTTTAGACCAACTAAGAATGTCGCGGACGCTGAACTTCTTCCGGAACAACAATCTCAGTCCCTTCGGCCGTCCGCAGTTCAGGTTAAGATTGTCTTGTGCGTATTTCTCGATGTCGCCACCGCCCGCGCTGTCATCTCGCCTCGCCTCGTCCACGTCTGTGTTGTCCACGCCGATACCAACGCTAGGAACAGAACTTATCGCGGCAGACGGTGGAACCGGCGGCTGTCTTGTAGTTGCTGTCACGGTTTCTCTTGTATCGGCCTGCGACGAGGCGATATTCGGTGGCGACGGTGGTCGTACTTGCGGCCTCGTTAGAGTGTCAGCAGTATTGTAATACGTCGCTAATCCAGCAGTATCGTAGTTACCCAAATCTACAATAATAATATAAATATCATTTCAATCTACCGAGACGCGTGTATTTCCTTCCTCCTCTTGGTTCCTGGATAAATAACAACTAACCTGCATAGTGATCTTCAAGGTATTCTTGACTGGACGAATCACCTTGGTTACTCGCTGCTTCATCATCCGCAAATTGGTCGTCGGAATCGTCATCGGCTCTTCCGCCAATACCTTCGCCTCTTCCACCCTCTTCGTCCAAAGAATCGTCACCTTCTTCTACTAACAACGGATCCCCGAACTTGTAACAACCTATACAATTATTATCTTATTATATAAAAAGGTATTATTAATTATCCAAGGTACAGTTATGCTTTTACTATTGAAGACGTGCCTGAGAGTTTTGCTTGCTGAAGAATATAATGCTGAAGCGGCAACAAATGATCGTCGTCAGGTAACAGATTTCCATAAAAGCACGGAGGTGGACTCGGATTACCATTGCTCCTCTTCTTTTTACTGTCATCTACCTCTGTAAGCCCTTCTGTTTCTTCGCCCACAGCGCTATTGCTGCTACTATTACTGCTATTGCTACTGCTGGTATTACTACTAAGCCTCTGTCTAGGTTGTTCGTGACTCTGACTAATAAGATAACGCTCGTGCATAGAATCATCGTCCCTATCTCTTCTTCTTGATTGTTGCTGCTGCTGATGATGCTGCTGCTGCTGCTGATGCTGATGCTGTTGCTGTTGCTGATGCTGATGCTGATGCTGATGCTGTTGCTGCTGCTGCTGCTGCTGCTGCTGCTGATGATGATGATGATGCAATTGTTGCAGCTTTTGCTGCTGCTTCTGCTGCTGTACAAAACTGTAACTACGAGCCAATGGCTGCGGCACGCCTTAAAAGATACAAGAAAAGAGAATGGATTGAAATACAAGGATACCGATGATTAATTAATTTTAAAGGAACACGAATTATGAATCGTCGTACTTACAATCCAACGAATTGTTGCACGCGGTATTCCTTCTATATTCTTTCTCTCTATCGCGATCTCGTTCTCTTTCTCGTTCTGCAACCTCAAGGCTTCTCTGCTTCGACGTATTGCTCAAAACGCCCACACCTCTGACAAGGCTCTTCGAAGGCTCATTTCTTTCGGCTAACATTGCGCCGTACATATCTCTAACATTCGCTTCTGAAAGCGACACTGAACATCCATGATGCCTTCTTCCTATACTACCAGTATTATCTTGCTTATTCATATTACGCGGATGCATGGAACTTGGATAAAAGGCTGATGTGTTTGTTTTGTCCAAACTGTTTACTCTCTCCCTATGATGAATTTCCCTTTCCCTTTCCCTATCTCTATCTCTATGATAACGATTACTGCTTTCCACCAGGGAGCCATACTTCTCGCCCTGTGTTTTATAACTATGACTCAATTGAACTTCTGGCGGACGGTACGGAGGCATCTCTTGCCTAAATCTAGATTCCATCAACGACTCCCGATATGGCGAAGTACTTGGTTCAGGACCATACGAACCTCTACTACTTTCTCTACCTACGGCAACAAAACGGATTGAGGTAATTTCTTACTTCCTTCTTTGCATTCTGCTTGAACGAAGATTATTACAGATCTTAATCTTTTAATGAAACTTAACTCACATTCTTACCATTTTTATTCTTTTCCAATTCTAAATTCCCTGCCCTACCCTCGCGTTGTGAATCAACAAACGTCTTCTTCTTAAATAGGGGTGTACTAGTTGAGAGTGACAAACCTAACGGAGGCGGTTCGCCCAACGGTACTGATTTCTGATTCTTCGCGCTTTCTAAAGTGCCACTCTTGTGCCCCCTAGCTTCCAACGTACCGCTGTGTTGCCTGGGCGAAGATTGTGCTTGAATTGCCGGTGTCTGGACGACGGAACGATGATGATGCCGATGAGGAGAATCCAACAATCGATAGCTGGTCGACTCCAACGAGGTGCGGCTGTGAGAAACAGAACTGTCACTAGATCGACCAGAATCCTGAGAATGATTATGCTGACGTCGTGTTGTGGGCACTTCGTGATGCCTATGATGTCTATTATTATGATGGTGGTGGTGATGATGATGATGCCGCCTTGAAGATGGAGATGGAGAAGGGGGAGACGTTTGAAGGTCCACGCCAACACTGGATGTTCTCGTTTTATTTACACTACCACTTTGCTATAATAAAAGGTAGTATAGTTCTATACCGATCGTTCTTTTAGCATAAGGACCGTAAGACGTAAGAAGGACTTACCAACGAAGAAGATAAATTGGAACTTTCTTGATGATTAAACCTTGTTAATCGGCTGACTGAAGGAGTTTGCGTCTGCGTTGATACAGACTCTTTTTTTCTTGGCTCGGTTGATTTCTGAGTGTCCGCTCCACTACCACTCGCTGGTTCTGTATTTTGCTTCAATGTCTACGAATGTCGACAAATTCTCATAATTCTCGTTCTATTAAATCTAACGTCAGTACTATTCAAAACAAAGTAAATAACAAATATAAATACAAATACTCCTTATTTATCGAAATCGTTTAAAGTTAAAATATATTATCTGCGCTAGGAAATAAAAATGTGGTGCAAGCGAACAAAACATAAAGTTTTCTGAAATGATTTTCATGCTTTCAATATGGTATAATGTATACCAGAGTTTTTCTCCTAGCTACAAACAGCTATTTATAGCTGTATGGAGAGCAGACAGCTTGCTCACTTATATCTTCAACATCCTACAGGGAGACAACATTGATGTATAGAAAAGCTTCTAAATCATTATGTATACACATACCACGGAATTTGTATCCCTGAGAAGTCAAACGCTATGTTCAGTGAGTAAATATACGCAATGTCAACAGACCTTTATCAGTAAATGGAATTTCAAATATTCAAGAGGCCCGCCTAATTTTTAGCAGATATTTTTAATGCTGTATCACCACCGTTCTAAATTACATATTTGTTATCAAAGTGAATCACTCACCTGAAGCTTTGCTAAAGGAATGATGTCGCAATCACTTGGACGGTGCCACACAGTTTTCTGGGATGTTGCATTGTAATAATAAAATCGTGACGTATTTTGATCAAATAATTCCCACCATTGATTGTTATCTGTCTTTTTCCTATAATAAAAAGCGTAACAACGATATATACATGCGAATTCCCAATATCTGGGAAACTATTATTTACGTTACAATCCAATAAAAATTTCATCAAGTAATATAGAACTATCCACTTTGATTACTATTAAATGTAGGTTACAAAGAACATTAAGATTCCATACACGTGTCATGTAGAAATCTTGTTAATTATAAATGCTTCCTATATCATAAAAGGAGAGGCTTACATGACGATAACTTTCACCAAGCCGATTAGATCAGAAAGACGGTTTAATCTTTTAGGCAACTGATTACTTTTCTTAATGAGGAAGTTGACTTTATAATTCATTGCAATGTAATTCAATGTTAATTATATCATGGAGCATTTACTTATAAAAGAATATATAAATATATATGTATATATATATATTTCTGTCTTACACTGGTACACCAGGTGGAGGATCCCATACGCATTCTCCGGTTGTGAGATTAGCATACATATGCTCCTTGGTGCGAGGTTCTATAATTTCTACCCATTCCATTCTACTGCAATATTACAGAGGATTTTTTTTATTTTAGAGATATAAATAATTATAAATAACACATATTAATTTCATTGAGATAATTTATCATAAAGAAATAATCATGTTATTCTCTTTCAGGAAACCTCTTTTTTCTTTTCTTTTTTTTTTTTTTTTTTTTTTGTTTTTTTTTCTTTATCTTTTTTTTCTTTTCTTTTTTTTTTTTTTTTATTATAGAAAATTTACTTAAAAAGATCTACCGTATAGATTAATAACAATACTAAAATAAATATTATTAAAAAGTATATAAGCGATATTTAAACCTGATAAAATCACTAGTGCACACATTAAATCATTAAAGCATGTGGGATGCACTCGAAGATAAATTTGTTGTTCCTTTTTATTACTATAATTAAAAACTCTAAAAATAGTGCGGCAAAGTGAAAAAAAAAAAGAGAGAGAGAGAATATATATATACATATACATATACATATACACATACATATACATATACATATATATATATATATATATATAATGTAAATACGGTATGTTTAATGCATGGATTAGATCGAGGGGATATTATATACAGTACATTTAATGACAACCGGCCCAATACAGTTTTAGCAAACCGGGAGATGGAATCGTAGCGGATTAGCCATAAGATATAAATAATTAATCGATAGCATTCTGTCAAATTTACGGGGCAAAAATGGGACACGAAATCGCTTTATCGAAGTTTATTTTCTTTAGGTAATAAATATCGTAGATAAACTAGAAATCTCTATAGTGGGGAAAGAAGCTCTGGTCCTTCTAGTAAAGTGTTCGAAACAACGGGGAAGTGCAAACGTTTAAAAACGAGGAAAGTTTCGTTGTAATAAAAGGGTGTCCACCCCCCACCCCTGTAACCATAAATTGATAGGAATGCTGGCTGCAATACGAGCAACCGTCTGATGTCATGCTATCCGTTTAATTGACCGAAATAGGCAGCAGAAATCCATTCGTGCATAGTTGTATACAAAGGAGCGGAAAAAACGAAAGTGGTGAAAGAGACAGAGAGGAAAAGGCGACACACGCATGACTTCGATAATTCGTACATACAGGGTGTTGCAGCGACTATGTTGCAATCGGCAATAGGGTGATTCTACATGAAAAAAACAAGTCGATAATATAGAATAAAATTTATTCACACGACGTTTCGTTTTCGAGAAAATCGAGATTGAAAATTTGTCAAATATACTTGAACCTGGCCAATTCCGCACTGAACAGAGGTAAATAATCGGCCGGAAATTATTCTACATGTGAAAACAAGCGAAAGATAAAGAATAGTATATGTTCATGAAACTTAGAAATATATTATGTGCACCAGGCCAATTCATAAGTAACTTCTATTTTCTTGAAAACGAGACCTAGAACGGAAAAGTGTTATTTGACATTTTCCAATTATTTTCACAAGCAGAATAACCTAATGCTGACTGTTTTATTCGTACCTAGTCTGTAATTAGCCAAGTTTAAGTATACTTTACAAGTTCTTTAATTAGCTTTTCTTTTTTTTTTCTTCTTCTTCTTTTTTTTTTTTTTTTTTTTTCTCCAAAACGAGACATCGTACGAACAAATTCTGTTCTATAGTTTCGACTTGTTTGTTCACGTAAAATCACCCTATTGCTGATTGTAACACAGTTGCTGGGACACCCTGTATACATGAAATATGAAATTGTTAAAATGAATCTCGTTGAACTTAAAGACCCACCCAGTTATGTATATTGATAAACTTAAAAATCATTAAGGGAAACACTATCGTGCGTTCGAAGAATATGACGAGGCTCTCTGCGAGAAAACTGGGACGGGTCACTGGGAAAAAAATTCACTATCGATCCGCGAAACATAGCCACTATATCGCAGCGATGGTACTTATTTCCATTCCCCTAGAATCGAACGAATTTCATTCTTACCCGTCGGAAGCCATCGCGAACAATCAATCCGTGTATCAGCGAAAACAAAACACCTCACGTCACTCGGTGAACACTTTGTGACACTTCACGAGCGCTGCAGTGACACTTCGATGTCGCAACGTCCCATTTCCACGAGCACGAGCGACGCAGCCCCTTCATGGCAGCCCACCGGCGGCCATCTTTTTTTCTTCTGCGAGTTTCAACGTTCTGCCACTATAGCGAACAAAAACTTACTTTATCCTAGATACCCGACATATCGTCCCGAAGATGCGCTCGAACGCTCTTCTCTAGCGCTTCCACATCTGTGAGTATTTATTCGCGATTCGATTCGCGATCGGATACTACTCACCGATGATATATCCCATGCATCGTAATTTATCTTGCCTCCTTTTTGTTTGTTTGTCTTTCCTCTTCTTTCCTTCTTTTTTTTTTTTCCTTTTTCGTTTTTCTTTCGGTTATGTTACACTTCCCGGACTTAAGATGAATATCGATTGATTACTGGTATGGTCCGCGTTGCTTACATCGTTGGGTAACTATAAATACAAGACTAGACACTGTTCATAAGAATCGACCGTGTTTTGATGGTTGACATCTTTGATAAAACTGTTATCTATTCGTAAGTGATAACGTATGTATGTATCGCGCAGTTGAGGTTAGAAATGCCCATGGTCGTATCTTTACTCGTTTGAACCATGTTTGAGCATAGTGAGTTGTCCCCAGGCACGCACTTTCGAACGGTTTCTTGAAACTTTGGATTTGCTCATGACTTGTCATGTCATTTTAATTACTCACATTAATATTCGGACACAGCACACTATCTCTACTTACATTTGTTGCTTTGTATAAGAGGGTGTGATTTAAATATCGTATTGTTTACTCCATGATAATGTATGAACCATTTATTGTAGCTTGAAAATATGTAAACAATTTCTTTCTAACAGTAACATTTAATTCTACAGTAGGCTTAAAAAAAAAAAAAAAAAAAGAGGTTGCCCTCCTTATTTCTTAAATTCGGAATGCTCCCTCTTTATACCTTTTAACAGTATCTGCTATAATTAGTAATAACAATTATGCAATTTCACGATAACTTTCATCCTTTTTTCTACGACAAATTACAAATTGTCCTTTATCAAAACTAGTATTCTTCCCTTTTCCTAACATGTTAAGTTTCTCGATGTATTATACAAATATTCGTGTTAATTACTTTTGCCGTTTATTGTACAAAGCAACTATATAAAGTAAATGTATTTCGCAGTTCAAAAGCGAATCGTCTATAACTGTCCGCAAGAATCTGTCCGATAACGATAACTGTCTATGGTTTATCTCCGCAACTGAGGGGAGGAGGTGGTTCCCCCTTGAAACAGTGACGCGAGTAATGTGACACGGCAGTGGCTTCTCTTTAAAGATCTGTAGCGTCTGTCTTTGTATCAATAAAACAACACTGATGCAACGGCAAAACTTTTTCTATTTAAAATTTTCCTCTCATCAAGACTTCGGGAACAGTTTGCGAACAGCTTGCGAACAGTTATAAACTTTTAATAAAACCAAGTTAAATTTTATTTAATCATTAATATGAATCACATCATCATCAATGTTAATTAGTAGTAATTATTTAAATTACATTGTAATTAAATTCAATTGCTTGGATTTACGGCAAATGCTGATACTGTTAGTTTTAAGATTTATTTGTTAACGACAACGAACGTTTAAGGGTCATCGAAGGTATTGCAGTTATTACTATAATATACTGTTAGATCTAACATCGTTTTGGCACCTTGAGGGCAATTAATTATTCGTGGACGTTGCTAAAAAGCGAAAATTTAACTAAATCTATTAATCTTGTTGGTTAACATGTTAAAGACAAATCACATTGAAAGCAAAGCGACTGTAATTATCTACGTGACATATACACATCTGCATAATTTCTCATTAAATAATTAAACGTGAGCCAAATTACATTGTGCTTGGTCTCATTTTAATCAGAAAGATCTCATCAATATGTTAATGAAGTTTTTATTAACGAAAAACTGAAAACAAACAAATCTCCTTGTTGCACTAGTGTTGCCACACCGATATATAGGTTTTTAATTTTGCCGACTCTCAATCCCTCTATATTATTCATTCGTTGTTCTTCTACGTCTGTCACTGTCGGCAAATTACAAACAGTTTGAAAATGGAATCTTCTATTCGCTAACTGTTGCGCAGCAACCTAATCCTGAATACTTATAGATGGATAATTTGCCCGCAAGCGTTATGTTCTCCCCTTTAAATGCACAATAAGAAAAGAAATTTATTTACACTATCGCAAGTATCTTTTTATCCTAATTCGCCAGAATCAAATGCAAACGACATCTGCACTATTTTACAATAACTATATTGCAAATTACTTTAACGTTCCTTTTTCTACCGTCTAGAGTCTAGAGCGTATCACGATAACAGTGCATCAGAATTTTTCATTTATGCATTGCAAAAAAGGATGATATCATTCATTAAATCCGAGTGACGTACTTACGGTAAGTAGATATTCAAGATTTAAGGAAAAGCCACAAGTATTCATGATACTAATATCAACCTGTAACTTGTAACCTTTTTGTATATGAAAAGTTTGTATCGTCTTGTAAACAATATTTGTTACATTTGGGTTCTGTTACTCGATCTTTCTACCATAATCGATGTTACATCCTATGCAATTATACGCTTGTAACATTGTATATATATACACATAAATTGTGACATATATATGTATATATATATATATAAAAATTATTGCCTATTTTTCATTTAGTACATAATTAGCAATTTTCAAATTACGATAGACTTACTGAATTTTCTCACAATTATAAACTATGTTTCAATCGTCATTTTGGTAAAAATTTAATAATTTTTTTTCTTTTTTTTTTATTAACTTTTATATTTCATTTTTAACAGTGTCAACGCTATCAAAGGAATAGGTAATATATTTAGACTGAGTGCTGTGATATAATACCGACAATGGATCAAGATGTATTAACAGTCTTAAAGCTATTAATGATAGGAGAATCGAATGTTGGAAAATCAAGGTACCTATTTAAAACGATAAATTACTTTTTAATGATATGTAGAGTTGAGTCAATATATTATATATATATATATATATATATTATATTATATTATTGTTATTGTCGGCAGCATACTTCTTAGATTTACTGAGGATGAATTTCATGAAAATATGCAAAGCACAGTTGGCATGGATTATAGAACCAAACAAGTCACAATTGATGGCAATACAGTGAAACTTGCAATTTGGGTTAGTTACCTCAGCGTATCAAAATTTATATTTTTTTTTATTTAATGCAATATAATATATTCAAGAATTATTGCAGGACACTGCCGGACAAGAACGTTTTCGTACTCTAACACCTAGTTACTACAGAGACGGTCAAGGCGCTATATTAGTGTATGATGTTACAGATAGAGTTACTTTTATGAAATTAGAAACATGGCTTAACGAATTGAATACATATTGCAATAAGACAGATATTATTAAAATGGTAGTGGGTAATAAAATAGATTTACCAAACAGAGAAGTAAGCACCGAGGAAGGTTTACAATTTGCCCGAAGACACCAAACCCTATACATTGAAAGCAGCGCTAAAACGGCAGACGGAATCAAATGTTGTTTCGAAGAACTTGTACAAAAGGTATAATCATTTATCTTCTTTACAATTATTAATTCTTATCTATTGATATTGCTTGTAGATAATACAAACTCCTGGACTTTGGGATCGACATGCCCTTCTTAAATCCGCAGCGTATGGTAATGGTAATATGGGAGGCGCAAGACATAGAGGTCAGAGAGGGATACAATTGGCAGATGAGACTCAGCCACACGAACCACACACAAATTGTTATTGCACTTTGATTTAAATGAATTGTAATATAAAATTCTGCCAGTGATAACTGTAAAAGAAACTATAGCTTGAATATGGTCTGAACTTTATTCAAAAACTAGATATTGAAGAGTGAGATCGTTGAAAACAGAAACGTGAATAATAGTATGTCGCATTATATTGCTTTGTGTATGTTATGGGAAAAAATATTTTGTACCTTATGTATCAAAGATAGATACATACATATACAATGAGTTTGCTTCTATCTTCTAATTCTTTGTTAAATAGTTAAATTTTATAGGTATTTGTAATACAAAATTTATATTCATGTAAATATATTATGCGTATGCACATAATTTAATGACTAATAAATGTCAATAGAACTGCAGTAACGCCATAAACAAATATGGTATCTTTAACTCCTGTAGAAAACGCTTTTGCATGCGCTGCAGCATTTATAGCTTCAATATTTTCTGACCTGTTTTGTTATCATGATATTGATTTGATTTTGATATTTATTTGAACAATAAATAGGTAAAATGCATATCATTACATATGTAAACAAAATGTATTTCAATATTACGTTAAGTATGTTTATTTAATGCCCTGCATTTTATATGATTATATTTTTAAAATGTGATCAAATAAACAATAATTACCTCATACATAAAGTTATTTACTTAAAATTATTTCAATGTAGTTATCTTTATGAATAAAACAAATTTCTCCATTTAAATTGTGGTAGAATAATGTGATATCTCACTCGTGTGTGATACAAACAGTTGCCTGTTAAAATATTTGATTTTAAACAATCATTTCGTGTGTCCTGAAAATTAATTTAACTTATATGTAACTGATTAAATAAGACAATTATGTTATTTGACCGTCGCAGAAGCTATGAAAACGTTACAAAAATATCCGCATAATGAAAAGTAAACTAAGCTACAATATTTCAATTATATCTGAAACAACTTTTAAATTGTGAGGTACATCTCTTGCTTAGAATCAATTAATCGTTTGTAGAGAAATTTCCATTGAATCATGTACAACATTATCATCAAAGGAAAATTTTCACACAACTAAATTGGACGTTGTCCTAACTAATAAAGGTCTTCAAATATATGGAACATGGAGCACAGAAAAATTACTAAAGTTATTAACAAACAGACTCAAACAACGCATTCATGTGCAATCAAATACAATGAAAATTATTTCCAATGGAATAAGCGATAAAAGATTATGGATCACTGTCTATAGCGGCTTATATAGTATTGATGTTTTAAAGGAATTAAGAATGAAAGGTGTCTCTATCTATAACATAAATTAAAACAAAAATTATATTGACCCAACTCCATTTCTAGGTATGCCCATATACAGCATCATAAAAGCAATGAAACTGGGCCTCATCAGTCTTAGCTATTGTGAACTTCTTTATTTTAGAGAATTTGACATAGAACCATATAATTTGGAGTTCAAGGAAATGTGGTTCAATAAATTTAACGACGGGCTGATTTTAAATTTGAGGCCTACAGGTTTAAGTGAAATAAATTGTTGGAATATTATCATATATGGAGTGGTACTTCAAACTCCAACTATTCTTCGTCATTTAATTTTAAGTGGCATTGATGTTCCTGGAATTTTAAATTGGCAATCTCCCTTTAATTTTGCATCATCTAAAATAATTGAATTTTTGAAGCACATTGGAATAGAGGAAGATGTCATACAATTAGTAGAACAACATGGAATCGATGAAGAAACTGAAGAGATGTTAATTGATATAGGACTTAATGAAATGGAAACAAAATTTTCAATTACGGAGGTTTGAACACAATTGTTTAACTTGTTCTATATACCATACCTGTTGTGTTGATATTTTCCGCAGGAATTAATATGCGAATGCAGTTTAACTATATTGGAACCAACCTGTAGTTGTCTAGAAATAACAGAAGAGAGTTGCAGGACGAACAGCTCTAAAAGCAGTTTCAGTTTTGCTAGTAGACCGGATTGTTACCAACAATATGCTTGTCAATGTCACATTTTAGCAAAAAATGAAACTGTACATGAATTAACAGCACAACAAAATGATTACTTAAGGTAAATGATGATAGTTGTTTGATATTAAGAAATATTGTTTTATTTTCATTCTCTAATTTCCTATAATAGACAAAATATCATGGTACCATTATCATGGGCGGTGGCTAAAACATTAGAATACAATCCATCAGATCCAGTACATTTCATAGGATATAAATTATTGCAATGGACTTGCAACAATATTTCTCAAACGGAGAAAGACAAGCATCAACAATTAATTGCATTATCTACTATAAAAATGGATCATAAACTCATTGTCAGTATTGTTTACAATAATTTTCAATGCTTGAAAAATAGTTCCTTTATTGCATTAAAAATAATTAGTACAATGTATAATATCATATATATATATATATATATATATATATATATATATATATAAACATAAAGCATTAATACTCTTAAACTAGGATAAAAAACATTTAGAAAAAGAGGGATTAATTAAAACTCTGAATCAAAAGGCTATAATAAGAGATATCCCTTGTAATATTTGTAAAAATCATCAAGAGTTATATCGTATTGAAAAGCAATGTTGGAAATGCTTATGGAGACCAATTAGAAAATTAGGAAGTTGTGAATTTCCTGATATATGCAGTTCATGTAAAATCAATGTATCAGACGAAGACGGCAATGCCTGATTTTTTATCTTATTTGGAGCGTTTTAACAACTAATAAAAATGTCTATAAAAGATAGATATTTAAAAGACCCTTTAGAAAAAATTCTTTAAAAAACTCGTTTATTTTGTAATTTTCCTTGTACATTTGTTCCAAGATTATTGAAATGGTGCAGCGTAATCCCATGAAAGTGTTACATGGAACAGAATGGAATGAATAAGTATTAAATTCATTTCGTCGCAATACAAAGAAGACTCCAAATACATTGTGGCAGTGAATCTAATTACAGTCCTTCTTAAACATATGACATTATGTTACATTTGTATGGATTTTTATATTACGTTATTAGCAGTTCTAAAATAAAATTATATATAAAATTTCGATTATATTCACTAATGATAGTAATGACGTGGATAGCCTTAATTATAATACGTATACATGAGTTTTTGTATATAACATATAGTGCCAAAAAGAATCGCATGTCTAATTTTATTACAAGATCCTCTTTTGTGATTACCCTATATGGTACAGTAATTAACAATATATATCTTTTTTTCTTACTGAAATTTTCTTTGTTGAGTGTAACTGTTAAACAATTATTAGTTTAAAATGTATGATAAACAATGCTGGTTTTTTGAAAAAGCATTGTTCTTGCTCGTCGCTAGATAAAATAGGTTTCATGCTTGTGAACATAAAAAAAATGAATGTGTTTATGAAACATTCTCTATCTATGTTTATCATAATAACAGTCATTTAAACGATAAAATCCGCGTTCCATCTCTGTATAATCGCATTTAGAATGTCCCTGTACATAGAATATAAGAATGATTTCTGCAGATTTAATGATTCAGGTACTACTGTAATGAATCAATGATATAGACTATTTGCGTTGTAAATACATTAAAATGAGTAATAAAAGTAAAGGCAGTGTTTGTTAAATTCCATAACGTGTCTTTTTCTCAGTTTCCAGCACTCTTTTTCATACGTATCAACTATTTCCATTCTTGTTAAAGAGATAGAGAAAGCGAGAGTGAGAGAGAACGAGGGAGTACATCAATAAAATAGCAAAGTATCAAAATATATTTTTGTTATCTATATGTTTGGTCTATATCCTGAGCTACTAACAGAATGGGGTTCCCTATTATGATAAACTTTTCTTCATATTATTAAGTAAAAGTGGAAGTACAAAGTAGAGAGTAACAGTTAAGTCTATATTTTGTATGGACGTTTTTCGCAGTCTATTAATAAATTGTTCGCAGATCTTTCAATCCTTCCTTCAAGTTGTTCAAAACAACTTGGCTTAATTAAAGGTAATAATGTTTTTCTTTTTTTTCTTTTTTCTTTTTTTGTTACAATTCGGTTTTTGTTTTCTCTCCTTTTCCTTAAATGTAATAATGATTGCGATGAGTATAGAAAAGATTTCCCAACGTGCCGACGTGGCAATTCGTTTAGCGTTCACTTTATAAGTAATTAAAGTGTAAATTATCCGATTTAAACGGAATATACTTGAAGTTTGTTAATTTTAGTCTTCTCTTCTTCGGATTCGTCTCGACAAATCATAAGCGTATGAGAGAGACCACAGGTAACAGCAGTAATGTACAAACCTTCCAACGCTTTCACTTCCATCGGGGTAGTCGAGGACTTACGCATTTCACCGAAACCCTGTAATTATTCATCGAAGAAGAGGTGTTTAGTTTAAAAGTCTGCTGAAGATTTCTCTGTTAAAAGATTTATTCGTTATACAATTATTTACCAATTCACCGAAAGTAGGACTAGCACCCCAAGCGATAACCGAATCATCCGCCGCGACTACTACGCTAGTCTGAGAACATCCGACGCACCTAATTTCCCAACCAGACAAATCCTGGATCGGTTTGGGATACATATTTGCTTCTCCGGTACGTTTCGTTTGTCCGAACATCAAGGCTGATCCGTGCACATTGATGGCAATGCTATAAGTACTACCGCAATGTATAGCCCTGACACCACGAGTAGGCGGCTCCAGGAATTTAATTAAACGAGGCACTAGTTCATCTCGTTGCTCGTTGTGGCCCAAACGACCGATACCGCCGAATCCCCAGGAGAATGCACGATTTTTGCTATCAATTGCAACAGTATGATAGTGCCCACAACTGAAGTCCGTGATCTCAACACGATCTAACGGCGTAACATGGCCATCCTTTGCTCTTTCAATGTATAAAACGATTCTCTTAGGCACTTTCTCAAAATGAAACGCCATCTTCGTATTCGTTATAAAATATTTCCCGTCTGTGTTATGGCCCAATGCTCCATACTCTGGGCTTCCGAATGAGTGTAGACCACCTTTAATGTCTAGTATCATCGAAAAATCTGCACCACAACCCACTTTCACTATCGGCGGCCCAGAATATTTTACTTTAGTGGCAGAGACAATGCAGGCATCGGATTTCCCAACGCCGCATTGGCCTAGTTTATTGTCTCCAGCGGCAAATACGATGCCGCGACTTGTTAAAAATAAAGTATGATTGCGGCCGCACGATGCTCCTATAACTGTATGACCTTTCAATGTTGTGACTTCCGTAGGTTCATCCCGACGTTTCGTATCGCCAACACCTAACTGACCTGCAAAAGTTATGTCACAAAAGTTTCTAAACAATCTACTTATAAAATGTGTGCGTGTGTGTGTGTGCGCGCGCGCGCGCGCGTGCGTGCGTGTGTGTAAGTAGAAAATTATATTCTCATGAAATTAGTATCAAATAAGAAATTTGTTAGTCCAGTACCAACAGAAATGATACGACTAAACAAATCTTGCAAACTTTCAATTTACGTGAATCACATTTACTTACATAGTAATACTTAATCATAAGATAAGTTTTGTTTACCTTTCATTCATTTACCTTTATCATTTCTACCGAAAGCTAAGCATCTATTATCCTCAGTAACAATAATACTATGAGAAGCGGCCGGGCCAGAAGCAACTAATCTGACTCTAGCGCCATTTAAATTTTTGAAAGTATGCGGGGTCCACAAACTACGCCCTACATTAACTTTCACGCCTTTCGGTGGAGCTTTACGTCCTGCCATGTCCCAGTTTGTCAGACCACACATTAATAATGTTCCAGGCTTACCCCATCCTCCCTAAAATAATTAAAGAATCTGAGGATAAAGAGTTTGTGTCAAATAACAAAATACAAAGTTCAACGTTTATAAATGCCAATTACACGTAAGCTATGATCATTATAAAGTATAAAATCATTGCAGTTTGATTTTATCTATAATTTTATAATTGAAGTACATCTCGCGTAGAATGAACAAGTGTTCATTCTACACAAGTGTATCTTCATTGAACAAGTGTATCTTCGAACGGTAGTATAGAAGAAACCCTTGCGCCAAACTGTATCGCGCTTATCTGGATAATTAAAAGATAATAGCAGCCGTTTGACATTTATAATTGACAGTTATGTTCTGAAGGCTACCAATCTTATTTTCAATGATCTACGTTTAAACTATCAAATTCTTCTATTGTCACATTATGTTCATGATAAAGGCATCGAATAAACACGATTAATGCTGTTTTCACAGCCTGGATTATCACACTTAACATTGTTACACTATGCACTGTTACACTTTACATTGCCTTGTCTCTAATTTCTTGATGAAGCTAACTGCAACGTTGATGAAACGTCAGGAATGTTCTCATGATAGACAGCACTTGCCCAGAAGTCTCAGTGCTAAATGCAGCAACGTTAAGTGTACACAATTGATGTTTTATAAATTAAAATGTTATAGACGAAGAACTCTAAACACACAGTTTTGCATGGGCTTCCCAATTTTCCAATTCTCTAAAAATCTGATGGTACAGACAATCATCACTTTATGATCTTTTCTCTTACGAAACGAATTCTTTTTCATCGAATGTATGGCTGTGAGGCTTATCAGCGTCGAACTGCCAATGTCGCTTTCTCACTCATTCAGAGACACCGATATCCTTGTCTGCCTGGGACAAGTAAGTATATGAAAACGATGAAAATAATTTCACCTCAGGTGGTGGCAATTCCGGAATACTGGAGACATCGGCAAGATCATCTTCGGCAGCGTCCTCACCGTCGGCATTCGAGCCGGTCTCAGCGTCATCAACGTCCGAGTCGTGCTCGCTCGAGATGTCCTCCTCGTCATATTCAACTTTCCTTGATTTCGCGCGGCCCTTCTTCGTCGCCGGATTTTTACGTTTAGTCGACATATCGGCCGAATCTCCTTTATTTCGAATTTAATCCGTCTCAGGGGAAATTAGTTATCGCGGGACGCGCAATACAATGACATTAATCGATGTAATGGCGCTGAGACCTGTACTGTTCGACAAACGGACAACAAAAACGCGGCCACCTGGCGCTCAAAAATCATAATAAAACCATGCTCCAGTGATAAGTACAAAGCAAACTCAAGTTTATGATTGTAAATCGCTGAGAGCGCGCTCCGTGGTCCACTCGTTTCAAGCACACGGAACGCGTGAACCGAACGATCATTTTCGAATCGCGCGAAAATTTAAATCTCGCATAAACAATAGAAATTAAATGCACCCGAAAATCTTAATTTTCCTCATAAAATTAAAAATGTTTTATTATCGTGCCAGCACGTGCTGGCTAGTTCGTGACTGTTAATTAATTCATTGATTTGTTTGACCTTGATCATGTTTATATGATCAATAGACTCCGGGCTTCTACATATTCTTATATTTTTGTGAAAAAAGTCTAAAGAAATAGAATTTAAATAAATATCTGTTTCATCTACCAAATATTATAATAAACACTCTATTCTGGATATTTTACACATCTTTGCATACTGTATGTATGTATTTATTTAGTTTTGACTTCGTGACCGAGGAATAGACTTGGCTCATAGTACTTAACGTGTATGCATTTTTGTATCTTTAAATTTCGTGGAAATTATATTCTTATATACGAATACTTGAGAAATTGAAATATAAAAGCGAATTAAAATTTTGGGTAATAGAATAATTAATTTGCTCATTAACAATTACATATAGGAAATAAGGCGAAAGATCGTTGATTTGGATCAATTGAGGATTTGAATTGTCGTCAAATTTGTTTATAAATTGTAATATCTGATCAGTACTAATCGAGACATCATGTCCGATTCGCTTGAAAGCAACGTCATGCTTAATTCGCGTTATTCATTGAGTGACGCGATTATTCCGTCCGTTTCGTAAGTTTGGATTCTTTATATCCGTTTCAAATCTGAAAAGTCAGCCAGTTCGAGAAAGTATCTACGTGCTCAATTTTACATCTAAGAAAATTATGCTCTTTCTCGAAATATAAGTTTTCCTTTCAATTCCGAAAACTTTGAATATTGTGATAAAAGATTTAATTATTTAAAGTGGCATTTATTTTACTGTGATATATATACATATGTTAAAAATAAAACGTTAATCAACTTTAAATACATCAAAGGAATTGTAACCTATTTATCTGGAACGTAACTTGAGGTATGGGTTTGCACAAAATTATATTACATTATTTCTATTATGTACATGTTTCCTTTACATTTCATTATATTAACCAGTTCTTGTCGTTTATATATGTAGTTCTTTATTTACTAACTTTTTAAAGCTTAAAGGTTAGGGGCAGTGTATTATAGTTGTGGAGGTTATAATTTATTTATATAGGTCGACACAGTAAGTATAGCACAATCAAGGGATGGTTGACTTTTTATGGAAAAATAAATCGAGATGCAGGAATTTCCTATCATTTTTTGTAAACCATTTTTCAACTTCGTTTTGTTATACGAACATCTTCAATAATATTTTCAATATTAAATTATTTAATTGCATCCGTCAACGCTGCTTTTATACTCATCATTTAATTTCACAGATATATTATGTTATTTTTTGAAATTTATTTATAAAATTACAATGTTTGAAAATGTATACGTGCATGTAGGAAGCGGTTGCATGTGTACGTGTATGTGTATGTGTAGAATTAAGAATTGAATTGTCGAGCAAAAAAAAAGCCGAAAGCGAAAAGTTGCGCGCGGTAAGTTTGATCGTGTTTAATTTTCAACAACGAAAACGTAAGTGGGTCGCGATACCGAGTGTTGTAGGCGATCGCGTTAATTGATATATACGTACTTTTAATTCTCATTATATCGTAACTTTAATTTCAAACGCGATCGATCACTTGTGCTCGTACTGTGAGAACACCCGTTTTCCATTTCCCCTCCCCCCCCTCCCCCCGTAGCCTACATATATTATAAAGTGTGATATAATTTTCATTGCAGATATTCCTCGTGAAAGATGGAGTTCCCAAACCTAGGAGAGCATTGTTCAGAGAACAGCTGCAATCGATTGGACTTCTTACCTCTTAAATGTGATGCATGTTCCGCAATCTTTTGTTCCGAGCACATATCATACAATAACCATAGCTGCCCAAGCGCTTATAAAAAAGATATTCAAGTTCCAGTATGCCCACTTTGTAATGCTCCAGTGCCTATAAAACGTGGTGACCCTCCAGATATTGCAGTTGGGCAGCATATTGATGACGAATGTCAATCAGACTTGAAAAGACCTAGCCAGAAAATTTTTTCTAATAGGTAAAATAGACAAAATTTTGTTTAGATAAAGTTTTATGTTGTTTCAAAGGTGATGATCTTGAATAATCTTGTCATTGTTGTAAAAAGCAGTCAGCTGATTTTTAAATAGATTTTTCTCGTTCTAGATGCTCCTCAAAAGGTTGTAAAATTAAAGAAATAGTCCAAGTACGTTGTTCCGATTGCGGTAAGAATTTCTGTCTAAAGCACAGACATCCGACGGATCACGCGTGTATAGGCCAGGAGGAGATGGTGCGGAGAAAACGGCTCGATGCCCTGGGAAATAACGTGACAGTAAATAGGAGAAATGGCGAAATCTTCAAGAATTACCAAGGCAGTATGAGCGAAGACGAAGCTCTCGCGAGAGCTCTCCAAGCTTCGATGCAAGAGGCAAATACTGCTAAACAAACGCTCGAGGCTGTACCTTCTGGAAATAGAGATAGGTGTAGACTCTCGTAATTCCATACAATTTAATCTTAATTCTATGCAAATTTCTGCAATCGCTTTAAGATATGTTCTTCAGCTGCATAAACGTAGAGAAATTGTTATATCTTTCAGAGATTTTCTTGCGATAAAAGCAATCTAATGACTATAAATTTCCATATAATTCAGCTTAACGTATAACTTAACCATTGAACTTTCTATATCAATATTTAAAGAAGATAAACTTTTAAGGTTTATTCATAGATCATTTCAATTCATAGGTATATCGACTATATAACAGTTACACCTTTTGTACAAATGTAATATATATATACATATATATATATATATATATATATATATATATATATATATATATATATATATATATATATATGATATTGATTAATTACAAAACTCAACATTGCACAATATTTATATTATAATAAGATTGTTTTAATCTTATAGTGATCTGAATAATCATTAGCAACATTACCTGCCGAATATGCGTGATTTTAGAAAGAATATTAAAGGGCAGCCTCAACGAAGAGTGCCTTAATATTATGTAAATCTAAAGAAATCTAAAGTCCAGTAATTTTCATCTTCTTTACGTCATTTCTTCCTCTAAGGAAATTTTTTAATTCCCCTATCTTAATTTATGTAATTGATCTATTATTGAGACCTTTAGTGTCTGATTTATGGTTCCTTATTTCTCTGTAAATTGTCATCTATGGACTTATAATAATTAGCATTATGGAATCACCATCAAGAGAATCCTGTAACAATCTTGTGAGCTTATTGTATCTATAATCAACATATGTTGTAGAATTCTCTGATTGAAATATTATATATCCTAATGCTAATAAGCTTTTATTTATATTAATTCCATCCTTAAACTTTGCGCCAATTGCTTATATCTTCTTATTACATCCAGATCCAGCTAAATCTGCTAAAAATAAAACTTCTGCATTATTATTGTTAATATTACTTTCTTCTTGTTGATATACGTATAAAATGAATATATCCTGCGACTATGAATGTCTTGTGCATTCATTGCGGTTTGCACGTCCTCTATTTCTTTGTGTCAGACAGACTAGTACTTTATTGCTTTGTAGCTTCTTTGTCTGACAAACCGTATTAGTCATTTGACAGAGGCATGCTCAGAATGTGCAACAGGTGCTACCACAATAAATGCATCCTTGTTTCACAAAGCTTGCAAACAAAGAAGTTACAAGTGAAATAGAGATGTTGTGCAACAAGTATTGCAGACAATGAATTTACAAATGCAATAGAATGGTGCCTTAGTAGACGAGCTTAATTTTTGTTAAAATGTATATTCAATTTGGCACGATTTTTAAACACATAAAAAACAATATTTCTATTAATCAAATATTTGTATTTTTATCTGCTTTAATAATTCAAAGACAATTGCATTTCTTGAATATAAAGACCTTTTATCTTTCATCACAAATACAATTTGCATTTGTATTCTTAAGAATAATTTAAGACGACAATTTAGATTTTAATTTAACAAGAATCTATAAGATACTTGCATATTTATTAGCAAAATGTAAAATACGCGACTTACTATCTATAGTTTTAATTTTATCTTTACATCTGAATATTGTACTCCATCCTAGAAGAAAATCAACCGTATCAGAATAGAGAACACAAAGATAGCGATTGATATTGAAATACTTTATTAATCAGTTTTATAAATATATATACATTTAGGAATTATTCGAAGATTATAATAATTTCCTACTTAATAAATATTGTCAAAATACCCGAATCTTAGGATTTTTATTAATAAAGTAAGCTATTCACTTATACAAGTATATAAAACCAAAATGTTTACACTTCACTTGTTACTAATCTTCAATTAAGTTTACACTTGAGCTGAGCGAATTAACATTTTTTTTTTGCAACAAAATGTAATATCCTTTGTTATGATCGCCTTCCTACCATACTGATTTGATTTTTGTTTATACCAGTTAGATAATATCACTACGATGAAAAGATATACGTAAGGCTATGTAATAAAATAATTCAAGTGTTTCGATTTTCTGTAAAGTATATTCCTATAGAAGTTATAGAGTACATGTTTAAACGAAACTAATTTTCGTAACTATTTTAATAAATAATTATCATATCTTGACTATAGCACACGTTACAATTACCTTGATTTTAAGATAAATAAATAATGTACCTTCTTCAAAATTCCTCGAGATTTCGTTTAATATTTTCATCATATCTGAGATACGCCATAAAGTAACATAACAAACGGCCTTATTGGCAGAATAAACAATTCCTTATTTTCCAACTTTTCCTAACTTGGTATCTGTCTTAGGATTAGCTGTGACACTCTGCACGCGAACAATCACTTCATTGATTTTTGTTTGCAGATTTCTAATATCTTGAATATAAAGAAGAGCAAGGATTTTAGCTGCATTCTCCACTGCAGTCTTCTTCAGTTGGAAACCAGGATCACAATTCATAATAGGGAAGGGTTTGCCTCGAATAATTTTGGAATTTGGATTCCTTAAACATTCGGAATTCAATCTTCTTTGTACTAGTTTACTGCAAGCTTTTAACGTGACCAAATGATTCGGATGTTGCGGAATTCGGAGCAGTTTTGCCACAGAATAGATCCCATTTTTAAATTCATTACTTTCAACTAGTGGTCATGAAACGGTGAAGATAACGTGTTTATAAAAGTAGAAACATTTAATATTAACAACTTTCAAATTATCAAGATGAAGCGTAATTTGAAAGTTTATCTGTGTATTTGCCAAGACATATAAACACATCAAAGAATAAAATAGAAAGCTCAAAAATGCAATCACTTTATACTTTAACAACGTGAAAGATATTAATAAATTAAGTGAAAGGCTATAAGACATAACATATAGTTCATAAAATACTTTATAATGTTTGTATGCAGATGTTTTATCATTTTTATTACTGTTAAAGGTACAAAATAGCAAAGCAACTAAAATGCAAAATATTATTTAAAAATAAACAAATATACAGGTTGTTAGAAAATCTATCTATATTATGTATACTCACAGTCTAAGTTGTCAAGCGGATTTGTGGACTTAAGATGTGGCACCAGTGCCTCCTGTTTCATTTTCAATTTCATTTCTTTTACATCTTTTGAATACTGCTCAGCTGAAAATTACAATTAATGATTATGTAAGAGATTTCTATTTAAATCTTCGATTTCATTCATGAATAAATATTTACTATTATTCTCTGCCTCCAACCAAATAGCGCGTCCGATTAGCCATTCAAGTTGATCGACATTGTTACTTGAAATTGGACATTTAACGTCCTCGCAGTACTTGGCAAAAGTTTTAGGCCAACTTTCACTTTTTATATCGCGTAGCTCTTTTCGATCTTGTATACTATACTGACGTATCTTTTGTTCCTCCAACCATAATGTTACTTTACGAAAGTGTTGTGGATCTGCAACATTTTAATAATACTAATATTACAAAAATAGATAAAATCTTATAGAAAATATAATTAATCTAAACGAAAATAATTACTAAAAGAAAAAAAAAAAAAATTCTTTGCCAAGAATTACATATTAAACATGTAAAAACATGATTCAGTGACATAGAGAGATTAGACTTTCGTAGGTTACAGCCGTCGAAATGTTTTTTTAAAAGCTAATATAGTATTGTCTTATCACAAGATATTTAAATATAATATATTATGCAATTTTAAATCTCTATGTTAGACATAATTATAATAGCTATTCTAATAGGATAAATTATACCGGTCATTATAACCTATAACAATATAATTTCTTAACGTTAATAATAAAATAATCCAGATATTTGCCTGCCATAAAAATACTAAAAGAGTGTGAAATATTCTTATTTAAATTTCTGTAACTTATCCTGAAATGAATTTATTTATTAGAACAAGATTAATTTAAAGTCAATGTCAAATTTTACAATTATGCAATTATTAAACAAATTCTAAAATATTCGAGAAAAATAAACATTCTTCCCGATCTAACTCGCTTAACGAACATGATTTCGAAAAATATTAGATTTTATTAGTGATAATATCAATATGTTAAAAGAAATTCCTTGTTGATGCAGATGTTAAATACGAACCATTTATATTGACTTTGTCCCATTCTAAATATCCGAGTGCTTGAAGTCTTCTTTTAAACATATTGGATATCTAAAATAAACAGAAGTTCTGCAAACTAAAGGTAATAGAATTTGCAAAAAAACCTCAATTTCACAAAGACTCTCGATATACTGACACCACACTCATGCTATATTTAGCGAAGCCGGTGAACATAAATATACCACATACCACATACCATATACCATATTACTCAATTCATTTTCCATAGTATTTATCTCCTATATATAGCATAAATAGTGTTTCAATAGATAATTCTGAAGAATAATTCTGACAGTTAACTGGTTAAATTTTACTGAAATAAATGCTGTTAGACAATACTATTTATATTACATGACTTTTATAAGAAATATATAATTAAATACAACGAAAGTATATATGTATACTTTCAATAATTACCATATAATGCATAAACCGTATATATATATATATACCGCAATAACAAGACAAAGATTAATTATGTTTCCTTAATATTCCTCAATATTCGAGTTTCAGATCCTTTTCATAATTTACTAGAATTTCTGAAATATCTATAATAGAACACATTTATTATATACGGAAAGGGGGTTCCCCTCTATTATACAGGCAGTATAATATATTGAGATATATGATGTATGCTTTTGATAAGGTTTAACATTGTGTCCAATAATACGCCAGATGTCAGCACTAGTGCAGAACCAAAATTTCCTCAAAGAGATAGATTATCTATATATTAAGGGCTTCATGAACCCGAAGGTAAAGTTGAGTTGCGCAGGAGCGTTGCGCAGTCAGTCAAGCAGAGTCCACTGGCGAAAGTAGTGGGGCTGCCCAGGAGAAAGATGGCCGCTACCAGCGAGGAACCGAGTGTTATGGAGCCTTCTCAGACGAATTCCGGGCAAAGTCAGCCCGTTGATCCACTAAAGATGCTTTATCCGATGGTAAACGAAGAGGAAACACCGCTGCCACGTTCATGGAGCCCCAAGGACAAGTACAATTACATCGGCCTCTCCCAAAACAATCTTCGTGTTCACTACAAAGGTACGTTTCTCATTTCGATCCTCTATATCTCTCAACGACTTTTCATTTTGCCACCCAGAGAATTCTCGCGGACGAATTTTAACATTGCCCGAAACGAAGGATCGAGGAACGATCCCGGCCAATAGGATTCGAATTCTTGCTTGATACGGACGAATCGTTTGACGGAGCTGTAATATCGATTGAAAATGGCAGGGCTCTGTTTCGCGTGTGTCAGCGACCTAAACAAAGGAATCAGCTGATCGGTCATGGTCTCTATTCGACTTTCTCTCGATCGCTCGGTTATTATTTCTCTATCGTGTGGAAACATTTATTTCAAATAGCAAGTGGATCGAGATCCCTTATGATTAATGTGTCGGGGTTCTGGCGATGATTTTTCCGGATATTCATGAGAAAAATGAATCTGCGTAGAGAAGGCGCAATGGCAATGACAGCTGCGATGTTTGAACAGTTACTTTTCTCTCTCCTGCTCGCCCACAGCTTCCACGTATTTACCCTCTCTCGCGCACTCGCTCGCGAGCTCTTCTTCGCTCCTGCTCCCCCCCTGGTCCCTCGTCGTCAATCAGTTTCGAAGTGGACGAACTTTTTCACTGTTTCCTACCATTGGTATTTATTCGTATTTATTATGTATATATAGATGTTGAATAAATCCATGAAAATTTCGATGAACGACAAGAATCGTGTTATTGTTATTGTTGTTATATCCTGATTTCCAAATTAAGGTCGAGGCTGTCCAAATATTAGCTATTTTGTGTTTGAAAAAGATAGCGTTAAAAATTAGCCCGGCAAGGATCTCTTTCTCTTTAAGTAAGAAAAGAATCTAGGAATTGTGTTATACTTCCATTAATAATTAATATTGAACGATTATTTGTTTCAGCGATTATTGATAATGCTAGGAGTAATACCTTTAGATTCATAAAATGAATACATATTACTGTATATTGAAAGGATATTGATACGAAGGATAGATAGATCGATTGCAGAAGACATATACAGGTTAATAAATAAACTGTCAGTAAAATGTTTTAAGATTTCATTGACTACACTGGCAAATTAATGTAAATGTTTTGCATTTGTGATAGATTTGGAAATTTTCTGCGGCGAAATACCATAAATTAAAATGTATTAATTTGCATTTTTAGAATTGCACTTTAATAACAAATTGAAATAATTTGTTCGGTTATTATTCACGCTTGATCTTTTTTAACTATTTATTCTCTTATTTAATATTTCTGCCCTGTTTTGCAATTTTATATTCGTTCTTTGTATGTAGATTATAAAGTGACTTTATAAATCCTTTGTGAACAGGCACAGACATACTCAAAGAAGATTAAAATCCTTAACAACCTTAATTCTTTTCTATTTCTGTTTGTCACAGAGATCGTCTGTCAAGATTATACTAAATCTTTATTTAATGAGCCATTGTATTGTTATAATTAAAATAGAAACGATTAAGGCTATGAACTTTAATTACTTATAATTTGTACGATCATTCAAAGTACTGTTAATAGCTGAATAAATGTATTTAACTCGTATGTAATTTGGTATGTCGTTAATATGAGAAAGTAATACCACAACAACATCAGTAATTATATGTTCCTTTAACATCAGGGTATTAATTACCTCAAATAAGTAAATCATTCGTGTAGTAAGTCTTTGCAACTACGAGGAAATAGCATTGTAACATATCCTATTCCATAAGGGAAATAAAAGAAGTGTAATGAATTCTTAACAGTGTATGTTATTTTGTTACTATCGGCCATAGAACTTTATTCTTCCACAATTTCCATTTTTAAATAATAATAATATTTAAATTATTTGATGGAAAAAACTATCTTCTCTATCTCTTATTATTTAGTATCTCAAATATTTTAATTATTTAATGTTCAAATATTTAAGATCAAATAATATTATGATATTTAAACAAAATTAGTTTACTAAAAACAAGTTTAATTTCTAATTTATCTAATTTATACGTTTTTCTAAGTGTCTAATTTTTCAATGTAACACTAGCCCTATTTGTTCATTTATTCAGCAATCGTTTAATCGTAATCGATAAAAATTAAAAAAAAAAAAAAAAGAAAAAAAAGCCGTATATTCAATAAATTGCATAGAAACAGTTTTCGAATACTTTAATGAAAATTAAGAAATATAAAAACCATGCAATTTATACTTCATCCATCCTTCTTGTCTTCTCATTCTGTCTATGTTACTGTTTCTTTCCCCCATTTTCACTATCTTAAATTGTCCTTGCATTGTACAAATTTTTATGCTTTTCGTCTTTTTATATTTATCGTTCTACTTCATACAACACTGATTCCATGTTATTAGCAGAAGTAAGACAGACATTAGAATTGTTTGAATGTACGTGGAATAAATCAATAAGAGAATTTAAAGACGGGAAACTGAACTTCATGCTTCTCCGTTACGATTAAATCTAGTTGCAAACTTATTTTCGAAAAATCCGCGCTCCTCAATTCAATTCGTTAATCTTTTTGTTGACACAATTAGCATTTCCTACGAGGAAACTAGCAACTCCGGAAATAGCTACATGTGAAATTGAAGAAATTGACAACAACACGGAATGAAATTATCACGAGATAACATCCTCGTTCATTAACGAAACCCAAGCATCGAAACATCAAATAATGACTATCGAATTAAATTGTTGCAATATTCTTCTTGTTAATATGGCCATTTGGATATCGTCAAAATTTAATTGACCGTGGCTGCACGTGCGTCTGTGTTAGTGCGCTCTCTCGTCCGCTCTCTCGTTCGCTCTCTCGTAAGCGTGCTAATCCAAACTCATCAATTACGTGCCTCTTCATTTTTCATTAACATGAAACGTTCCAAGGGAAAAAGTACAGTATTCATTCATTTGACGTAGTTTAGAAAATAAATACTTGTTAGCCGTAACGATGTTTAATAATAAATATTGAGAAAATAATCTGGTCTGGGGTTGAAGCGTTTATCGGAATGTATATCGTATTTGCCGTTTTTCCTTTTGTAACTTTTTAACATGTCTTCCTCATTTTGTTATTTTAATATCCGTTTTAATAAGTTCACTGATAATTCTTATTCCACCTGCTCCAATAGCAAATCATAATATCCTTATTATATAATTATAATATTTTCATTCGTTGTATCGTTTCTATTATTAGGCTATTTAAAATTACCATTAAATTGTTAGCTCAACAATTTCATTCGGGCATTCAACAATATTCAAATAGCCGCAAGTAGCTTCACCTTTACAACATTCACAAACGTAACGTATGCATTATCGATTAAGTAAATCAGTGTGTACCTTTGTTTATTATTCGTGACAGACCGTGCGTTCGGTAAATTAATTTGTTACATCGATGTTTACATAATTTAACGTCCGATTATTTTGACGCAAAATGATGCGTCACAGCCAAGCTTCTACCATAGCGTTTTGTTAGACGCGTTAATAATAATTCTTTTGTACTTAATTATATGTGAAATGGGCAACTGTAGGTTACTAGGTCGACAAACTGCATCGCTACATTGCAAGTGTTACATTGCAAGTATTAGCGATTAGATTGTGACGGCCGATCACTTCTGTTCGTACCCTCGTGATTTTCGCTGTAGCTCACTTCCTCCGAACTTGTATTCAATAGAGAGACGAAAGGAGTCAATTATTCCGCGATGTCTGAGAAAAATAAATATAATTTTCAGAAGATAGCTTATTATCATATTATCTTACTAAAGTATTTCCTATATACTGTTATTATGCATAGTTATTAGAAGGTTATATTTATTTCAAGAAAACGTTATTTCATTTACTACAATTTTCTGTATATAAAATAATTAATACGACGTTATTAAGATATGTATTTTATTGCGAAAGCAATGATTTTAAAATTGATATTCAATATTATTTACATATTACATACATATTTGACGCACTTTACTATATACAATAGTTTGCATTTGCATAATTTGCATATATATCTAAAATTTAATATAATCTTCGATTTCTTATTAAATTCGCCCATATTATTTTCCCAAATTTCTAAAATTCTTAATAAAATTCCTTCTAATATAAGAAGCAATTAATAGAAACGTGAAATCAATAAAGAAGATATTGTATGACAATACATATACACCATTTTAGGTTATGGAAAAACTCACAAGGATGCCGCAAGTGTACGTACAACGCACTGCATACCAGCGGCTTGCGGTCTCTATTATTTTGAGGTGAAGATCGTTAGTAAAGGCAGAGATGGTTACATGGGAATCGGCTTGTCTGCCCATGGAGTGAACGTGAATAGGTTGCCAGGTTGGGACAAACACTCCTACGGGTATCATGGTGACGATGGGCACAGTTTCTGTTCTTCTGGAACAGGACAACCTTATGGGCCCACCTTCACCACAGGAGACGTAATCGGATGTGGTGTAAATCTTGTTGATAACACTGCCTTCTACACGAAGAACGGACACCATCTTGGTATCGCCTTCACCGATCTTCCGGTTAGTAGCACGTAAAAATTGAAGGGCCCCCAACAAAGTGTAAACCTTCATCCGCGTTTGTCTTCCTCCAGAACAGCTGAAGCTAATATTTTTAATTAAGAATATTACACGACTTGTTACACGATTTATTACACGACTTATTAAATAACGATTTGTTAATCATTGTTCATTGTTCATTGTTCATTGTTCATTGTATATTTTACAGCCAAATTTATATCCAACGGTGGGCCTTCAAACTCCAGGAGAGGTAGTCGATGCAAACTTCGGACAAGAACCATTTGTATTTGACATCGACGACATGCTTAACGAACTCCGCGTCAAAACAAGATTGCAAATTATAAACTACCCCACACCAGATCACGGACAGGGTCAATGGCAAGCAGTCCTCCACAAGTGAGTTGGATCTCACTTTATTTTCCTTACTGTCGTAAATATTATTACAAAATGATCGGGGTACAAGTTGTGGGCGTTTCACGAAAGAAACGGCCATTGACAATTGTTCGCAAAATTCAGCTAATTATAATATTTGGTTACACATGATCATTAATAGCCGAGTTGACCATAATACTTTCATAAATATGCAAACTAACTTCCATTGTTCTCCAAATTGGTCGAAACTGAACTCACAGCGCGTGATTGAAAATTTAATAAATTTAATAATTGCATGCACAGCACACTGCATCTTGTGTAATTTTCTACTACGTCGGTTTAACGTCGAATGACCTTGTAGATGTGTACTTTATATTCTGTCGCATAATAATATGTACACGTTAAAAGTATGTAGACTCAGCGCGTACGTCGAAGATTTACAGTAAAATGTTCGTTTAAATATCTATTACGAGCATGTAGTAATTCATGACGCAAAAAGGACCATTTCAGAAAATTTTATGCGCCAAGTTCTGGAAGATTTTGTTTACTTCTTTCTCAGAATGGTGTCGACATATTTGGTCCATCATGGTTACTGTGCCACTGCCGAAGCCTTTGCCAATAGTACTGGTCAGGGATTCGAGGAAGATCTTAACTCCATTAAAAATAGACAAAGTAAGAAGTTAATACCCTTTTTTTTCTTTTCCTTTTTTTTCTTTTTCGTTCCTCCTTTTATAGAAGGAATATAAATGGATAATATGCATTGTTTCAGAAATTCTAAAGCTGGTATTAGCGGGCAGAATGGGAGAAGCAATAGAATTAACCAGTCGGCTGTATCCGGGTCTCCTCGAACGGGATCCGAATCTTCTTTTCGCCCTCAAATGTCGGCAGTTCGTTGAAATGGTGAACGGCAGTGACTCGGAAATCACACAGAATTCCAATATCAATCAAACTAGTGTTATACAGTCTACGAAGGCTTACACAAAACCCTCAACAAATGGCAATGTTGAGGAGATGAATATGAACAATGCCATGAATGGCTCGACCGAACAACAGCTTGTTAATGGACAAATTGAAAACGATGTAGATATGGAAGAGAATGTTATAAACGGCATGAAAAGTAATACCGAAAACGGCTATCAAAATGGTGATTTGAATACCAATGGGTATAAGTGTCAGAACGGGGAAGACGTCGATATGGGTGAGATGTTATTGTGTTGCTTCTTATTCTCTTAATCGTGTTACGTTCGTCCAAGTCGTTCTTAGGGAAAAAAGACAAGAAATTTGAAGTGGAAAAAATACAATGGAACTGTATTATTAAAAATTTGTATTTATTAAATTATTCAATTTATATATCGCGATCGCTTCAGAGAAAATATTACAGTCCAGTTACATCTGGACAAATATCTACTAATTTGTGAAGTATTTAAAAGCAATACTCAATTCTCAATTTTAAGATGTCTTCTAATGGCAAATAAATTTTTATTTGCTCCCAGAGACCAATAGTGTTAATCAAATTCAGCAACAACAACAGAACGGTAATTGCAATATGGAAAATACGTCGAATAAGAATAACAAGAAACAGCTTTGTGGCGGGGATAAACAGGCAATCGAAAAGATGTTAGAATTCGGAAGACAGTTATATTCCCAATCGATACACTTGCGACAACAACACGGAAAAAACGAAAGCAATAAAAAGATGCTGCAAGATGCGTTCAGTCTTTTAGCCTATGCAAATCCATGGAACTCGCCGGTTGGTTGGCAACTCGATCCCCAACAGAGAGAAACCGTCTGTGCGAGACTCAATTCTGCCATACTTGGTAAGAAAATTACAATTTTTAACTATTGCACAAACTGCTTGTTAAATGGCCTGTTTAACTAGAATGATTATCTTCTAGTAATACATTCAAATTTAATAATAAAACAGCATTTCTAATATAAAGCATAATTTCTTTAAATTACGGCAAAAACTAATACTTTTAATCCCATGTATTTAATGGTAACATATTTTTAAATCAACATAGCCGAATTTGATTTTCGACTTAGTCTTTAATTCTAACGTATCTTATTCTAACGTATTTTATTCGCACTCCAACAATTTAATGTCGATCATCTGATACTTCTAGAGTCGAGTAACTTGCCACGACGGCCGCCGTTGGAAGTGGCCGCGTCTCACGCGAGAGAATTGGTACGGCTAATGTCACACGCTGGTCTGGGGGCATGCGGCTTCGCGGTCGTAGACAATATCATTCAATATTGACGGTGCCTACCCCTGCTGCCACGTCTGCTTCTTCTGCCGGCTCGAGTTTGGTTAGTAACTCTCTTACACGTAAATTACGCATCGATTAGAAGAAGCTGGGGATAGTTGATACACGTTACTATCGCACACATTATAGAAATCGCCCTGTAACATAACCGCGATTTATAGTCGTAGTTCTGTATCAACGAGGAGAAAGAGAAAGGGAGAGAAGGATTGTCCTACGTTGTACGTTTCTAAATTAAGCCACTACCTTTGTGATAAGAAGAGGATTATACATCGTGGCCCGTTCAAATGATCACGATTTTATTGATTTTGTTCACTTTTGCTGATAATAAAATGTCCGTTCTCAATGGATTGAATAAAGCATTTTGATTTTTGTTCACTGCTCCGCCATTCGAGAAATCGGCTCTCTTCATTTGTTCTCGTTCTTTGTTCTCCCAATGGAACTGGAATTCCCTGTTTTTCTCTTGCAATGAATCGCTATTACTATAATTTAGATTCTGCAGTTAAAACAACGATGAATTATCGACGTTGTCCACTGTTGGATGAATTTATGCGAATGAGAGAGTATGTTTCGCTTCTTGGATTTTTGTAAAAGAATTTCTGGACGACAATAACGAACTTATATTTACGTTGTTATTGTAATTGAGATATTGTTGTTATTATTAAATATGCAGATAGCTAGTCGCCGTTGTAAATCGTGCAATTTTTACCGAGGGTGATGCTTTTTCGAGATTCGTCAAGTTGATATGTATCAATTATCCCTGGACTTTCGACAGGAATGTTTCCGCATCTTTGTACATTTTTTACTTCCGATGTAGATAGCGACTCGTTTAACCATTCACATAATTTATCACCATTTACACGTGTATCTTGTAAAGAGAACGGGGATAGTGTATGGCTCTTTAGTTGACATCATTTTTGTAAACTAGCTTTAACATCATTTTCATGTAACTGGCACATATACACGTATACTTGAATTTATATATTTTTCTAAAATTATAGGAGGTTTTAAAATACAACAACGTCTCATTCAATCACTCTTTAACACCCATACAGGAATCGTTTTGTTTTCCCATGCGTTAAGAAAGACGAAATTATATATATATATATATTTTCTCTTGTTTTTCTCACTTGGCTTCATAAATGGTGCTGTAATTAGAGACTAAGATAATACAGGTATTGTGAATTCGAATTCTTCGTATCTCTGTTCCTGCGGTAATAATGGAATACATATAATTTTGTGAGGTTAAGTGCTTTACGAATATGTTTATTGATGTAATTGTACCAACAAGTGTTCTTATTGCGTGAAACTATTTTCAAATTGTAGAAAAAGAAAGTTATTGCAATATTCGATATTAACGAATGGATTCTAGCGTTACGTTTGCGCATATTTTCGAAACTATACGTTTTTTTTAATGGCTTTCCTGATTTTTCATTGTGGTCAAGCTGAAATGTTAATTAAGTATACATGGAAAAAGTTATATGAATATTTTTCCAAAATTTTATATTATATTATATTATATTATATTATATTATATTATATTATGTTATGTTACATTATATTATGTTACATTATATTATATTATGTTATATTATATTATATTATATTATATTATATTATATGTTATTGTATCATTTTTTATTTTAATTTTCACAATACTCATTGTATAAAAGGTAGCTTGAAATATACATTAGCGATTTAGTTTTAAGTTCAATTAATTTTTTAATGCTTTAGCAGCCATTTATTTATCGGTATTATGACTTTTTCGAACATATACGAGAACTTACGGCATGTAAAGTAAATAGATAAACGCATATCGACAAATTTGTTTTATAAAAATTAATGATTAATTAAAATAATATACGATCCTCGTTGGAAAAGATTTTTAAGAAATCTGTTTCTGCTTTTTTATCATGTCAGGATTTGTGGTAATCCTGAGAATGATATAGTAATCTCTGTATAACACAAGCAGAATCGTTATTGTACACCCACGTCATCAATTAAATTTACATTGATCGAGCTTTAATTAGAAACAAAAATGCAACAATGAAAATACTATTGTAAATATATCGTTGTAAATTGTTTCGACCGGAAGCCATACAAAATTTTGTACAATTTTATAATGTGAAACTTGACACGTGTGAGATATAATTAAAATCCATGAATTTCTCTTTTTATGGCGAGCAATATTTAAATCGCGTTGAATCAAATGTGCTCACGCGCATCTGCCAAAAACATAAGTATTAATAAAACGAAAACATTTTTAATGAAACCTATATATTTTAAATATTCAGTATACAGATGAAGATTTTGAAAATCAACGGCTGCATAATCATCGGTGGACTCAATTTTTCGAATAATTAATTTTTTTGTATAATAAAATATATCTAGAAGCGAAAAAGAAGTTAAACGATTGTTATCGTTAATTATATAATGCAAATGTTTCTAAATTGCGTGAATTTTTTCTTTTTTTCTTTTTTTTTTTTTCATTATGATGATCACGAATATATATAGAAAAATTAAATGTTATAAAGTATATTAAGTACCTATATGAATGAACGTGTATGTGTGTATGTATGTATGAAGAAGATGAGAATTTTTAAGGACGAATGAAAGCTTTAAACTATTATTGATATAACGATAATACTTTATTGTCAATATTTATATTAATCATAAAGATTTTTAAAAATATTTTTCATAAAATTCACTTTTGCCTTCATAAACATCTCCTGTGCTTGCGCCATGATTTATATGCAAAATTCTGGAAGCTGATTGTAAAAAGGTCAGCCATCTGTTTGATCGTTTCATTTATATAGAAAGCACATTGTTAAACTGTTACTATTAGTTCATCCGTTAAAGAATAATTAAAAAAATAACTAACTCTATCTTTTATATTTTACATATTTTTGCATATTAATATGCATTCTACGCATTTTTGCTCCTTTAAATTTGCCATAAGCGCAACAAAATCTACAGTCTACAGTTATGATCAAGTTGCTGATCAATTTCTGAAATCATGAAATTCCTTGCATCTCTAGACCATTAGTCAAATTATAAGAAAACGGGCACAAAAGTCCAAAAATTGGAAATTGTGTCAGAAACGTGTGCTGATACAGCGATCCTGTTTGTTCTAGGATATGGAGACGGAACGTGGAGCAGATAATATTTTTGCAGCAACAACTTCGCGACATCGCGTGCCTCTTCAGCTAGAGTCCGGCAGCCTGGCTCTCTGGCTCGATCTCACACAGCTACACCTGATACACAATCGTCTAACATAATATACACGCTCGAGACCCACCAAAAGTAAACAATGTTACGGCAACGTGGATGAGAACGAAGATGATTGCTAAATGATCATTATTCGAAGAACGATGAACATTGATTGAAGTTTTCCAGAGTGGAAACAAGAAAACTGATTTAACGAACCGAAGCACGAAAAGGAAGAAGAAGAAGAAGGGAGACGATCTTAACGATCACGAACGGACGTGTAGAGAGGAAATAGTTAGAATTAACAGTCAAACTTAAGGCAAACGAAGTTCCGAGGACGTAGATGGCGCTGATGATGTAAGAAAGAATAAGGAAACATAAATACGATATTGAGGCTGGAAATGAGATCGTTTTCACTATAATAAAGTGATTTTGGACGTGAAAGAGATTGATGATCGAAGACGGTGAACAAGCTCGAGGCGGAGGATGACGTGTAAACACCTGCCAAGACGACCCTTTTCTCGTTTCCTCTTTCTAGCCCTGTAACTTACCATCATCTTGAGATTGTTCCCTCGTTCCCATAGTAGATCGAGTCGTTTTCCGCAATGGGACGTGCTTTCGTATTTTCGTGTAATTTATCATCAACAGACGATGAATAACTCTCCTCAGGTGGGTTTCTAACATCATTCATCCGACCTTCCTTTCAATTAACATTTTCCTCCAAGTTTCTTGTCTAACCTCACATTCGTTGCCTCTATTCTACGCGATAAAATTTCAATTCATATTTCACGAAATTTTCAGCTCATTCTCCGCTGTTTCGATCTCGTCAATTATAAATGTTTGGTTGAATGTAGCGACTGAAATTTTGTCTCCATTCAATGTTCAGAATTATCGTAGCACTTTTAAACGAATTTTATTTTATTCAATTTTTTAGCGCCACTGCCTCATTGTATATTCTGTTGACCTTTTTTTTTTTTTTACGTTTGCTTCTTTTTGTGATTAAAATCTTTGACACATGGTTCGTCGCATGATAGCTGACAACCCCAGTCAGCATCACCTTTTTGTTGAGAAAATGAACGAGAAAAGAGTCTCGTCGATACAACTACGATTAATTAATCCCTCGTCGATTATTTTGATAGCCTTTCTAATCGTATGGTCAACGAGTCGATTTTTGTATCAATTGTTAGCTCTTAGTGAAACAAAAAAGAAGGAAAACATAAAACTCAAGAGGATAATATATAAATAAAAAGGAATATTCTCCTCTTATAATTATCGTAAATTAAGGTTAGAAGTAACGTGAGAATCGCGTTCTCTGTTCGACGATTGTTCCATTTCCACCTGATTTCCACAGCAAACGAAGGAATTAACGATAAAGCAATAATCCTTGACTTTTCTCTATTATCTTTCCTCTATTTCTTGGTATTCGTTTCTCTCTCTTTTTCTTTTTCGTAGGTCGTCTTGTAAATTTTTATTATTGTTTAATGTTAGAAAATCGATTTAATGACCGTTAAGTACCTTCGTTTCAATTTTATTCGCCCTAGGTTCGACCGAATAAACGAAAGAAAATGAACAAGAAAAAAACATAAATCGTGCGTTAGTGATATGTAATTAAGGAATACATTGTGTGATCACGAGAGGGAATTTGTAAAAAAAGGAAACCAAAGAAAACAATAGACAAAAAAAAAAAAAAAAGATAAAATGACGAGAAGAGTGTGTCGAACTTGAGCGACGAAATCGACTAAAAAAAAACAAAGGGGGAATTATACGAACCTGAATGATTGTAAGTGGTCGAAGACATTATTGGATTTATATAGTGAAAATGAATAAAAGTTATATAATTAAACAGAACGTTGTAAAATATGCGGTGTTTTATATTTCTATCTTTTTCTCTCTAATGATTCATTTGTTTAAAATATTTCTTTCTGTAAATTTCAATCAACTACTTGTAAATGTATCTAAAGATATTCGAAAGTTTCGATTAGGCACAACCTGTGGTTTTAAATTAAGCGGGTGGAAAATTGAAAATTTTTATACTTAGCATTAACGTTGAAGTTTAGTAAATTAAAATGGCGATCCTCTCGATTGTATAAGTTTCATTAAATCTATTAGTAAATTGATTAGTATAATTATATAGAAATGAAATTTTATATTAAATATTGTATAGAATTTGTTAGTTCGAATTTTTCTAACAAAAGCTAATCGTCTCATCGAAATTAGAATTTCTTTATAGTTGCGCAAGGAGGTAAAGGAACAATTAAAGAGGTAACTATTATGCGAATGTAAAGAAGACTTTCGGCCATGGAACGAGGGAACGATTGTAACAGTTTATAAGAAAAAAGTAATAGGAGGCGAAGTAGGAAGGTTGCGACGAAAACTGAATAGACAGCTGTATAAGTAACAACAATAATAATGACGACGATGATGTTGCAAAAGAATTACTCAATTAATTAACAAACAAAACCGTATAAGTAACAACAATAATAATGACGATGATGAAGTTGCAAAAGAATTACTCAATTAAATAAAAAAAAACAAAAAGAAGGAGCATACATACATATATATGTATATGTGTATATATATGTATGTATATATATATGTATATATATGTATATATATATATATGTGTGTGTATTTATATGTATGTATGAAACAATCTTGTATTCTACGATAAGTAATTGTTTTTTATATGCGACATAGTATATTATATTATATAATACGCGATACGTATATATACATGTGTATGTATTCGTACATGCAAAAGGTATATAAACATGTATATGTGTGTAAATGAAACAAAAAGAAGAAAAAAAAAAAACGAAAGAATTAATATCGTATGAACTAATAGTGTACGTGTGAGATTTCAATGAAAAAATGTTTATTAATTCATTTTGTATGTGTGTGTATATGTATAGGGCACACATACATATCTCTGTATGTATCTCTGTATTCGTGTCGTTCTAGATACATATACGCAAGCATAGCAACTGTTTGAAGTTTGAATTCATAAGGATGAGTAGACTCGAGTGCGTGTGAAAGAGAGGCTGAGATTAGTTAAAACAAATAAAGAGAGAGAGAGAGAGAGAGAGAGAGAGCGAATGCTTTGAGCGAATTCGTTGATTCCGTATGACCGATGGAAGAGGAAAAAAAAAAAAAAAATACAATTTGACGACTTTTAGTGTTAAACGTTTTCTGTACTATAGGTAGAGAGCCATGAGTATCTTGCGAATAATACAGTATGATTTGGAGACATTGTTCGTTGAATTCTGTTTCTGTCATTCACTGCAACAAAAACCCCGCAAACTTTTTCTCTACATTCACTCTCCTTAAAGAGGATTGCAAGAGGTATTTTTTATTTTTTTTTTTTTTTTTTTTTTTTTTTTTAAGTAAGTAATGTATAAGTTATGAAATTCGTGGATTATATTAATTTATATAAAAAGTGATTTTATTATTTTATTCTTTTACAATAGCATGTTTCATTAGTATGATTAGTTAATGTTGGTAGGGTTTTCTTTATTTTGTTAAGAATAAATTATTGACGTTGACGTCATCTTGATTCAATTTGACGCCCTTTAGGAATTTTAAGGTAGTATCTGTCACATGTTCCTGTAACATTAAGTTTAAGAGAGAGAGAGAGAGAGAGAGAGTGAGTATAATTTGTACTTCTGCTCTTTGGTATTTGATAAAATTTGTTTATTGGTAGACTAAAGAGATGTATGGAATGGTATTTTCAATATTTAATTTTTTTCTAAATAGGTTTACTGGCATCGTTTTTGATTTCTTAATTTTTTCCATTATTACATAATTAAATAATTTATTTTATATATTTAATGTTATTGACGATCTCTATATTATCCATAATTGATATTATCGGTTTTGTTAAGTTACCACATGTTGGATCATCTTCTTTTAACTTTACCAACATATATACAAAAATTAAAGTATATAAATTGCATTTAAAAGGTTGAATTCAATAATCAATAAATTACGATAAATGTCGTCCAATAGATGTATACATTCAATAATACATAATACAATTATACTTATAAATTATACGCAAAAGAGCATAACATCTAAAGAATTCCTAGAACCGGAAATATGAATTGCTCCTTAAATTTATTTTATCACGACCAAATGTTTCATGAAATATGCAAATAACAAAAATGGTACAATCAAAACGCTTTTAAATCTGGGAATGCTAATAAATTAGCAAAAAGCTAATAGGTCGTGTCAGAAGGTCAAAAGTCATCATATTTTCGTCTCCTGGATGACGGGGATCTTTTTGACGAGTGTCAAACGTTCATCATTAATTCTTTTTCAACATAGTTAGTATATTTACTATTGAAACTTTATTCTTGGTTCTCATCGTTTGAGCCTCAAAATCTTTGCCACTGTGTAAGTAATATATGTGTGTGTATGCGTGTGCGTATGAAATGGGTGGAATTAAAACGTTTTAAGCAACTGATCAGTAATAACTTTAACATAGAAGAAGTAATTTGAAATTTGTATGTATTAATTAATTAAATGGAAGGGGGAAAATGTTGAATCATATGGTATTTAGGAAGAATTTTATTTATAAACATATTTTATTAGCGCCAACAAATAATAATTTCCTTTAAATAGAATTTAAACATCATTATATTATAATATAATTATATTTCCGTTTCATTCGTGCTTCATAGCGTCGAGTAATGATAGTAAGTAAGTAAATAGTACGGTTATTAATAGCAACGACACGAACTAGAAGTAGAATACTATCGATGTTTATTGTAGATCGATTTTGACGATTTTCAATTTTACTCATGATAATGATAATGGATTCACGTTATTTCCGTATTTACTATAAATATCCCATATTTAAAATCTAACCATATCTTGCAATCCAGCAATTCGTTTAAATTCGGAATTTTTAAATATCTATGTATTTATTCATCGATGCTTAATTTTCAAATATTCCCATTTTCATATTCAATAATATGAGTTTCGAAACATTACCCCGCCCTTCTATCAGCTACACCTATAAACAAGCATATAACTAAATCGCGAATTTTTGTGCAAATTTATATTTATAGTTTTATAAACGTAAGTAGAGAAATAGAATCTATGTCGTCGTAGAAATTTGCTTCATCTATTAAAAATTACGAATACGTTACTTTGGATATTTCATGTATATCTTAAATTTCGCATAATCGCATAAAAATCCATGTACAGCAATAATTAGCGAATTTGCCAAATCCGACGCATAAAGATTAAAGCCTCAAAAAGTCCCTTCCATAGTGGTAGGGAATCGTGGTAGGGAAAATTTCAAACGCTCGACCGCGTTTTCGATCCCGCGGGGCATCAGTCGATTCTCGCCTCGAATCTCGATGAAAATCCCGCGCATGCGCGTTGTGTGATTTCTCCTCGCCATTCCATAGGCACGGGTGGTGGGGCCAGTCGGTGGATCGATCGACGTCCCGTCGAACCTCGCGGCCGTAAGCGCCGCTGCGCCTCTGGGCGGGGCGAGAGGGCGCTTCAGTCGTGTACTGGAGCCCACCAGGGTCGCGTCCAGCACCTCGAACGCTTCGGAGTTGCTCGTTCGCTCGGGTCTCTCTCTTTTCTCTCCATCAACCTTTCGAAAAAGAAAAAAGACACTGCTCGTGTCTTTAGGGGCTGTGTTCTGAACTAAACTTCGAAATAGACGCGTGATCCTTCAACGCATATATAAAAAGCGAGCGAGAAAGAGAGAAAGAGAGAGAGAGAAAGAGAGAGAGAAAGAGAGAGAAAGAGAGAGCCAAACGTGAGAGCTTAGTTAATATAGTGTTCTATCTCCGATTCGAGATATCCTTTCTTCGCTCGTATATACCCTGTAGTAGTAGTTCGAAACTCGAGGATCGTACTATTCCTGTTAGTACTATAGTTCCAGCGACGCGGATCAACCAGTGATCGTTCCAACGCGACGCGGCTTGTATCGTCCTCGAAGATACACGAGATCGTATCCGTACCGGGATATTTCTGTTTCCTTCGAATCGCTCAATTAGTTCGTGGATTCTATATAGTTGTTCGTACTCGATCGTTCTCGTCGGCCTGAACATTTTATTACGTTCGACTGTTTCGGTTGTTCGAACGGAGCCGGTCGTATCGATTCGAGAGGTGATACGGGCGTACATAGATAGAGATACACGCATAGTGAGACAAGTGAGATATACATTGGAGAGGTGCGTAAAAAGGGTTTCGGAAGTATCCACGGGGGAGAGGTGTCTATGTACGCGGCCGGAGACACGGAGAGCTACCCTGGTACCTAGCGGACGACGCGGGGTGGCTTCACCAGTGAGTCTCAGCTTTACGCCCTTCTTTTCGCGAGCTGATTCACCGTCACGCTTGCTTTCGACGCTTTGCAACAGCATTTCGAGGTCTGTTCGCGAAAACTGATATTTTATTGTTAATCTTGATCTCTCAGAAACCAAATTGATCGATTTCATTCTTTCTGCGGATTGTTTCGTTTTATTGCACGGACGTGGGATTAATCGTCGGTTTGTAAGAATAAGTGAATTACAGTCACCATGAAGTGAGCATTTTTATTTGAAAGAGGCGTATACGCTATTTACATGAATATAGGTATGGGATTGTTGGTCAATTTTTAAGAATAAAGTCGAGTCGTATCGTACATGCGTAAGAACATTTTTACGTATTATATAGAGGGCATCTTTTGTTTAACATTAAGTAAAATATATTATAAATTTCGAGTTGGGTAAAGCATACATAATGTAGTATAACAGTAACATATTTGTTTCCTAATGTGAAAAAAAAAAAAAAAAAAAGAAAAAAAAGAAAAAAGGAAATACTATTTTGTCATAGAATACGTTGACTTGGCAGCAGAGAAATTTCGTAACACTTTGTTTCAATGAAAATGGTCTTTATATAGGGTTTACATAGAATATTGTGGGTGACTAATAGTGGCTATAAGTTCCATAAGTTGGTTTATTATAAGAAAGTGACATGTACGATATTCTAAGTGATAATGAATTTTTGGCAACGTTATCATTCTTGTGTATAATTCCAATTTATGGAGTTGATCAGTTTGGCGTCTGAACGACTCGCTTAGTGTTAGAGTTGAAGCAAAGAAATCAGAATGAAAGCTTGTAATCGCTACGTGTTCCATGGAATCCAGTAGTTAGGAATGCTGAATTTTTTGCTGGAAAAGCTTTTAGAAAAATATCTATCGGTATAAAGAAAACTTTCGACTGATTTCGAATTGATGACGAAATTACCTGAAAATTCGATATGCGATGACTGAGAGAATGATTTCAGGCTTTCGACCGGTAGTGTATATATGAAAAGATATATAGGGTGTCCGATAACGTGCAGTAATCAGTACAGCGAATACAGGGTGTGATTCCCCCATAGAAAAATAAATCGGTAATAAGGAACAAAAGACTTTTCTAAGACGAGATGATCAAGTTTGAAAATATATCGAACATACGCGAATTCGATTTTTTTTTTTTGAGACCGGAGTTTTATTTTAAAGAATTATGTTCTTCATTCTCGATTTATTTCTCGGTGTAAAATAACCGTCTACCGATCTTTTAGGTGCGAATGTGAATCAAATATGTATACTTAATAAATTTTTCAATTTGATTTTCTCGGAAACAAAACTATGTTAATCGATTTTATCCTTTATTTTCGATTTATCTTTGCATGCAAAATAACCTTCTACGGATTGTTTAATAGCAAATATCCTGATACGTACGTGTATTCGCAAGTTCTTCTTTACCTCGATCTTGTCGAAAAACGAAGCGTAGAAATATTTTGTTTTATATTTTCGACTTATTTTTCCACATAGAATCCTCCTCCTTACCACCTTATACCACAATTACCGAGACACTGTGTATAACGAGTATTTCAGTTTGAATAATTTTACATATAATATACATATAATGTTTCTCTATTCTATGCAAATTGTACTATTCCTTGTACAACACTTCTCGTACCGTCCTAACCTCACTACGGCTATGAAAACTTTAACAAATTATTCCAATCTAATTAACCAATTATCAAACAAATTTGCAACATGCACATAAATTTAACATTAAATTTAATATTTCAATAAGTGCGATTTTCCGCGAATAATCGTGAATTTCCTTTTTAATTCGAAAGGTTGACATAGGTTATAGATAGGTTATGATTCGATATGTTTCTGTATTGGGACACGATTTTATACAAAACGGTGTTATAAAGTGATATATCAATATTATGATTTGACTCTGATTACGCCTCGTTCAGCAAATATAATTGACGTTGCATAGATGTTACGCGTTGATCTGTTTCTCAATAGGATACGATCTTATTACGAAACGATGTCTCTAAGTGCTGGAACGTATCAATACCGTGATTTGACTATTATGTCGAATGGGACAGTATTTCTCAATGTTCGATGCGCTTGCTGTTAAAGCGCGATTCAGCTTTTAAAGCGTAGAAAGCTTCAAGTATCTTTTACTTCAGCCTTTCATTTTTCTTATGTGGTTGGTACATCGGCCTGTTCGTCGTCCCGAGTTTCAAGCATTTTCCATAGATCGCGGTTTTTCAGTTAACATCGAATTTCACTCTCTCTCATTATAAAATATTATACACATTTATACGTATACGAAATAGAGATATTATATCTTTGTTAATATATTTCTTCATTTTGGGTCGAGTTACCTTTCTATTTCCTTTTAAAGAAGTAACGATTGTTTTAAGATGAATCTTGCGGTTAGAGTTGAACGGTGTAAATCTTTAAAAATGGGTAGAACACAGTGGAAATGAAAGACAATTAATAAAAGATATGAACGTAAGTTTATATATTTAGAGCGTTTCCTGTCATTATTCGCTCTCCATTATTTCCAAGCGAAACCAATTTTTCACGAACCAAAAGATAAAATATTATTTTCAATATGAAATAAAGATTTGAGTAGCGTTCATAAACGTTTTATGGCTCTTGTGTTATCTACCGTTCTCCGAAATATATAAACGGTATACAAGATGTTTTAATAAATGAAAGGAATAGCAGAAAGTATATTTCATCAAAAAGTTTTCCTTTCTCTATAAAGGTGTAATATTTTGTACAAAAATATAATCGTTAATACATTATATAGGTATGCTTGTCTTGTAACATAAGACATGTGTATAAAGTGTCGAGCGAAACTCGAATTCTTTTCTTTCCTATTTTACGTAAGTTTATACCTTCTGCCTCAAAATACAAGACGTTTTTATATATATATATATATGTATAAGGTGTTCCTGAAATGTCGAGTACTTTTCTTTTCTACTTGTTGCAAAGTTTCGTTTTCTGCGCAGCGAGGAACTCTTTTCCTTGAAAAGAGATAATAACGTAGCATAGCTGCTTATATCTTATGTATCTCATTTGTTTCGCGAAAATATATAAACATGAATTTTTTGGAAGTAGAACGTACTCTGCATTTTTCTTAAAATCTTCAAAGAAAAAAATTGATTTATTTTATCGATTAGAAATGGTGCACAAAGCGCATCATGATGACTGTATGTGAACGTATCTGACGAAAGCCATCCAAAGTTGTTAACGCGTTTTGCTGCCCACGGTGATCATCACGGTGATCATCACGGTGACACGCGTCACTAAATTTCTAAGAATAATCAAAATAAAGTCAATTTCATGAACTAACGAACAAATAAAAGCGCGCCAATGTCACGTGATATTTTGTAAAAAATAATTGGTACGGTATAGCATATTTCCAGGGCAAAGTATAGAGAATTTGTGTAGTAATGAACATGTTAAAAGTAATGGGGAAGACGGTAATCCTGTAATTCGCTAAAGATCTTAATATTAGTATATTAAGCATATAGAGTGTCTGAAAAGGAAAGCCGCATTTGGATCGAACGTTTTTTCGCTTTCGTCCACAAGCAGAGAAGCAGCAGTTCTTTCTTGAAAACGAAATCCTTGAGTTGAAATTCTGGAAAGCATGCGCCACAAAGGTTAGAGACTGTGAAAGCGGTTTGGGAGGCAGGGGGGAGAAAGAAATAGAGAAGGATGGTGAAACGCGACATTACCGATGGTTACGACGTTTAAACGTTTGCCTTCGAGCCGAGGCCTCGTCCCCTTTTCGAAACTTCCGAAAAGATGCTTTCATGTGACGGATCGTCGGGCGAAAGACGCGTTTTCTTTGATGGCTCGAAAGAAAATATCGCCGGCAGCGCCAACTACCAACCGAAAGACGTCCACGATTTATTATTGATACTGTGCCTCTGAATGAGTTACGCCTCGATTACGCGCCCCACCCCTCTTCCTCACGAGAATCCGATCACGTTTTTTTTTTTTTTTTTTTTTTGTTTCAATACATATGGTTAGGCTATGTTCTTTTCTTTCACATTTCCACTAGTTTCGTTTACAAATCATTAAATTACCGAGGATCGCGAAAGAATATCGTCGAGTATCGAAGAGTATTATTAATAATATTTGGTTATATAATGCAACGTATACTAATGTAATAATAGGGAAAATGGAATCGAATTTAAGACAAGCAAAAATAGCAATAAGTTAAAGTTGACAAATGGAGATTTCTTTACATAAAAAGAACACATTGGTGAGAACGTCGAGCGATTAAAGAATCTCTCTTCGAGTCAAAAACAGCAGATGTCTCGCGTATGTATTAAATACTCTGCCAACACCAACAAGTGGTAGGAAATAGTCCAGTTTTAATTCTTTTTGTATATAAAAAAATATGAATTTTTTAGACCACGGTTCAAAACATGCATCGATATTTTCTATAATACACGACAGGTCGTTTTATTGTTATATAATTGTTGTTTAATTGTTATTTAATTGTTATTTAATTGTTATTTAATTGTATGACAGTGTAATACGCGTGGTACTATACTTCGTTATAACAATACATATGTTAATTGCTTGAAATTTTCGATCATATTAGAAACAATAAAATTTAGTATAAACAATACAATAGTATCGAACAATTCTAATTTACTTATTTATAATAGTAAATTAGCATTGTTTGATCTTACGACAATAAACCGCCATGTGCTGTAGAATAATAATCAGAAAACATTATCTCCAAAATAAATATATTTTCAACAACGCGTGACAACGCGTATGCACGTACTGTTCAATAATTAATTATATCGCGTTACAGGTTGAGTAATTAATCTGGCAACTTACATCGTCAACATTTGCTTCGCTTTATTGTTACGTCCTACGTACGAAATTGCATATATTTACGATTACGTGCCGAATATTTGAACTTTGAATGGAATAGCGATAACCGGGCAAAATTGGCTGAAAAATGGGCGCATTCGTACGCGTCGATACGTGTTGCCGTTCTAACGTCGCTAATTGCAAACGACGTTATCAACCTAGAGTTCGTTTGCATGCTCGATAACTTTTCAGCGCGATGAGTAATTTGTTTGTCGCGTTGGTAAATCTGACGATGCGTTTTAAAGGCTGCCTACTTCAATTTTTCTAAATATGCATATCGTGATCATAATTTCTTTTACTAAATTTTCTTCTATACTATTTCTATATTTCTATTTCTATTTCTATTTCTATTTCTATTTCTATTTCTATTTTTCTTAATCTTAATTTTCCAGAAAAGTAATATCTTTCAAACTAACGAAATTTATTACCAAGCAAACACCACTATATACATAGCCGTAGTAAAATACATCTAATAAACTAAAAATACATGTAATATCATTAATATCGAGTCATTATTCGCAATTAAAATTATTATCGAACATTAAACTTTATTCCATAGAAAATTATACCTACCGTAACCTTGTATCGTACAACTGCGCGGTTGAATTTCACTCTTTATACCATATGGATATATCATCACCTCCGTATCTCCGGGACTAAACCGAAGTAACGACCGTAGTGACGATTGCGGTTCGTTTTCTGCAATGAGATATCACGGTTCTTCGAACTTGAAAGTCTCCAAGTAGTAGGCTCTCAACTCCGAAAGCTCGCGGCCAGATAGTAAATGCCTTATCGTTAAACGCGTGAAACACGTTCCCTGACCGGCCAGAAATAATCGTTTGAACAGCTTGATTAACCCCTTGCCTTACATATAACGGAGCTGTCCAAGCTTTGCTTACCGGCGAGCAAACGTTGCACCCTCCTCCTACTCTTCTATATCGTCTTCTGTTTTAAGGCCGAGATAGAAGAAGAGGCAATAGTACACCCCATAGTACGAGTACATGGTAGTAGTGTTCCCGGCAAGGTGATACAGATGACAATATCTTTAGCTCATTCGCTAGACACTACGTATATACTGGAATATAGTTACTTCGACTTTGTATTTATTTTTATTAGAGAGGTCTGTATTTTAGCTACTTTGTTGTATTTAAAGTTCCTTGTTAGAATAAAATAAATAAAATAATATATATTAATTACGTTTAAATATTTCGTTGGATTAATTTTTAATCAACTTGTAGCGAAAGAAATTTCAAATTCTTGATATAATTGATAAGTCTAATCGGTAACAGAATACAATTTCATCGAATAGTGATTGAGTATATGAAAGTAATTAGTTTTCGCACATATTTTATCAAAGTTGAATTTGAATGTCGCTTTTTCCCCCTCGGTCTTCTGCCAATTTTCATGGGATAGCAGTTTGAACATAGCCGGCGAAGCTTTTTAATTACGATTCGTTTTGAAATTCGTTTCATTCGTTCATTCGTTTAATTATTTAATTAAATTAGTCGGAGGCGGTTAATTAAACAATTTTTGACTGAAAATTATTCGTGAAAGGTGTCTGCTTGTCAGACTGTTTTATGCTTTCGTAGAACAGGAAACTTGCAAATTCCGAGATTGCTCTTTTATGCTTGAGAAACAAGAAATAAACGTCTGTGAAATAATAATTCGTGAATTTTCTATAGAAATTATTTATACTATAAATTATGAGACGTATAATTGAATTGTAATTGATAATAAATAAAATTGAACAAGTAGATATATATATGTTCATTTAATTCATGCAGCACAATTTTTATCTAATAAACTGGAGTCAACTTTGAAATCTCCATTCAGATATTATCTTTTCGAAAAAATAAATGTAAGGTTGTGTGAAAAGCGATTATGAAATGAAATCCCAAGTTAGGCATAAAGTAGAATTTATGTCTCAAGATTTAAATAAAAACTCTTGGAGGGGAAAAAAGATCCGTTGCAAGAAGAACCCGGTTCTATATTCCTTAAAATAAACCTATAATGACATTCTGAGGCATAAAGGATTCACGATAAGATGGAAGTTAAGGTAGTGACCCGAAATCTATGTATGACCTGGCGTGTATAGGTTAGATGCAGCGAAACGATTCGATCGATTTCCAGGGTACATTAGCTCCCATTATCCTGTTAATATTTCAGCGAGAAAAACCGCAAATTGAACCCGTTCTTTTCCTTACATCGTTGTTTACTTCTTTCTTTCTACTTCCAGTTATCATTTCGTCCGAATCGGAACGGTTTAACGGTAAAGAGGGCAAAAAGAAACAAATTTAAGATTATACAACTGTAGTGTGCCAACTAATAACGTATTGATTAAAAAAATATATAGTTATCGTTATTGCAGCGTGTAATATTTTATATGTTACGTAACATTTTCGCGAACGTACGAACGAAGCTTACATTCGGTTCGCTATGTTTGCAAGCTTATGGGCACGAGGCAGGCAAATAGGAAAATGACATTACGGTCGTGCAAATTTGTAGCGGATAACTGCGTACAAAGCGTTCACTTTATCTAGAAACGTTGGAATATACCTCTGTCGACGATTTTAAAACGTTCGTCTCGTCAGACGTTATTATGAATGAAAATTTGACAAAATATTTACAATGCGAAAAGTATGCGGAAGATATTTTGATCGATTCATCGATTCGAATACGTAGAAAAGTAATATGACAATATAGAAGGACACGTATGAGAAATAATATGGAACAGTAGCTGTTTACGAGTACAACGTACTGGTTTATGCAAATTCAGATTTTTACGATTATAACAGCAAACGATCCTAATAAAAAATCAAAATGACACGAGATTATAATAAAGCAGATAGAATGCGAATAAATATTCGCATTAGTTTATATAATGCATTAATTTGTTAATCAGTGTATATATTAACATAATTTTGCATTTTTGCATCATTTACATTTTGTCTACTGAAACTTTTTTTTGCAAATAGCGAGATATTCATACGAGCAAAAACGCATAAAGTTACAATAATAGAGGGTTATCTGCGCTTTCAATGCTTTGAAAAATACGTGGTATCAAGCGTAACTGTTTTATTAGTGGAGTGTAGAGTCGTGAACCAGAAGCTTCCTCGTTTGATAACAACAGATACATGGTAGTAAGCCGAAGCAAACAAAATGGGAAAATTAAATGTCTACAAAAACTTGATTCATTCCTTTATATATATATATATATATATATATATATATATATATATAAAAGAAGAAAATTTTCTTATTTTTTAAGATAAATCTTATGGCAAACACGGAGTAATCAAACACTTACTATCATATTATAATTCAATTTTCCTATTTACAGATGAGAAATAAGCTATACACATATATATATATAAATATATATAACATATATAAATAAAACTGCAAATTTCCATTGTTAGGAAGCTAGTGCTCGCGAGAGCACTTAAACTGTCTTCTACACAAAAACTGATATTTTCCAAACTAACAAACTTATATCACCAGCAAACGTTATTATATCGTACTTCGACTTTCCTCTTTTACAATTTAATATAAGACAGAGTGCAAAAATAGAAATGAAACTTTGAATTCTCGTTGTTACAGAGCTAGATCTCGCGAGAGCGTAACCTCGTCCCAGGGTGGCGGGCTCCGTCAGCAGGAGGCGGCGAGCGTCGCGGAGCATCAGCTAGTGTGGAAGAGGCGAGATAGATAGATAGATAGAAAGAGAGAGAGAGATAGGGAGAGTGAGAGAGAGAGAGAGAGCGAGAGAGGGAGAGTAAACGTGACGAAGACGACGACGTCGTCGGGGTGTTGGTGTCCGAGGGTGGCGGCGGTGGTGACGCGCAGGAGGTGGTGGCGGCGGAGGAGGGTGGAGGCGACCGTGGAAGAAGCTACGACTCCTGCGACGTGAGTCGCGAGCCGTGCTGGTTGGGTGGTGGTGGCGGTGGTGGTGGCCACGAAGAGGGTAGAGTAACGGTTTCCTAGCCGCCGAGGGAAAAGGTAGAGGCTTGGTGGTGGCGTTTGTGAAGGCAACCTGTGGCAAGATGGGCTGCGCCATGTCCGCTGAAGAGCGGGCCGCACTGGCCCGTAGCAAGCAAATCGAGAAGAATCTCAAGGAGGATGGTATCCAGGCTGCTAAGGATATCAAGCTGCTGCTGCTTGGTGAGTTTATTCACATATGTACGGCATTTATATTTTTAGGTAGGAACGATATAGATAGAGGAACTCGAGGTAAGACGATGGTTAGTAATGGTCTCGAGTATATACACGTTGTACGAGGCGTATTCGAAACGGTTCCCGCTGGCTATCACAGCTTATTACAGAAAAGCAGAAATTTGTTTCCTCCAAAACCTTAAACTACCACTTAACTGCTACTTAAAAAGTGATAAAAGTTTTTATCATTGTAGACATTTGTCATAACGGCACACCTATTTCTCTATCCTCGTTTCGTGTGTTGCTATTTATTTATTTACCATACCTAGTCCTCCCCTTTCAGCTTTCGACGGACTTTCCGATTTTCGTTACGTATCGCCGCTTCATAGAGCGATGTCGCTTCATAAAGCGGCACCCGGCGTCCACGTAACTCGAGAAACTTCACACGTTCTCAGACACAATTTCGTCGATTACACGTTGTTTAAGCTCTCTATGCGTCTACCAAGCTCTATGAAGCGCGGGTACAAAAATCGGCGCCCTGTTAGCCTCAGCTGCAACTGTCTCAGTAAGGGTGAAAGAAAAAGAAGGTTACTTTCTGGATACGCTCCGTATCCAGATACATCAATAAAATAAAATTGACCGAATTCGTCTCCGGATTACTTGTTCTGGGCCCGGATTAAACTAAATCTTTGTTAAATGTAATTACGTAATTACATTTCATTAATTGTTAACGGGGGCAACGTGTCTATTCGAACATTAAACGTGAAAGCTTCAAACGCCATAAAATTGAATAGATTTCTCAAAGCTTCTTTATTCTGAACATTCTGTACAATCGCTTTGCATAATAGCTTAATAATTTTCTTAAATAATATATCTAGGTATATCTTCGAAAACCTTCTTCTTCTCAATTTATTCAATTTACATATAATGATACTGTAATAATGATTTAATACGTCGAATAGGAAACGCCGAACAATATATAATAATTAATCGATGAGTTAATCACGCGCGTCACTTTTTCAACGGCGAGTGTTGCGAGAAGGAGAAATTTCGATTCGAAGGAATTTCAGCAGAGAGCCCTACAATTCGAGTATCTCCGTTAATTGGTTGGCTGTTCTCGTAAATTCAGTTTCTGCCCGGCTTTGTCGTTTGTTTTTAACGACTGGTCTGGATAACGTGACTCGAAATTAATGAACCAGATGATAATTGGCGTGCAATTATTATCGCGGACGTGTTCTTGCAAAATGCCTCGTTCGGATACAATCGCGTTACTTTCGCGCCAACGAGGAAAATTAATTTCCTGGGAAATAGGGCTTTTATCTAATTTCTATTTGTTTGTTTGCTTGTTTGTTTGTTTACTTTTCTCTGCGGAAAGTGACAAATGATTTGCGAAAATTGGACAAATCGTCAACGTTAATTTATACTCCACGATTGTTTCATGCTCGGCTTTATTCATTTACGAAAGAATTAATTCCTTGAAATGTAAGGTTTTTATTTATGCCTCTTTCTCTCTTTATCTCTCTTTAATAACACTCTGCAAGAGTTATTAAAATTAATCGGCCATTCTGTGATTATCTTATTCGCGGTATTATCATCGATTAGTCGAGACATTAATCCTCTGAGAAATGGAATTTCGTTTATTTTGGAAAATAAGAAAGAAAAAAAAAAAAAAAAAAAGAAAAAAAACGAAAGAAAATGGAAGCGCCAAGTTGTAAACCAAGATGGTGAGAAAACAATGATTATTAAAGAGACAGAAATTTACAAGTAGAATGGGCTGCCAATTATTTCCATGGGAAGAAAGAGATGAATTTGGGAGAAAAAAAGTGCCGGCTTTCCGGTTGTTTCACGCGTGTTATTAATCGACAGACAGAAATTAAACTCGCGTTCAAATTGGCGAATGATATATGTAGACGGAATAGAGAGACCGGGAGTAGAGAGAGCGACCGTGTGCGTTTCCTGCAGCATAAATGGGATGAAAATACTCGTGGAAGACGCAAGCAAAAGGAATGACGTCATTGGTAACACCAATAAACAGGACCCAGATTTCCCTCGGATAATCTCGGGTTTGAATACCAAGCAGAAAATCAGGAATTCTTTGTTTCTGCCTCGATCGATCGAACTGTGAGAATTTTCGTAAATCGATCCACACCCGATGCCTCAACATCTGCGAGATAGCGTTAACTCGTTGTTTGATTACTTCGATCTATTACTATAAAATACTTTTATTACGTTTACATTTTATATTTGTCATATAAATATATAGCTATTACAATTGAAAGGAACGTTTCTATTAGAAATCGATGCATATACAACACGAAGTAAAAGATTGGCCATTTAGTTAAATTAAACAAGTTCTGTTTAGCGTTTCAATGAAATTTATATCGAAATTAAGAAAGATGTAATAATAAAAACTCTATATAGGAAATATGGATTATCAGGAATTTCGAAAATAACAGAGTAACGAGTGTAACATTTACTAGAAAAAGTAGCTCGATGGAGCAGGTATAATAAATCTGTTATATATCCAAGCTGTTTATCGCTCGAATGTCGTATTAAAAAGACGAATAGAACGAAAATGACGATTAAAATCGTGATTGCAAAGTGCTCGATCGGATCTAGAAATAAGTCAATTGCTGAATTAACTACCTAGCTTTTAGCGATGTAAAATTAGATTTGTATGGACCGATTCTCTGTATTTTTAGCGTATTGTATTCCAGAATCTTTCTTCGTACATTTCAAACGAGACTGATACAATACTTAAATCTGAGAAGTTGTTCAATCATCTACTTCGATTCTTATGGCAAAAAATTATTACCACTAAAGATCTTCCAACGTTCCTCTTCTATAACGAAATTCCTTTCCACTTTAACACAGGCTTGTAATTAAATTTTCAAAAACACAAATTTGCCTAAAAGTCCATAGTCTGATTGTGTGCATATATTCAGAAAAATAGAACTCGTGTATTTACAACAAAATTTGAACATCGCGAAAGTGAAATACGAAACTTGGTAAAAAAAAAAAGAGAAGCTTCATTGGAGAATAAGGATACGCGCAAATAATTTTCGCAGTATTACGAATTGTAAATTGGAAAATAAGTTTTCAGTTTGTTAAATACGTGTCTCTATCATCGCCAGGAATACGAACGACAGTACGTACGTACCATTGTTTCCAATGACTCTAGCGCACGAACGTTAATTTATTGGCGTTCGTATTACACTGTGCGTCGATCACGGTTCTGCCTAGAATCGTAAAATTCGTATCGTTCGTGATAACATACGTAACAACAAATAGAAACGAAAGCAAAACGAGGATATCGGTAATATTAACCGGAATAGTGATAAAAGCGATAGGGTATAAGTAATGGCGCCGTTTACGATAATTGCGTTTTCTGAATTTATCAAGTATCACTCACGATGTGTGTGTGTGTGCGCGCGCGCGCGCGCGCGCGCGCATATGTATGACATGTATCTGAATAATTTCACTGTAAATTTTCTTTTATAAATTATTTCTTATTCGTTCGTATTATCGTCTTCCCGTTGCATTGTCAAGTCACCCTCGTAAAAGATGCTAAGCGTTCGAAGGCTTAACAAATGCGAGGGTTCTCGTGTGAGAATAAAACCATTTGGGTAAATGATCGTTTAATTGGTTTGAGTAGTACATACGCGCGTTATGACAAGTGTGACACGGTGATAGTTTCGAGTATAACCGGGCTTGAGTGAATCAACTCGATGAGTTCGTGGCCATCAATTAGACGACGCAATTGGTTTTATCGTCAAAAGTACGATTTTTAGGTATACTTTTTCATATAATAGTTGAAAATTTTGATTAAAAACCAGAAATTCCTCTCTAATTTAGTACATATCGATACAATATAGTAGATCAAACGATTCCCTAGTTGGATTCCACTTTTTTCTCTTTTAGAAATCATATTTATCCCGTATCCTAATTGTGAGAACGGAAGAAGAATTGGAGAGTTGATAATTCACGATAGTTAAGCTTCGACGTTCTGAAGATGTCGTCAGTGTTGTTTACGATGTTGAGGCATGTCGTTTCGCTGTGTGCCAGATTCGAACAAAGTAGAATCGGACCGGTTCCAGACGATCGACAGAAGTAGTACGTAGTAGACACTGTGAACGGGTTCGGGATGAAAGAGCTTTTTAAAACAGGGGGAGAGACTCGCCACCCATAAGCAGGAAAACGAGTTCCGCTGCCACAGTGTGCCACGTCATTTCCGGGCCCCAGCTTCCGCCCGTGCGCACTTCTTTCCCCGTACATAAATATTATGACACTTGTGGGGAGAATGAGGATAAGCCTGAAAATTCAGTAGGAAATTATGGAGAATTCTTTAAAAGCTATCCTATCGTCTCATTTTGAGATATTAGGCTATTAGACTGTAAACATCTTACACGTATATAGGGTGTCCTCGAGTTTTTCGTACAAATCGTGTTCTTTGATCTTTTATTTTTTCAAGAGTTCAAGTTCGTTTACCTCGTTTCTATTTCGTTTTCGTCTCTACAGTTTTACAATATTATTATACAGGGACAGATAAACTGACTCGAAGTGAACGTTCCTTCTGTGCGCCTCTTACGTTGCCTCGGTAGAAATTTCGGTTTCGTTATTTCTTCTTATTCCCAATCGAACGAAACCGAATCTTTGATCGACAACGATATACTGATATAATAAATAAATGAATAATTAAACGAACGAAACGAAATGAAATGGAATGAAACGACCTATGAATCACCTACTATCCAGTGATCCAGTTAGCCAATTATATTTTAATACTTACCGATTGTTCGTTACTCGTTACTCGTACGTTTCATGCCCATACGTTGTTCTCTTCAATTTTCAGGTGCCGGAGAGTCTGGGAAAAGTACCATCGTTAAACAAATGAAGTAAGTAGCTAACAAATTTTTTCATACGTTTATGCAAACTAGTATCTTTACGAACGAAATTAAAAAGAAACTGGAATCTAAATGGAGACTTTCGTTTACGCGTAAAACTTGACAATTATTGGTTCGTTTTCGTCCCTCCGTTGTACTTCAATTACAAAATCACATGTAAATCGAGTTGCGTTAATTTTTTTGTACACGCATATTTCTACATACATATACATACAAAGTACGTGTGTAAATTATTACGTAGAATTTTCTACAGAATAAAAAGAGTTTCATTAACGCTATATAACAAATCGGTTGTTCACCTCGAAAAATCCGTCATCTGAGCGTTGAAAGACCAGCGGTTGGTAGAACGTGTTTGAAATCTTGTTTCGCAGTCAATGGACCCATTCATGGTGTCCCATGAACAAAGGCACGCGTGTTCAACTGCGGGGAACGTTTGTGGATCACTAATTTGCTGGTGACTTACTAATGCAAAAATGCCTGAAAGCGTTCGAGGAGAAACTGTAGATCTCGAAAAGTACAATGATTTCGAAATAATACGAAACCTTAGAACGAAATAGTTATTGTGAAATTCTAACGTAGCAAATTCAACTTTCAACTACCTTTACTAAATAGAGTTTACTAAAATGAACAACGTTTCCATATAATATAATAATTTCAGTATAGAAATCTGAAAATAAATTTGCATTTTCAAAGAAATTCAAATATGAGGCATAAATAATATGTAGAGGTACACGAGTTCGTATTAAATGCTAATGCAATTTTTACAACTTGATAATAATTTTTCTCTAAACTATCTGTATTATCGTAGAAACTTGAATAAAATTAATTGCCTGTCACCATGAATATATGGATCACTTATGCCGAATTGGCCTTAACAAGATGTCCGTCGTTTATTTTCCCAGAATTATCCACGAAAGCGGATTTACACCCGAAGACTTCAAGCAGTACAGACCCGTAGTATACAGCAACACGATACAATCTCTAGTCGCTATTCTCAGAGCGATGCCGAATCTGGATATCAACTTTTCGACCAATGAACGGGAGGTAAGTTGAAGCGATGCTCACGGCGATTAGGTTCTCTTTAACTCTGCCGTATTCTCTGGATCGTTTTCCACCGAATAGTACTCTCAGACAATTTCCTAAACGTCAGGCATACAACCATAAAGGAACGGTTACTGACACCCGTCATCATTTTCAAGATTTCTTTTTCAATATCTTAAACACCCTCCTTTCGTTGAAACGAAAGCGAGATCGAAAGATCGTAGGACCGCGGCAGGGCCGAAGGAAGCAGCACACAACTCGGATACAAACGCGAGGGGACACCCGCAGACTCGTGTTTCCAGCGAATACTCTTTCGAAAGGAGAAATGAAAAATTGAGTTAACGCGATTGGTTTGTTAGACGAGTGACGTAATTTTGGGAGGAAGAGTAAATGAATTTCTCTGGAAATCGGTTTCAGCTGGAAGATTTGCAGTACATGTATAGACAAAAATTTATGAATTCATTAGACGACTATAATAACTTATGTTAGATTAGTCAAAGTTTCTTTTTCTCTTTGTTCCTTTCTTTCTTTTTTTTTTTTTTTTTTTTGTGTGTGTTCTCTAATGCAACAAAAATTAAACGAAGCGAGAGATTACAGGATTAAATAAAAACCGAATCAAGGATCAATGGATAAGCTTCGCAATTTCTTCTGAAATAGAAGTAGATAAGAAAAGGCAAAAATCTGCAAAGTTATGAAATAGACGGAGTTCCGTTAGGAAAAGCGAAAGGCGGAAGTAGGCGGCGGAAGCGGTAGAAATTAAAGGGTAAAGGTTAGCGGTCTGCCGGGAAGTCAAAAATTATCGATAGCCCGAGCACTTTTAAACGATCGATGCGCGTCTCGAGCCAGGTTCTGAAGCACCCTCTTCGGCATATTTACCGATCGTGCAGCATCGCGGCTGCGTCGTTTACCTTAGAGCCAATAAACGAGCCCCTGCCTCGAAAACAACGAGCACGATGGGTTGCCTCGAGTGCCGATTGATCCGGCTCCTCGAACCCAGTGTTTCTCAATCTGATCTCTCTTCGGTTTGCTTCCTTTTTTTTCTTTTTTTTTTTTTTTTTTTTTTTTTGTTTATTTTATATTTTTCTCGTTAGGCAATACGAGCTGATTGTTCCCCCCCCCCTCTCCATCCCGCCCGCCGCCCCATTTCCTACCATTTTTATGCTTTTCTACCGTTTCACAAGCTTTTGTAGTATCTCTGGTAGCTTGGAGAATGGCTTTGATCAGATTCATTCCTTAGTTGTCACGATACGCTTCAAGTATCATTGCGAACCCAGTGTTTTCTTCCAGTGATTTTAATAAATCAAAATGCTTTTCTCTTGTTACATATCGAAATCTTGTTGCGCTTCAACATGCTGAAACTCTCCTCGTACTCGTTAAATATTGCTAAAGTTTGATCTCGCGTGGCAATACAGATTCTACGTTAAATTTCATTTCATTTCATTTCATTTCATTTCATTTCATTTCTCTTTACACGTCAAACGATCATTTCTTTCAAATTTATTCTATTACTATCTATCTATCTATCTATTATTTATTCATCTCCACTCACCTATCCTATATTAAATTACATTGTCCAAACTCGTATCAACGGTAACATTTTCTCTTTTCATAGTATAATCATTATTTTGAAAAGTTCTTTTTATATAATACGAAGCACGAACGTATATTACGAATAGATATTTCTCATTAGATGAGAAATACATAGACAACGTTATAATTAAGTGATACGCTTCAGGTATAAAGAAAGGAAGGAAGAAAGAAAGAGAGAAAGAAAGAAAGAAAGAAAGAAAGGGAACAAAACACAATAGAGGAACGTATGTTTCGCGATTCTAAAATCGTTGAAGGGAAGAGCATAATAAATACTGGCACACATATAACAAGATTTATGTACGTCGTATACACCTCCACTTGCTCGTCTTGCTATATCTTAAGTGTTTAAGTAGTGTTCACTTGTTGAAGCATTTGGCAAGGGCACATTCAAAAAGAGCGTAGAGTGCACATCCACTTCAGCATTTTAACCTAATTTGGATAGTACTTCCGCTTTTTAATTAACTCGTGTAAGATCGGCAAATTTTTATTCCGTATTCTCTTTCTCTTTCTCTTTTCAATACGAGTAAATCGAAAAAGTTCTTCGTACATGTTTCTGCCATAAATTCAACTGATTTTAATCTCTTTAATAATTTCTTCGAAATTAATCCACACGATCTTCGTAGCGTTAACAAGCAAACGTCAGTTAGACAAAAGAAAAATACAAAATACTGTTTTAATATTGGAAAAATATAGGTGTTATCGATGTTTATTTTACATTAACCGGTATATACGTATTCTGTAAATTGAGTTAACTTGAAAATTGCTTATCAGCCGGACGCGAAAATGGTGTTCGACGTGATCCAACGAATGGAGGACACGGAACCATTCAGCGAGGAGCTTTTGGCTGCGATGAATAGACTTTGGGCCGACAGCGGAGTCCAGGAATGCTTTGGCAGGAGCAACGAGTACCAACTCAACGACTCGGCGAAATAGTGAGTATATTTGTCACGTCGACTATTTACCAATCTATAACATTTCTAGATAAGATCTAGAGTTTACAAAATCTTGGAGAAACTGCCCTAGCTCGAAGGTAATTCGCCAGAAACATCAGGAATGTTTCATTAAACTTTCGAAGAAATCTCTAACACCTCAATACCGTTTCTACTTAAAAAAAAAACAAAAAAGAAGAGAAACATTTCGTCGAGAAGAAAAATTTTCATGCTACTATGAAAATGTAAATGTTGTGTAAATTGGTGCATTAAAAGCGGGCTAATCGCTGGACAGATACTGTATCAAAATTATCTCTACTGGGTTTTTTAAACGGGCTGCGGCGGTTTAAAGGGTTTTTAAAAGCATAAAGTCAAGCTCTTTAACACGAGCTTCAGCTTAGATTCAAGTCAATTGTTAGATAGATGAAGAAGGATGAAATTATAGAATTGACAATGATAGAAAAAACATAGAATAAGAGAAAAGGAAACAAAATATTAATTGTGAAAAAATTCACAAGCGTTGACACGTTTCTGAATCTTATATTATTATATTTCTGTATATTCGATTTTCTATAGTTTCTTGACTCGACCATCGACACGGTTTTATTATAGGGAGAATATTTACAAATAAACATAACCCAGGGAGAACCTGCCAAAGTCCTTGGTACCTCTAACGGCTTGGAGTAGATCCAAATCTAATAGAAACTGAACCTTTCGCGGCTCCATTCATATTCAACGGCGAGACCTGCCAGCCATCAAGAAATTAATTACCGTTTGGCCGGAGATCAGTAATTTAACGTCATTTGTAATTCTATCGTTTCAGTATACATTACACTCGTACTATATTTATTCAGGAGACGATAATTTCTAATTCGAAGAAAACTAATATTCAGCGTGAGGAATATTAAAATCGAGAAATTGGAAAATGCAGAAAATGAAACATTTCCAATCAATTTATACTATTACAAATTTAATGTTTTAGTTCGTAAAAATCGAAATTCAAAAGATTTAAATTTGTTCTTTTAAATACTCTCTCTCTCTCTCTCTCTCTCTCTCTCTCTCTCTCTGCGTTTCTCTCTGGAAAAATGTGTCAAAACAGAACACCTTGCTTTATTTTGCTATTTTCTTACACGAATTACCAAACCTGCGTGCATAATAATATTAATTCTAAAAGCTGATGTGACACGACGCCACTGAAAAATTATTATATCCAATTGAATATTGAACTGCCAACACATAGATACGCAAGTACAATGGCAATGATTCCGTGATGAAGACAATAGATGGCGATTAGGTTACATCTAATCCATCTAGAAAGCATGACACATCCTCGGAGATAGTAATCTTGATGGTAGTAACATTATCCCTCGCAAAATACGTGTCTCTATGCATTTGAAATATCGTCTTTTTATCAACAAATTGGTGAAAAGTTATGATTAATGTATTAACTAATTCAGTTTATGTTAGTTAGTTATTAGTTAGTTATTTAAGTAATGATAGAAATTATTCATTAGATTTTCGCGATTGAACGAGGTAGGTACTATGACGTCATATGGCAAATTGTTTAATGACCAGTCTCTGTTAGCAACCTGTTGTGTCCTGATTATAGTGTGCGTAGCAACAAGCATCGAACAGAAGGGTCACGATTTATTGCATTACTCCTCTGCGGATATTTTCGTATGTTTTTCCAATGCATATAGCTGCTATAGAAGTACTATTTTCTTGTGTTAGTTATCGACATTCGTTAGCAATATTAAATTACGTTGCATAAAAATGGAAAGATAAAAATTGTTTTAAATAAAATAAATCAAATAACAAATAGAAGAGATTATAACATTTTCTAAGAAGAAAATTAGAAGAAAATTATTGTCTGATAATTTGACGTGTTAATCACAGTTTGAAATTCGAATTTAGATTTTACAAGACACAAAGTAGATTCAGGCATAACTACAACTACATAACGGGTGGGACTAAATTTACTATTTACTATAACTTGACTGCATAACTTGAAACGAAATAATTGCTTGGAAAAACAGCAAAGCATGTAAAATGAAATTCTTTAATATCTTCTCTTCTCTTTTTTTATTATAAAAAAAAAAAGCTTAAAATCCTCTTGGAATATTTTTATTATTTATATTGCGCCCTTTTCCATAAATAAGATTCTGCGAACAGTACATCGTGAGACCCTCAATATTGAAAATATAAAAATCTCCTAAATTCGCACTATTAATACGTTAACTAAACTACGTGCCCCTAAATATACAGAGAAAAAGTTTATATAAACAAATCTGTATAGTTTACAATATCCCGAATCATGTTCTCCCAGGAGAGTAGATTTTTCCAAAACAGACGATCAATACCCTGGTATTTCGAATCTCCAGACATGTCCCTATATGTAACATTAATTTCAACCCAGACAATTCTACTCGACTCTACAAATAACCGAGAGGGAGAGAGAGAGAGAGAGAGAGAAATAAAACTCCAAATTGCTCCAAAAGTCCGAACGTTCTGAAACATAAGTAAATCTAACCTAAAAGCTTAATTCAAGTTTTACCGAACGTAAACCACCGGTGGACACAGCACTCGAGACGAACCTAATTTCGCCAGGCAATGTAGGCAATAAAAAATAGAAAAAGAAAAGAAAAAAAAGAGAAAAAAATTGTGCAACTGAAGGGATCCGAGCATTCTCTTTCGTCTTTTTTCCCCTTTTTCTTTCTCTCTTATTTAGGTTCAGCGGCGTATTGATCGTCAATGACGTCACGCCACGCCCGTGTCACGTGGCCTAAAATGGCCGCCGACACCATCCCCCACCACTCTTTCTTCTCTGCCTTACTATGTTCCCTCGTTTTCACCCCTCAACCCCAATTGTTTCTCTTTTCATTCTATTACCGCTGCTTCTCTTTCTGTGCTCTGTACGCTCTGAGAGAGAGAGAGAGAGAGAGAGAGTAAAAGAGAGAAGCAAGGAAATATGTGTGTACAGCGATACGCAAGAATGTCGAAGCACAACAGGGTGGAACGTACAACAATAGGGACAAAAAACATCGCTCGTTGTTGGAAAATTCATAATAATTGGACACTTAATAATTAGCAAGCAAGACGGGGAAAAAATGGGGTCGGGATAAAGCGAGAAAATCGGATGCAAGGACACGAAAATTCTGATAGGCCTCCCGGGAGCGTTCCTTTCGATGAGGACAGTTTCTGTGCGATTTCATGAAACTGCTAACTTTTTTTATCTCGTTCTTGCTAATCTACCAGTACCCTGTTTAGGAAAAAATTTTGTTTAGAGTTTTATTATGTTTTAGAATTTTCCTGAAAAATAATGATTATCAAGCATAAATCAAGCTTGTCATACGACTGCTTTTAACAATAATAATTAAATTAGAAATACATTAGAAAATATTACATATGTTATAAAGTAATCGTTATGCCTTTTATTGTTTGCATCGTATGTTTCGAAGTGATCGTTAAATATCTCTCGACACTTTTGACTTTTGTATACATATATTGTTCGATATAAAGACTTGAATATAAGTATGAGAGCGCTAAATGTATTCGATCACCCCATACATTTTAACTACTATACCTTATGCCGTATGGTTGTAAACGCTAGTAACCGAAACGCGGGTGATCTACGATGTTTTCGAAAAGCAACTGGTGATAAAGTCACGTTACAGCTCACGTATACAGGATGTCTGCAAGTGTAAATACGAGATTTCTTAGAAATGTAAGCTGTTTCTTTCTCGGTTATTGGTTATCAGCGTTTCGAGTTATTGACAACGAAAGATGATCCACGCGTGTAAATCTAACCTCAACTAGCGTGTTGCATACACATTGTACATACTTACTTACTTACTTATTTACTTTACTTACTTACTTACTTACTTACTTACTTACTTACTTACTTACTTACGACGGTTGCGATTACGGATCTATTGTGATTATTATTACCATATATCGGATATTTTACAGATAGCAATGGATTCTAATGCTGTACAATTGCCTTTATATTATTCTATCATTATTATATACTACAGATATATTGGATATTTGTCAACTTAATTATTACTCAACATTCAAATATATTAAATATTAATATCCATTTATGATATCATTATTAATATACTTTCAATATTCTTAATCTATACTGACACTAAATATTCACATTTTATAGTAATTAATCAACACGGTAACATAAGCAGAACAAAATGACAAGGAATTATCGAACAACGCGTGGTAACGTTTTGCTATTTTATATTAATAGCGTGCCATTTTTTCTGGACACCCGATATCGATCAGCCTGGCCGCTATCCGTACGCGCGAGCCACGAAAACCAATATAAAACGCATGCAGCGCGATAAGATGAAAGTGCCTATGCCTGGCTACAGGTGCATCCAACTTTGGCAATGAATGCTAAATCACAAGAAGTGGGAAAATCGATCGAACCCGATCTCGGTTACGACCTGAATTTAGAACGAGGGGAATGTCATTTGCTCTCTAGAAGTCTCTGGAAACACTTTACACCACGTGTGAAAGTGGTCACTTTATGTAGATCATATAAATATCTTAAATCTTTTAGGAACGAAAAGTTAACCTAAAATATAGTAAGAAAAAATTATAAAATACTCTTTTCAGAATAATTTCGAACGCTTCTTTTTATTTCCTTTTATCTCTCTTTAAATATGCGTACATAATTAAGAAAATGGTTCTCTAGATCGTTTAATCTGTGATATTTTGAAGAATTCTCTAAAAATATAACTAACGGTCTTGCGTTTTTCCTTGAAATTCCAGTTTCCTGGATGATCTAGACCGATTAGGGGCCAGGGATTATCAGCCTACGGAGCAAGATATTTTAAGGACCCGTGTTAAAACAACGGGAATAGTCGAAGTCCACTTTTCTTTCAAGAATCTTAATTTCAAGTAAGTACCCGGGTCAGATGTTTATTCGTAAAATGCACAAAAACGATTCTGATAATGACATAATGTTATAATGTTCGACATAAAATTTACATACGTAAGAAATACTACTAACTGTCCATATTACAACTAATTATCCATACTATTGATCATCTTCTGCAAAACTTCATGAACTTATCGTCTATTTTTAAAGGACACATATCTTTGGGCCTGACAGGTTATTCTCCTTTTCAACTATATCATATTAAAGTGCTCTCTTATCGCCACCAGATGCCATTGAAATCATACAATGGAGGAAAATGAACATTTTTAGTTAGTCTAATACGAAAATGAATATAATACAAAGAAACAAGGACAAGAAAGTATAAGACTGACTCGTTTCGATCTAATCGTTACGATCAAAGGTGGATACAGGTGTATGTATTTATCAAAACCATTGATATGAAAAAAAAAAAAAAAAAAAAAAAAAAAAGAAAAATGTTATCTTTTTGGAGATTTTAGGGTGTACCGACGACAGGCAGGAGATTGTTTTCTATTCCGCAATCGAATGATTATATATTCCTATCTTGTATGCGCATAATAATGTATACAATTTTGTTTGTTCTTCTTTTGTTAACGTAATTTAATACATGATGTACACAAATTTTAGATATGAAATATCTACATATTTACTAGTAATTTAATCCTTTTAATCGTAAATTAATTATAAACAGTGGTACACTGTGGTAATATAATTTTTAGATAGAAAAGATATTCGGAGATTCTGGCATGACAACGGAACATTAAAAATCAAGGAACATATTGCCACGTGGCATATTGTTAACAATGGTCTCAGTGGTTAAAAAAAGAAATTGAGTAAAGAGGCAGGAGAAGGGTGGGCTAAAGGGAGAGAGCAATGACTTATGAATGATTGAGCATGAATCATTGGGATGACAATTTAAGAAACTGAGCACATGCATTCCTTCTTTCAATTAATGTCACTTTAAGAAATGTTTCTTTGTAGATATATTTCACACTTCTATTTATATCTATTTACATAGGTGTATAATTTACATTTGCATTTAGCTCTCTTAATGGTATATACTAACATTACTTATATACAATTATGTATTTATATAGAAATATAATTTACATTTACACAAATATTATATAATTAAAACTGGCAATTTATTTTCTACTTCACAATTAGAGAACTGAAAATTTGTATTATCGTGTTATTTTTCCATTGTCTCTAAACACGATTTTGTGCGTGTGTTGATTATTCTCTTTTTAATCAAATTCAAAATCAAAACTAAATTACATTTAGATAAATGTAATATTGTTTTTCAATGTTATTTTCTATAAAAATGTAAAAATGTAATAGGGGGATAGAAGTATCAATAAAATCAGATTGACATATTTTAATTTGTTCAATGAATTTCTGAACCCTTGTTCATCGGTATACCATTGTTTCTTTACAGATTGTTCGACGTGGGCGGCCAAAGAAGCGAACGTAAGAAATGGATCCATTGCTTCGAGGATGTTACCGCGATCATATTTTGCGTTGCAATGTCCGAGTACGATCAAGTCCTGCACGAAGACGAAACGACGGTAAGTATTCGCACTTTTTTTTTTTTTTCACTTGACAATTTCACCCTTTTTTTTTTTTTTTTTTTTTTTTTTTAGTAATACATAATAAACGAGGTTTAGTAAAACGACAATAAAACTAAGATGATATTAAACGATATTCTTCGTTTAAATAAAGTTCTGTTTTATTAGTTTCAATGTTTTAAACAATTAGACAAAAAACTGGAAGATTTCGATTCTTTTTAACTAGTTCATTTATATTAAAGTGATACGAGATCATAGTGTATACACAAAAGGACAGGTGATATTTCACGGTGCGATGGTGAAATTCGTAACAATAGAGTAATTCAAGTAGCCAAGGAGAACTAAACTGCACTACTGATCTCCACTTACCATATCAAGAGTTTTGGAACTTTAGAAGTGAACAAGGGAATCCTAAAACACATACAAGTTTCCAGAGTCTTTGGATTTTCAAAAAAGTCTCCTCTTTACGTTACGATAGGTGTACATATACGATAGAAATGTACATAGTATATGTATCATAAACTGTAGACCCTTTTAAAGATCTTCGATATATCGTAGTGTTTTATTTTCTCTTTTTCGATAAGAAATTACTACTTGTATTTTCTTAATAATAACTTTGCTATGTCTTTGTTACGTATTTCACGAACTGTTATGCTTTATTTGATACTTTTCTTGAATCTGTTGAAGAAAGTTAAAGTACTTCTTACGATGAAATATATTTAATACTTAACAAGTATTTGACAGAATCGTACATGAAAAAGGTCCTCTACGTATCCAAGTGCTTTTTGTCTCTTTACCCGAAGAGAAGATTCGAAAACTTTTTCGCACCGTTATATATATGCACGCGCTACTTACGGAGATGCATATGGAGAATCCTACGTGGGAAGAAAACGTGATAAACTGCAATTGTTGGAAATTGACGAGTTCTCGTGGAACGACCCCATTGATTAACCCCTCGTTCGTCAATCCTCTGGAATGATTTGCTATTTACATTATTTTACAAATTTCTTTCTATACCTCTATTTTTCATCCGATATTTTCTACATTTAAAATCATGTTAGATCATAGTCATATATCTTTGGGCATTAATTATTATTAACGTTTTTCACGTTGATTATCTGTTATAGAATCGAATGCAAGAAAGCTTGAAACTGTTCGACTCAATTTGCAATAACAAATGGTTTACTGACACCTCGATTATTCTCTTCTTGAACAAAAAGGATCTCTTCGAGGAGAAAATTCGCAAGTCACCGCTCACCATTTGCTTCCCCGAATATGCCGGTAAGAAAATACTTTTCACATTGATAACCATAGAATTTTGTGAACGAAAAATTAAAGATTAATCTATTTCCATGTCGAATGCACGCTTTCACCATCACTATCAAACTTTTTTTTTTCTATTTTTTCTTTTTTCTTTTTCTTTTTTTTTTTTTTGTCTTTTTTTTATGGCGAAAATTACAGTAAAACGATTTTATATATATATATTGTTCTTGTTAACCTTTATTAATCTAGCGAATAATTTATAGAGCACCCAGTATGTATTGCATTTCGGTAAAAAGAGATTAACGGGGTTTGGAATAGAATTTCGAAAATTATAGCTTAGCGAAGATCTATTAGCGAAGATCATATGTTACATGTGGTGTAAAAATAAATGCGGGAAGTTCTCATTGTTATAAAAAGTCCGTAGTCTGTTGCTGCCCTTGGAATTCCTTCACGCCCCACAAGAGAGCTACATCCTCTTGTTTGAGGTACACCGATCTAAATACGTATCGTTCATCGTATGTCATCCGTCTTCTGAATTTTCGGTACAAGTGTGAACATATTATTTTCAGGTAATAGAAACTGAAATAGAATAAATTAAATATTCTTTTCTCTCTCTCTCTCTTCTTTTTTCATTTCTACGTAATCGCGAAAGTTGAAGTATGTAAGAAATAACATAAAAGTGATCTTTCGAAGAACATTCAAGGACAAAAAATTAAAATTTTAAAAACTATCCATTCAAATATTATCAGTTTCTTCTCTTATTTCTAAAAAACGAAGCATTCGTTAGACGGAAAAGATTCTTCCAAATCTCATGTCAAAGCAAACCAATTCAAATGGGAAATAATCATTTACCGCACCCCCCAATTTGTCTCACTGAAGAAACAAAAAATTCATATTGCAGCGCATTCCTTAACTCCTCTCCCGTCTGAAGAAAGCAAATCTAAAACAGAACTTCCTGCCAGATGTTACCAAGCTCGTTCATAAAGGTTAAACTTTCAGTTTTTGTTTTTTTTTTCTTTTTTTCTTTTTTTTTTTTTTTTTTTTTTCTTTGAAGAAATTTTAAAGAAAAGAAAAACACCCACTAAGAAAACAAACGTAATGGAAAACAACCAAATGTAATCTCTTCCCGTTTTCATTTTACCGCGGTCCACTAATTTTTTATGTCTTGATCGAATAAAGGGGCGTCGTTGTACGACTTTGGAGAATTTTTCGCATAAAATTAAGAAATCACGCATGCCAAGAACGACTGTTTCTTATTTCCTGAAACTTAAAAACTTAAAAAGCTTTTTAATGACAGGGGGATACTATTGAGTCAAGAAAGAATGGCCTACATCGGTAGGTTAAACGAATAATAAGGAAACGTGTCTTCTGTCTGACCGCAGGGGCGCAAGAGTACGGCGAAGCAGCCGCGTACATCCAGGCGCAATTCGAGGCGAGAAACAAGTCAACCACTAAGGAGATCTACTGCCACATGACTTGCGCTACTGATACCGACAACATTCAATTCGTGTTCGACGCAGTCACAGACGTCATTATCGCCAATAATCTCCGTGGCTGCGGTCTCTATTAGGATAAATATTACCGTCGTGGGCCGATCGACCGACACACGCTCACACTCACACGCATAAACACGACAGTCATGTATTGCGAGAACGGGGGAGCGCGTGAGAATGAGAGACTGCGAGATTGTCAGGTTGCCGAGAGAAAGATCGCGTGACAGAGGGGGAGAGAACGGCTGAAAGAACGGGAACGAGAAAAAGAGATACACCTATGTACCACCGCTACTACTACCGACCACCTGCGGATACCTTCTCGACTTTTTTTTATCAGACACCCCTTTGTGCCGGCTCTTTCAACCTTTCTCCTTATCATACCGAGCGATTCGAATGCAGTTCCTCAATGTTTACGCAACGCTATGCATTACGTGCTGCTAAAGTGCTGCTAAAGTGCCGCTATGTAGGTAGGTTCACTTGTACAATTCCTGGATCCTCTTGCATAATAATTTAGTAATTACCATTATTAGCGAACCGATAATTCACGAGTTATAATAGTTCTTCTTTATCCTTTTTTTTTTTTTTATTTCTCTTTTCTTTTATTTTTTTCTTTTTTTTTTCTTTTTTATTGAATGTAACGATCAAACAACTTATGATTTGTAAAATTTTATTTATTTCATTTCATCGACGAATTTGTTACCATTATGCAACGATAATCTGTAACTTTTGAATTGTAAAGTTTCACTAATAGTATATTAGTTCGATCGTCCATGGTGATTGAATTAAGACCAGTTCTCATCGTGTTATACACGACTGAGAAGTGTTATAGCCAACTCTTTTACGGGAAAGTTAAAGGCAAATGAAGGATGTCATTCTAATTGAATGAACGGGGATTGTAGAAGTTTGGAACTTGTGGAACCCTGAGAAAGTTTTGTCCGATTACCGACTGATATTATAAAAATAATATCAGTTGTTAGTAAATCGCTTCTTCTAATTGTCTTTCGAGGCAAGCAGAGAATTGTGTAGGAACTTTTAATATCAGCAGCATCAAGAATGTTTCTCTACTAGAGAAATTCATCTTACGATTTGGATCTTATGTCTGGAAGAGAACAACAGGTTTGGAATAAAGTTTTCAGCTAATTAATCCTTCGAGCTAAATACATCTGGATCGAAGTTGTAATTATTTACTATTCTGCTTTCAAATATTGAATCCAATCTTAAGATGAATTTCTCGATAAAGAAACACTCTTTTCTATATCGTAATCAGATCCGATTGCTGTATTAATTGCAGAGGACTTAATATTGCCTTTACTCGTTGGTCGTTTTCTATTTTAAATCGAAACCGATTGTGACTGAGTCAGTGTACTAACGTTGGACAATCTATTAAACCAATGTCTAATGACCGAGCACTGTGATCAATCTTTTTGTTAACTGCCAGAACTGGTGAATTTGTCATATATAAAAATCTATTTTTCTGCCGACATTTGAAACTAAAGAATTATATACAAATGATTGAATTTCATATTTTAAATTTTGTTAAGATTCAAAAGCTTGTGTAATATTACTTGTTTACTTGGAAAAAATTATATGGGTCAAAGGGTCAATGGTTAAGTCCTTCGTAATCAAAAATATATAATGGAATTAAGGAATATGTTGAAAGAGGGCGCACAATGATCAATCCAGATTTTTCATACATTTCGCGGTAAATCGCACAAAGACCAATCACGAAGCACACTCGAATCTCGAGATCCTTCATCTGATTTTATTGTAAATTAGGGAAAGAATATAGTTATCTGTTCAGGTAGAAAATTAAGCTGAACGACATTTTTCTTTTTTTAACATAGCAAATAATTCTAGTTAATAGTTTAACTTGAAAATTTTGTTGGTAAAAGAAATAATTACTTTAAAGAATTTTTCATTTGACAAACACATTAATTCTCTACCTGGGAAGAAACGATTTATAAGCTAATAATACGATTTTCCTTTTTCACGCGTAGTATAATAACTATTTCAACTATTTTAACTTTAGTTGAACGAGCATGTTACGTTCATCGCCGATCGCACAAGTCGCGCACAAGTCGCGCGCAAGAAACCGACGAAAAAAAGTATATTTTTCTCTCGTACAAAATATTTCATATTTTCCGTGCAAATCTACAATTCCTACGTCTGTCGGATACGTATAATATTATAATATTCGGTTTTCGATCAGTTCCTCTCGGTTAGAAAACTAAATAAATAAAATGCGCTAAAATTGTGTAAAGAGCGTACAAACGCCGTTGATCGAAACAAGCGAGATTTAAGTGAAAGCATAAAAACTCGATAGATAAGATCAGAATAGTGCAGGATTGTCAAGGTATGCAGAAAAAAGACGCGAACATCTTGATGCGCAGAGATTTAATTAAAATTCGATCTCCGATTCGTCAAACATTTTTTGGCAACGATTCGAGCAAGATTCGTAACGCTATGGACAAATGGCGCGCCGTACATGCGAAAGAATTCTTCGCTGTTTTTCCCTTAGATCGAATCAACAGTTTCGTTTCGTTCCATTGTCACGCACATTTACACGACTGTACGCACACGATCGCACAATTACACGCAACGACGCGTACACACGTTACACGAATATACAGGGTATTCGGAAATAGGTGGCCGAACTGTGGTATAGCGTAGAATACGATACCAAAGTTTGGCCACTTATTTCTGAAACATTCTGCATAGGACATACGTTGAAGTGTTTACATTTGCGAAAAGTGAAAGAGGTTCACGAAGCTCAACGAAGCTAGGATCCTTGAATTTCCGAATTTTCTTCCCACGATTTAGTTACCTTCTTACGCAATTACGTTTTACGTTTCTTGATTGGGTCAGGTGTGTTTAAGGAACTTTCGATTATTCGATGAAATCGTTGATCTCCTATTGAACGATAGTGTTTTTAGATGGACAGAAGCCGTGTCTTTGCGCTTCTTTTTTCATCGAAGCAGTCCTTACTGGCTTTAAAACGAATATCAGCGCAGACCGAAACATTCCACGTACAGTCAAACGCAGTTCCCCGTTTTCTATTTTTCCTTGGTTCGTATTTAATCATCGCACAATGTACCAATTTTCTTTTTTTTTTTTTTTTTTTTTTTTTCTTTTTTTACATATATATATATATATTCTTTCTATTCGAACGACTTTTTATTTTTGTTTTTTCGGAAAAGATTTCACTCTCTTTTCCAGAATTGCAATTGCGATTGAAACGAGGGGTTGTGGCAGAATTTTCGGGAATTTTTGTAGGAATAATCTTTTTTACCAAAGATATTTGTTTAAAACTTTTATATTAAAAAATATCATATTCTAAATTTATAATTAATGTTTGTTGGGAATTGGAGACTTTTTAAAATTCATTTGAAATAGTTGCAATTGCAATTCGTCGCTGTTCAATTGTAATATAAATTAAAATATCGAGAAAAGTGTTTGACCAAAAAGAACCAAAGAATCGAGTAGAACAATAATTACAAATGTAAAGAAAAAAGAAAGGGAAGAAGGAAGAAAGAAAAAGATATTCTCAAAATTAATCTGAATCGTGTATATACGAAGGACAGACTTTTTTTTCTTGAAGAGGGCCAAGAAGAATTTCATTATTTCATCTTTCGACGACTAGTATCAAAAGAAAGAACACCTTTCTTCTACGTTTCGATTTTGGATTTTTCCCTAATCTTTCTTTTTTTCTCTTTTTGTTTTTATACGTCGATTTTTGCGAATTATTTTTATATCGTTAGCGTTGGATCTAGAGGATAAAAACAAGATTTAAAAAAAAAAAAAGAATAGTATTACTGTCACCGCCGTTGCCATATTACTGTAAAAGTTAATATATAAATTTTAGGGCTATCGATTATAATTAATTAAGTATTCCTATATGTAGTAGCCATAATTATGTATAAATAAGTACGCATATAGAACTTCTAGTCAAATAGAGAACGTACTAGCTCGTACAAAAAAAAAAAAATGTGTAACGATCGGGGAAGTGATTGCTTTGATTTATTTTATTCGCAGCGAGGATTTTTATTACTCTTAACTATTATTATTAATTTTCAGTTCGTTTCAATATCTGTAATCGATAATAAATTGACAGGAAGATGTAGCTTTTATATTTATACTTAACACTATCGGTTAGAATATTTGACGCGTCAAATTTAAACTACTGATTAATGATTTATGATTGATTTAAAAGAGGAAAGAAAAGTTTAAGTTTCGACCGACAAAGAAGAAGCAACCAGTGAAATGAAAATAAAGAATAACGATAGATTGTAAATCGAAATAATTGTAATACGTAACGGGTGTGCAATTTCGAATTTAGAAATTGTAATTCAGTTATTATTATAACCGCCTAGGATAAATGCAATGAATTAAACTGTGTATAGCTGTGATCGCCTTGATATTCTTCATTCTTGTTGGCTTTTCCCCCGATCAGGCTCGCCAATAGCAGTCGAAGCTGCTAGTGAAATTTCCCTATATTTCTCGAGGGTTGCTTCTGAATTTAAAAAAAAAAAAAAAAAAAAAAAAAAAAGAAAGAAAAAAAGGGGAACAGCTACATTCACGAATATCTCTACATTAAAATTTTTGTATTTATCGTTTTCATTTAAATTACTTATTGTTCTTTTTTTTTTTTTTTTTTTCTTCTCGCCTATCTCGTTCGTTTATTTCAATTTCCTTTTTATTCTCTTACCAGCGTGAAATTCAGGGATTTTTAAGAAAAAACCATGAAAATCTTTCGATCTTTGCACGATGACATATTTCCCGCCTTCGGACGCATTTTTATGCGACATGCTATAAATTGTTATTTTACCACAGACCGAACGATATTGTTTTGTAATAAGCACACACTCTCATCCGGCTAATTATTGAACTATGGCTAGTCGCGATTTTTCAATCTACAACTTCTTTACCAGCTCAATCAGTTTACCGATTAACAGCTATCTTCGACTATCTTCAACAAAAGAAATTTCAAATTTCGTATTTGCATTTGGAAAATGACAAAGAGGAACAAGAAATTACTAGATTGTGGATCGAGAAATCGTCGTTATCGTTGCTCCTAATTATCGAGAAGCGGCAGTTCACGGTTCGTAAGTTCCAATGAGAATTAGAAACCGAGAAAGGAGGGAAAAAGAAAAACAGAAAAAAAAAAAAAGGAAAAAATAGAATAGAATAAAAAGCCTACAAAAAAATACGAAAGGAGTTTTAGTAAACGGGATAACAAGGTACGAACTATAAATTGCGAGACGAGAAGAAAACGGTACTTTATAGACGAACTAACCAAGAAAATCTTAACAAACGGGAATAATATTTTTCACGAGGGCAAAAATAAAACTCTTGTTACGAAGAATATCGAGTACGAAACGAATGATGCGAACGGGCGAACGAGGGACGAAGGAACAAAAGTGGGTTACGAGTTGATTAGAAAACGAAGAAGGTAAAAATTTGAGTAGGAGAAGGAAGGATAAAAACGGTATCGCGGTATATGTAGAAATAAACGTATTTGGATCGATGAAATATTACTGTCGATCTTTGGAAATGCGAAGGATACGCGCAATATGAAAATAGAGAAAGAAGAGAAAGGAAATAATTGACAACGTTAGTGTGCAACAAAATTAACTGTAATTCAGTATTTGAACGTGTCGACAGGATTCCTGGGTGGGGGTAGATGGCCACGTGGTGGGGATAGATGGATGAGCGAGACAAGTACGGGAGTAACCAACACTAGTGTTATTATTGTAATTGTAACGATTAATGGTAACGTTCATAATCTTATCGAGTAAACTAAATGATAAATGATAATAAGATGACGTGGATGGAATAAAAGCATAAAAATAAATACAAAAAAAATAAATAATAATGAAACATTGTGAGAGGAGTACTATCATTCGCATGATCGTGAAATGATTAATACATAATGCGCGCAGCAGAAGAAAGATCGTTTCGTAAACTCATCCGTAGACTCGACGAATCGACGCCGTTTCTTTCTTATTACTTTTACCTTTTCATTCTTTTATTGTGAAAAAGAGAACAAGAGAGAAAGAGTGTGAGGGAGAGTGAGTGAGTCACATTTCTGGCAAGGGGGACTTTTTTGGGGGAAGAGGAGGGAAAAGTTGCGAGAGGAGGATGCTCTCTCATTATACATATATAAATATATATAATTATTATGTAATAATTGTCCATACATCTTGAAATGTCGAAATAAACGAACAAAGAAAGACGAGCGGTTTTTATTGTCACATCACGCTGTTTTACATATGTAATGAATAAACGAATGAATAAACGGTCGAGTCAAAGGTAGCAATCGTTTCTGTCGTTATAAGTAAGTACTTATATACCTGGTACTTTGATTTGTTAATATAGTATTTCTCTTTTATTGTTGCTGCATAATCTCTGCAGATTTTTTATAATATTTTTACGATAATTTACGATTATCAAAACCAAGTGTACGTTGATGTCTTATTTATTGATATTTTTGGCAGACGTTGGAAACAATCAGGGATCAAATTATTATTTAAACAGTATTTCTCAAATTTTTATGAGAAGAGTCATGGACAAAAGTGTAATTTTTGTTTAAATGGAAAATGGTGATGCTAAACCTCGAGAAAATCTTTTTAATTATCGATAACCATTATCGATGACGAGAACTGTTTTGGTTACTTGGTTACTAAGAAAATTTGACTAGACTAAGTTTCGTGCCGTGCGTTGTCGCTTTACCGAGTTTCTGTTTAAATAAAGTTTAACGCTATTACGATATGTGTCGTGATTATTTTTCTTTTAGTTTCAATTCTTTCCTTGGCGTATCGTCGATGCTCTGACGATACGCTCCGAACAACTTGCTCGGATTGATAATGTCGCATGCGACACAAAAATGCTATAGGAAGTCAGACTGGTCAGAGGTGACCGGTAAAACAGCAAGACGTCGGTAATTCTAGCTGTTTCACGGCACAAATGCTGCATCATGTGGTCAACTGCTGACGGAAACGAAACTTGGCATATACAAGAACCTATAAAATTAGTGACCGTCCCATAGAATCGATCAATGTACTATATACATCAGAATCCTTCGCACATAACGTAACATAATAATTATTATTAACGTAATAAGAATTACAGTAATCTACTATTTCGTCTGTTTTCTTGATAAACTCCTTCGATAATAAACTTCGATCGAATGAATGTTTATTAGCATTAGTTAATAATAATTTGCGTTACCAGATAACAAGTAAGTCATAAATTGTCGTGTAAAATCCGAGCAGATAAATGGGCTACTCTGCGATCCAAATAATTGGAATCGTTGAACCGTTGAATCGTAGAATTTATTAGATAGAATCGCCACGCTAAGCTCAGAGTTTAAGTGAATTTCATTAAAATGCAAATCTTTGTTAAAGTACTCCATCTGTTATAACTCAATTTTAAACGTCGAGTTCGTTTTTCGAATTGATTGAAGTTGTTACGCGAACAGAGTGCTTCAGCGCCCCATGGGCAGCAACCCTCGCCAAATGTCCCAAAATCTTGGAAAGGTCATGCAACAGGACATTTTTCTTATAAAAATATAGGAACATTTCACCAATTACATACAATTTTCCTATCTTATGCTAGTTATTTTAGTCAATAAAATGAATAAAAACTTGAATTTTTCATTCTTAATGTCTGCAAGTTTTAAAGAAAAAAATATTTCATTTTCATATAGTATTCTCGCAATCTCTTAAGTTGGTAATATGTACGTAGAGCTAATTGATAAATATTAAAAGATAGGTTATACCTCACGTGTTCCTTTTCAAAAAGCTTGCAAGCAACATTTGCGATTCCTTGTTTTTTCTTTTTCATCTAATTCTCTTTGTTTAAATAACGTATAATAATAGATGTAATAACATATATGATAATATGTAATAATAGAAAATGTAAAGGTTGTATACACGAAATAAAATATCACGTACCGTTTAATAAAAATATCAAAACTTGTTTGATAACAATCGTGGCATAAAATATATTAAAATGGGACGAAAAGCTAAGTTTGATAACACAACTCCGTCGAGTGGTCATGGAAGGAAAGCAAAGAAGCAAGGAGATCCAACGTTTCCAAAGGGAATACTAGGTATGCAGAGAAATTTATTTATACATATACATATACCTTAAATATGAGTGTGTATATGTATATATATATATATATATATATATATTGCGTATTGCATGAGTGTATAGAGAAATAATCATATAACTTTTATCCAATAAAAGAGAAAAAAGAGTTAAGTCATAGACAGAAGCAACGAGCAAGGAAAAGATTATTAAAGAAACAAAAGTTGAATGAAAAAGTAAGGAAATTACAGATAAAGAATGACGAAAAGGTGGTGGACGCCGTAACTGAAGACGTAAGATTTCTTTCTTTTTCCTCTAACGATTAGGTCTTAACTTATATGTTTATATATTTATATATGTATATAAGTACACGACAACATCAGTGAAATGTGCCGTTTTATTGTATTAGAATATAAAAAATATCTCAAAACTATTAAAAACAAAGAAACAGAAGAAATCTCTTAAAGAAGGACCAAGAAATGACAGTTTCAGTCGTAAAAATGATCAAATGCAGTTTGACAATGATATTAATATGTCTGATAATGAAGGGGTAATGCAAGACGAGCAACAAAAGATTAAGAGAAAGAAATTACTTGACAATGACACGGAGGATGAAACTGATAAAGGATCCAGTGACAATGAAGAATATGGTCAAAATGGAGATATGGATTATGAGGAAGTAGATCAAAGTGAGGAAGATGGTGATAGTTCTAATAACGATGATGTTGATCTACTTCCTATTGAAAAAGCAAATAAAAAGTTGAAAAAGAAGCAAGAAGAAGAACAGTGAGCATGACTTATTATTCTATTAAACTTTTCATTAAAAATCTAATTAACTTTCCCTTTATTAGAAAGCTAGCGGAGGAGGAAATGCATGATATGACCTTACAACAATGTGTCTTTACTTTTCCCACTAAAGAAGAGCTTGCGGATGTTACTAATCTGAAAGATGTACAACAACGTATAAAAGACGTTATTATGATATTATCAGATTTTAAAAGGTTGCGCGATATAAATAGGTATATATCTTAGAGGGTTAAAGGATTTTATTTCATCGAAGAATTTCAAGGAATTGTACACTTTTGTCTTTTTTGAAGATCGCGTACTGAATATACGGACCTTCTTAGAAGTGATTTATGTACATACTATAGTTATAATAATTTCTTGATGGAAAAACTGATACAAATATTTCCACTGGATGAGTTATTAGAATTTTTGGAAGCAAGTGAAGTCCAGAGGCCTATGACGATACGAACGAATATATTGAAAACACGTCGTCGCGACTTAGCTGAAGTATTTATCGAATGAAATATGTAATAGATATCTTCAATATCCTTTAATCTATCATGATATTAATATTTCAGGCATTGATCAACAGAGGGGTCAATTTAGATCCTATTGGCAAATGGACAAAAGTTGGATTAGTGATTTACTCGTCGCAAGTTCCTATGGGTGCGACACCAGAGTATTTAGCAGGACATTACATTCTTCAGGGTGCATCTAGCTTCTTACCTGTTATGGCTTTGGATCCTAAGGAAAACGAGAGGGTTCTTGATATGTGTGCCGCGCCCGGAGGAAAATCATCACACATAGCAGCGCTTATGAAAAACACAGGTGTACTCTTCTCAAACGATGTAAACGAAGAAAGGATAAAAGCAGTTGTCGGCAATTTTCACAGACTTGGCATCACGAATTCAATCGTTTGTACTTACGATGGGCGAAAGTTACCAACAGTAAGTATTAATAATATGTATGAACACGTTGAATATATGATATGGTCAAATTAATTAAAATGTATAATTTTCAGGTGATTAAAGGTTTCGATAGGGTATTATTAGATGCACCATGCACTGGTACTGGTGTTGTTTCAAAAGATCCAAGCGTTAAAACAAACAAAGATGAAGTAGATATACAGCGTTGTTGTACATTACAAAAGGAATTACTTTTGGCGGCTATAGATTGTGCTAACGCGCGTTCGGAATCCGGTGGGATTATCGTTTATTCTACGTGTTCGATTCTTCCGGAAGAAAATGAATGGGTTATTGATTTTGCTCTTAAGAAACGTGATGTTAAATTAATACCGACTGGACTGGAATTTGGCGCCGAAGGTTTTACCAGTTATAGACAATACAGATTTCATCCATCGTTGAAATTAACCAAACGATTTTATCCCCATGTGCATAATATGGACGGATTCTTTGTAGCGAAATTAAAAAAGTTCTCCAATATTGTTCACAAAAACAAAGATGCAGAGGAAGAAACTTTTGATTAATGGTCATTTTTAAAATAAATTAAAATTTTTATAATAGTTGTTATATTCGGAAAAATGCTGTCCAAGCAATTTAAATATATTAAAAATATATAATTTGTCTGTACAGATTTTATATTTTACATTAACTTTATATATAAATTATTTCCATAGTTACAGTGTTATATTTCAGATTATATATTGCTTGTATATTAATTAAAAGAGTAAACAGCCATTTTAATCGTCATATAAAATAGTCGTTAAATTTTTATACTTGGTAAATTTATGAGGCCTTTCCGTTAATGGAAGAATATACTTTTTAATTCCTTTTCGCATAGCTTTTTCACGTCATCTGAAATAAAAATTATTACTTGTATTTATATAATTTTACGTATATATTATACATACATACATACACGCATGCACAACGTATATACCTTCTATTTCCATTATACTTGCACTTTTTTGTTGAATAACTACAAAAAATTCCCTCAAGTTCGATAACTTTCCAACAACCCAATAATCGCTCATAGTTTTTATTATTATTTCTCCAGCTTCTTTTAATCTGAAATTATTGAAAAAAAAAAAAAAAAAAGAAAAAAACAGAGTGTATTCTATTCGTAAAATAATAATCCTGCATCAAAACATTATTGTGCTGTGTACTAACTTATTGGTGTCATTATATATATCAGTGATAACCCTCAACACTTCGGGCGTTGTAAGCACATTAGAACATCGCCTATTATCCGGATGTATCGTACTTTTATATGCTAAATTAAGTTTATTAAAATACAGGTATTTGCAAGATTCCGACGAAACTATTACGTGTTTAGCACATTGTTCTGCAACCGAACTAACAAGTGTAGTTAATTGCGGGCCAAGAAAACTATCTAGGCTTTTAAAGAAATCTATTAACAAACTTGTTTTGCCTGTAAAATAAGCACTCCAATTTTAAAGCTTTTGCATGATTATTTGAAAAGAAGGGAAGAGAAAGGGAAAGGTACTTACTGTCAACAAACAAACATATTGTAGCGCTTAATGCTCTGTAAACAACTAAATATAACGACACCGGTTTTGTAGAATAATTGATATATACTTTAGGAGATTTACCAATTAAGCTTGGTTCATTAATACTAGATGGGCCAGTGACAAATCTATAAGACATCTATAACTTATTATTTTGTTACATATAGAACATTAAATTATTTTGCACGTACTAACTTTCCATAATGAGTGGTAGTAAATGGTGAAGGCGAATTTCTGGGCATTGAACCCTCGTGTAATTCTTTCTCAAGATGGGCTGGTAAAAGCGTACTCACTAGATAATTATAAACTACTTGCATATCCTCTGGCTCCAAACCACTCCTAAGTGATAACGGGCATTAATTCTTTAATTGTTGTACGCATATATTATATTATAATAGTATGACAGCGTTTATATTACTAACCACACAACTTGATCGTTGTAAAGAAATGCAGTATATTTCACTTGAGAAAACATGGCTTCTACAAGATTCATAAAACACTGAACCCGTAAAAATGTTATTTTGTCAAGAGGTAGGAATTGTAAGCCTTGGAAAACGTCCAAAATATCGCTGTTATTCAACTTTAAGGACATTAGATACTGTGAAAAATACACGATATTGAAAATTATATCGAAGAATACAGAAACCGTACATTTTAAGAATTCCCCTTACCCTTGAATAAAAATGTTCAAGTTTGTGTTTTAATAACGTTATCGACCCACAATCAGGTTCATTAATAATGGTGTCAAATGATCCCATAAATAGTCTAAACATAACATACGCTTGCTTCAATATAGATTGACAAACACTGCTAGAAACTTCATCGTATTGATATTCTGTATATTTGTTACCATCTTTCTCTTTCCATATGTAAGGTACGCCGACAATCTATGAAACAATTGAAATCTATGAACAAATATTCATGAATTTTATATGATATAAAATATTATATGTTATATTCTTCCATATATTTTCTGATAGCAATAAAAGCAATCTTACCATCACCATCCAAAAGTTTGATTCTGGTTGATAATAAATTTGACGAGTTTTATGTGTATGACAATAATCGCACGGTTGGCCAGGATTAAACGATCTAAAAATTTGAAATGCAAGAACATAATCTTAATATTGTGCGTAAAGATAGAAACTTTAGAATCTAGAAAAATATGTTTTATACATACTGCGCAAATTTAATAATTGCTTCACTGAGCCCTATATTTTTAATTTGAACATCTAAATCTCTTTCTGGATAATAATAGAGGATCTTTTTTTCTTCCTGTATGCAAAAAATACACAAGAACACACTTGCATTGTACGTATGTAGTGTGTAAGAGTTTTGTAATTTTTGTATGTAAATATTTTATTGATAAATTTAATTTACTTGCCTCTCCCTCTTTTTTTGCATATGTGCCATTGAATATATAAAAATGTTCTAATGTAACCTCCGTTTTCGATGACATTTCGACAAATAATTTAAACAAAAGATATTTAGCCCTTTTTTCATATAAAATGCAAAAATGTTACCACAATAACTTATCGATTTAAACGCTTATTTGCGTTTTCTTTGCTGAAACATTTTAGCCAACAAATAAAGAACAACTTTGAACAATCGGTATGTAGTTGATAAATTATTTTGAAAACTTAATACATAGACGCTGAGGTGGCAGCACGCTCTATTGTCACCAGTGTCATATGATACATGATGTGTTTCTCAACATTAAATATTATATACGTATAGATTTTATAATAAAATTAAATATATGTATATATATATTATCGTTTATATTTCTCTGTTATGTTAATTTAAATAGGTGAACCTTTATGACTTTTAACATGCAAAAGATCGATAATATCACAGACAAGGCTTCTTATATCATATTTGATTCACGGGTAATTTGTTATTTATGTTGTGTGTTGTCGGGAGCGTGTTATAAATGAATAAGCATAAACGTTATAAATAGACTGCGGATTTTTATGCATTTATAGGAAATTTGAAGGTGCAAAATTACATAGAATATACATAGTGTGAAAAGATATGTATGTAAATAAATAAAGTTTGAAGTACAGTGTTTTGTATAATACTCGATAGGTAAAATAGTTTTCTATCGAGATTCTATCTTTTTTAAGCATATACTCAAATGTAGAGCTTCCATAGGAATTCACGGTTCATAGTTATAAATGAATAGCTTGAATGTTAAAAAACGATAATTTATATATTATAAATTAACAGCGCGTATATCTGTTTTATTGAATGTTTTGCTAAAATACAACAGATATTAAAATATATATCAACATGAGTAAATTAGTTGCAGATTTTTCAAATTTAGTCACGAGATTAACAAAACTATCGTAAACTTGAATTGTAAGAATTAGGGAATTAGGGAATTGTAAGAAAAAATTTTCTTCCGTAACTACAAAAACGTGTAATTAAACAAGTTCGATTAATAAGTGTTACGTCTTGGCGACATTTCCACGAATGCGAAAAGCCCACGAAACTTCTATCGATAACCATGTAGAATCGAAACTCGTGTTATTCGATTATAACGAATTTCACGTATTACGTGTACAAAACTGAACATAACAAATTTGTCGTGATGTGGGTAATGATTAAATTTAGATAACGCACAGTAATGAGCAACATGTGATAATAAAAAATAAGGGCGAAGAGTCTGGAAAAGAAATTGGTCTCTAGGTGTACAGAAGATCGTAACGATACACCAATGGCCTATCAAACTTTCCGGCAGGAGTACATGCAAATACCTGTGGTGACACGAGCTTACACAACAGCTTGTGTCATCACGTCTCTTGCTGTGGTTTGTAAAATGTTTCTCTCATAAGATAGTTTCATATCTGCGAAATGCCATTTTCAAAATGTAATTATCAAATTACTTTTTATTTTCACACTTTAGCAACTAGATTTGGTATCACCATTTCGATTGTATTTTAATCCCACGTTGATCATTGAACAATATCAGGTAAACAAGTATCTATTAATTATTACTCCTCAGCCTTCCGTCAGCTTTGTGCATTTTACGATTATTATCCTTTGTAATGTAAATATTCTTTCAGTTATGGAGATTGATAACTACGTTTTTATTCTTTGGAAATATGGGTTTCAATTTTCTTTTCAATATGATCTTTACTTATCGATACTGTCGAATGTTAGAGGAAGGATCGTTTCGCAGAAGAACAGCTGATTTTGTAATGATGTTCATTTTTGGGGGCATATGCATGATTGTATCCTTTTCAACACTTCATTTATTGTCTTTCTTAAATTACAGATATTACAGTATATAACGCCGATATATTGTACTATGTGTAATTATCCTAAGCCTACTGTAGACATTCGCATTTTTTGTTAATTTGTTATTCCTGGGCCATGCATTGACAGTTATGCTGGTTTATGTTTGGTCTCGGAGAAATCCATTTGTTAGATTAAACTTTTTCGGACTTTTAAATTTCCAAGTGAGCTTCTAATTTCTTATCTTATAGAGGGAAAAAGAGTGAATTGTTTTCAAATGTATCTTTTTTTTCTTCTCTTTTATCAACAGGCACCATATTTGCCTTGGGTGCTTCTTGGGTTTTCTGTACTTCTTGGTAATACAATTTGGGTCGATCTAGTCGGAATGGCTGTGGGACATATGTATTACTTTGCAGAAGATGTATTTCCGCGTTTACGAGGAGGTTTCCGCGTTCTCAAAACTCCACAAATACTGTAAGTCGCTTGGACAAAAGGGTTATCGTTCCAAATTATATGTCGTAAATGCGATATTATCGTTTGCTGTTTGTTCGCAGTAAGACTTTGTTTGACGCACATCCAGAAGATCCGGATTATACTCCGCCGCCTGAAGATCGTCCTGGTGGATTTAATTGGGGTCAAGAAGCCAATATGCAATGATTCTAAATTCAAGGTCCCGCTTCCAAACCATCTCTTACCAATTGGCATATCAAGTAAACTTTTGCACTGCTACATATACAACATTGTTCCTTGATTTTCCCAGTCACTAACAAAAGTACTAAACATTTCCAGCCTTGACATTATGTGACATGTAACGGAAAAATTATAACAAAGATAAGACTTCCAATTTTCTACAGGGGTTACAATTTTTCTACAAAAGAAATTTCTGTATGTATCTCAGAATATATTATGCAAGTAATATACATAAATGAAAACAGTATTTCTCAGATAATCGTCTATTGTGATATATTTATAGTGCTTACGGTTTTCCGAGAATACAAAGAAGTTTCATATTGATAACGTATATGTCAAAAACGAAATATTTTGGGGTATATCTGTGTTCATTAATTAACATAGCATAGATTTTAACAGATATAATTTGCGAAATTTCTATATTGTATAAAGTTTAAGATATCATCTACATGGAAACAATGCGAACTGTCCTACTCTAAATTTCCTTTGAAACTTCATTTTAGTAAGTATTTAATCTATCATAAAATTCGTTTAAATACTGTTTTCGTAATAATTATATTATGCACAGCATGAATTTTTACTACAATCTTGTGCCTGATACAATATACAATTTTAACTGAAAATAGAAAATTACAACTTCTAGATTTTCGCTGTGTAACATTTTGTTAAACAAGAAAGGGCTCGTATACTAGAGTATAAAATACTATTTTTAATGTTTGCAGAAACACAAAATTGAAACCCCTGATTCCAAAAGATTCTTCTATTGTAAAAATCTTACATAATCGAATGATGTAAATACTTTTATTTATTCTCCTATTATAAATAATCCTCCAAGTCTTTTTTAATTATGTAATAATACATTTGATACCATGTCTGAAGATATATAATATTGTAAATAACAGAATACATCACAGTTTCTTTTTTCATGGGCATTTGATAAAAAATAATATAAAATATAGCGTTATTTAATTTCAAAATAAAACATAAAATGGCATTCCTTTTTCTATGACGTTTATAATTTGCGAGTAAGAATGGAAGAGAAGATACTGGTAAATTAATAAAGACAGTTGATAGTTCGTAGGTAAATGTAGTTGTTTACATATTTCTGTTTTCTCCTAGTAAACTAATGACCTTCACCGTCAATTGATTGCTCGACTTAGAATTTAGACTATCATCTTACATGTTATACTGTGATGTATTCATATTACTTATCAAATGATTGCATTCTAGTATATAATGAAACAATACATTTGTTAAACTTAGTACGACAATGTGTACATCGGCAAAGAGCCAAAGTATTAGAAAGAATTTCCACTTGAACGATTATGTATTACTTACTAAGTAGAGGGTAGTTAAAACTGTGAGAGACTTGCGCGTTGTAACTCGCGTCCTTTTGGAAAATAAGCGATGTTCTGTTGCTAGCGCAATTAAAAATATATCTTATACTCTAAGTGTACTGTAAGCGTGGAAGTTGTGGTTATATCGTCCAAAAGAACGCAGTTAATATACCGAAGACTTTAACAATTTTAACTGCAAGAATCCAGGCCGTGAAAGCCTCGGGGATTTAACTAGATAGTATCCCTCTTGTAAATATTAAGTGAAATTGTTATTTATATGACCATTACAATGAAATAAAATGGTACAATTTAGTTTGAAATTATTATTGTATAAATTCATGTTGTTAGTCTATACATCGTAGTATAAGAGACCGAATGCATTTAATTCTCAATTAAACTTTAAATACACTTATTCTTACATGGCCATTCGTGAAATTTACTATAATCTTTTGAATATTTAATCCAACGAGATATACAGCTTTTATTCATAATACATTACAGCGTTGCATTATTATGTTATTGTGCCATATGGTATGCACTGTTACCGTCCGCAAAAGTAACAACTTATGTAACTTCTTGTTTGCATATAATATTTGAACAAATTTGTATACTTACACGCAAATTTTTGCTAGTCAAAAAATGAGTTTAACCATCGATGTTCTTTTTGAAAAATAACGTTTTTTTACAGTGGTGGTAGAAAAAATTAATTAAGGTGGGAAATGATTTACAAAACCATTTATTTAGATTTAAATAATAAATGATTATCATAACGGGATATAATGATGTATAACTAGGTACATATACGCAATGACATGGACTATAATACAATGATCAAGACTCTATTGTACATACTTTATTATATTGCCACCGTTGCTAAAAGCACTGTAATGTCATCTGGTTTACCACCTAAAAAATAGAAGAAACATGTTTTGGGTATACACGTTGATGTTCATATGTTTATATTAGTTTTGTTTATCCTACAGCAAGTGAAATGATTATCCTATTTAAACAAATTAGTAATAAAATCCCTTTTGGCCCATCAATGCGTTTACTTTGAGAGATAGCTACTTGTTTGTCAGAGAATGAAAAGAGAGGAAGGGTAAAAAAACAAAAAAAAAAAAAAATAGGGAAGGAAGGAAAGGGAAGAAAGAAGAAGAAGAAGGAAAAAAACAGCATATTTGTATAAGCTTTTTATTCTAGATGTAAGAATGATGAAGTAGTTAAAGAAGTACAGAAGGGAAATTGCTTTGTTACAAAGTTCTTACCAAAGTAAACAACACTCTGTACATGCATAAGATATATAAGAAAAATTGTGAAATGTATGGTACGAATAAATTGAATATATTTTTTATTAAGAACTATGTGTTTCTATAACTAGAAAGTATTAAGACTACGCACACGAAGTCGGCTCTGAAATAATTTTATATGGTAGCTTAAAAAACGTCGACATGGTTTACATACCTATAGTGTCAATTCCGTTCTCTCTAGCGCTTTGCGCAAATGGAGACATAAATGCGCCGTCAAAAGCTAAACTACGAGCCATCCAAGCTATCGAGTTGGCAACTCCTTGTATCTTAGTAGGATCTCTTTCTCCTTGAACTTTACGCATTTCCGTGATAAGTAATTGATCAGGCACATTATCAAATACCCCATCTGTTGCTAAAAGAATTACATCACCATCTTCAACCCCAAAACTCGATGTATCCGCAGATTCTGGACTATAATTAAAGTATACAACGTTGTAAATAGGGAAGCATGTTAACGAGACATTATATTAAATACATAATGTAAGTTGACAATGTACTCGCGAAGCATAATACCTGTCGCTAAGCACCAGACCAGAATGTCCTGGAGGTGGAAGAGACAACTGAAACGGGGTATTAAAGTAGTGTTGTTGTTCGGAAGAACGATGAACTACCTCTCCTTTTCTTACAACTACGAAGCCACTATCACCGATATTAGCTGCGTAAATGCTGCTTGTTTCTTTATTGAGAACTATAACGCATGCAGTACTGCTACCTGAAAAAGCCACACAGCGCATTACATTAATTACATTAATGTAACCTTGTTTCTCGCTTTTCCCCGGAAACATAGAGTCTTCAAAAAATATGAAAAAAAAAAAAAAGAAAAAAAAAAATTGCGTAATCCACAAGTTGCTTCTAATACCTAATATGGGTTGTTTACTTTCTAGTAATTCATAGTAACTACGTGCTAATAAACCAGCTGGTTCAGAAGGTGTGAACCTGCCCATAGAGACCAGTCTTTCACAAGTTCTCATGAGGAAACTAGAAAACTCTCCTGGATCGATTCCATAATGCCTCCATCCGCCTACACCGTCCGCTACACCTAAAAACGTCGAAGAATTGTAAAATTCAACTGGACGAGAAAATGTCTAATAGTAATAGTCGAGATTAGGATTCTTATGTTTTACCGAAGTGTTTTTCTTTTTGACAGAGAATCGGTATCGATGGATATAATTGGAACGGCAAGAAAAAGTATAAAACGTAAAACGTCTAGGAGTTTTGCATACTATCAGTCATGTGCGAATACAGGACAACGCGTTGCAACGATAGGACCGTTTTTCCATGGGTCTGGCAGACTAACATTACCTATTACTTCGACAGTCTTGAATTTGGCACTAAACCAAGCGTCATCACCGAACTGTCCCTTACGTATACGTCCTCGTGTAAAATCTTTCGGAAAGCCACACACAGCCGAAATGAAAGATGCTTCGCGGCGTTTATTCACGTTAGGATCAGCGCACGCTGTATAATTTGATATGCCGTTCCATATCGTCCGAGACAGCAGCCTCCCGGTCCAATAAATGGACTGCATTGTACGGTGAGGCTCAAACTTTTGTGACGCACATCTTTATTAACTAAACGACGAATCTGCATGAATCGTGCAGTCAATTCACAAGCGCATCACGAGGCATGTTTTGTTGTTTTTGTTGGAGGTGCATGTAACATTGATCAAATTTATCAACTATTCGCTTCGTCGCACTTGGCATCGACCACTCTGTTCTCGAATTCCGATTCACGCGAGAAGAAACGAAGATCAGCGTGACCGCGATTCCAATTGAAATTATCTCCTGGTACGATGTAACCCGAGAAAGTACCTACTGGTGCTACAGTGCTTCTAGCTAATCGACTTGAACACCGTTAACATTGCACCTACATACATAACAACATATGCATGTACATAATGTATGCTTTGCATCTGACTTCAGACCGAGGTACAGACTGAGGTACAGACGGAGGTCTGATAAGAGCAAGCTCCTAATGTCGTTAAATGTGCTTTACAAATCGACTGCTAAGTCAAAGAGCACTGCAATCTAATAGGTATTTTCATTGAGTAAATTTTAGTTTTACATTTAACGCCATCCTTGGGTGAAAACGGTAACTATGCACGGGGTCATTGCACGCGAATACCGCGAAGTGAGAAAGCTCAGTTTCGAAAGGACTCGGATGTTTCTCAAAATTACATATTAAAATTCGAATCACCTCGAATAGAATTCGATAGCTCGAAACTTCAGAAAGTCATGGAAGGTGTTGCAGATCTGTATCGAAACTTATTCAAAGTGATTCGGATTGTTTGTGACGTGCACGTACACGTGCGATTCGATGTGCTTATCAATCCACTGCTAGATGAAGCTTAACAATTCGATCGAAAAGCTTTACGGCTTAGTAAACAAATTGAGAAACATTTGCCGATCGCTGATAACCTTACCTAAAATCTTCATCGTATCACCGCGAGAGTTGCCTGTGTTCCTGCGTTCCTGTGTATGGATGTGTTCCGACAGTTTTTCCATCATATCCAATTGTTGAAGGATGAACTTTTTGTTCATTAATTAATTATTAATGAGCAAATTAAAAGATCATTCGTCAAAAGAATTGACAATTTTGTGAAATTTATGAAGAGATAAGAACGTAAGTCTCTTTGGACTTTTAGTAGTAAACGAAAACGTATGTATTCACATACGTAAGAGAAAAACAAGAAGGCAGTTTTTGTTTCTGCTACAATATTGGCATCACGTTTAACCGTTGCATTAAAAGTGTCACTACTGTTACAATTACTATTCATATTCGTAGAAAGTCGGTTTTGTTAATACGATGTGAATTAATATGAAATTAAAAGTTTAGATCGTGATCGATAAAAATGAAATCGTAAAGAAGAGCCTGAAGTTGGTTACGCAAGTCGAAGAACGCCACCCGCGATTCTCGAACGGTGGCGGGTATCGAAAGTTTCGTATGTGGCGTCGGCATGTTCGCGAATGACGAGTTGAAAGTTCGATTTGAAAGAACGTTGTTTGAAGAAAAAGGGGACCAGGTGTTTGCTCGGATTGCGTGGAAATTTCAAGATCCGTAACAGCTTGGAAACGATCGGTGAGTGTGTATTCGTTCTTTCTATTTTATTTTATTTTTTCTTCTTTCGCATAAGCAATTCCTTTATACGCATTCTGTGTATACGTTTCTATAACAAGACAAGGTAATATCGGCGAAAGAAAGGACGCGTCCGTGAATTCGATCAAAACTAAAGATATAATCAGTCCGGACGTATAGTATTTATATACGTACGTAGCTATGGAATGCAGCTAGTAACTCGAACATTAAAATTCTCCAAAGCTATCAATCAAAGACATTACGCAACGTATGTGACACCTTTCGTTTTCAACGATATTATACATAGCAATTTGACGATATAGTCGAAGAAGAGATATGAAATTACAGCAAAGGACACATAAAACAACTATCAGAGTTTACTAACCTCAGGCCTAACCCAATTAAATAACCGATAATATACGACACCACTAATCTGCTAACCAGATTTAATAACTGATATTTATCCTCGTAATAACTTATCGTATAGATATACGATAAGTATATATATATATCGTGTATATATATATATATATATATATATATATATATATATATATATATATACATATAGATATCGATAGACATATAGATATACAATTATGATCGGGTTAACTTATAAAGATTAAAGTATTGGGGATTTTCCAAAGAATTGCAAAGGGAAGGCCCGGCGCCCTTTCATCTCCGACATATATATTTGCGATTGATCGTAAGAAACAGAAATCGATTGATTGCAAGAAGATAGGATAGACTCGACTAATTTCCCTATTTTTCCGATATCGTACGATCAACTGTAAAACAAATCAACTATAAAATGATTGTAAATATGTTGGGAATAAATATCCGGTGGGCGGGCGAGTGAGTATAAGCCAGTTTTGGAGTATAAGCTAGTTTTGGAGAAAAGCATTTATAATACTATTCGAAGTGCAATGCAAGCCGAGGACGTGTTAGGTTTTGGATATACTATTAGCTAGTAGGATTTCGGTTAAAGGAGCGTTTCAGTGAAAGAGAACAACGTAGAATATAGATGTTGGCTAAAATTCGTCTTACTACACCTTTGGACCGATCCACCGGATGAATAATCCAAGATATCTTACTTGAGAAGGGGGGCATACGAATAACAGCGACGCGTTTCTTCGAGTAAATCGTTTTACTAATGTTTATTAATAAACATTTCATATAGATTATTTTAATTCATATAATTTAATACCTGTTCGCTGTTGTTTTTGTTGTTCTTGATGTTGCGATCAATAGTTTATCGTTATTTACACTATTCAGTATAAAATGCGAGTTCAAGATTAAATCACACCACTATGTTTTATAGACACTATCTGTCATCGATTAATAATTATCAATGCTTGTACTCGGGAAAATGCGAAGGGGGCAGTAGGGCAGTATTTTCGTTATCACTAGTGTTGTTGGTATTTAATTCTTTAGGGGAACCATTATTTATGTTACAATCTAGACTAAAATTATCGTCTAGTGGGCATTTGTTAATATTAGGCAAGTGATTAACATCGATTCCACGAACGTCGGGGAGCTTTTGTTGGTGGGATTGAGCATTTTCAGTCTCGTCGTTATCGAGACCGTTATCAGTGTGGGGTGGGGATGGATAATAGCCGCGCTGCTGTATTGGCAGTTGTTCCACCGGCAGTTGGTGGTGGTGTTGTTGTTGTTGTTGTTGACCTTGATGTTTTTGCGACGACGGCTGCGGCGGCGGCTGCTGCTGCTGCTGCTGCTGCTGCTGCTGCTGGAGCTGCGACTGCTGCGCGTGATGGTGGCAATGATGCTGTTGCTGCGGCTGTTGACGATGCTTTCGTTGAGAATGATGCAGCTGTAGCAACTGCACCGTGCTACCAGTCATTGCAGGTGGCGGCGGTGACGGCGGCGGCGGCGGCGGCTGCTGTGGTGGCCGGTGTTGCACTCCGTCCACACTAGTCCGTCGGGCTAGTTGTTGAGCTTGAATAAATGCATCACTAGAAAATAACAAGATTACACGAGCCCATTGGATCTATTCCACGATCACTAATGCTGCATACACACGCTGCGGACACGCGGATTTTACCACGCCGATAAGCTCCTAATCCTTCTTCGCCCTTCCCGCGTTTAAACTTACCTTTCATTTCCCTTTTTAACGCACGAATCCGCGCGTATACAACTGAGCCGTGTATGCACGCGTTACCGATTTTCTCAACAAATTCCATTTTCGTCGAAGCAGAGATTGAAACGGTCCCGGACATAACTGTTTCAAACTGTTCTATAGTTTTCTCTCGAAAGAGACAACTATTCGTGCAATTGGAACGTAGAGATAGAAATATCGATATTCTCTATATTATTAAATATATTGAATAAATATACGTAGTGAAATATACGTTACATTTAATATTATATTAAATCAATATTAAATCAATATAAATGTAATTGCGTATGTAACGAATGTACATGACATTATTTATTTGGATATATCTAACGATACAGAGAATATTGATTTGCAACTGCACGAACACTTTCGTCCCTCATTGTATCATCGGTTCTGAGTGAAACAGTTACGGGTATCGAATTGTTGTATCTGTTATTGGATATAAGAGTTCTTGTCCATATCGGTTTCGGTTTCGCTTTCGGTTTCGCTTTCGGTTTCGCTTTCAGTTCTTTAATATTATATCGGCTCCATATCGGTTTTTATCAATTCCCCTGTTCTGTCAAATTCCCAATTTTTTTATGAAAATGTTAACACGTTCGAAGACATTCGAACGAAGTTATTCGATATTCGAAGATTTATCTTTAAAACTTTATTTTTATAAAATTGCTTAAAAAAAATTTGATCGAGAAACGATATTAGAACTGTCTTCGTGCGCTGCGTGGGAGGATAACGCGTGCGTACACGCATCCATGTGTTGCGTAAAGAGTAAGCTTTGTCTAGCTATTGCGCACGTGCGAAGCCTTGCAGTTGCGGCTACCAACAGTTGCACGTGAAAAGTATGTACATACATATACATATACATATACATGTACATATACATATACATATACATATATAGAATACAGAGGTAATCGAAGTATCGTTTGGTAGCTTTGTCGTACGATTAAAGCGTAAAGGTGGTGATCGATCGACGAGGAAGGAAATCTTCAGATAAGGATAAGTGCGGCGTCGTTCCAGCGCGCCTTGAACCGCAGATAACCGCCTCGCGAGTAAACGTAGACGTTGCTTTTTAAAGAGATTCATCGCGGAAAAGAAGAGTATCGCTCGTGACTCGCAAGTTTCCACTATCGTCACTTTGCCACGGATATGCGCAAAGAATGCTTGCAACAACTTAACTCGGGTTTCTGGCCATTCGCGGGTATAAATAGAAATAACAGACAGACGTCTCGTACGTAATTTGCAGCACATTCACAGCGCATTGCACACAAGCAACTAAAAGGATAAATTAGCATGCGAAGGTTGGTGTGTTGAATTTTGTCGAATCTGATCGTATCTCATTTTGCCCCTGTCACGTGGAAACTTTGGAGGCAACGGTACAATTTTTCATCGGCTTCGGGATACCTGTATGTTTTATATACTTTTGTTTTATACCGTGGTCGGTCCTTTCGATTAATGTGATTGTGCTCATTCAGTTGACCTTGAACAAGTACATAGTAGCTGGCTAAAAACGGACTTGCAACTCTCGTTATACGTATGTAGAGATGTAAAAGCCCGGAAGTATGCCGAGTCTATTTATATTCCGTTTCGATCGTCGATCGTCGGACGTTGAGATTTCTTTGGTCCAAGTTTGGGATTTCTATCCGATCCGTAAAACCGTAAATTCGTAAATTCGTAAATTCGTAAATTCGTAAACCCATCGAGTTTTGTTCGAGTTCGAATTTCGGCGAGTAGCTTTCACTCGGGCATGCACCAATCCTTATCTGAATGCGCGTTCATCATGGCGATGGGAATTATACGTACTACCGTTCATAAGTAACCGGACACTTTGATCGATTCGAAGCAACGCTTATAATCTTTCTATCTGACTTACAATTGCAAAATTGAAAGATCTAAATAGGTAAATAGTTGGTGAAGCAGCGGAATAATTTTATAAGGGCTAAAACTTACAAACGTCGGCACTTAATAACGCATATTGATTTTCAAAAATCGATTAAACCCAGTTATAATATGCCGTTATACGTAGATTATATACGAATAGTATACGATGGTTATAAAGGATAAGATCGTCGCAGTTTAATTCGTCCATGATTTTACGATTGAAATACATTTGCCGAAAAATAAGCCAGTGTTCGGATACTTTTGAGCGTTCGGATACTTTGAGCGTGCGATCACAGTCTGTCTACATATGCACACTACCGTGCAAAAGTATTTGAACAGTTGCGAATATATTATAAATATAAAATATAAAATATAAAATATAAAATATAAAATATAAAACATAAAATATAAAATATAATACTCGAAGTAAAGCTGTTTCATCTATTATTTGGGTAAATCTTTCGTTTGTTTTTCATCTCATCTCAGGCAACCGTATACAGTTGGTAGATATTAATAAAAACGATGGTTGGTGTTAATTAGCATAAATAAAAAAAGTTAAGCGACTTTAAACGTATCCGTGGGACGTTGAGATCTGTGTGGGACGTTGAAACTCTAAGAATTTCTATAGATTTGGTCACGTGTCGCTTGTTTCGGTAACGATTTATGGGAACTCATTTATAAGAACAAACAGAGAATTAACGGCAGAGGAACGTAACGTTCTTCTATTCTCGTAATGTTGAAACTATACGGAAAAATATCAGTCTTTCGATATTATCGCTCAAAGTGTTCAAATACTTGTGCACGGTAGCGTATGCACGTGTATACGCTGCAACTTGGATTCCCAACGCTAACCGCGGAACGCGTTCGGGGGAACTCTCGTAGGATTGCCAGGGGGATTTGCACGGATCTCTTTACCGAACGTCAAGCTACCAAGCCCGTATTCGTATTGAAAAAGTCTGCGATACCTTTCGCTATCGGGCGTTTCACCCCTAGTATTCGAGCCTCTGTCAGGATCGGCAGTTGCATAAATACCCTCCTCCTTGTACATTTGATGGGAGTGTTGAGTGTGCTGATGGGTGCCGTAAGGACTTCGAGACGATGGTTGACAATATCTACCGTAGGTATCGTCACGGCCGCGGCTACATCTTCTGCTTCTACGTAGGAAATCGGATCAGTTCCTTGACAAGTGTATCACATTTTTTCTTCTTCTTCTTTTTTCTTTTTTTTTTATTTTTTTTTCCGTTTTCATTTTTATACGGTTTCTCCTTGTCCGATCGTCACGCGAATGTACGTTTGCCTAATACCAAAGGGTCCCTCGGACGATCGTAGAAAACGATCGATAGACGTATGCGATAGATGTATATTGCCGATATCTCAAGATTCTCGATATCATTGTACGTGTAAAGAGACCATCGGAAAAGCTGCCTCCTTATACATTTCAACGCTTTCTTATTCTTATCATTTTTCTTCCTATGTTCGCGTATGTCACAACAGGACGATTAAGAAAAAGTTCCGTTTCGATCGACGAGGAAAGTAGCTTTTCTTTCGACCGGTTCACCCAAAATACATAATTTGGGTTAACCGCGATACGCAGCTAACGAGAAGCGTTGTATCATTAACACCGTCGATCCGTATCGAACTACGCGTGGCCTTTATCCGTATCTTCCGTCAGTCTCCTTTTGGTCTTGATGGAGACTAAAGTGCATATCGTCTCCTCTCATTTCCGGAAGCAAAAAAATGCGGAGGAGATTGGAAAACAGATTCGTAGCGTTTATGCCAAGGATGCTATTAATAAACCATTCAAAAGTGGATTAAAAGTGCGGAGGAAGTAAATTTATATTTATCTGAAGTTTTCGATAAAAAGGACGAACGTTTCTATATACATACATACATACATATATATATATATATATATATATATATATATATATATATATATAAAAGAAAAAAAAAAAGAAAAAGAAAAAGAAAACAAAGAGGACGTACAAGTCGCTAGAAAGGTGGCAAAAGGTCATTAATTAGATAAATCCCACGATAGAAATCGACGGTACATCCGTTCTTTTGCGAAAAATCGCGAACCCATTACGATCGATCTAGCGCGACAATTTACACGTACAATAACGTTAAAAAGCCTGAAACGTCGACGATATCCGTTCATATATCGATGGTCTGAGGGCCCATCAGCTCTAACCGAGCCGAATCGAGAAATGCGTGTTCAAGTTGCTTCGAAATATCCCGTAAATAACTGAAGTAACACGAGAGGGACACGGTATAAACAGACTCTGCATGTAAAATTCATGAAAGCTGCACGTGATCGGCGATGCAAGTCAACGTCGCCGAGATTTTACCAATTATCCGTGTGATCGCGCGTTTGCCTGTAACGTATTAACTACGCTAATGCTACTATATCCAGACGCTTGTTACGTTTGTCTGATAGCTGTAATATGCTGTAATATGCTGTAATATGCGCAAAGTTAGGAAGCAAAAATACGTAATGGCGAGAGAAGAGAAAAGTAAGCAACGACGCATTGATAAAAATATTGGTAAGTGAGTAAGTGAGTGAGTGAGTGAGTGAGTGAGTGAGTGAGTGAGTGAGTGAGTGAGTGAGTGAGTGAGTGAGTAGATGCGACGGTGAGGTGCTAGCGTGTGAGACGGTATTATACCGACCAAGTTACGTTAATGACGAGTAGATGAGATGAAAGTAGCACCGTGAAGCTATACTTATCTTGCCGTGTGTGTGTGTGTGTGTATGTGTGTCGCTTATATCAGACCGATAGCTACAACTACAGATAGCCGATTTATCCGTCTTTTTTTTTTTTTTTTTTCTTAGTACATAGTACTCGCGAGTAAGTACATATACACGTACTTAGCTCGTCCAAGCTTTGCAACTATGTACGTTAAAGTTTCCTCAAATACGAGAGATTTTATGCGATATAGTTGTAAATGGTTTGGCGACCAAGTTAAAAATAACTCGGTCGCGATCGCGGTCAAAGCTTGGTGAAAGAGGAGTGTACCGATCGGATCGAATGACACGTAATGCCAGTAGAAGCGACGAAAACGTCGAGATGAGAATGAGAACGTAAAGCATGGCGAAGCGCGTATCTCGCATTAGTTCTTACCCTTGGGAGGACTCGCTACAAACGGACGAATCTTTTCTGTAGGGACGATCAGCCTCGCTTTCGGACATGCGCATATCCTCGGAGCCGCTCGGACTTCTGTTTCTGGTCGTGTGACGCTCCAGCTGCTTGATTAGGTCCTCTAAAGTGCGTATGCGAATTATACCGCAAGTCGGCATGTGCTCCTCGTACTCCTCGTCCGCCTGGTTGTCGATATGCTTTATGATGTCTTTGCGATACGAATCCGTGGGATAGCAATCTTGCAGAGGTTCCGTTAGCATTTCCGTAAGTGGTTCCGTCAGAGCATCGTCGTCCATCGGATTTCCGCCAGTCGATGTCGTTCCCGATGTTTCTCGTTGATTCGCCGCCATTCTCAGCGCCTCGATAATGTGCTCGTGATAACCGTTCAGTTGATCCAACGTACGCTCCACGTTAGCTACCGCTCCTCCTCCCACACCTGCTCGATTTTCGTCCGTTTCGTTAATTTTTACCCTTTGTACGTGTATCTTACGTAAACGGCCGATGCAACCAGCTCTATCAGTTTCAGCGCGTTCGATACAGCTGAATCGTAGGCATTTTTTCGAAATTCTTTAGAAACGCCGTATTAGAAATTTCATCGGTTCGAGCTCGTTGCATCTGCCCTTTACGTTTCGGCTAATTAGTTCACTCGGTTGCACGACTATCGATCGTCGCAATACCGTAACTACCGTGTTTCTTTAAAATTCCCTTCCCACGAAACTGTGGAAGATTGTTCTGCTGTAGATCGATGAAAGAGACAACTTCGTCCGCTCCCATATCCCCCTCCTCCTCGCTTATACCGGGCTTCTTCACCTGCGATTTATGCTCCCTGAAAATGTCGACGTGAAAGAACATTTGATCTCGTTGTCTATCTACTCGACGAATCCGATTCGAGCTAATCGGAGAAGACGAAACGTTCATAGGTTCGGTGTATTTCAATACGTATGTTTACACTTATTATCGCGTTCTTTCGTTATCGAAGTTACGGATGAAAAATCGGAATTTCGTTATCGAATCCGAAATTTCGAATCGCACACCTTTGAACGTCGAGTCTTCGATTCGACGTGACCATCTTTCGCCTCGCAGAAACCACCCATTTGGTCGTACTCGCGAAAGGCTCTCTTTAAACCGGTTCAGTCTCGTAGTTAGGGTCGCGTTCGTGTTTGTGCCTCACTTTTAATCGAGCTATCGATTAAAACGTGACACGAACGCGAACACGACATCGTGTCTTTTCCTTTGACTCTGGTTAAACGCGGAGAATTTTGACAAAATGTACACGCGTATCTTTTCCTTTTTCGTCCGAAATGAATCTGCTTGCCCTTTCTTGATAGTTTATTTTATAGGCTCATCGAATCCAGGCATGCTTGAAGCGAACGGTATATTGGAAAATTCTACGTTTGATCCTTTGCTCGCAAAACACGTGACAAATGTACGCGTGTTTCTCGTTCTTTTCTTTCTATTGTTTTTCTTTTTTTTCTTTTTTCTTTTTTCTTTTTTCTTTTTTCTTTTTTATCATTATTTCCAAACGATTACACAGCTGCGGTCGGGGCGTTCTACGTTAAACTATGCGAATGCTAAAAAGTAACGACCGAAGCATGCTCGGTGTATCAAGTAGGTATATGTTCTGTGATCTGTAATTGCAAAGAATTAGTCGTTCTAGCGAACTCGTAATGAAAGTCGATGATTGTGCGGCGCATTCGAAAGGAAAAAGCATGCAGTGCAAAGATGAGAAGACATGGCGTGTAATATTCTGTGCATGCACTTTACTCTTTTCTACTCGAATCGACCACAACGTGCGTGTCGAGAGATACGATAGAGCAGACGATGAATTAGGCTTGCTGAAATCAGAAGCGTGTCACACACGTGAGAATTAATATGCAATCGCGTTACAACTAGATTTCCCATTGTTTCCAACGAAATATTATACTGTACAATAGTACCAGCTACCGTGAAAAATACAACGGAACGGAAAGTTTGCGAAAAGTCAAGTGGTCTTTGTATACGAGTTCCTACGTTGGACAGATGAGCGAACAAATACGAGCTTAATCTACTTAAAATCGTTGGTAGAAAGAAAGATCGAAAGATGCCCACCTTGAACGTTGTAGAAATTCTGGGCCAAATGCATCGTGCCGTTATGCGATATCAAAACATCTTTTATCAACCGAAAATCTAAAGGTAAACGGAAAGAACAAAATACATCCGACAAACGAAAAGACAGTCCCTTCATCGTCTCTTTGTGTTTGCTTTTTCAATAACTGTACAAAATGTATCGCTACTACTGCATTCCTAATCAGTGCTGTTAAACAATGTCACGTTCACAAATCCATCTTACGTATCGTGTACTATCACAGTGTATCTCTGCACGCATATACAGCGTACAGTGGCTCGCGAAAACATTCGTACACCTTTTTCCGGATTTATTACATGTGTTATACGAAACGTTAAAAATTCTCTATCTATCTATCTATCTATCTATCTATCTATCTATCTATCTATCTATCTATCTATCTATATATATATATATATATATATATATATATATATATATATATATATATATAATCGGACAAATTTTGAACGGTTCTGAAAACGTATAGAGAAGTTGCGAGACGTTCGATACAAGTAGATATACAGACTAGTCCAAACGAAGCGTTACGACCAGTTTTCTCAGAAATTAATACGAAACTTCGTTTTCGCCATAATTCAATGGCAATCCGGAGCAGGGGAGAAAATGGGGGCATAACTATGTACGATGAAAAACAAAATAGTTGGAGCAAATTTGATTCAGCCTTGTAAGAGGTATCTGAACGGTAAAAAATTAATACCATCTTCCATTTATAAAAATCTTTCATTTTTACTCGAGAGCTCGCCTTGGAAATATGTCTTAGATTTGCTGCGCCGCTTAGTTATGTAGATATCTTTGTTAGATTCTGAGAAACAGCTTGCAACACCTCGTTTCAGCCACCGTGTATATTTCCTAGAGATTAGAAAAGTATTTAAATAGGCAATCGTCCGTGATACTAATAAGTAATACTAAAAAAAAAAAAAAAAAAAAAAAATTAAGACCTAATAGATCTCGGTGTCGAGCGCGATCGTCTTTAACATTTCAATTGACCCAATAATAAGCGATTGCTTGCACTGTATATCCACGTTTTACCAAGTACGAGTTTACTACAATATACGGTATACATACATATGTACGTATATCGTGGCTGTAATTCTTAACTGTTCTCTCTCTCTCTCTCTCTCTCTCTCTCTCTCTCTAGTAGTTGGAAAACCAAGGAAATTGCAATTCAAAGTTTATGAAGTCTAATTAAATTATCGTGCCGAGTTGCGACTTGAAAGAATCGAATATTCGTTGTTTTCTAAGTAGAATTTTCATCGCGTTATCACAAATTTGTATTTTTTTATACCAATCAGACGCGCGTGGATCGGTTAATTACTAGGAGTTGACAGAAACATGGCAGCTGCGTCTCGTTACAGTGTCAATAAAATTTCGATATTCTTTATACAACGCGCACGGTATAAATGTAACAGCTTTCTATGGTACGTGTACGAATACTTTTTTGAGCCACCGTCTATCTCTGTGTACACAGGTATGTACGTGTATGGGTGTGCGTATGATGTAGACGTGTGTATGTAGATGTGTTTGCCTCTGCACGCGAAAGATATTCAGCTGAACGAGCTCGACGCAAGTTGACGCTCGTGAGCGATATCTTTATCCGTGCGGATGTAGCAACGTTTGCGACTCATTCCGCGAGCCGAGCATCTCTGCTCGCTTCGATAAGGTAAAACGAGTCAGGCCAGCGAAGCAAAAGTTTCCAAGATCGCGGACTTTGCGGTCGCCGCATTTGTATTTGAGCGGGGGCCCTTTGAATTCTTTCTAGAAGCTGGCCTGTCACGTTTTCGACGACTAGCGTGTTCGAGTCATGAGATCATCGATCAGCTATATGGTGACATAACGGCGAGACACATGAGACTTACTTGACTCTTGGCCCGTCTGCGGTGGCGACGCTATTCGGGGGTCGAAACACCACGCGCTGGGTCTCGCCGCGGCTAGAAATATACTAATATAGGCATGCCGCGGGTATTTCACCACGAATTTAACCCCTTGCGGTCGGATTCGTCACGATTTTGCCAACAAACGAGCAATCGAAAAACTATACTTTTCCTATCGTCGATGTCTAGAAGCAGACAGGGAGGGAGGTAGAGAGACAGAGAGAGAGACAGAGAGAGACAGAGAGAGAGACAGAGAGAGAGAGAGAGAGAGAGAGAGAGAGAGAGAGAGACAGAGAGAGAGACAGAGAGAGAGACAGAGAGAGAGACAGAGAGACAGAGAGAGACAGAGAGACGTGAAACAGAAAAAAGATGGAATTCTCGACCAAAGTTGCGAGATGGAGCAAACCGGCTTATGCACGACCACAAAGGGTTAAAGGTGTGCTAGATATCGCGTAGTCGACGGTGTCGGCGTTCTCGATTTCTCATCGTCGACGAGTCGTCTTCGTTTTCGTTCGCGTCGCGTTTTCCTTTGATCTTCCTCGAGTGATGTTGCGCGACACGCATGACCGCGCGGTACAGAAACGAGTTATAAGAAATCGAACGAGAAAGATGAATTTCTCCAAGATCGTCGACTCCGAACCGCGACATCGAAGGACGAGACACGTTCGGTTGGAAATTCGTTGCACAGCGCATAGAACAAAGTGACCAAATATGGAATAGTATACGTATACGCCACAGGATACAGTCGCTGAATACGCTCCGTGTGTTTACTTCGTCAAGAACTTTTGTTGCGATATTCTGGCCGAGAAATACTTTTAAATATTTGGCGCGAATGACATTTGGAGAATAAAATGGTACTGCGTATTCGGCTACCGTTTGCTGTAACGCGGCGCGAATATATCCCAACTTGTTTCTATGGTGAAGCGAATATTCCCGAGCAAATTTTGCGGACAACTTGTTCGATCACTTTGAGCGTACGATGTTAAAGCAACTCCTTGCCGCTTCGAGGAAACAAGACGAACTCGGAACGCCGCGCGCCCGGTGGAACGACAGAGAAGATGGCTCGTCGCGAGAGTTACGATATATGGAACGCGGTCGCGTATGAAACAGTGTCTCTCGAGCACTCGGTGAAAATTCTCTTTCGTCTATGAAAAGCAGCGCGAACCGAATCCCCGTCGAATGATTTATGTAAATGTCGAATGAATGCCGTGTGACGTGAATTCGTGTGACGCAAACATTAATGGAAAACCAATGTATAAGTAGAAGCGAGATGTGTCTTTGGCGATCGTTGATGGATCCTTTTTAACACTAGTTGCAGGGGTCTTCCCTAGATCATCTCTTAAAAGCGTACTCGAACACGTACTCTGATCATTTCCAAAGTTTCACTCGTGTTAGCTTAGGATCATTGGGATCAGCCTGTTTCTCGTTTCCCCGCTTCTCGCTTTGTCATTATTGTCATTATTACTATTACTATTATCATTATTATCATTATTATTATTATTATTATTATTATTATTATTATTATTGCTATACTATTGTTGTTGTTGCTGTTACTATTATCATCACTATTATTGCTATTATAGTATGCGAGCAGGCTGACGAAGAACGATAGGGGAAACTGAGAAACAGGTATACAAATTTGACCGAAGGGCGATAGTAGAGCTGCCGCCTATATATATTGTATAAATTGCGTCGTTCGAAAGATCAGCCGGTGATCGGGTCGAAAGTAAATGCGCGATCGAATCTAGAATCGATCGTGTCCGGAGAAACGTAACGAAGAAACGCGTCAACAGCTCGAGCGTCAATCTCTAGCCCGACTATGTTAGCTAGGTAGGCAACGAAACGATCGTCATACCTGGAATTAGGCATACTGCTGAAGTTGAGGATCTTGTCGTGGACGTTGTCCAGGACGGCGTGTCCCGGATGATGGTTTCCGGCGTTTCCGGAAACCATGTAACTCCTCTGCGGCGGTTTCTTCACGTACGGTTGCTCGTACTTCTGGACGGTGCTCTTCCTTCTGCGGGAAATTGGCCGATTACGAGAATGCGAGGCTCGCGATCGTGGTAACCACAAAGAACGATTAGGAAGCGCATGCAAACTACGGGAGGGTGACTTTGAACGAATTTCCTCGTTCCATCGTTCCTTTCGTCGTGATTGTTGCACGAGGATCATCGATCGTTGCGCGTTCAATGACGTTTTGAATGCGTCGACCGAACGAAAAGGAATTGTAGTCGACTTCCTTTCAACATATAATTGGCCAAGTGCGTGCTCGCGATATTCTACCATAATTATGTACACGCGTTCCCGGTTTAAACGTATATAAACGCTCATATATTGAAACGTATATAAATGCGGTGAGCCACGTTAAAGTGTAAACGTAGCGTCTGAACCGTAATAGGCCGAGGGTGGATATACGTTTAATCCGTAAGATCTTCTTTCGCAATGAAATGGTTGACGCTAGCGAAGCGGGCGCGTCTACGGGCTTGTACAGGGAGCCGTGATCGCATGCATTAGAACGAAAACAGATAACCAGTCGAATGGTACACCGGCAGCTGGCCTCGCGGCCACTCGTGCGAGTTCGTCCTCCGCTGGCAGTGGACCCGTCAACCAAATACTCAAAATCAAACGATAACGTAGTAGACAGACAGACGGGCAAAGTGTCTCGAGACAAAGTATCGAGCTAAGCTTCGTAAACACACGCGTGCGTTCCACGGGGCTGAACATACTTTGCCCAGCATTCTCGGCAAAAACGAGAAAGCAGCACTTTGATCGATCGCCATCACCCCGCTGTAACGCGGCAACCTTTAACCGATACCAATACGTTCGGATCATTCGGTCTCTCGTCTCGTCCTTCCTTCTGTCGATCGAAACGATCGTTCCTTGTTGCACGAGCCGTTAAGGATATCAGTTAACGGTCACGAAACACAGAAGCCTCTAGTTACTTGCGAACGAGTAACGATACACGTCGAGTAGCCAATTTTGCAAAAGCGATTCGGAACCAACCTAAATGGTTCGCGGCAAATACGAATTTTCCGGCAATCGCTTAAGCTGCTTATCGTTAGCATAATCGTAGCAACGATCAGGTACGGCGCGCGTGTTACAGACGCGCGATCGATGGCGCATTTCCTGCTCGGCAAATGGAATAGGACGATTCCTCGTGAAAACGCGTGGCACGCGTTTCCATGTCTGTTCTCTTCGGTTCGGTTCGGTATTGTCTCTGTTCGTTGCAACGAGTATAAATCTTTGCACGGTCGCACAAGCGTGGCGTGTATCTGATATACGGAGCGACACGGAGCGATACGGAGCGATACGGAGCGATACGTTGCGACTCATTGCGACGCAGATTATGCAGAGCGCTTGATCGGCACGATAAAAGAAGATACATCGAGACAAAAAGAGAGAAAGAGTGAGACTGAGAGTGAGTGAGGGAGAGAGAGAGAGAGAGAGAGAGAGAGAGAGAGAGAGAGAGAGAGAGAGAGAGAGAGAAGAGAGAGAAGGAAATAAGTAGAAAGTGTACGAAAAGAAGAGTAAGCGGAAATAGTAAAAGAGAAAGATGGTAATATAATACGGACTCTAAAAGATATACATGTAAATATATATGTACGACGTGTGGATCGTAAAAAAAAAGGAAAATAAAATGACATACATATATATGTGCATATATATACATACATACATATATATACGTACATATATATATATATATATATATACGCATACAAAAGAATTTCTACGTGTATGTTTCTGCACACTAACCTGAGACAGAGGGAGTAGTTTTTATGTACTACGACTGACCTGTAGCAGAGAGCCATCAGAGCAAATACTATGAAAACACCCCCTACCACCGACATGAGCACACCAACTAAAAATACAGTGTTAGAGCCGTGGTAGTTCTCTGTGACGATCAGACGTGTTAGTTAGTTACATCGTTAGATTTGCATGGTCGTTGGTCGTCACGTGTCAAACATCGTCGATATCCGACACGATATCAAGATCGAGTACCATTGTTCGCGCAGCGCGCGGTATACAGATGATATATTTTGGTATCCGAGCGTCCCACAGCATGCAGACAGACAGAGATGGCAGTGACAGACAGAAACAGACAAGAAACAGAGAAGCCAGAATCAGCACATATACATATACATGGACTGTAGTTTGTTGTACGCACACCATTCGCGTGGTACACGCACCATCGACGCACCATCGACGCGGCATCGACGCGACATCGACGAGGCATCGACGCGACATCGACGCGGCATCGACGCGGTATCGACGCGGCATCGACGCGGCATCTCGCGATACGGGTACAATAGATTGCGAACCAGTTTCTTTTCCTCTTTCTCTAGTTCTAGAGTCCCTAGCGCCTCTTTCCTCGCTTCGATCCACTTTCCGTTTAGTATCTCTCTATCTATCTTAGTTTAGAGATGCCCGCGATCCTTTCTCTCGTGTCTTTTACGTTCGAGTCGGACTGTAATACTTTACTTACTAGTATTAAAGTATTACTTAACTGTAATACTTTTCCGATTCACATTCACATTGACATCGACGAAGACACGATATCACGTGGAGTTGTCGCGATCAAATAGTCGTCTGGCTGGTACATACGCCAGTTGGAAATTTTGTCGTTAACGGTTGCTTTCCGATCTCAGACTGTCCGAGGGGACGACGTTCGTTTCTTCGCTAATCAGCCTTATTCATGCTTTTATAGGGCATACAAGCAGCTGGCACATTGGCGTTGTAATGGATCGTGTATCGGATATCGCACCCCAAGGGACGAATCATATAACATGCTCTCTCTCTCTATATAGTAATTTCTTCGATTGGAGATACACATTATCTTCCGTTTGTCATTCTTTCAACCACGGTCACAGACAATTCACCATTATCCATTATCCATTATCACAAGATAATAGCCAAGAAACGGGCTAATCTATCGAGTTTAATCGAGTTTAGACCATGAACGTACATGCATCTCTGATGCTGATATCGGATACCACCTCGCTCCGACTTTCAACCACTCTTGCAATTACAACTTGTTAGAAAAAGTGACACAACAACGTTTTCTTTCCAAGCATATCCGTTATCCGCTTCATATCCCCTCCCATATTCGTAATCGTATTCGCCACTTGTTAATTTTAACGCCACAGCCCGTCCCGCCAGAAGCGTCAATGATCTTTACGAATCTTCAACTTCTGTTTAACTTCGACTTCCGTTTCTCGTCTCTATTACTCGTGTTCTATCGTTTTTCTTTCCTCTTTACCCTCGTTTCTTCTCTATAATATAAAATATAAAATTTCCGTGACACGTTCGTACACGTTTACGGCTCTGTGTGCCATTACTCTCCGCACTAAAGCGACCGTTTAACCGGATATTCAACAAATCCAGTTAAAAATCCAGTCAATTAGACTGTAGACGCTAGACTCTAGACGGTGGAACAAGCGCATCCCTGAAGCACGGTTTAACGCAACAACTTTTGCTTTCGTCCCTTGGTATGCGACACCAAGTAGAAACGTAGATCCCTCGCTCGTGCAGCATAGTCACGATCGTAGTGATCATTCATACGCGCTATGCGAGCACGAGCACATTCAGAGCACACCATCGAAAAAAAACATCGGTATATGTATATATACATATATAGATAAATATATGTATATGAATAAACATCGAGTAAATAGGCTAAGATGAATCAATATTACGAGAGCAATTTGACGGCCGCGTGCGATGCCTCATCATCCAGCTAGCCACGGAATTACTTGACAATGACAGGCGTTGGTCGAACCCACTCAACAACTTTATTTTGCTACTGTACCTGTAGCAAACGGCCATTAGCGCAAAACAAATGAAGACTCCTTTGACCACACCCACCAGGATTAATACCATCATTCCGGTGCTAAGAGTGTTGTTAGTTGTTTCTGAAACGACCATCACATTTTGTAATCTGCGCGTGTCAGAAAGGTACATCGCGTGTTTCGCATCTCGCACGATCTTTTCAAACATTCGAAACTCGTTTATCTCGTGGTAAAAGCAAGTTGCGAGGATCGGTTGGTCCGCAAAACATTAACTTGTACGCAAGCGAGAGAATAGCGCTACGAAAGGAAGAGAATTTGTTCCAAGAACAATTTTCTTCGTTTATTTTACTTGTTTTATTATTTGTTGTTTTCCTGCCTCTCCGTTTACTCGTAACCTGCGCGCGTACGATATCGGTCTTAACTATATAACTTGCGACTCGATAACTAAGCAACAACAACGATTACGTATATACTCGTGTTAGCAGCGACGTGAATTCGAATTTCCAGCCTAACGATTCGATTGGAACACACGTCACAGATTGCGTTCGATTTGAGGATCGTCGGAAGATAGAGTTTCGCGCGAACAGCTGGTAATCCGTTTCACCGTGAAACAGTGAGGAGGCTCGTGTGTTGCATCGTTGGTAAGGGAAGCGGGCGGTATTGCCCAAACAAGGATCGCCGTGACGACGTGCGTAGTTGGCATCTGCGATCGTTCTTTTCTCTCGAGAGGTTATGCATATGCACGGTTCGTGAATCGAAAGTGGAAAAGTGTAATCGAGTAAACTTATCGGCCCGTACTCCATATACATACGTATAGACGCATTGAATTTTATGTGCACAGCTGATGGTATGGCCCCAAATAATCAGGCGGCTAACCGTTATTCCGCCGGGATACGGGACGAGTCTTCGTCTTATCGCGAATTAAACGCATCTACACGATCGACAAATGTCTGCCTTTTTAAGATTACCGGTCACGGTAGAACGTTCCGCTTATCACGCCGCGTTGAATTCCCCCGATGTACCATCCATCTTTGTTATCGACCTCTGTCTTACCCAAGGGCCCCTTGTTTTCCTTCTTCTTCTCCGCTTATTAAACAGATGAACATTTAATATATCATATTTAACGCATATAAGATAGGAGAAGAAGGAAACGCGACTGATCACGCGACTCGACGCGCAGAAACATCCACCGTAGCCGGTAACCGGCGCCGCGTATCTACGCTTACTCTACTATTTATTATCCCTAATCCCTACTATTATTTTACTCTCATTCACTATTCATTTCTTATTCACCGTTGTCTGCTTATCGTTAGATTACAGGCTAGAAACGATCGCGCGAGCTACGCGAAACCGAGGCTGGTCGAGCGATTCGAATCAAACAGCGATTCGAGCAAAGCGGATCGATGTCGCAGCTTCGGTTTCTCGCCTCGTTCGAAAACGAAATTCGAAATTCGAGATCGACGGTTTTTTTTTCTATCTTCTAGAGTTTTACGAATCGCAACTTACCGTAGGGGGTCTCTTTCTTCCCTAATTTAGGACCTGAACTATTTTTACCAGCTGATTCGGTGCTAGACGTGGTCGGCGGGGAAGTTGGAATTTCCTGCTGTATGGAGCAATCTGGTCCGTTCCATCCGACGTAACAGAAGCATTTATTCAAGTTGGTGCATACCTACGGGAACAAGCGAATTTCATTTGCAATCGGCCGATTCGTTCGAGTCGAACGACCTAAGTCGTTTAGCCGAGTGTCAAAAGTTTTGCTTACGCCATTCCCCGAGCATTCGTTATTGTTGTGATTGCTGGGACACTTGTCGTTGCCTAAGTTCGGGGGCAGGTTTATGCACGTTTGGTTCACGCAAATCTAAAACAGAAAACAAGTATACGTGGACGCTGTCTTATCGATGTACGATCGATCGTTTCTCGGTGTGCAGCTACGAGCTAGTGTAACTAGGCATACGACACGGTATTCGACTCTGCGTGATCCGATTTTTATAACATTCATAATACCCGTGGAAACTATTAACCAACTATACGGTAACAACATCGGAAAAGGGAGAATTCGCGGCTTCTACGAATTAGAAGGTCGTCTGTCTGTCTTACCGATTGGTTACCGCAGGATGTTCCATCCCGAACCAAACCCATGCCAGGTATCTCGGTTCCATCCACCTTTCCAGTCGTAGACCTTTATGCGAACAAATCGACGCCAACGTTATTCATATATACAACAGGATTCTTACGATCCGATTACGATTCTTACGAAGGATAATGGGAAATTTAACGGTTGCTTACTTGCACTCGTACTCTGCGCCCTTTATCGAGATTATGGTTATCGAATGATCCGCTTCTGGCAACATTGGCTGTTTGCCACCTTGCTGACACTGCAGTGACCCGCAACGAACGTTCCTACGATTACGTATCATTACGTAGCATTACCATTTAACCAATTACCGGATAGCAGAAATATTTTTCGGCCCGAAACAACTTGTCAACAATTTGTCTTCGATAAAGAAGACAAAGACAACGAAACAAATAAACGAGTGACTTTTTTTTTTTATCGCCATATCGTTAATAATATTAGGGAAATCACAATTATTTAGTTAAATCAAGTATCCTTCTCGATACTTGACGTAGCGAGTTTACAGAATGAAATTAATTTGAACCAGGCTAATCGCGATGGACCAAAAATCGCAGACTTTCTTTTTATACCGTTTGGTAGTTTTTCACGAATACGGCGCAACAAATACAAATTTTAAGCGGAGGAATGCACGTTTTAAAAGTTTCGCGTACACCTTTAATCAGTTTGTCGACGTAACGACCAAAAGCTAGCGCTAGGATAACTTGGACGAATTACGGATAGAAGCGAAGAAATTGACGCGACAAATACGTTCAAGATGCTTGGTTTTACCAATAGCATTTGAATCGGTGGACTCCTAAACTCAAAACTTGCGCTTCGAATTGAAAAAAAAAAAAAAAAAAGAAAAAAAGAAAAAAGAAAAGAAAAGGAAAGGTTTGCTTACTCTATATCGCATTTGATGTAGTGACCAGAAGAATCGGTGCCGCAATGTCCACTGAGCGAGCCCTTGGAATTGAATTGTATGAAACACTCGTAGTCCGCGGCAATTCCACCGCGTCCCCAGATTTGATCGCACTGAACATCCAACGCCGGGCAAATGCCGTTATAACAATGTCCAGCATCGTTACCGCAAGGACTTCCGTTTTTCTTGTAAACATCCGTCGGACATTGGCCGTTCTCTCCGGTACAGACTTCCGGCAAGTCGCATTCGTTGGTCGACTCCCGGCACACGACGCCACGCGGCAGCAACTACGTTGTCAAAATCATTCGAGATTAGATGGATCCTCGACGTTCGAACCGATTTCGCGGCAGACAGACAGTAAACGTATATACGTGTCCACTTGAGGGTAAAACCTATCCAATTGATAAACATCGAACTTTACTTTGCACCTGGATTGTTACGTATACGACGTAACTAACATTTACACGAGTGACTAGCAACAGCAGTTTCAGCAGTTTCAGCAGTTTTACGACATTGAACCCTATTCGAGGTGATTCGAATGTTGGCAGTATTGAAAAACGTGCCACCGTTTCGATACCGATCGTGAGATTCGAACGGCCATCTATTTACTCGACTCGAGAGTAATCGATATACCAGACGTTCCGTCCGCCTGCGTTTATCGACGCGTTTGTCGTACTTCTCGCCGCTATCGGTCACGTACATCTTTAGCCAAAGAGACATAGATTTTCGATATATGGTGTTGAAGATTCGTGACGGGCGCGAGGAGAAACATTTTACCTTGCAATCGCTGCAGCAAGGGCCGGACGCGCATTCCGCTTCCGAGGTAAGTCTGCAGGTGATCGGATCGCAGCAAGGATCGAGCTCGTGGCACTCCTCGATCGATCCGCAATCGCATTGTTCCCCGTCGTCGATTACCCTGTTTCCGCAAGACGTCCTTACCACCACCTGTCAACGGAGGTCGGCCCGAGGATAGGAGAAACGCTATTACGTTCTTTTTTCTTCGAAACAACGCTATCGTGGAAAAATTAGTTTGCGGCGCAACGAACCGAGATGAGAAAGTTTCGCGAGATTTCATTGTAACCGCGGTGAAAAAGTATCTCGCTGTGAAGCTCTTACGCGTCTCGTGATTTGCTTTTGCACGCTCGTAAAGCGAACGGATACTCCCTTTAGGGTACGGTTCGTTTCGTCGTAAACTCGGCCTCCGTTCAATTAGCCTCGACTAGAATCCTCTTACCTGGTCATTCGTCTTACCTCGTTTGGTTTATTCAAAAGACAAAAGCCGTTGCCGCTTCTTAACGACTCTATGTAATCTGTTTTACTACACTCGGAAAACGTGTACGGCTGAACGTTTTCCAAACCCACGATCGATTGAGCCATGATGCATCCGTGCCATTCGCGGCAGATACACTCGCTCCCTGCGAACAATTCGAATATCAGCAAACTGCGCCACCGCGCATAAGTATTTGGACACTTGCAAATGATCGTAAATATGTAAAATACAGCCGGAGCGGCAGCTCTTTAATCTAATTTCCGCCTCTGATCTTATTTCAGGCAACTACGCGGCTAAATTTAATAGATATAGACGAATAGTTGACGTCAGTTGCAGCACAAATGAGAAAGCGATGATCGGACGTGGACGAAAATTGCTGCTATCGATTGCGAAACACCCGAGTCAAGTAGCGACTTGGTGCCCTATCTGTAGAACGTTTGGAATATACGTTTCCAACAACGTTAGAAAACTTTCGATAGATTTGATCGGATGTCAGAGCTGTCCGTCTATCAGAGACAATCGTGGGACTTGATCGATGCAGGTATATCGCACCTGTTTCAGTTGTTCCCGACAGAACAACGGAGAACCGTTTTTCTATAGTAAGAGTATTATAGTTGAGAATATCGAATAAAATGTTTCGAAATGTAATCAATGTTTCGATTGGATTGCAGCAAGCGTCCGATACTTATGCACGATAGGATGCCTTGCGTTTTACTTTTGCTTTTTTCCTTCTCTTCCTCTATACGTCTATAAGTTGTTGATAGAAACTAACTTCCGTCGTCGTGGCTCATGCCGATATTGTGGCCGATCATGTGAGCCATAGTGCCGGCTAGAAGATGAGGCTCGTAGGTGTTCAAATCGACGCTGATTCCTACGGATTTTTGTTTGCAAACGGTCGAAGGTATAGCCACACCCGATACTCCACCGTAGAACGTTTCGCCCCTGCGTGTTCAAGCATGAATTTTCCATCTAAAATTTCTCAGAAACGATCCGACGCTGCTTGACAAACGAACCGTCTCGATACGTACGTGAGTAATTGAGTGGTATCGTGAGGGACATGGAACATCCTTCGCATCGTGTAATCGTTTAAATTGAGCAAAGCGAGACTGATATCCATGCCCGCGCCGATGTCTGCCTGGTTTATGCCCTGCCACGTTTCGATGTATATGACGGAGACTCTAGTGTTTAACGTGCGGAAATACTGCGAAAAGAGAGCAAAAACATTGAGAAAAGAATGAATGGAATAGATGGTTCGCTCTTGTACGAGGCCGCGTTTTCACGCTTGCGGTCGGGCACAAGAGTAAGCGGACCAGTGGTGCAAGTAGATATCAATCGAGTTTAATCGAGATCGTGGCACGAACGGTCGAGTAGCGGTTCCGCGTGCAAAAATAAGTCGAAAATGGAAGACTTTTGCTCTTTCTGCTCGTGTCGACGATAACGAATGAACATGAATTCGATTAGACGAGCAAAGCTCTACGTTCATGAACGCAACACGGTCATACGAATACGGAAAGAACTGATTTTTCCCAACCTTCGCAAACGAAACCTTCTTATTCTTCTTCTTCCACTTATTTTCCCACATAGAACCACCACCTGACCGTTTGCACCTCGACTTTCCAGACACCGTGGTTCAACTTTTATTCATTTCATCTATTTCACGTTCTGTTTTCTACAGTATACTGCAGTATATTATTTCGTATTTAAGGAAACGCGATCGATACCTATTACCATTATCTGTCCGCTTATTTTTGTGCTCGATCGAAACTCTGAAAGCGTGGTTAGGCCTCGTAAGGATGTCGCATCCGAAGCCTCGAAAAGCGTAAATACGCTTTTTCGAAAGGCCTTTGAACAAAGGAGCCGATAGAACGGTTCGCACTCACCATGTCCGCTATATTAGCGACTTGGATGGCATCATGAACGACCTCGGCTCTGGTGCTACCGTTCCTCTTCTCGAACTGAAGCAAGGAAAACGAATGTTTCCGCGTAATGTAAAGCAGAATAGAAGGTGGTGCCTGGCGATCGATTTTACGTTTTCATTTACGACAATTGCGATCGTTAAAGCCGATCGTATCGTTTCGTTTTACGGAAACGCGACGCGCGACGCGCGATATGACAATTATCGTTGAGTTACGCGCGGGTTCAAGCACGTCGAAAGGTTCCAGCGAATTTACTATTACTAGGCTCCCTCGAAACTTGGTTGGAACGAGACGTCGCGCGTTTTCCTCCCCTCGATTATGATCGCGATTGCCATTCCCTTGGCTTCGGTTCGGTTTTGGGAAACGCATCGCCAAACGCCAGAGATATCTTTCGGATCGGATCGGATCGGATCGGATCAAGGATCGGGAAAAGGGACGAGTAGTCGAATAAAATCGTCATACCATAGCCTTATCGATAATGATGGCAGTTTCGATGTATTTGGTTGCTTCACGGACGTCTCTCTTGTATCGATCGGAAGTGGTCTCCGATAGCCCCAGAACATGCTTCTGCCGGCGGTTCTTTGTACGCCACTCAAGATTGCCCGAGTTAGCGCAGCCTTTGTTAGCCTTTGTTCGAGCTTCAAATATAACGTGAGGATGTTTCTGCTAAAAGAGAGGTCTGCATATAGTTAACATTCTCCGAGCAGCTCGCCGCCCGTCTTTTCCAACAACGCCTCTTCTTCTATTCGATTATGGCTTATATCGCGCGGGCTTTTTCTTCTCGCATCTGCGCCAGGACTATCACCTACTATTCGCGTTCAATCTTTTCTCGGTTAATCGTTATGCCAGCGTTTCAAAGAATCGCCGAACCATTGTGCGTCCCGAATCCGTCCATGCAGCTCATCTCTATCCAAATTGGTTTTACCTATTCGTTTCGCGATCGTAATCGATTCGTATCGACAAGGGCTGCGCGAATTCCCGGCTCCAGCGAGACCCGAGATCCCGTCGTCCGTCAAAACGGGGATGGCGAAAAAGCGACGAGTTTCTGCTCCTTCAGCCACCCAAAATTCTAGTAAGCCCCCAAGTACGATACGATCGTTTTCATTCGAAATGACCGTAACTCGGAAACGAAGACAACTCAAGGCACGGTATTACGACGCAAATGTTCTATCAGTTACACGTCTTTCTAATTATACTACAACTCGTTTCTAAAACAAGCTGCGATGTATCGATTACGAAAAATTTGTCTATATTTTCTACAACTTTTTCGTTACATTTGCCACAGACGATCGTACTCTGACCGATACCTTATTAGAATTTTTGATGCCCGAAAGACTATAATTACGACCATTTCCTCCTTTTCCGAGAAAACGACGACGACGACGACGACGACGACGACGACGACTAGCCGGATGCTTACGCGGCATCCTGATTTTCTCGCGACGCGAACAATTTATTTTTCTTTTTCCCGCCACGCTGCTACTTCGAGATCTCTTCATGAATAATAATGCAGGAACAGCTCATGCATATAAGAAGAACGTCCCCACTTAACTCGCCTCTGCCAAGCACACGACGGTTGTCTGCCTAGCTATCTTCCAGCTCTCTCTCTCTCTCTCTCTCTCTCTCTCTCTCTCTCTGCCGCGTTCTTCCTTAATCTTCGATTACGAAACGTCAACGTTACTTTCGTCCAAATTTCCCATATACATCTCATTCATAAATATTGCACGCAATACTTTTGCGGGATAAATCTACACACGAAAATAAGAAAAAAAAAAAAAAAAAGAAAAAAACGTCTGACGAACATATCTCAGTTTCCAAGTTAGGGACGTTCCAAGAAAATATTTCAGGTATCCGCCTCGTGCCTCGATACCCACACGCTGCCGCATTCAACCTTTTGTTCCGTACTCGCGCGAATCTATTTTCGTTGAAAAGACGATAAATTTTTAATGAAAAAGACAGAACTGAAAAACAGAAACCTAATGGTTTAGACGATGGCGGGCTTGCGCTCTCACCCTATCCATCGGTTTACGAAGATGCTGTTAAAGAATATTCTTAGCGCAAAGAGGGAACGAGATTTGTCCTTTGGAAATCATCTTTAATCATCCATATTTCGAAAACCAAAGCCCGTTTACAAATATCAGAACGCTGATATTGCTGAATTTCTAGAGAGCGCGACAATCGAGCCAGATTGTTAGGCAAATAACCACCAACTCGTTGTATTTGTACAAACAGAGAGTAATGAATTAAGAAGCATACACACGTTTGAACCTTTACAATTGATTGTCTGGCCTAGATCTTGTCGGAAGAATGATACGATGGATATAAACGAGGAAAACATAAGAAAGCATAAGAAAACACATGCGCGTGTGTGTATGTATAACTGGTGAGATATTTATTACTACGTTGAACGTATTAGCTATCTATAGTCTAAGCTTCGAAACAAGCTTTAATTACATTTCAATGATTTATCAGTTTTATCTGGCTCAACTTATATCTCTTTCTAAACGTGGAAAACGTAGTTGCGCTGATATCGCTAAATCGCAGCTCTGCTACGTTGAAACTATTGATACTATCGAGCAATTAGCTGTGGTTCGGTGTTTTTCGACACTCCTTGCTAGCCGTCATCAGGTAAACGTAGAAACAGCTGTGCAACAACGTAGAAACAACGAAAGGCGGCTGCGAGTTAGAGAATTTAGCGCTGCAGCAGCCGATTACACGTTTACGAGTGGAGCAGGCTTGATAGCGGCTTAACTCGATCCTCTCGCTTCGTCTGCCGTGCTAACGAAACTGGATCGAGCGGCCTGGCGTCGCGTCCTGTCGTCGTGTTTGCCATTCTCGAAACACTCGCTGCTCGGCTTCACAGGATCCAGCCAAACATTCGCGTTTAGCCAGGATCCTCTGTGTCCACACCGCTCCCTGTATCCTGCCCTAGGCTCCTCCAAGACCCTGGATAACCCGTCGCGTTCCCCCCCAGGGAAACGACATTCTCCCGAACGCTAATCGAATTTTCTCTCCCTACAATGTACGTACGGGCGTTCCGAAAGTAGTACTCGTTTTGAAATAACAACGGTACAAACGCGTTTCGAAAAGTTTTCTTTACCTTTAACTCTAGTCTATATACTTGTGTAGTTGTCTGTATACCTTCTGTTAGATTTTCTGTGTACCTTCTTCGTTCATACAACCATCGTTTCGTGCCCCCCATAAAATTGAAATCACCTGTTCCTGCCAAGGGTTATTCACTTGAAAATTCCTTCGTTTCTGTAAAAGAAAAGAAAAAAAAAAAGAAAAAAAAAAAAGAAAAAAAAAGAAAGAAACACGCGAAGGAAGCTAGGTGGCCTTCTATAAACGACGCATTCTGCCATTTTACACAGCCCCTGTGTAAAATGGTACGTAAACGGCCATTACTTTCTAGTAAAAGTATCCAAGTAGTGCACGTTGTTTTTTCGAGACTCGTCGCGTTCATCGTACTACACGGATTTCGGGACGCACACGCGCTTCGGTAGACACACGCGTATACAGAGCCTTCGAATAATTAAACTGACCGATAAATCGCCGCCATAAAACGGATGGATGACGAATGTCTCGTTGCCTAAGTGAATAACACCGCTGACACCGTTACACGTGTGAAAAGCAGCGCTAGCTCCTGGATAATCCCTCACGGTACCGTGATAGTAGCAATGCTCTATCTCCTGCAAACATGTCAGTGAGATTCGTTCGATCGAACGATCCAATTTCAACTGGAAATTCGTGCCAATTCGGCGAACGGTTTCTAGTTACCTGTTTAAAACTTTGTTCCGCGCCGCTGGCTAAAAAGTCTTTTTGCATAAGATTCGGAGCTAAAAGTTGCCTGCAACACAAAATAATCTTGGTATAGTTGACGGATGCGTGCCCTATGAGATTCTCAGGCCGAAGTCACAAGCGACGATGCACTTACGTATTTAATTCTAAATCTAGGCGAAATTTATGATTAAAGGCCTTGATCAAGAGGGACGTCCGATGAAAATGTCTGCCCGTCTGCAAAATCGAAGGAAACTCGGTCTCATCAAGCGTATATAATTTTCATCTTACAAACTTCCGTACACTTACTCTCATTCTGCCTTTATTGTTCTGATATCCACCCTCTCCGTATCCTCTTTGAGGATACTAAAACGTGAGAAAATGTTCAAGTTACCAACAACAAGCATTTAGGTCGATCCGACGGACGGACGGAAGAAAATTAGGCGATAGGTTGCGGTCGTTAAGCCGAATTTACACTCGTCACTTTTCACTTTGGACGATCGTCGCGAACGATCCATTCGCCGTGAACGTGCAACACGAATTCATTTTAGTAGTTTAGAAAAGTTTGATCGGATTTAACGAAAGTTGATCCGACAGATCTTGAAACAGGAAATAATTTCGCCATCCTTAAACAATACAATTTAATCGTCCGATGCATTGGCCAAAAAATAGTAAGACCTTTTTATATTCGTTTCGTACGATATGCGCGTGCGAAAAATGAGAGTGCCAAAATGATAGTCCGAAATACGCTTTCGTATAGAACCGGCGCTTGTAACGGCACACGCACGTTCTAGAACACAAGATACACGTACATGCTTGACGGTGCCGTTTCGCGACTCGATTTGAAACTCGATTCGTCAGAAGTAGAGATTGCTTCTACGTTGTTTTCGTACAAAACGATCGTCCAAAGCGACCAGCGAACAATGTTTTTCGATGAATCGTCCGCGGTGATCGTACGAAGCGAAAGGGTGTAAATTCGGCTCTTAGACTCTCGTGAATCTTTCCGAGAAATTTGGAAAACAGGAGAATCAGGCAATTAATAATTACCTTGGATATGCTGACTTCTCTCGTGGATATCCCCATTTTCTCGTGATGCCGTAACTGTACTGGATAGATGATCTGATAGTAATGGCCCCCGATATTTTGTACTAGCTCTTGGTTTTGTCGATACTCTTGTAGTAGTCGTTCGGCCTCACCTGAAATCAATTTTTCCCGTTCAATCGATAGTTTCCGTTCATCCCCTCTATCCCTAATCTTATCTTCGTTTGTACGATAGCTCGTTGTCGCGTTACACGCGTTACGTTCGTTTCTTTGCGCGCCCTTCTGCGAAATGTGTCGAACGATTTCGAAATCGTGACTTAAACCAGCGCAGAATAACGGACAGTTGTCTGCAAACATCTCGGCGGATAATTTACATATTGCGTGTCCGCGAACGGTTCGCTGATAACGGTAGACAAAATGTAAATCCAGAGACAGTCCGCGTATACAGTTTAGCATCGATCTGTATTTCGATTTCCATCGGAATGGAAAACAAGAGCCAATGTCCGCGGACAAATTAGACGCGAACACACGACATTATTCGTCGGCAGTCAGCGTACACAACGTGGAGCGGCAACATTATTACAATCGGACAGAGGACGAGTCCACGTGAAGTGAAAAAATAAGTCGAAAATATAATAAAACCACGTTTTTTCATTTCGGGCTTCGTTTACGATCGTCGTTTAAAATCGACTTTGAAGATTCGACGAGTGTACTTAAATTTGGCCAATTGCTGCGAGAACAAGAGTAAATATAATCGATAGGAGTTCAAACTGTAAAATAGGTAAACTGTGAAAATGAGTAAAAATAGGTAGAACAATACAATATTTTCGTCAGATGCACCGCGCCAGTTCCTATTCAAACACGTTTAAACTGTATTTTATTGAAAAGCGCGATAGCTTAACGTCTAATATGAATTATAAACTGTCTATACGCGGCTTCTGACAGATACGAACGAGGATCGATCAAATTTCTAGTCGAAGACGAGAAAGAAGAGAATCGTTCGTGCGCCTATGCATTCTCCTCCGGCGAAATCGAAAAACAGCCGTGATCAACCGGATTCGAGTAAGCGAGTTTTCCCTCGATCTCTTTTCATCGCGCTATAAACTGTTGCTGCTGCGAGCTACGAATGAGTCGAGATAATCAGTGGAGGAGGGCCTCCTCGAAGCATGTAGTATCTAGTTTACCCTCTTATCGACTGTCCGGGCTTTGCCCGATTTAACCCGTCCCATTCAAAATGAAGTGTATGGATAATTACTTACTTGTCACGCTTCTGCACCCACTTTCCCTCCCACTGTCGCCCCCTTTTCAACACGTAGACATCACCGTGTAGTGAATTATTACGCGGCTGTCGCGATTAACGACAGAGCAACTAATTACCATGCCACTCGAATCGACGTTCTTTCCTACCGACGAAATGGTTAAATAATTTGCCGATCGTCTTTCCCTTCACGCTCGATTTCCTATCGAAATCTATCTTGCTATTCGTTATAGCGTCTCCTCTGCCTCGAAACTTTGTGATAAGCGAGGCAAACGAAAAGAACGAGTTTAACGCGCGTCGACACGTAACACCTGTTGACGAAATACGTTCGACCACGTCGAAATACGTACATATTTGACCGAGATATTACGCGTCGAATTTAACCAGCAGCAGGTAACTATAGCGATAACAGTTATGCTAATCATGCCCGGCTAACTCGTTAAGTCGCGTAGCGTTCCTTGCAAATACAACCAGAGAGAGTTCCATTCTGTGTGTGTGTGTGTGTGTGTGTGTGGTTTTCTCGCCCTCTTCTCTCATCAAATTCAATTAAAGTTATTAAACGAGTATGGACGCGGAACAGACTACTCTCCGTTTCGAACACGCAAATCGTACGTAGTTTCCTATGTTTGTAACGCTGCTCGTAATTTCCAGATTATTAGTATTTTATCGTTACGATGGATAACTGACCGTTTCAATACTATTTTAACCTCTGCGAAATATTACCTGCTCGTATTAAATATCATCTTGCAACTTTTGTGTACGTGCATACACTGCCACTCGTAAGTATTAGGATTTACGACATTTGCTGCATTCAGGGAAAACGTTTTGCATTTGTACAAGAATGCAGTTAAATACATACGTTACGGTAAATTATAATAAACCTAACGGAAATTTCATTTAGAAGAGATTTGGGATGAATCAGATAAGAAAGTCGGGCAACTTTGCTCAAAATCTCAGTCCTATTTTACCTATCGTACCTATTATAAAATATGGAATTAAGTAAAGACGAATAATAATAATGATAATAATAATAATAATAATAATAATAATAATAGTAATAATGATAGCAATAATAATGATAATAATAATGATAATAATAGTAACAATATGGATATCGAAATTGATCAAAATAGCGGTGGAAAGTACCTATCGGAAACGTAAAATCTCGTTGCCGAACGGAACGAGAGAACCCGGAGCTGGTCATTTTCCAGCTAGGAGAATAGCTTCGAGTTTCCCAGCGCAAAGTCCGATTAAAGGGCGAGTTAAGGCGGACGGGGCTGATATTTTTTCTCGGAACTGGTATTTACGAGCGTGAATCCTCTCCGTGCAATTTCCGATCTCTACCTATCGCGGTTCTCGGGCGAAATCGACAGAGAACTTTAAAAGTTGCCCGATCCGTCCGACCTATACGCATATAGACGCATTGGCTACGGCGAACAAACCACGGACTTCCAATAGATATTCTCATCCCAGCAAGAGACACGCTGTTGACGGCGTAGTTTTGTTTCGTTTTATTTCGGCTTTTTCGAGGAACGGTCGCCAGGAAGTTTAAAGGGGTTTACTCGTTGACGAACCAACCGACTAGACTCGTAAATTGAATTTCCAGAAACGGTTCGTTCAACCGAGATTACCGACCGATTAAGTTGGCCCCGTCCATGGGTTTGTCGAACGTCGCGTTGACAGGCCGTTTATCGCGTCGTTTCTGCGCAATTGCCGTGTGTTTAATTCTATTCGGTCGCGTGCAGTGTGTCGCGTCCTGTTTTCGCCTCCTGTTTTCGCCCGCGAAGCTATCTCCAAGCTCACAGTTTGCAAACCTCACTGACGTATTTAGACGATCAGTTTTTTTTTCCCCTAATACTACTGTTTATTCGCTATATCAGTTAATTGGCCACGATGTATAATCCTCTAAAGCATCCTCGAAACTAATTTTGCATATTTTAGATTTCAAGCTTGCACGATGCTACGACGCCATGTTACTGGTTCTACGATGCAACAATCTTGCATTTTACAACCTAAAATCCGCTATATCATCGGATATATTATATATTCAGATCGCTTTCAGAGTCTACTATTATCATCGAGATAGTGGCGTCTCGTTACGGCGCTAACGGAACCTCAAAATATTTCGTAAGCGTAACGCGCCTACGATATTCGTAGAAATTTTCCGCGACGATCGTTTTCGTGATCGCGATAACACGACGATGCGATCCTATCCGAACCTAGCATTTTCAGGTTTCCCCTGCACGTCCTCTAGAAATCGAAGCTACCGTTCAACGGAAAATTCCAGAGACTCGCAGACGTTGGCAAAAGTCCGCGTACATGAGATCTCCGAGAGAAACAAACAGGTAGAATATCGCGTGCAACGCTGCGTGTATTTATACGTGTACGCGTACGTCGATGCATCGATTTATACTCGATACAATAGCTCGAGTCGTCTACGCTGTATCGTTTACCGCGGGTTGGATGCCTACACTCGGAAGCACGAATCGCGCTATCAATCGAACCGACGCGGACGCGACAAGGCGTTGGATGCCGGGCGTGCCGCTGACGAAATTCTCGGCGAATTTGCTTGCCGACCTGCGCATTTACTTTCCAACCACGGTCAGCCACGAGTCTAATCAAATACGAGTATGAATATTAATTTCTTTTTTTTCGGGCAAGCGTGTACGACGCTTTAACCGGCCGCGTCTGTTTTGTAATTCAGATGTGCCGACGCTTTTCCTCCGACAGCATCGAAAGACCGAACGAAATTGTCCCGTGAAACGAAAGAAATCGCGTTGTCTCGTGCAGCGAGAGAAAACCGTGTTACTAGAAATACAAACGATGCTGTATTCCGTGCCGCGGAAATTCTCCGGCTCTCACTGGACGAGATGGCGCGACGCGGAGCGACGACCGCCGTTTTAAGAGATTTTACATCGGTTACCCTCGTCTCGTCCATTTTATACTTGGACGCATCGTCCTGTCGTCTAAAATTTAACCCAATTTAAGTTTCGTGTTCCCAGCCAATCACCGCTGTTGACTCAACGATAAAGCATTCTGCGCGTCCGGAGAACTAGATGTAACCGCAGATCGAGTTTCCGAGGGATGTGCTGCAATGCGGCCTTCTATCTCCGCCTTTTTCCTTCCTTCGCCTACATTTCACCGCGATTCGAAGGAAGAAACCTGTGCGTTTGCCGCGTGTCCTTCGATTTTCATCCTTCTTTCTTTCTCTCTTTCTCTCTTTCTCTCTTTCTCTCTTTCTCTCTTTCTCCCTTGGGTCCTTTTCGTCGCCAGTCTAAAGCCGTTCGCTCGCAAAGTGCCAAGCGTAGGTTAACTCGAAAACACGAGCGTTTACGCGATGAAAAACGCTTTGTCTCGCGACAACGTTAACGAGAACGCAGGACGGATACGCTGTCGCGCTGCTCTTCTACGCGATAGCATTGATTCGAGTATTCTGTTCGGTGCACGATTAGTATCTCGGCTCTTATTTGGAGCGCGTTGAATTTTCTACGTCGCCGAGCCGTGTGCCGCGCTTCAAAGAGAACACTGACTTTGACTACAACCTACAACTTCCTATCCATTGTGTATTTACGCGATCGTCTCGTAACTTTGCGTTGCCGTGCTCTCTTTCTCCGTACCTGTGACGCGACAAAGGCTCGGGCTCGTAATACCGTACACTTGACGCAACATAGTCGTACGTCGGCAGGCTGTCGCGTAATTGGGCGATCGAAACGTTCGAAAAACCGCGTTCGCCTTTTCTTTTCAACTTACCAACGGAAGTCTCTTCGTTCCAAAAGGAATCATCTAAGGTGTAGTCGCCTTCTGAAACGAGAAAAATAACGGACCGGTTAGCGGCAATCGTATCGACAACGTATACGCTGTCGCGTGTAATTATTTCGATGCCTGTTAATTCTTTACTTTTTCCTATAATTGCGATCAAATCCAAAGTTCCGCTACATTGAAACTGAAACAATCGAAGCAAGGGATATATCTTATTATCCTACATGTATAAGGATCAAATTCCATATTTACGTGAAATAAATAGCTGAAATAAATAACCGATACACACCACCGATCTTCGCGAAACTTGGTGCAAGCGTCGATTACACCTACCTGCGTGTTTAACCGTAATTCCTTCGTCAGGTTTTTTACTTTTACGTTCGAGGAGAAATCAACCCTTTTGTCCGATCGTTTTCTATGTAGCCTATGTTTCCGATAATTTCTTCATAATTTTTATACACGAAAGATCTTTTTACCTAATCTTCCAAAGACATCGACTTCTTTCAAAAAGTCTTTACGCGCAGATTGATAGGCGTCGGGACACCGCGTAACTTTTATATCAACCATTTTGTCGTGTCATTCGTCGAAACGAACAAACGAAAAAATAATAATAATATCACGGCTAAGAAAGAAATTCGGCTTACATTTTGCTGACTTTTACAAAACTGTTCTTAGTTTGCGAGTAACGTACTTGTCGCGCTCTTGTCTCATTCGTTCGTTTTCCAGTTGCATTTTCTGACCCATTCGTTAACGTTACCTCTACTGTTACGCTCGTATCTATCCATCTGTCTTTATGCACGTAAATAGGTAAACATTTGCCATAATTCGGAAGCGTGCAAATACTTGTGGTGCAATTGTAGTAGGAGGGGCAGAGGCAGGGGCAGGGGCAGCGGCAGGGGCAGGGGCAGGGGCAGGGCCAGGGAGTACGCGAATGCAATCGGCGCGGAGTTCCGTTCGCTCGCTGGTTGAAAATTCTCAAGTTGGCGAGGAAAATTCCTATGGGAAGCACTCGGTCCGCAACAACGAACCAAGTTGTAGCCCAAAGGAATTTTGAACGGGTTGTCTGAGGCTTTTCTGCCACGAGGGACGGAAGTTTCCCGAGATGAAAGTTTCGAAACTACATGCACGAAAAGATTGACGGATGGTCGTATCATCGAGTGACTGGTCTCTTATCGAAAAACGGTATAACGCTCGCGTTACACGATCGTGATCGACCAAGGTGTTTTAAAATATCGAACGGTTTTTTCAACAGCTGTCCAGGCAGCGCAGAGGACGGCGTTAGTCGCGAGGACGAAAATACGACGGGGAAACTCGGTGCGTACTCGGATCCATGCGACATTTGGTCGTGTTGGAAGCCTTAGAGGATGTCGCGAAAACAAGTGGTGGAAGCGTGTTTAATAAAGAATAACGTGATATACGTACAGTGGCTCACGAAAGCATCCCAACGCTTTCTACGGGATCCTTTCCTAAATATATTATGTACGTTATATCGAGCCAGTGGAAAAGTTCCTGATCCAGTAGATGTCGTTAAATTATTTACTTGTCTGCCAGTGGCATCGGTTGTGGCCGCGCGTGCAACAGCGCGTTTAGCAAGATCGCGCACCAGCTCTTCCTACGATAAAAAGACGTTGAAATTCGTCCATTATTTTGCGACAAACGAAGCGCAACGTCATCGTCTATCGAAGAAGATGGAGCAGAGCGTTGCTCGGAGTCTAGCTTGGAAATCAGCGCGTCAGATTTTTGCAAACCATTCTTTTTTTCATCGTACGGAGAGTCGGTGCACGACTCTAAGGTCCTAGTAAGGTCCTGTCGAATGTCTTTTACAGCAGTTGTTTCGACGCAAACGAATCTCTCCCTCGCCCATTTCCCCAATCATCTTTTACAATTAGAAAAAAGTGCTGCGAAAAACACTACGAGTCCGCCGTTGAAACAACGATCGATCGAATATCGCTCTTTCAATCCGTTACAAAGTTTGCACACGCAACAACGCATGCGACGCGTAGACAAACAATTTACGAGACGTATTGGCATCGGGTCACTTGTACCGACCCAATAACGCGAAACTCATTGAAATTTCGTTAGTACCGTAGCGAGACGCGACCGTCGTAATAGTGTAATTTGAAAGCAATCCGTCAATGTGTATAGGATGGCTCGGCCGTTGTACGGTACCATGCATGGTACGACGCTACGACTCCATCGCTTATCGGAAAACTCGTTAATCTTTTCATCCAGTCGGATGATTTAAACGATACTTGAATGCGGTATTATCGAACCGATTAATACGCACGTAGGTACGTTTCGAACGGAGTGGCGTAAAAACGCCCATCGGCCACCGCTATTCCACCCCTTTCCGCATATCACGTTGGATATCGTAACGTTCGATCCTTCTACCCTATTCGCGCGTCTTTTACGTCTTTTAAGTAGCCATACACCGACAAAGTAAATCCATCACACTGCACGCGTTCCAGCGAACGACAAATCAATCGGCGAATTTTTATTCGAACGGAGTATCGTAGCTTGGTAGGAAGAAGGGGTAGGTAGCAATATCATCCTTTCCTAAGAACATTTGCGGCGGGTGGATCGAAATCCGAAAACAACCCGTCTCCACCTAAATCTCGACAGAACTGCGGGACGATGCTGAACGCAGCATCGCAAACCATTCTGCAGCAGCATTTTCCAACTTGGTCCCCCTCTTCTCATAAACCGTCACGTTCCGCTGCACCTAGCAATCAGTGACGGTCACGCTTCGTCGATTTTCCCTGTATAACCATTCGGCACGTTGCGCGTTTAGCACATTTGCCGGGTTGCCATGTCTGCGAAACGTCGCGGGCCTGCCGATAAACGAGCCACCGAGCCAGCTCGATCATAGATTCCTCCTTTTGCTTCTACTTGCCCACTCCGCACCCCTATGATAATCGACGCTGTTTCTCGGCTCGTTTCGTCTAGCGTTGCGCTAGCCAGAGTTTTCCACAGTTGAAACCAGCTTTGGCCAGCTGCTTTCGGCTTGATCCGTGACGATCGATCAAACGCGCCCCGTCACCGACCAGTAGCGGATTCACTAGCGTGCGATACGGGCGGCCGCCCCAACCCCGGAACCAACAAAATCTACAAATATTACGTCACATTCTGAAATACTTGACATGCACGCGTGTAATACACGACGCATTTAATTATTTAGCCTATAATTAATAAAATATAAACTATTTAACTAGAAGCGAATTTTAAATATCGCGAAAGAAGTTTCAAATACGTACTCGTGTACTTTTACGCGTTTCGCGTCTCTAAAAGAAGGCAATGGTAGAAACGAACGAACGAACGAACGAACGAACGAACGAACGAACGAACATTAGGATATTTAAACGCGTGACTTTCTTATCGCCGTATCGTTAAAAATATTGAAAAAGTCACAATTTTTTCAAAACGTCTTTCCGATTACTTGATACGCCAGATGCGTTTAACCAGGTGCTGCATACATTCCGAGTTTCTAAAATGAAATTGATTTGAACCAGTTAGCAAGTTTCCGTTTCGTTTGTTTCTTTCTCGTCGATCTCCGTTGTGCCGGCACCCGGTTACACCGCGCTCGCTACGCCCATCCCCGTGGCCGGCCCTGGCAGGAAGGCACAAACAGAAAGAGAGAAAAGGGGTTCGAAGACTTGGAAAAGCGTACAAGGCGCGGAGAAATCGCGGCGAATACACGTGTCTGTATCCGATGGAAAAATATACGAGTCGGGTACGAAACTTTTCTCCCAAGTTTCATTAAAGCCCGCGAAACTTTTTCATCTCCGTGCCCATCCCGGGGTTTCATAAAATTCATAAAATGGACGGCGTGCAGATAAAAAGACTCGGTTGCCAGTGGCCTAGTTCCTCGTAGTATACGAAAAATAACCCCGAGGCGAAGAGGGCCTCGAATAGATGATAGTCAATGACGATGTTTCTATAGGGGCTCGGCCGTGGGGCGACTTTCAGGTAGGCGAGCGACCAGAGCAATTCTGCCGGGGGTAATCGACGCGCTCGAAATTACTTCTGTTTCCCACCTTCGCCCTTCTTTAATAACTAATCGCCGAGTTATCGTACGTTCCCCTTCGTTGGACGGCCGCGTCTTCCTCACCAATGTTCTCGACATGTCAACGTCATCTACCTTCTCGTATCGTGCATCCAATCCACGTTCCGTCCACCGTGTACTCGATCGTAGAAACAAAAAAAAAAAAAAAAAAAGAAAAGAAAAGAAGGAGCGATCGATCGAACTCGAACTAGTTTGCTATTGTATCCAGTTGAATCGGAAGTTGTACGCTACCTTGTCTCTCTAAGGGCAAGTCCGACGAATTAACTTTTAATTCCATCGAGTTGCCGCGACAATGGCAACACGACGTGGACGCGTGGAAATTGTTTGCCACCGGATGGGACCGAATTCTGGGTACAGTGGTCCCTAAAAGTACGTACATAGCAGAGAAAATTTCTATGTGTATGTCGAGTACGCGTTATGCGACCGAGTGTTAATCCTACGTATTAATCCTACGTGTTGATCCTTCGCAAATACGAATAGGGACGATACCCAGGCATAACATTTTTTCATTTAAGGCTTGGTTTTCGAAAAACGTGGCACAGTTCGTGTCTTGGCAACGATAGAAACGCGAACGGAAACACAAGCTTCGTACATCGAAACTCGCAGTTGGTATACTTGTTTATACGAATTTTCAAGTTCATTCGGCTGTCGCGGCCCAGCAACGTTATTATACGCACTGGCAAAAATTTCTATCCAATATGAAGATATACCTACAAGCTGTAAGATACTTGTTGCAAACTCGTATTTAGTGCAAAATTGATATTTATACGGTACGAATAGTTAAAACTTCCACTGAATAGTCAAACGTATTATATTAATTTATATTATGTTAATATCGCCGATATCTGTTTAAATACGTTTGCGATCTCTGAAAAATATATACGCAGTCGGTGAAAGGTATTCGGACATTTGCTTATTTTAATTACAGATCAAACTGCGATTTGATTGTTTAGAATCGCCGTAGCTACGTATAACGGTACGTTGTAACTCGATTAAGTTTATTTTCAAAAAGCAATGTATAAGACTAAAACCGTCGTTTGCATTTGCCGCGTCTATGATATAATAGGCAAGTGTACGTATATTTTGTCCTCGACTCGCAAGACGGATTAACAGCAACCAGTGACATCTAAACAACAAATGTATATATCGTTTTATACAACAAACGCTAAGATAAATTATTGGCTACGTTTTTTAGCGAATAAATTAAAGGTGGTAAGGGTCGCTTCTAATTATTAATTGTTAATTCCTACAGCTATAGTTAATTTTCTATAGCTTGGTGAAATTCACACACCGTTACCACAAGTCGTCCGTGGTGTTGGGATACGTTTGCACGCGTTTGCAGAATCGTTGAAAATGTTGATCGACCTAACCATTTACTCGAATACGTCTTACGAACGTAATCGCGAATATTTCAGGTTTCGCTCCCTAAAGAAACTCTGCTTCTGTCGCTGATACCCACCCGACCATTGTTCGACTCGTTTCGCCGACGATTTCGAACAGCAGTCGCGTCACGATTGTTCCATCTAAATCAGTTTCATCGACCAGGGGTCCTGCCTCTCTTAACAACGTCGGCAAGCTTGCCGGCTGTTGCAGCGAAACACGATTAGAACGTATTATATGGTGGAGTAAGAGGAGGGCCGCGGCGTAATGTTCGCACAGTGAAATTAAACGGTTCAGAAAGTTGTATAATCTGCCACGTGGAGCGGCTCAGTGGCGAAGTTAATGGCAGAAAGGAGAAAGATTTACGAAAGTTTAGGTTCTCCCCGTGTCGTCGGACAAACTTGCCCTTTTCCATAACGTTTTCATCGTTTCTCATATTTTTCACCACAGTGGATAACGAATCCTCCTTAGAAACTTGGAAACGTGTCGCTGCTTATGCGAAAACGCGAGTCTAGCCGCGCGTTTCAGGGCAGAAAATGACAGTGCGTGTCTGACGGACGATTCCCAAAAACACTGCGCGCGATCGGACGATTAACCCGAGGAAAAATTGGCCTCGCCGCGGAAAAAAGCTGGCGTCGCAACCGATGAACTCGGCTCGTTTCTTCTCGCCTCGGGCCTTTTAACGATTTCGCGCCCAAGCTGTCTCTCTCTCTCTCTCTTCTCTCTCTTCTCTCTCTCTCTCTTTCGCTCTCTTTCGCTCTCTGTTCGCGAAGCCGACGTTTCACAGCAAAGATTTGCCGAGCTGGTCCGTAGCTAAAATTCTGCACCGGATACGCGATACTCGCGTGGAATCCAACCATCGCGGGCGTCACACCCATGGTGGAATTAACCGATTCGCGGCTTCGTATAATCCATCGTACGAGTCGACGCTAGTAGAAATAACAAAGTAACGGGGATCCGGATTTCATACGGCAAACGTGACAGTCTACGAGTTTGTGGAACAAGTGGTCGGACGCAGTAACGTTCGTACGCGTACGCGTACGCGTTCCCGCTCCCTTTGAGGCGAAATTGCTGGAAAAGCACACGCCTGTCGGACGTACCCCGATCCGACTGATTTTCTTTCTCTTTCCTTTTTCGATAAATTCGGACAAAACACGCGTAGAGAGAGAGAGAGAGAGAGAGAGAGAGAGAGAGAGAGAGAGAGAGAGAGCAAAAATAGGAGGAAAATTGTTGGAGAGAAAATTATTTTATTTCCGAGCGGAACACAGATCGGTAAGGAGAATAGGAATATCGTGGCTCGCAGACCTACAGCCGGTGCAGCTCGTTCGCCTGACTGAAATCCACTTGATTTTCTCGCGTGGGACGTTCTAAAGAACAAAATGATCGGCGACCTTTTGTCTCGCTGGACGAATTAGAAGCGCGAATTCAGATACATCGTTGAAACGTGAGTGCCGACTGGCAGCGTACCACCCACAACGCGATGCGACGCGATGCGACGCGATGCGACGCGATGCGACGTGACGTAACGCGACGCAGCAACAGCAATGAAAACACGAACCATCGGATACCCGCTAGGTAGCGAGCTTCTTTTCGCATCGGCGCTACCCGTTTTAACTCGATCAACGAGTTTGCGCTTTGTTCCAATTACTTGAAGCGATATTCTTTGCGCATCAGGGGAAAGAAAAGCCTTGGAAATCGACATCGTCCGATATATACGTCGTACGGTCAGCAGCGAAAGTATTCGTACAGCCTTCAAAACGGAACAACTTTTTTTTAAAATTGGACGACTGGAGACTTTTCGAGAAGCTAGAAGGATCGGTTGGCTAGTTCGATGTGTAAAAGTAATTTTGAGAACATTGAAATCGGTTGGAATGGTGAAATTTCGATTTCCTTAAAGTTTCTTTTATCGTCCAGCGGACTAGTCCTCCTAGCTTCTCGAAAAAGCTCGAGCGGTTCTGTCCAATTTGAAAAAAGTTCTTCCGTTTTAGAGAGGCTGCGATCACATTTGTGACTGGCTGTACCTATTATACACTTCTCTACGAGTAACAGCGAGTTTCAGGCTTGTAACGACGCACACGCCGTCGACCGACGTAACGCGGAAATAAAATTTGACAGAGTTCCCCTGTCCCTGTTTCGTCAATAATGACGTTTTTCGCTCGGCAATCGCCTCGCCTTTCCTCCATTCTCCCGTAAATCGTTCGATTCCCGATGAACGAAAGGTTTTCCAAATAAATGGAAAAATTTCCGAGATGAAAGAGCGTCGTCGTTGTCGTCGCAACTGCATCCGCTTGTCCTATATAAAGCAAGGAACCAACGTCAACGGCTCTCACAGATATCCACTGCTCGAATATCTCGTAATTAGTCGTGTGTCTTTGGCATCGGACGTTTGTGCAAAAGTAGAAATCATCGAGTACGATTCGATTCCATTCGATCCGATTACGTTGCATTCTATTCCGTTCGATTCGCTAATTGCGTCCGTGGTACGCCACGATTATCGAGGTCGTTGCTGAGCAGTGGGAATCGGGGGAAAAAATAATAATGCCGTTTCGGCATGGTAAAATCGAGCAGCGTGGTCGCTTCGCGATCGGGCCGCCTGGTCGAAGAACCGGCGGTTATATCTGGTGGATCTCCGCCTTATGCGATTTCTCAAATATTCACGTGCATTATATAATATCCCACGGGTTACTTTGATGCGGCCACAGCTGCCATTACACGCGTCTCCCCTGTACGCGCGTTCCCATACACAGCTGTCCGCGATTCATCGCAGAAATGGCATCGGGCAGATTCTGCGGGTCAAAATAACACAACATTTCGGCTGGCGTTACTACAAATCGGCCGTAGACCGGATACTTTACGAGCGGACAGCGTCGCAGGAAAATTTTCAAATCCGGCCTTATCGAAAATGAGATTTCGGACGAAAAAGTTAGAAAATAGCGTAGAAGATAGCCTTCTACCGATTATCCGCTCCTATCCAGCTAGATATGCTGGCTGGCAGTCAAGTAAATTCACGTATAACGGAAAAGTTATCAAACTGTATCGTGAATTACGGGCGAGCTGCTGTATAGCAGCTTCTATCCTGCACGCCGCAAACTTTCCATCTCTTTCGACGAACCGATCTTGTCAGACAGAAGAAACGTTCGAGGAAGCAAGTTGTTCCGATCGTATTTCTATCGGTACCCGTTTGCGTGCAAATAAACACGAGAATCGATACGGAGAGGAGGGGATCGCGTTGCACGATGACGTTAGTTTTCGATTTTAACGAACGCGATGATAGAGAGCGGATTCGTCGTCGCGCGTTTCCCACGGTCCGCATCGATTCGGCCGCAGTATGTACGTACGTATGTACGTATGTATATTAAATTCTCGATGCTATCGAGCGAAACATCGGAATCGCGTGTCTCGTAAAGCACGGACCGTGCCACGTTGCCCTACGTGTTTATACCACTTTGTTTTCCTAACTAGCACGTACCTGTCGTGGCTTAAAACGGCTTAACGGACGACTCTGTTGTATCCGCGCAACATCTCTCTATCTCTATCTCTTTTCTCGCGCACGATATCATATCGATGCGATGACTTATCGTATAAATATCGTGTGTCCAGCTTTCGTGGAATTTGTGTTTTAATATGCAACGAATAACGAATCGTTTCTTCACGTCCCACGGAAAATCATATTTATATCTGTCTTACAGACTTGTCGAAAACGATATTTTTCTGTTTATCGCACTTGGTGCGTGTATATAGAGATAATACGTATTTTCAAGAACCACGATGCGTTTTATGTTGGTGAAAAGTCCGTTTTATAAATCGCGAAAACGCGAAAAGCGTGTTATTTATCGCCAGCGGATTATTTAAGCCATCGCGACGTAGCGGACGAATTCTGCTGCTCCGCGATTATGTCATTCCGGTGTAAATTCGCATACCCGATGCAACGCGACTCGACGCGACGCGACGCGACGGATCGATCGAGCATGTAACGAACAGCGACGCGTATTAACTTACGAGCCATTACGATATCGTACGATAATAGGTTACAGAATTTAGATGTAGGAGAACGAGCAAAGAGAAACACGAAATATTTTTCAGCGTGCATCGTCACTGACGTAACTGTCCGGACCCGTTTACCGTCCGGTTCGGACAAGGGCGTAGTCTATTGGGGAAACTTGGACGACTCGTCGAAGAAACTAGAACGAATTGCGTACAGGCTGAGTCTAAAATGGCCGGGGTTTAGCCACGCCTGAACACGTGCGGTAATATTTTTGCCCAAGTTTGTCGACCGATCGCTTTTGAACGTCCTGTACGCACAGGCACTCGCGCGTGCACACACACATAGCACTACGTAATAGGTGGAGCTTCCAACTGGAATTTGAAAACTGTTGGATCTCGATCCGAAAGTCTGGGGACGATACGTTCGTTCGACGTGGCGGGCGTTGCGTGGGATTTCGTTCGATTTAGTATCATGGAATACGGGCACGAGTCAAAACTATTTACGCCAGGTGGTTGAGGAAGGTGGATGAACGGCAGCCAGAATCGGTGCATTATAAAGCGGCAAAAGCGGTCGGCAGTCTATAATTTATTTCCATTAGCCGAAAATAGCTCGCACGTGTAATTCGATTTCGCGGTAAATCGCGAACGCGTCGTCGGCGTGTATTTTTAAAGCGACTGCAATTTTCCGTTAAACGCGCCCGTTGCCCGATTACACCGGCAACGATTACGGCGGCGTAAATGGGGCGTGCCGATATTTTCCCGTTCTCGTTGACCCTTATTAAATTTTCATTGGATTCGGCGGACCGGCGAACGCGCGCATCCAACGCCGTATTGCGTTGTCGAATAACTCTCGAACGAGAGGAGTCTCGAGGCGACGTTTTTGCTCAGAAACAACGCACACACTTTCTCTGCTTGTGCGCAACGACGCATGGAAACGCAAGGTGCAACACCACCGAATAGATGGCAGAAGATTATCGAACGGGATGGTGCGCATTCGCTAGGATTTTATCAGCGCGAATAAAATTTGCCGAAATAAAATTTGGTCGTACGTATTAGAAGAGAGAAAGTGGAATATCGGCTGGTTAATCGAAGGCCCGGACACGAGGCATTTGCAGGTTTCGCAGCGTTCCGACCATAACGGATCCCGGGTATAGCTATCCGGTATGTCGATCTCCGTCTAGTCGGTCTTGTACGTGGACCCGCGTGCCCTGGGTCCTCCCGCAGTGCTGCCAACGCGGAGCTGCAAAGTCCCCAGACGAGCGCGTCCCGTTCCGCGCAGAACCGACCAGATAATCGGAGTTGCTCCGCGACAAAGATAGATAAATAGATAAGTAGACGGACGGAGAAGGAGAAGGAGAAGGAGAAGGAGAAGGAGAAGAGGAGGCGCGGATAACTAGGCCGAGAGCGAACGAGGGAGACAGCGAGAGAGGCTGGGTGGGCCAGCAGGGAGGAAAGAAAACGCGGCGGGGGAGAGAAGAGTATAGACACAAGAGGGTAGAGAAGCAAGTTGAAGAGGGGTTGAAACGAGAAAGGGAGACGGAGAGGGAGCAAGAGAGATAGGGGTGAGGGATGGAGGAAGGGAGGGAGGGAGGGAGAGAGAGAGGAAGCGGAGGCGGAGGCGGAGGCGGTGGAGCAGGTTGCGGTGGAGAAGGGTGAGAGGGACGCGGATCCCGGAGCGTTCGGTACCATTGCATATCCCGCACATCTCGCAGGTGCAGGGCGTGGTGCCTTGTCGGCAATATCGATTACAAACCCGGGCGGTTGCGCATTCACGTCGACACGTGGACGTGGACCGGCAGCCAGACTAAATTTGTGTTGCCCTATATTTTAGGTTCCTGCACTCATCTGCCTCTCAAAGATTGATTGCTTTTCCCTCCAGCACCCCGAGTCCGCCGCGGCCTATCCTCCGACACCGACGGACGCGCTCGAATTTACGGTCTGCGCCGTCCGCGATCACGCCGTCTCTCCCAGTGTACGTGTACGCCTCCCTCGTGTGTTTCACTGCTTGCTCCCCGAAACAGACGGAGAGGAGACGTTCATCCGCCCGCTATCCCAGGTTTACGTCTTTTCCCTGCTATATCTATTTCCCCTATTCTCTGCTCTAACCTGTGCGTATCCCTCTCGCCTATGTATTTTTCTCCTTCTTCTCGTTCTCGAAACGAGCTTAACGGGGTTCGCCCGAAGCAACGACTCGACCAAGAGAAACAGGATATCGCGACTCGTATCGGGGCCAGAGCCCGTCTTTTCCTTCATCTCGCCTCTTTCTCTTCTCCATCTCCTTTCTTTCTTCTCTTTTCTCCCCTCTTCTCTCCCTTCTTTCTTTCTTTCTTTCTTTCTTTCTTTCTTTCTTTCCTTCCTTCCTTCCTGCTCCCCTTCTTTTCTTCTTCCGCCCGCCCTTGCAGCCGCTGTACGAGTCCGAGTCGAGTCGATACTCGACCCACCATTTTTATCGCCAGTCGCAGCTACCTAGTTGCCCTCAGGATGCTGCTTGAATTTATTCGCCGCGTCGCTAGCATCTTTCCATTTCTACTCCTTTGAAGAGTTTACAGATCAGCGCCGTCGATTAATTCGTCGGTCGGCCAAAGTTGAATCGCCAGCTTCGTTTTCCGATTTCAACGAATCCTGCTACTACTCCCTGCCAGCGACCCCGTTTCGCTGGTCCAGGGAACATCCTCCACCGAGGAGTATCGATCGATCGAACGAGAACACGCGTCATTGAACGCTCGCTTTTCACCGAGCAAAAATACTCGACAAATTAAATATACCGCGGTTGTGGTTGCCGACTATCCTCGAAATCGCTAGCTTTTTCCCCTCTGCTCTTCTCGCGATTCTTTCGACCGATGATGCGCGAAAAGAGCTGAAACGGCAAGAGAGGGAAAATAGAAAGGGAGGAAGAGAAAGAACGGCAAACAAGGCGAGAAGTAATCGTGGTCGTTCTCCTTGGCGGATCGATTTTTCCTTGTTTCTTGCGCAAAAAAAGAAAGCCCCGAGGGAGGAGGGGAAAGGCCGCGTTCAAGCTCCAAGTTCCGCGATCGTCGAGCGGCGTATATTTTGTACTAACCCCGAACACTCGTACCTACTTTGGCGTTTTATCGAACTTTAGTAGTTTGCTAAAAGGCGGTTTAACGGCACGCCTAACCGCTTGATCGATCGACGCCACGCCACCGTCTATCATTCTCCCGGTGGATCGATCGCGAGCCGCGGCTAGATAGCACGTCGGCGGATTTATTACGCCACGTTGATCCGCCGACTGCGACGCGATGCCTTCCAAGAAAATCGAAACCAGAGTCTCTCGAGAAGACACGTTCGAGCGAGGCCGCGAGAAATTGCCATCCATCGAAACCATCTATACGGAACGCTATACGGAAGTCTATCGCTTCTGAAATTTACATTACGTAAATCTATCACGATTACGAAATACGTTACGAAAAATCGTGGCCACTACCACCACCGTGTTGTTGCTTACGCAACTGACAGATCAACGGGATCAATTGGGAAATATTTTTCTTTCGCCTTCACTCGCAATGGTGTACACTGTGTACAGGCCGATTGCCAACACTGCCGACCAGTAGTCACGTCATCGCTTTTATCCTCTTACTTATTTTATCGTATTTTACCGCTACATTCTCCTCTTTCTCAGTATTCTCCCTTCTATTTGATCTTATCCATCGTTTCAAGTATCCACCGACCTGCATTCACGAATCGTATAACGAATATATAGAACACGATTAAATCCTCTTTAATTGGCGCCTGGTCGAGCAACTCCACGTGGTTTCCGGCCTGGATCGATCCGTGCGCGTTTACCCTTTGCCGCCGTACGTTGAATTCTAATCCGGGAAACGCGGCTCGTAACATCGCACGGCACTCTCCTCTCTCTCTCCTTCGACTTGTACCGTTTCGCCGCCAACGGCTCGCTACTATCACGATCGTTCCGTAATCTACGATATTAAAAAGAATCGAGATTGCCTGCTTTAATTGCAGCGTGTAATCCCCGAGAAATCGGGACGCAAATCGCATTACTAATTGCGAGTTGTAGTCGACGGGTTGAACACGGTAAAAGAGTTGGACGCGGCCATCTCCCTGGTGAGCGAATTTCTCGTTGCACGTACCGCGTGTACAGCACGCTCGCCGATTTTTAATCAGGCAAAGCTGCAACGACCAGATTTCGTGACCATTTTGCGAATATTTAACCTCTAGCGGCCCCTGTCCCTCCCGCGAACATAAGAACATAAGAACATAAGAAATATAGAGCGGCCGGCTTACGGCCGAAGATCCATGCTCCTCGTTGAAACAGAGACAGAGATATTCAACCGGTGGTCTCCATTTTTCCTTCTCAAGATGTTCCTTTTTATAGTATATTTAAAAGTATATTTTATAACGTCCCCGGTAAGATGATTCAATTGTCATAAAATATCGTCTTTCGATGCTGTTACGTGATAATTATTTACAGATGGTAATCGCATGCCTACGCAACGTAGATACGTACAACTTGGGCGTCAAACGGTCAAGAAAACAACGTTCTCCGGCTCTTGCACTCGCAGCGTTGTCCGAAAGTTGTTGCAAGAAATCGTCATTCATCGATATTACGTATACACATGTCCAACAGATGATTCTGCGTGTAAAGGTAAGTGGAAAAAAGATAGAATAACAGTTATTCTTCGTTCGAGGCTTGGTTTTCGAAACGTGACGCGTTTGAAAAACCACGAATGGTATTTGTAACGCGACGATTTGCTTCCTGTTGTCTCGTTGTCCGATAATACGGACACGAGCAGAGACACGAGTTTAGAGTTCCCCATAGGTGATAAGCTTATCGTTCGAAAATTCCGGTCAATACGGTTAACGGCTGTCGAAACTAACTTTTCCTCGAACGCGAAGCCGTTTGACGAAAACGCGTTGTCCTATTCCCTTTTCGACTATTTTTTTGTTATTTCTTTCTATTCCCATTTCTTCGATTTTCTCAACGCGGTATCCGCGGTCTTACACCTGCTACGTGCACGTTCACTCGTCTAATCTCTGTCGTTTACCGTGCAAGTGGCATCTCGTCGTAAACTAAGCGTTCGAACGGGTCAGCTCGAGCGTACCGAGCATCGAATTTGCAATCGATACGACGTGACGTATCGAACAAACGGGGCTGATCGTTTTTGCGGGATCGGGAGAATTTTAACGCTTTGTCAAACTGCCAGCCGATGTGCAGCGTGTGCAGCGACGATAGATTTGTATTTAACTTCAAAAGCAATTAAAGCTCGAGTTCCGCCGATGGATGGTCGTTCGTGTGAATTGGACCGATTGGTCTGCACGCTGACGCGAATCCAAGTTTCCCGGTTGGCAAACACCGAACGAAGAGAGAGCGAGAGAGCGAGCGAAGGAGGGCGGCAGGCAGGCAGGCAGGCAGGCAGGGAGGGAGGGAGGGAGGGAGAGCGAAAGAACGACGCCTTCTTGGATCCGCGATGTGGTATGGCATGGTAATTTTTTTCGAGCGATTCGCGCCCTGGCAAAAGGGTTTCCTTGGCAATTTAATCTAGCCGAAGTAGAAATTAATTGGCCGTTCGAAGCAAATCGAACCGTTATCGACAGATGCTTGTTCCGCTAGTAGGTACCTTTTCGCTTAATCGGTGGCACGAGCTCACCGAGGCCGAATGATGGATGGTGCCGAGTAAAAGTTGGACACGAGCGCAGTCAGTATATAGCCGCAGTTTCCGCGGTCGTGTAATTAATAGTCACACATTTGCATCCGGCTGATATTATTCCATGATCAACGGGCGAAACTCGCGCAGTGTAATTCAACTACACGCGCGCGCGTCTACGTCTGACGAAATTATTAATTGAACAGACCGCGGCAGCCGAACGAGGATCGATGAGTCGGTGCGACTGACAGAAACGTACCACTTTACAGCTCCACTATATTTCCCCCGCTCCTGTCGTGCCACGCGCTCTTCCAATTTACCTCGAACGGTTACGCGTGCTCCTTCCACCACCTCTCCTTCCTTCTCCTTCGTTTTCTCTTTCGATCGCTCTCGTTCGCCTCGCAGCTAACTCGCAGCGTAAATCCGAGAGCCAAACCGTAGATTAGACGAATCGGTTGACCAGACAGGCTAGTTTACTCACTAGAGTAACTAGCTCACAGTGGGTGAAACAGTGGCAGGATTCTAGCTAGGAAAACATCATCTTTTAGTAATTCCCGGCCACTTAATTCTCGAGTTTGTTCAAGGTAATTTCCCTCGGCCTTATCAATGACCATTGATCCATTTATCTACGATAATATTGTAAATAGGTCAATACGTATACACGAGTCTAGAACTGCCAACAGTTCACGTTTCTGCTTCTGGTAAACGGTAACATTAACCGTCGATTATTTTGCCTGTCGTGATTTTCGTACAGGCTAATACGTGATTTCGTTCTGTAACGAAGAAATTTAACCAAGTGGACGACATTTTAAGGTAGACCTACCGAAAAGGTAGTTGGTTACTCTTTGATCTCACGCATTTCGGTTTTCCCAGCAAAAGTTAATGTTCCTCGTTGAATTTTCTGTCTCACTTTCTAACTCGTGCCCCGCTCTTTGTTGCTTCTTGTAAAAACTAGGTGTAAAACTTTGCAAACTGTTGTTTAATGGAACTTTGAAGTTATAAAGAGGATTTAAGAGTTTTGTGGCTTATAGTCCTCGCTGAATGGGGAGCGAGGGCGGGGGTTGTAAAAGATGGTTAATCAATTTTGTTTCTTTACTCATTTAATTATACGTAGTAGGAAGAACGTTCTACAAAAGTTTCATCTCAAAGCTCCGAAAATTGCCAAAGTTGGAGTAAAAATTCCACGAATATACACAGCGTGCAACGAAGAGCGTGCAGCGTGTACGTACGTAGACATTTTGAAGGGCCAAACCTTCGCTTTCACGCTTCCATGTCCAATTTCCTCCAACACTGTCTTCTCCAACTTCTCTCTTCTGTTTTCCCCGAAACTTTGCTAATAACCACCGTGAATTAACCCTTTACTACGTGTCCGGAGAAATTTACGTAGAAAGTTGTCTCCGAGGAGTATGATTTTTTATTAGCTGGAATCGCTATTTGGCTCACTAGGCGCGACGTCGTCCGTCAATGGAAAACGTTGAGCCGATGCGAAAGAAGTAACGAATTTCGTTGAAATTTCGTTGAAATTTCGTTGAAATTTCGTTGAAATTTCGTTGGCCGTCACACAGCACTCGCCCGGGGAACTGCGTTGCTGCTTACGGTCATTGCAATTAGAGTAACTTTAATTGCTGTCGCCAGTCGAGGCACGAGCGGAGGCTCTCTCTCTCTCTCTCTCTCTCTTTCTCCCTCTGTTTCACCCTGTTTCACCCTGTTTCACCCTGTTTCACCATATTTCACCCTGTTTCACCCTGATTTAACCTGTTTCACCCCACGTTCCTTTCGGTTCGACCTCTCTTTCGTTGTTAACGCTGCTGCCAGAGAAATAAGTTACCGGCAACAATTAACCGTCGAAAAAATGTCGGTTTACGGCATTACCAGGGCAAGCTGTTTCGCTACTTTAGCGAGCACAATCGAGGGTCGTACGCGGCCTCGTTATTAAATTTTCATTCGATAAAAGTGCGCTCGTTATCGGTCGGCCGTGCACGAAATTCCTCTTGCAGCTACCGTTTTCGCGGACCGCTTTGAAGATGTCTCGGATGAAAAGCGGATTCGTAAATGAGATCTTTTTCTTACGATAGTCTCCTTTTTCGAGAGAAATTATTTCTCGGAAGTAGACAAAGATAGAGTGACCGGTGACAGTCGAAGCGCGTTTCGCCACCGCCAAACCAGACACCCTAATGTATTTATATCTGTGCGCGTATACTATCTATACACGTGGGTACACGTGGGTACACGTGTGCACGTACGTGATCCTAAACCGTCGACAACCTTTTGCGGATTGAAAGAGTTTCTCTCGCCGCTCGCCGTTTCTATCTTCTCTTAATGGAGCTGCGTAACGTTCGAGATAAATTGCTGCCGCGGAAAACTCTTTCCCTCGTGCAAACTATTTATTCTGAACACCGGCATGGAAACTGGTTTTTTAATGGAACAGAGGAACGAGGAGGAAAGAAAGGCGGACAGAAGACCAGGAGGGAGGAGGACAGCCACGAACGAAGAAACATTCGTCGACCCTAACTACCCGCCAACGATCGCTCGCCCGCTTTTTAGCCTTAATCGCTGCCAGACGCAACGATATCGCGTTCAAGTTTACATCTGTGCGACTCGGTTCGGTTCGGTTCGGTTCGGTTCGCCGCGGAAATCCTGTAAATTACTCCCGGAAACGTATTCAGCTACGCTGAAACGTCTTTCTCTCTCTCTCTCTCTCTCTCTCTCTTTAAAAAAAAAAAAAAAAAAAAAGAAACAGATGAAAAAGTCATGCGAACCGAGTAAAAACCGGAAAGACTGTTTCGCCCGATAGGATGCCGCGCCACCGCCGCCACTGCCGCCGCCGCCGCCGCCGCCACCGCCTCCGCCGCCGCCGCTGCCGCCGCTCCGTCGACGCCGCTGTTGAGCTAATTTATAATCCCTTGATTAATACCCTGGTTTTATTCGCCCACGCTACGTTGACTATACGCGTCGGAAGGTTGTATTGGCGAGAACGGGTAATCACCGTTCGAACGGACGTTCGAACGCTGCCGGATCGAGCGAACGCACAAAGCTCGTCACCGGTCGATTTCTATGGGAGTGGCAACCTATCGGAGCGTAAAAAATATTTCCTCGCAAAAATGCCGCTATTCAGAGGCGACGGCACCATGCACAGCCACCGCGATACCAATGCATCTGTAACGCTTTCGCGAAATTCGCTTTTTCACCAAAGTTGAGCCGCTAGGAGACTGGAACGTTGCTCGCTCGCTCGTCCCACAGATATTCTCCGTACCGAGCGATCACGACACGACGCCCCAAGTTCGACGGCTGAGTATCGTTACGTAGTCCGAGTTCAAACGTCCACGAGACAAAACTAACTCAACGATTCGACTTTCTTATCTCTGATTTCGCTTTTTACCTCTTTTTCTTATTTACTTGCGCTTTTGCGAGACTCTTCCGACCGAGGCAAGGCCAAACACGATATAATTTATAACAAGATAAAAAAGATGAATATAACTTAATGTCATAATAGATAAGAAAATATTCTGCAAGTTATATGATCGCGTTTTTCGTCTCGTTTTAGTTAAGAAAATCTCACAATTGCGTTGGAGAAAGATTTATTTCACAGAAATTATAATAGAAAGTTTTGGTGATTGCGCTGCTATCGTCCCACCGATATGGTTCCTTTTATCAAGCCGATTTTCCCATCTCTTAATCTTTCCCTTTCCCTTTGCCTTTCACTCGCCTTCTGGGCCTTCTCTACGTTCGACGAAATAGCGGCGCTTATCCATCTTACAGGGGGGATATCTATCTTACGAGGGGAAGCAAAACCGTCGAATCTCGAAAGTGTCGGATGTGCGTTGCACGCTTTAAGTCGATGGTAAAACAACCCTCAAAAGGATTTCTTGTGCATGGCCGTTCGTTCTTGAGAAACTAATATATCTTTTTTATGTCTATATATAAGTTCTTTTAACGTTTACATCACGCGTCCTTTAATATTAAATTCTTATATTTTACTTTGGTAAATTCTTCGTTATTTTTATTCGCCATAGTGCCGTTGCGTGTCTCTACAATTTTGTATTATTTCTATTATTTGTATAATACAAATGCGGATGGAAATCGTGATAAAGACGTTTAACAAAAGGCACAAGAAATTGCCGCACCAACAACGGAAATTCTCGATTGATTTCTCGGAAATCGAATGACCTACGCAAGAGCAAAAATTCTTTCAGGGTAGATTTACTATCAACCTATAGCGTCGAACGCACATATCGAGACATTGTTGTAACGAAAAAGTAGCGGGATAATTCGATGGGTGCTGATTTACGTTCGATCGGCGGATTTTCGAAGGTCGGTCGATCTCCTCGATTCGAATAATTCGAATAGCTTCGCCATCGATAGGACGCGACTCGGACAAGGTATTAATTTTTCCATGAAACAGGAAAAGCATTCTTGGAACAAGTACTAAGGTTACAACACCGCGGTACCGAGTTCTTTTTAATCAAGCTTCGCGGAATTGTGTGCACGCGCGCGTGCACTGCGCGCCGTTTGTAATTATTGGATCCGGCTGTAGTCGATATTTCATCTTTCTCTAATGGAAAGCGCGAAGGAAGGAAGAAAGGAAGGAAGGAAGGAAGGAAGGAAGAAAGGAAGGAAGGGAGGGAAGACGGGAAGGAAGAAAAGGGAACAGGAGGAAGAGAAGGAAAAAGAGAAGAAGGGAGGGGAGGGGCAGGTACAGGAAAGGAGAGGAGGAAAGGAAAGGTCCAGCAGCGGAACAGCGATGGATACGATATATAGGGATGATTTCGAGAAGGGTGATTCATAAATGTGCGCCAGCACTTCGGGGTGCAAATCTGCGCCGAAAAAGGCATAAAGAGATCACTTTTTCCTCTACGTACAACTGTCCTTCGGCTCTGGTTTCCGGGATATTCGCAAAAATCTGTCGGCGGTAGCGCGTCCAATTCTGTCCATACGTATGTGTGCTAATTGACCGCCCTCGTACATCAATGTATCCTTTGTCCCCAGCGCGCTGCGCACGACCTTTTTCCTCGACAAAATTACGAAACGCTACTGGCGTGACTGTGATTTTTGCAAAGAACCGTGCGCGTTTTGTTCGCCACTGTTTCCTTTCCCCTCTGCGCTGCCCGCTTCCCATTTGCTCGCACTGATACGGTTGATGAGAGCAGCTGCGTGAACATATCGGCCCGCAGCCGTCCAACCAAATGAAACAGTACTCTACCCCTGCAACCCAGATAACGTTGGCGCTGTGCTGCACGCGTACGCGAAACTTGGCATCTGCCTCTCGCAGACCATTCTGCGAAAGACGAGACCAGTCGCCGTGAAAGGAATTATCGCTCGGGTCACTACGTATTTTTATGCTCGAGATAAGCGCCAGCTTATCACCGCTTTTCGACGTCGCGCCTTATCCTACCACTATTTTCCACGTACCCCTACTGTGCACAAGCATTTCGACAACAAGCATTCGACGCAATCGCGCAGTCCGATCGAAACCTTTACATTTTCATCATATTTTCAGCATTACGATAGAAGAACGTTTCTCCGTTGCGAACTCTTTGCTTCTTGCTGTAAGCAGTGAGGACGAATTCGACATTTCCCGACAAACTTTCCATTTCACCAACTAGTTTCCTTCCCGTTCCTAGTGTAGAAGCGAGCTTTTATCGAGAAAGAACTTTTGAACGTTTACAGTCTGCCCCTTCCTGGCTCTACTAAACTCAAACCGAAACAAGCGGTATTATATCGCGTCGATCAAGTTCCATGTTTGTCTCTAATAAATGGTCGCTTAATTTATACCGTCTTTGTATTTCTTTAATATTTCTTTGATGCCTGTCAACTGAGATAAGACGAAAGGATTGACGAAAATTGAATTACGGCACGAAGTACATCCACGTTCAAAGTATATTTTACACGTTTTTCCCATTATTTCCACACTTACAAATACTTATGTACGGTAGTGTATTTGCACGGGGTCGGTCGATCTCGTAAATACTGGCATAACTTTGATCTTTTCACGTTCTGTATGTGTGAAATGAAATACAGATAAAAGAAAATGTTTTGCAGTATGCCCAAGCGTGGTATATACATGGATGCGAGGAAGCAAAGAAACGTTTGACTTGAAACAGACCGTCGTTTCAATATCGTGAGAAACGTTGTAAAAACGTGAATCTCTACGTTTCAAAGATACCCAGCTTTCTTCCGTTTACTTTGTAAACTGACGTGAAAGAAAAAAAAAGAAAAAAAAAAAAAGAAAGAAGAAAAAAAAGAGACTACAAAATTAAAATGGCAATTTTTGATAAAAGTTTGATATGATCATGTCGGATAATACGTTTGTCGTTCGATAATACGTTTCGAGCGATTTAATATATCGATGATTATTTCCTGTCGGTAATGGATGCTGTATTTTATTCCTCTGTTAGACCAATTTATCGTTTCTCTTTGTTAGCGTTTACCGTTCTTTCCTCGATTCCTCCAATCAATCGATTCCCAATTAATCTGATCCTACCGTCCAGTTCGTTCCATAAATAAATCGTCCTGGGGACAGTAAAAGAGACGTAATCCCTGTCGCGGTTTCGCGGAGACAGCCAAAGAGATTGTTATCGGATACGAGACGCGAGACGACACACGTCGAGGTTCGGCGGCGGCTACTTTCTTAAATACGTCGAGCATCCTGTCGCTGTCACGCTGTCGATAGCGTCGCGCCTGCCGGCAGCTCAGGGTAGATCGGTTTTCGGAAGAATCGCAACAGGCTACACAGCGTGCTCGTCTCGACTCCAAACGAGAAAGAGATTCTTCTCACAACATCCGCATTCGCATCCGACGTCCTACCATCGAACGTAAAGCAACGCAAAGTTACGGCTCGTCTTCGCTGAAGCAACAACGACAGGCAACTCTTGTCGCTTCTGGTCGCTGCGTGTTTCACAAGCGTTTCCAAGAAACAACAGCTGTTAGAAATATTTTGTCCACGCTGCAACAGCACGCGGCGATTTTTTCAACAAACACGGCACAACGTCAACGACAAAAGGTTGCTGGATGTTGGTTCGGTGGAGACGAGCCCTAACGCTCTATTTACGCGCTTATCCATATTGCATGTTGCACGGCGCGTTTTAATTTGTGCTCGCGTACGCGTGTCCACAAGGGGTCGCGCGTCGTTTCTCGATAGGAAAAACGTCGGTAGAAGAACGAACCTCCTCCACTCATCTTCCATTAAAGATTGCTCTAAAAGATCGCTGCACATCCTGTTTACATCGAAATTTCTTTCGGACGGAACACGCCTACTACGCGCCATTTCCAACAACACGGACCTTGAAATTTCATCGAATGTGCTCGAACGCGACTAATTTCCCGCTGGAAAAAGTTTGGCAGCAAAAGCTAGCAAATCGATTCCAAAAATGTACACGTTGCACACGCGTACGAAAGTTTGCACCCCCGTTGGCTCGTCGATAGTCGGCCGTGTGGTCGTGAGGAAATCAATAGCCACGGAGTTTTCGAAAGTATTTAGAAATTAAAGAAATCGACAGCTGCCGCTTTTGCGGCCAATAAAGTTAAAAGGTCTTCGAGGTAAGTTAAAGTTACGTTTAAAGGTAGGAGCCAAGCAACTGCCAGTCGAATAGAACGATGCTGACTTCTTCGCCCGTCTTATCCTTATCCTTGCAACGAGGCATCGCGATCTCGCCAAGGCTTGCCCCGCTTTTACGCTCATTTGTCTCTCTTTCGTTTTCTCTTGCTCGACGACTGTCGTGAACATCGAAGTGACAACAGACGAGACTGCAGCGAATCGTTCGGCTTTTGCAATTACACCGTATCCGCACAAACCTCTTTTCACCGGCTGTTAAACTACGAAACCGTTTTAAATGCGAAAATACGGTAAACTGTTGGTTGTGTAGCGTACCGTCTGGATTGGAAAATGCGCGGGGCGCGAGGCATGTTCGATGCGAGAGGCGGAAGAAGAGCGGAATAAGAAGATAAATATACAAATATACAAATATACAATCAGAAAGGACGAAGGGGGCAGAGCTGCGCTTTGAACCGCCCCTGCCCACTAAATTTACCCTCTCGTCCGTGTTTACTCGCGACTATTTATTTTCGACATTTATGGAATATCCGAACTGTAGTAGACGACAGCTCGACCAAAATAGAAAGAAGAAAAAAATAAAAAAGAAAAAAAGACCCGCTTAAACGTATGGAAATACGGCGAAGAGCCCGTGGCCTTATCTGCTTGTTTTTAACTAGCAATTAAATCGAAGCGACTCGAAGAGCTGAAAAATTCCCAAGCCGGAACGACCGATAACGGAGAAAGAAAGTAAAAAACGAGCGACGTGTCTCGTATGCGCGCACGCGCGTTTCAGAGTTTTTCCGCGTTTCCGCGTTTCAGCGTTTCAGCGTTTCAGCGTTTCAGCGTTTCAACGGTCGGGCGCGGCGGCCAAAAAGAAAAAAAAAAAAAAAAGTATCCATGGGATCTCGAGGAGATTAGTTAACGAGATTACTCGTGACTGTCAGCGTTCTGTAAGCAAGTTCTGAATAGGGGGTACGGCGGCTCGTGCCGCGGATGATCTACTACGCAGTCAGCCAGCCATGTCAACGATCTACATTCAGCTCGACCCGCCGCGCAAGTAGGGCTGCTATGTCTGCGAAACGGTAATGCAACGGCAAACCACCTAGGATTTACCCTCGGTACATCCTAACAAAGCTGTAGCCACCGGCCGCGCCACTACCTCAGCAAGCAGCAAGGGAAAAGATCGGTGCAACATTTACGCCGTTGTTTGGCGCTGTTCTTGTTGTTCGGGGTAATTTCGTTGTACGTATCGCGGTTACAACCTCTAACCCTGCGACTATATCGGAACTGTCGCTTTAAACGAAATACGGTAAACTATCGATAAGTGGCGGAAAACCTGGCCTCGAGCCAGACGCTTATCGGCCAGGCAAGTCAACTACATATACTTGCATGTGGCTCGTCATTTTACCGAACGTGGAAAAGGACGAAGCGAGCGAAGGGAAGTCTAATCGGCTTGATCGAAAGAAACATATCCACAAGACAATCCTAAAGCGAGCAAGAAACTTGTTCGTTTTCACTTTCTATCCGATAAAGCTTGTACCAACGCGATTGCGAGCTTTTCCAATTCAAACCAATAAAAACGAGGTTAATATTTTAAAACGGTGGATGGAAGTTTAGCGCCGTCGTCGCTGCCGTCGTCGCTGCCGCCGCCACAGAGAGAACGTTGTACAAGCGTTACGGACTGAAATCAACGGAGAAATTTGCTCGTTTGGAATAGACGAACAATGTTCGAACTGCCGTTAGAAGACGCGCCGTTACACAACAGGTTACGATATTCGAATGTTGAAACGGTGAAAACGCGACGAAGAATGGGCCGCGTGAACGGCCAGCACCTCTCCATAATCCTTAGGGGGATAGACACGATGATTAATCACGCTCGAGTGATTCGGTTTCCCCTTTGTGCGCTCCCTCTTCGTGTATCGCAGAATCGCGTTGCTCGCAGCTGTCTTTTCTCGGCCAGTATCCACGGATGAAGGTTTATGCGCATTCGTTTCAGATTTCAAACGCTTTGCCACTTCGAACATCGGTAAAGCGTAGGAATTCTAAAACAAATACCACGCTTTTCGTCCGTCGTTGGTCGCGCAGCGCGCCTTCTCTTGTCCTGCGCGTTTCTCGGTGTTGTCCTCTCGGCTTCCTCCATTTAATCACCTTCGATCGATCAACCACTTTCTCTCTGCCACCCTTCCCTTTTATATTCTCTTAAAGGTCCGCCGCCGTCGTTGTCCTCTCCTTTTCCTCTCGTTTTCCTCTCGCAACATCCACCGCGACTCCCCTAACGAGTCGCACCAACCAAGAAAATTGTGGCCAGTCTCGGCGAAGCTTGGTCCAAACTTTCGTCAAACGACACAAAAAGAAACAAAAAAAGAAAACACACACACACACACACACACACACGCACGCACAGACAATAATAAAGATACTCCGCGTCGAACTCGTTCCAAGCATTTGCGAAACGTTAAACGAACCAATGGCCCGTAATACAATTTGCCGATAAAGATCGTTAATATCGTAGGAAAGTTTGCGCTCGGCCGGCCAGTCGCTCGCTCGCACCAAACTTTCTTCGCATTTGCAGGAGAAAATTGCTCGCGGTAATGATCGATATTATTAACCCCGTGGTCGTTAGATACTCGCTTTCCTTCGAACCGTCATCGAACGTCGATCTTTGCATCTGTTTTCCGTTCGAAACGTCCGCAGCCCCGGAACAGGGAGCAGTTCGAATAGGGAGCAGCCAACTTTCGTTGGTTGAAATTCTTTTCACGACGTAGGAGTACGGAGCGCGGGCAAGCCCGAGTATTTATTGGCTTCCATCCCATTGCATAACTCGGTTGGCATTCGGTCAAGAGTGATTCGAGTGCTCGGAAAACATTATTCCACCTTCTTTGACCCTATTATTCTCCCCTAGCAACCACGTCAAGAGAACCGACGAAAACCTCTGTGCGTATGCGATTCTATTTTCCATCGATTCGCGTAAAGATATGCTTCGCTGGCGTGCACGGTTATTAGATTCGCGTTAGATATGGTTCGGTAAAGACCGACGCGCGAGAAAAGTGCGATCAAACGATCAAGTGCAAATCAAACGATCACGGCGTAATTAACTTTACGTGAAACTAAAATACATTGATAATCTTTGCCGTCTACCTACTTCTTGCTACATTATTCTTTCGAGTTTCATCGATACAGTCATAGTCGTATACAGGTTTGCAGGGCTGTTGGAATCCATTCGCGGTCCACACGCCACACACGTTTCATGCTTGGACGACAATTTCGGACGAAAAATGAGCGGCTCGGTTCAGAGCCGTTTTACGCTTTGCAGCTAAACGATACTGCCGAAGAAGCGCGACACGGATCTTCCATTCATCGAACAACCATTATCGATAGTTGCGAACACGAAACTTCCTCCGCCGAGTAACTTTGCTCCGTTTCCGAATGTCAGTGGAGACCCGGCGGGCGCTGCACACCGAGGGAAAATTATTTCTAATTGGTTCCTAATAATCGAGGCACGCTTCCGCTCGAGAGAAGAGGGGATCCGAACAGAGTTGTCTACTTCGAATTCCATTTTCTCTATTCTTTTATCTCGCAAACTTTCCAGCCGGCAGAATTTGATTTAATCCCTTAATCCTCTGATCCGTCCATCACGTTTAAGCCGCCTTAGCCGGGCCCGGTTTTTTTCTTTCGCGCATCGGAAGAATAATTTCAACGGTAACGCGAGCTTCAAACGAATAAACATTAATCTCGTCGCTGAGCATACCAGGCCGGAATTACGACGATCACGAGAACGTCGAGTAAAAAGTCCACCAGATCCTCCGGGTTTCTCCGTCGTTTTCCACCCAAAGACTCGATTTCTCGTAGAACGGCATTTTGCGCTACGACGTTTCTATCCTTTTATCCTTTTGAACGAGACGCAAGGCGACGACGACGACGATATACGGTAGAGCGTCGACGAATCTTGACACCACGGAACAGGAACGGAAAACGCGTTTCTAACCAAACCAAATACTTTTCACCGACACCGTATATATCTTTCCGAGATGGCAAAAGTATTTAAACAGGCAACCGTACAATGTCAGATAATAATCATAATACATCGCACAATCGTATAATAACCGCTTTAACGCATTCTATACGCGCTTATTATTTCGAGTAAAGTTCCCTTGCCACGTTGTGTCTATGTACGTGTATTTCCACGTTAGATGGAAATTTTTATCGATACGATCGTGTGCCAATTGCGCCTCGTTACCAACGTACCAACGAAATATCGAAATGTCTCGCGTACGCACATTCTCGCGAACCACTGCATTTTTAACGCTACGCGAGAAAAAGTAGACCAAGTCGAAAGAAACGTGGTCCGAAGCCAAAGTGGAAAAAGCCGAAAGTTTGGCAAAGGTGGGCATAAGGAAAACACGCTTTTAATTTGAAACTTTGGATTCGCCGCAAACATTCGTTCGCCGCAAACAGTGGAAATTGCAACATTGTTTGTAGCTACGTTAACGCACGGTATTTTAACAACTCCCTGGCGGAATTTAATTTAAGGTGGTTAATGGCTGCGTCAAAGGGACGGAAATTTGGAAAAATTCCGTTTGCAGAGGATAGATGCGAGCCAACGGTTAGATGCGTGTCCTAACCCATCGCGTACGGTTTCATCTCGTACAGGCTGGTCCGAAAGTTCATGGTACAAATCGGATCAGTGGTTCTATAGATTCTATAGCACGAAATCAGACGACAAGATCGAGAATGACAAAGTCGCGTCGGAAGCTTGCTCTTCGAAGAAATTCAGTTTGAAAGTTTGCCAAGCATACGTAAATTTGCTTGATTCTCGGCTAGACAAGAGCATAGATGACATCGATAATTGTAAAAGCTATTTATTTCATTATATCAAGTACCGTTGAAATTTCAAACTGTTTTCGATTCGAGTTCCATCTTCTGGCCAAACAGGCCTTGCACCACGAAATTTGATTACTCGTTTTCAAGTTATTTTCACACGTGGCCTAACCTTCGTTCCAATCGTCCAATCCTGATCCAGCCGACGATCGATCGTATTTACGTAGGCGCAAATTTCGAAACTCGATGTTCTCAACGACGCAATTTCGTGTTATACTCGATCTCTCTTTATAATATAGAATCTGCTCGACCCGGTTCGTAAGTAAAATTACAAGTAAAATTACAGACAAAATTATGGACAGACGACCGATCACACGTACATCGGATACGTATATTTTCTGTCACGGTATATTTTCTGCCACACGCGGGACAGACACCGGTAATATAGTAGCTGCACGCAACTTTTCAACGCAGGAAGAATCGCCTGCCGATAATTAATCGTAAATCGGTTCTTTCGCTCCGACGACGGACAGAGGCTCTCTCTTGATTCGCACGAGTCGTTCCGTTCGCCTGCTCGTACGTGCTTCAATCGCTGTCCGCATATCCTTAATAACGAACATCTTCGATACGACGTTCAATTAGGAACGAGCGTTACCTTGTTAGCCGATGCAAACTCATTAATTTCAGTAGGGCAGATCGGAACTTTAGCCGTGGCCTCTTTGAGAAATCTTCAAGCTCATTAAATGCTCGGGCATGTGCGCCATTGTGCGCCATTGTGCGCCATTGTGCGCCCGAGATTTTTCTCTCTTCTTGTCCTCTTTCGAACTTTTCAAGTAATTATTTTACGCCGATCGAGTTTGCCGCGGCTACTCGAGAAAACTTTCGCACAGTTCCCTCCCATCCTCGCCCTCTCTCCTCGTTAGTTATCAGCTTGGTCGACCAGTGCCAGATGTCCGCCGATCGTTGCCAAAGTATTTTCGTTTATCGGAGAAACAAGGGAGATTCGACTGACCGCGTCGCATCTCGGCCGCGTCGCATCTCGGCCGCGTCGCATCTCGGCCGCGTCGCACCTCGGCCGCGTCGCACCTCGGCCGCGTCGCACCTCGGCCGCGTCGCACCTCGGCCGCGTCGCACCTCGGCCGCGTCCAGGTTACGTTCGCGACATTGGTCGTGCGCGGCATACCGAGCGGAACGAGCTTTCGGAAGCGGAATTAGACTTGGCCGAAGATCAGTCCGGCTATCGGTCGATAAGATGCCTTTTCAACGGGAATTCGTTTGAGGCGAGAATGCTGGCCCTTTGAAGGTTCCAAAAGGTGGCAACGCCACTTTCGTAACGCGGGTTAATTAATGCCCGTGAAGCAAGTCCAAAGGAAGATGGGGGGAAACACCGGGTGAGAGGGCGCTCAAAGAAGACAAAGGCTCCTTTAAAAAATGTTAATCGAGTTCGGTCTGCCAACGCCGCTCCAACCTTGAATACGTTTCTCAGGAATTTCTTTAGAAACCCTGCTTGTTTCACAGATTTTCTGAATGCGTGCGACAAAAACGCTCGTCTCGTCCGAAAATACGTGGTCCATGTCGTGATCGTGATCGTGATCGTTATCGTGTGTTCATAAGTATCAGGACGCTTGCAGAAAAACCTAACCCCAACCTCACACTATAAACGACTACGTAATTAATAGCCGTATTAATTATTTAGCCGTTAATAATTTCAAAGGTCACAACAAAGATCCTGAGCAGTACGCCGACTGATAGGTCAATTTTAAAGAGCTCATCGCGCAACGGCCTCACTGCCCGCCATTTTACCCGAAACAAACGAAATAAAGATCGTTCTCCATTCGTTCATAGTCATACGTGTAATAAATGCCATAAAATAGATTTTCTACCGAAAATTGAAAAAAAGAAATTACTAACAACACGTACGATTCCTATGTGTAAGTTGTAAGTTGCGTGCCCCGCTCCTCCGTATAAACAGTTGCGAAGAAATTTTCCGTCGCGTCGTTCGAGGCTGCGAAATACGATAGCACCGATTGCACGTTTCAACGAAGAACGCGGATTATGCGCGTGTGTCGCGGATTATCATCGTTCCCGTTTACCGTTCCTATGAATTATTTTCCATGGAAATTGTCTCGTTGTTATCGGTGTTGCTCGCTTATGTTGTTGTCGATCGATCGCGATCGATAGCGAAAAGGAAAGAGAGAAAAGCAAGTTTGTTCTCTAAATACGAATATCAAAGTTTCGCCACGATGGATGAAACGGAAAGTATACAATCATTTCGTACCTTTTCTTTATGTTTAATTTTTCGTTTACTTATACAAACGTGTAACAAGGATCAGGAGAACTTATTAGATATATGGTCTGAGTATACACGCGGTGAAGCGAGTTAATAGAGTTAGTAAGATAGTTAATGGATTACAAGGAAAGATACGAAACGTTGAAAACACGGCAACCTATTTTCGCCTATAATTGCATAGCATCCGTAATTGTAAAGATGACGTGAGTGGAGTTAACGACATAGTTAACATTCGTCGTTGGTATGCGTGCACTAGTGGAAGAATTCGAAGAATCATCAAAGACTTTCTCAGAATCAAGAACAGAAGGGTACTTGTAATTTTACGTTACCCGCGTAAACACTGCTACGTACTGCCGTTGTAACAGCTACACATAATTTATATGTCATTTGGTAAGCAAATAAGCTTTACTCGCCGCTGTTGCATATTTGTTAGCGCGCTTCGAGTTCAGATTTTTAGGAAAATGCTTTCGTTTCCTACTTTTCACCGTACGAAGTAAAGTTAACGGGCCAACGTACGGTTTCCGGTCGTTAGGCTAACGGCAAAGAGAAAATGTAATTAAATGTAGAATTGTTGGAAACTGGACCACCGGATGGGGCAACATCCGATCCGATCCGATCGATCTATCGATCGCGAAGCAATCGCTGGACATACGTTAGATAATATACGTTGCGTATATGATAACCTCTGGCTTTGCGAAGTCGGTTAAAGAAACAAAACGGTGTAACGTTGATAATATAATCAATGTTTCGATCGAATTGCACCAAGCGTGCGACGATACTTTGTGCACGATAGGATGTATCGATCAACGACCAACGACCAACAACGACCAACAACGACCAACAACGACCAACGTCGACGTATATCAGGAAATTAAGCGGAGTGACGCGCACTGAACGAATTATTCGAATAATTTGTCGAATAATTCCTGGCGACTACGGTGGACGAATCGGTTGGCAAAAATCTTGTCCGTGGCGAAATAACGCGAGAATCGGCGTGCGCGCGTGCGAGCCTGCACTCTGCAAGAGAAAGACCGACGAGGGTGGTCGAAGGTAACGAGGAAATCGAGGGGAACATTGATTACGCGCGTTTCTCCGTGTCCGGCAAATTGGATTTTCTAATTTGCACGATCGATCGACGTCCCTAGCTAGATATGCATATCAGCGTACGCGCGCAATAGCCGTTTTAAATATTGCGAAGCAATCGGCGCACGCGGCGCTACCCAGCGAACGGTTTGAGAATCGATCATCGAATCCAGCCGGGTACGGTGGGACGCGCACGAGCACCTACGCCGACGCGACGGGATTTTAACTAAGAGGAACGAGCACGTTCGAATATTTTTTCCTTCGATTCTCCTTCCACGTTTCGCCCTCGTCAGCTCACTATGCAAATTCCCGATTTGAAAATGATCAGGGCGAACTCTGAACGGAACGGTGCTAAATCGATGCATAATCGATGCAGCTTAAGACCGATATGATTTTCAGATCGATATATTATTCCAGAAACGTAACAACAGCTACGGAAACTGATAAACAGTGGAGGGGAAAACAAAGTCTAAAGCTATTTATACGTAGTAATTATTTAGCAAAATGGCCTGTTGCTCATTCAAATTCTACGCCACGGTATATGTACGTAGCACGTTGCACGATAAGAGGAAAGCATCGTTTTATCTTTGCAGTTTTATCTTTGTCTTGCAGCGTTGTCTAGCAGAAACGTTCGATTATCGATCGAACAGTTGCACGGATATGCAACGACGAGAGACGGTGTTTCGTCGAACAGACGTGAAACAAGGCCGCGGGGAAAGAATCGCGGAAGCAACTTCCTTGGTAGGTTATTAGGCGACCGGTTGGTTTAGTATCGACTCGAGGGCCGTGGCTAGAATATCAGCTGTCGCGTAATTCCGAGAGAGAAGGGCCGTGGAATCGAAGCAACGGAAGCAAAGAAGAAACGGGAACAGCGATCGGTAGCTGGAATCGATTTGTTCGGGCCGGGGGGTACGAGTAACTCGGGGTGGGGGGGGGGGGTAACGTTATTTGCACGATTAGAGTCGTCGAGTCTGAGAGGCAGGGACGGGGGGGGGCGGAGGGTAGATGTCGGTAGAGAGAGAGAGAGAGAGAGAGAGAGAGAGAGAGAGAGAGAGAGCGAGAGAGAGAGAGAGAGAGAGAGAGCGAGAGAGAGAGAAGGGTGAGGTAGAGAGAAGGGTGAATTCTGAAATCCAGGCGGCTCGCGGAGGGTAAATGTGCTTATTCTGCTTGAAAGGGGCGACGCGTGGAAATAAATCTAACGGGGTCGAAGCGACGATAATATCTAGCTTCCCCGAAGGCATCGCTCCATTAACCGATATCGTACAGGCTCGTTTCTTTCGCCTAGTATCCTCGGTAAAGTTATTCCTTTCGAAACGCGAAATCGCCGGCTAGTCAATTACAGGGACGACACCGTTTGTCCCCTCGGGCAACGAGAGTCGTTTCGATACGGCACAGCGGAATTCTAGAACGTAGGCGGTAACGTTAAAGCTAGATATCCTACCTTTCAGACAGTATAACAACTATGGGCAGTCGTCGTCGAGAGTAAAATTTGTCGATGCAATCGATATTGAGAGAGCGCCAGAGAATTTCGTACATATTCGTGTAAGACCGTGAAAATCATCGATCTCCGGTATGGGAGTGCGGGTCCAGGTGAAGTTTGGATCCATGATCCAAAAATCCCAATATACATATAACGTAAACAGAGTACAATACCCATACATCGTTTTATCAATTAAGGCTCGCCTTTACCATGTACGTGTATGCTCGTTTCGCCGTACCTTTACTTACTTTCATTTGTAAACCTAGTCGACCGATGATATTCGCCCGTTTGTCATTACAAAAAAAACCGAATCTCGGCTTCTAATGGTATAAGCCACGGTACAAGCAATTTCTTGACTGCCATTATTAAAATCCACCATACACCGTCAAATCTCTATCTTGCTGGTAAAAAGCGAATAAAAATCCGTTAGGATGTAGGGTTACTTTGGTGTCCAATCAGTTTCTACGATGGAACGAATCCCGGTGGAATAACACACGCCGATTATGAAACTTTGCACGAACGTTGATCAGACCTACCTAAGAATTTATTTATTTAGCCGTAATTCCGATGTACAAGCACTCGGAAGAAAGGCAGCCTCGGATGAAAGGGTTGGCTTCTCGCTTAAAGCAAAAGACGGCCACGAACGAGTTACGGCTAAATTCTTCGGTAATTCGGAAATCGGTGCGTATCGAGCCAACGGGCTTTGCGTTCGCCGGTATCGAAACGTACGAGACGGTTAAGCACGCTGCAACGATCCTAGCAAATCAACGAATGAGCATTCTGTTCAAGAGTATCCTTACAACTTACGGCCGATCGAATCGAAGGAAATTCGTCGGATGTGAAGAGCCCGACGTACCGTACACGAGAGTCGAACGGACACATTGCCGAGAGTACTTCCTCGCTATTGACTCTGGCGTTACTCTCCGAGAGCCGAACACTTTTTACGTATGCATTCTCGAGCGGACACGTAATTGAAGAGTATCGAGAGCAGCTATTGCACAGAACACCGTATCGCAAGAAACTTTCAAACGGACACGTATCCTTGATTAGGAGGTTGCCTTTTTCGCGTTCGTCCACGCCATTTAGGGAAAACCTAAAAAGGGGACAAACCCTGGCGATCGCCACGACGTGTATTTACGATATTTTAGTCGGCCCGTTTCACGGGGTTATTCGTTCCGCGCGGATTGAAGAATCGCGCGAAACGAACTGCGAGCTGTCGCCGCGGGTCGATTCGACGAATTAACGCTGACAACAATTCTATGAACGCGGTACGCCGTTCTAATTTGTAATTCTCAGTGACGAATGCATAGAAAATTGCACACCTCCCGGGGACATTGTGTCGTGATCTCCGCGCTTGATAAACCAGCGCGTGTGTGTGCATCGATGCCGAAACCTGATGACCTTTGAGAGAAAACAGCCCGTCGTCTCGGCTGAAACGAAAGCTTGCAGGTTATCGAAGTAGAGACGCAGACCGTTAATACGAATCGGCTCGTTCCCGCACGGCATCTATCGCACTCGGTGTGTATTTAATGGATTCGCGAACGTGGCTCGTTCGTCACGACGTTATCTCGATTCGACGGCTCGCGCGATGTATTCGATTTACAGCAGCAAGTGGAAACGCGCTTCGAGCGATGACGCACGTGGACGCGCGTCGCGCGTATCAATGAAATCCGCAGAATTCGTTTCGGATAGCAGCTTCGACACGAATTTACGATCATCACCGCTGATACATCGTCGCTAATATGTTCGTCAGAGAAACTTTCGACGAACGACAACCGTTCTTATTCTTTCGCAACGCTAGTAAATAGTCGACGAGCTGAATCATTTGCCTTACTGTATAAGTCCACACACGCACACGCGCGCGCGCATATATAAAAAGGTTATTGATACAAGTTGAAAAAAGCTGGAAACATTTTTGTTCGTTCGATTTTCCTTAAAGAAAAAAAAAAAAAAAAAAAAAGAAAATGGCTCGAACGCGGGTCACACTGTTGAGAAGTAACGAAAGAAAGGAAAAAAGAAAGAAGAAAAAAGAAGATGGAAAAAGAGCAATATCGATACGTGTCGATTAACGTCGTCATTGAACAGTTTCCTCCTGCTAGATTGGGGAGTATCGCTTTTCGTTTAAAATTTGCTCGTCGTTCAATGTTATTGTTATAAAAGTCGGCGATAAACACCTTCGAAGCTGACACTAAAATTTGTAAAATTCAATCATCGCAACAGTGATGAAATTGTGAAAGCACGCGTGTACCTGTATGTAAGTGTGCGATACACACTGCGCACGTAAGTACGTGATAGCGCGGTAACAGAGTATCGAGAAGGGAAAAGGGGAGATGTACAGAGGGCGGGTACACAAAGGTGGAAACAGCGAGGGACGCGTCTAGCGTGTTCTCGTCGGAAGAGAAGACCCTTCGTCCCCTTTTCCGGGCGAAAAATCGGCCAAAAGTTCATGTATTAAAAGTACCTGCAAGGCCAATAAATTAGAACTGGCGCACTGCCATTTCAATCTCGCGGATCTTGCTCGAGACAAGAACGCTGAAAACTCTTCTACGAGGCATCATTTTGTCGGCGGCCGACTTGATTAATTGCTTCGCACGAATCGATTGATGACTTCCCACTCGGATATTTACGTTAGCTTTTCCGAAACACACGGTCTAGTCATAGTTCGCCAGATAGCGATTACTTTTCATGTATGACAACTTACCGCCTGAAAACCGTTTAACTTTGTTACACGACCGAATTTACGTCTTTTCTTCGATATCCTTCTCATCTATCCTTCGATATTCCTTCCATCTATTCGACTGGGCAAGCCCCGTATATATATATATATATATCTTTTACGCGTCCATTCAAATATATATTGATTATATATAATGTGTAAGAAGAATGAAACAGGCAGTAAGAATCAGCCGGCCAGCTATTTAGAGAAAAAAAAAAACACGAAATCTTTGAGGAAATTTCGATCAAGCGTCGTCACACAGTGATAACCGCGGCAGGCATACATCAGGCATCGTGCTTGACTTTCCTTCTTTTCTTTTTTTTTTTTCTTTTTTTTTTTTTTTCGATGGCGTGCAATCGGTAAGTCATCATACACGAGAAAGTGTCACTTATTCGTCCAAACGGTTATTTATCAATCTGTAAATTGTCACGAGATCGTCACGAATACGCGACATTGAACGACAAGGAACAACTTAAACGTCGGAAAATCAATATCCTTTGTAGGGAGCATGGCCGCTCGGGAGGTTAACGCGCGCCTTGTATTCCAAGGAAATGTATTTTTTCTCTTCCTAGGGCAGTCCATTATTAAACGAGTTATTAGGCAAACGAGAGAACGGCAGGGCGACGACGCACAGAGCGGAAGAAAGAGCCTAGGATAAAGGAAACGGTAGAGGCAAAGAGACGAGGGTATCCCCCTGCTGTACAACACGGTTCTCCTACAACACGATTTCGCTCTAACAGAGCGTCCGAGAATTAGGGAAATGCTCGATTTCGATAAAGAAAACGCCGCCGCGTTAATGGTGGTTACCTAGCCGGTTATTTGGCAGTGACGAAAAAAGGGAATCCTTATGTAACATGAACGTATCGCGGCGAACAAGCAAAGTTTATAAAAATAAGAAGAGTAGAAAGTAACACGATTTTACAAAGTGGCATATAATTAGCGGCGTATAATTGAATAAACGCAATAAATAATACCTGCTACAGTATAGATGACCGTTACCGTTGTGGTAACAAATTTTTAGAACGGTATCTACCAAGGTTCCTAGCGCATCAGTTTTAAACATCCCTTGAATTTCGCTGTATAACTCTTTCAATCGTGAAAAGAAATAGTATGCTGAATAGTATGCCGTTGTTAACTTTCCTGCAACCTGACCTTACTTTTTCTACTAATTCTTCGTTTCGTACTTACAATGCGGCATTTTTTTTTTTTTTTTTTTCCTATACGCGGAGAGGATACACCTGTAGCGTACAGTACCGTACAGGTTACGAACAGACGTAATCGAGTCGGCAAGGTTGACCCGCGTACAAAATATTCTACTTAGGTAAGGTATTCGAAATGGAGAAAAGAACGCTCGAAGGCGGCGTGCTTTGTCCCGGTTTTATTCCGGCCTTACGTGAATTGCGCGCATATTAGATAAGTGTGGCGTTGCGCAACTGCCGCTCGGTTGCGTTCCGCTAAAATTGCTGCCCCGCGTCTCAAGACTGCGTTTTCTACCGCGACCAACCATCTCGCAAAGTACCAAGGACGTCGTGGCAAGTGTTCGGGCCGCCGCGCTATTTCAAATTATACCCACTATCGTGTACTCTATTCTTATCTGTCAGCGTCCTTCTCCCATTCCTCGTTTCTTCGTTTCTCCGTTTCTTCGTTTCTTCCCCCTACCCCCGCCCTTCTGCCAATAATCTCCGCGTCGCCAGCCCAGCTCTATCCGGTTGGCCAAATTGACTATGTAAATTTAACCCACACGTATACATATACCGATGGGTCACTGTACAAATATTATATTACTGTCCACGTTTAGCGCTTTCGAGGAAAAAAAAGAACCCTGTCAACCCTTTTAGCGTTTTACTTCATTTTGAAAGCGTGCAGCCGTGGGTTTCAGCGATTATTTTTCAGCGATGACAAGTATACTCGGCAGCGGCAGAGTAAGCGCACTTGCCGTACAATCGAAATTAAATTATAGCGGAATGACAAATTTTTCCAGTTGTACCATTTTTTGGATAATTTCTATTTTTATCGTTTATCGTTTAAACATTCGTTGATACTATTCGCAGAATTCAATGTTCCACTAATTGGCAAACAAAATGCATAATGGATATTTGGAAGAGAAAAATCAGAAATTGAAATTAGAAGTTAGAAATTAGAAAACGCGTTACATGTTTGTATGGAATATGTCTCTTGTTCCATTTAAATGTCTTACTTAGAGGTAAAGAAGCAGCAGTAAAAGCGATATCTTCTCTCTATGACGAGAATACTCATCGTTAAGGAAAAATTTGCCAACTTTTCGCCAGTATACTTGACGTAAACATCCTAAGGACCAAAAGTTCAATGATTTGTAATTAAATAGATACCTTTGCATCGGTCCATCTTGGAAACATAAAACGAGAAAGATATCGGTATATAACCTTATTTTCCATTAAACGCTCTTTTTCTATACATCTATATTTCCGGAAGATCAAATTACGTGGATACATGTATCGCTGGTCATAACAGTGCTATTTAATAAGGTGAAATTTAGTGTGTTCCGATCTAATTAACTGATACTTGAACTTCCAAATTAGTCACGGGAAATATGATTTTTATACGGCACAAAGAAACAGTCGAGAACTATTCGTGGCACGGAAAAGCTCTAAAATGTGACGTACAATATCCGCGCGGCGAACCCCATATGAGATATCTCTTACGTCCTCTAGTTCTCGAGTCACGAATGATTCAAGAAAGTGTTCAAAGTGTCTGCCTCGTACCTCGACACACTTTACTGTTACTACGCTACGTACACGCTTTAGCATTGACTGCGTACACAGCTGTAGCGTGTCTTGACATTATCCACAAGCTCGTGAATAACATCGATCGACATGACTCGAATAGAATTTCAGACAATCGGCATTTTATACTCGCCAGAGTTCATTACAGTCCCAGCAGCGGGCAAATAAGAATTCTAATCGTCGCATAGATCGAATTATGCTTGATTTTGATTGCGGTGTGTGTCGAGACACGGGGCAAGCATTTTCAATATTTTCCTGAATCCACGCCTCCAAGACGTACATACGTATGTTCGCGTATGTTCGCGTATGTTCACAGGATGTCATTTTACTTATTTCAACGTGTAAATTCGATCCTGTATTTCCCCCGTGGTTCCATGGTCGGTGAAATTTCACGTAAACTGGATATACGATACTTGCGTGCAGTAACCCAACGATATTTCGTTAGCCTTAACGTCGGGCTTCTCCGTTCGAGAACGGTACGCGGCAAATATCCTGTGACATAGTTTTCTTTGCGTTTAATCGTGCTCGTGGTCCCTCGCTAGCGATTTTCTACCCGCACCTGGCTTCGGTTTTAGTTTCCAACCAAAGCACCCGTCGACTAAATCGCCTAGGTAGAATGGCAGTTTCGGAGAGTAGCTTGCCGCGGCTCGGTCTACCCGATCGTCAGCAAATTGATATTGGATCCAGTTCCACGGAACTTTAACTCAAACGAAACTTGTAACACACGACGAACGAATCGACCTCGGGACGACGATGCCACGATGCGTATCGCGTAAGAGAAATACGTCCATGTATTATCATCGAAATAGCTGGCGATAGGGATCGCGGGAAAAATGAAAAAGACTATATTAGGGGTGATCACGCGAACGACGCGTCGCGTCGTGTCACGTTGCGAAGAAGCGGACCGCCGATTGTCCGGCGATTCTCGCCCCGGGGACGACCTCGAGCTCGTAGATTCGCTCGGTGTTTCACGATGATCGATACACGCTGTTCCACGATGAATCGTGATGAACGGTTAAGCTTTTTACTCCTGACGTTTCGGCCAGCTGTTAATCTGTTTTTTAAATGCTTGTTAATATCGCGAGAATTAATTGGAATTGAAAAAGTGGGTCTCGAGCTCGTTATATTTACTTCTTCCGTTTCTTCCTCCCCACCCCCGCTCCTTTTTCTCTTCTCTCCCGTTCGATCGCCGCTGGAAATTAATATCGAGATTTCTCTGGGTGTCTTTCTTCCGTGACGAAATCTCGCGTAATTTCAATTTAATTAGAGAGAAAGCGCGAGTTTGTTCTCTCAACTTACGGTGCGGTTTGTGTGTGCGTGCGTGCGTGCGTCGTGCGCGCGCGCGCGCGCTTGTGTGTGCGCGCGCGCGAGAGAGAGAGAGAAAGAGAGAGAGAGAGAGAGAGAGCGAGAGAGAGAGAGAGAGAGAGGGAGAGAAGTGGTCTGTAGCGAATCGCTTTTATCCGGGAGAACTGGCCCGTGGATCGATTTTAATTCGCGTTTTCGTTGATACGTTTAAATCGGGTCTCGCGGCACGTAGGTATGCGTGTCAGTGCACTCGTGACCCATCTCGTTCTTCGATGACGTCATTGCTCGCTGCGCTTAAACCTATGACGAATATGGCGCGCTAGGGAAACGGGAGTGGCTGGCAGGGTTCTTTTAACCGGCGCTCGAACGGTGAAACGTGATCGGGAAAGCTTGGAACAATGTTGCGGGGCAGCTCGGACGAATTTACACGCTGTCGGCGATCGTTTGATCGGCCCACGACCATCCGATGCGACCAGTTCACCCACGAGAAATTAATTGCAATTTTTACGCTGGCTGGTTCCAAAGGACGCCGACGCGTAATCGAGTATTTCATGGTCAGCTGTTTCGAGTGGAGAAGTCGAGCTGTGCGCTACTCCCGTCGATTCCAATCAGATTTTCTTAAGAAGATCAGCTTGAAAAGTTACATTCGGTAATTAACGGTGGAACGAAGCGCTCTTCAAAGTCGGCCAAACAAATGGGATTTCGAAGGAAGTCGCGGATCAGCGAAAGATTTGTTCGATTCCGAACAGATTACTGGAAATACCTGCATATTATGAGCTTTGTATAAAGTCTGTATAAGATCGGGGAGGATGGCCTGGATGGCGGGAAAATGGCAAATTTCTATCCCTTCGGACATTTAAAATTCTAAGGAAGCGTCGTACTACGAGTCCCGAGGTATCGTAAAAGTAAAGTAACTTACGGCAAATGCAAGTGCATGCAAGTTGAATACATTGTAGCCGAATGATTGTAATTTCGAAACGATATATATGACTTGCTTCTAAAACAAGATGGAACGTGTTTAACGTATTTCGGGGCAGGTCGGCCATATCCACGTTTGTTACAACTTTCCTATGGCATTCGCCTTAAATTTGCTACACTTGTGTACCGTATTGGAATTTTATGTGCTCAAAGTGTTACGCTTTGACGCTTTGTCCGCTATGCTCGTTTCTCGATTGGGGGAACACGAGCATCGTCATGCGTTCCTATATTTCTCCAGCGGATCGCCATTCGTCCATTCGTCATCGAATCGTCTCGTTTTTCGAGCTGCTGCCCCTTTTCCCTCGAGTCAGCTCGCGGTAACGCGCGCGCGGTTCCACGGCAACGCACGGAGCAGCGACAGAGACGGCGGTCCATCCCGAAATCCATCCGGTGACGTTCGAACGATAACGCGATACACAGATAGGTAATTAATCACGTCGATTAATCGATCGAATCTTGATTCAGTCTGTATACGCAAATATGTGGATCGTCATATCGTGACATGTTTATGACGCTTAGCCAGCCGGTGACGCAAACTTCATTATACATAATAGCGCGACAAAACGTCGCCAACCTCTCCGAGCAAAAATTAATCACGCTCGCGGCCATGCGCGGCCACGACAGCGGATACTATTTCGAGTTTCCAGGCTGAGAAGAATGAAGGAAAGTCTTAATCACCGGTTGCGGACGATATCTCGTTTAGAAGTAAAATAATAAAGGAACTGGAACACCGTCGCCCCAGTTCCTTCGTACATACTTGTACTCTGCTGCTTGTCGAGAAAGAAAATTCAATTTGGCTAATTTCCACGTTTCTTCGAGAGACGCATTATCTATCTAGCGTGGAGACAGCGTGCACCGCTCGCGTCTAAGTATTTTACACTCGTCGAGGTCTCGCGTGAACACGTCCATGCACCATCAGGGGAAATCGATACGAGATTACGCAGCGACTTATTAAGATTAACGTCTGCGTGCAAAAACGTACAACATAAGCGTGTGGTTTTACGCACAGTGGCGAATCGCGACATGCAAAGTGCGTAACACTAGTAACGTAACGCGATATTATGAATAATGCTGTTTCTGGATTCAACGCGGCGGAAATGCGCGACAATGGTTACGTATTACGCCCTGTCTATTCAAGATACGCTCTCTATTTCATCGCGAAAACGCTCCTTCGATCGTCCAACGAGATTTCTCTCCTTTCTACCTCCATTTTCTTATTTCGTTTCGTTTCGAACGAGACTCGCTCGAGTCGTCGAGTTCTTCGGCGAAAGAAAGAAAAGAAAGAAAGAAAGATAGAAAGGAAGAAAGAAAGAAAGAAACAAACGAAAAGGAAAAAAGACGAGAAGGAAATAGAATAAAAAGTAGAGACGCGAGATTTGCCGTGAAAATGTAGAGAGTTGGCCGGAGGAGAACAGCCAACCCGACACTCGCGAAACGATATCGTCGTGTCATGCAACACGCGTTGGAGGGAAATGGTTCACTGGAGGCTCAACGCACGCTCATATATAGCGCTGCCTTTATCTTTGAGTGTCGGTAGACGGAAGAGGATGAGAAAGGATCCGAGAGGCCGGATAACAATCACCGAATATTCTCGACGGTCTGCAACAGGCAATCGTGTGTAACCGGAACACACGCCATGCCAGCAGCCTGGCCAACGATTAACGACCGCGTCCGAGCAGAATTTACGAGAACGAGCAGAGGAAAGATCAGACGGAGAGGCGAAAAGACGTGCGCGAAGGAGGCAGCTAAAACTGGCACGTAACGACCAACGACCACGTATAAAATTACAGGATTGCGTGCCAACAAGCATACATCAGGTGGAGAGGAAGCAAGGAAGGAAGGAAGGAAGGAAGGAAGGAAGAAAGGGAGGAAGGACGGACGGAAGGAAGGAAGGAAGGAAGGAAGGAAGGAAGAGTGGACCGGAGGTGAGAGACTTGGAATTCCTAGGACGCGGAGAAATCGCTGATCGAGCATGGCCATGCTGGCTACTCTCGCTTTACCCGAAGGAAATTCCCCTTGAATGGGAAATTTCCCCTCGGAACGGTGGGAGTGTAGCGGCTCGGTCACTTTGTTCGATCGCGAGGACCACGAGAAACAATTAGTAGCAGCGAGCAAAGATGGAAATGGATAGACACTGATGGTAGACTGCAAATAGGCAGCACAGGCGAGCGATAGTAGGGGGAAATGGGCTGACAAACAGATAGGATAGGCAGGCAGGCAGGCAGGCAGGCAGGCAGGCACAAGCAAACAAGCGAGCAGGCAGATCTGCGGACAAATAGGCAGGCAGGCAGGCGTTACCTCGCTTGGACGTGCTGTCGGCGCTGCTAATAAATCCAGGTACGGCAATCACGAGAACAAAGAGTCCACAGTGTAGCCAAAACATGTTTACGTCTTAACAACATTGTTTAATTCCATTTTACATGACGCTCGTAAAACACTACGATGGCGGTGGTGCTCATGTCGCGCATAATCAGCGATACTACCTGGTCGCCAGTTGGTTCATGAGTACACGACTGACTGACTGGGTTACGCGGTTCGGGTAGGAGCGTAGAAGCGAGCGAAAAGCGAGAACCGAGGGCTGTGAGTGGTATATAGGGGCGCACAACCAAAAAGGGAATAGAATGAAGGGAGAGCGGATAAAGGAACGAAAGAGTAAACGAGCGAAAAACCGAGCGAAAGATTCCGGAGGGAACAACCGATACCGGGATCTAACTGGAAAGAACGAGAAGCAGATGCGAGAAACGGAGAGAAATCGGCCAAGGTAGAGAATAACGAGAAAGGAGGAATAAAGCGGATAAGGACAGAGAATGATGGAAAGAGAACCAAAGAATGTGAGATAGCGAGGGAGAGAAAGATAGAGAGAGAGAGAGAGAGAAAGCGAGAGAGAGAGAGAGAGAGAGAGAGCGAGAGAGGCAGACGCAGAACGAAAGAGAGAATTTGTAGAGAGGAGAGGAAAGTAGAGAAGGCTTGCGGCGATAGGAGGACAAACCGGCACCGACGGTATAGAACGACGGGTCCTCCTAGAACATCGCGAATCTCCTGGTACACTGGACGACACGCGATAATGCACCACGCTAGCGCACTACTTCCGCGATCTGGTCCGTACGTCGAAGGATATCCCCCTACTCGCGCGCGCCCAGAGAGAGTGAAGGTCCCGGTCTCGAATCACGCCTCGGCTGCCATCTTCTACCTACGCCGGGAGTCTGGAGTATGAAAATATTCTCTGCTGCCTCCTCCAACCCCTCGCGTCCCTCGCCTCCCCACCCAGCACCCCACCCCGGAGGAGCTTTCCATGTAACCCCTCTACAAGCTCTCGCCCCGTCTCCCACCCCTGCTTTCTACACCCGCTTCGTTCACCCGCGCCGTACACCCGCGCAGAGCCACCATCAGCTTGGGACCACCTCTTATCGATTCCTGCGCCATTTCCCGTCATTCCTGTCAAATCAATAACGCGGTGGCGGCAGCGCCGGTGGTGCTGCTTCGCCGGTGGTGCTGCTACCGGTCCTAGTAGTGGTGGTGGTGGTGGTGGTGATGGTGATGGTGGTGATGGCGGCGGTGGCGGTGGCGGTGGCGGCGGCGGCGGCGGCAGCGGCAGCGGTGGCGGTGGCGGTGGTGGTGGTGGTGGTGGTGATGGTGATGGTAGTGGTGGTGACGTCGATGGTGGTGGTGGCCGGTGGTGGTGGTGGTGGTGGTGGTGGTGGTGGTGGTGGTGGTGGTGGTGGTGGTGGTGGCGGCGGCGGTGGCGGCGGCGGCGGCAGCGGCGGCGGCGGAGGAGCCGGTGCCGGTACCGGTGCCGATGCTGTGCCGGTAGCGGTGGCGGCGGCGGCTCCTTCTTCGCCATGGATCAAGCACAGATACAGAGATGCGAAATCCCCAGCCGAGCGAACCACCATTTTCCACCGTTACGATCACGAACCACCGCCGTCCGAAAGATGGGACACTGGCCGCCTCACCTGCATCCCTGTCGGACCTCGTCGCCCGGACGTTGCCCCGCGATACCACCGCTCTTCCACCCACAAATTTTCCTACCCGATCTCTCTCTCTCTCTCTCTCTCACCCACTCCCCCTCTCCCTCACCCTGCATCCCCCTGCCTTTCTCCCTCTCAGCCTGTATTCATACATCACACATCATATATCGCGTCGCGCGATCGTCGACCGATCGCCTCCTAACGATCAGCGGCCTCCTGGACTATTCTCGCTACACCAGCTCGCCTATCTCCTCTATCACCTCTCCTTTCTTCTCTCGAGCACCTCTGGCGCGTGTGTATCGATTTCGAAAGAGTGAAAAAAAAACTGGATGAAAACCGAGCACTTTTGTTTGGACAAAAGTCTGAGGACGAGTCGAGATCGCGGTCTTTGCTAGGGCTCTTGCAAGGGTAGAGCGCGGCTTATTCGTGCCTTTTATCGTTTACATGTACATGCACGCGCGTGCACACACATACACGTCCGGCATACAAGATCGAGTGTGCCTATTCAGCTCGCCTCGCTAACGAAATTTCCCAGCATCTTACCTGCTGGTTTCGCACATAGTACGGACACCGAGCAAGCGCAAACTCACGTCCCTAAATTTACACGTTGTGACGAGCAGCTGGCATCTGCTGCGACTTTGCGATACGCGTTATTTACAACGACCAATCTCGTCGCGTGGCGCAACGTTTATTTCGCGACTGCGATTCGTCGGTAGGTGAGCCAACGTAAATAACACGAAGCGATCGATGCTGAAAATACATTGTCGAAACGCGCCGGCCAATTAAGCGATATGAAACTCTTTGAATTTTGAAAAGCCCCGGACGTTCTCTCGATTCGCGAAGCAGCAAGGACGCGGCGCGGTACGTCGACGAAAGGAGAACAGATTTGTCGTGAAACACAGGTGGAAACCAGCGAAATCAGCTCTCTCGCCTGTACACTGTACACTTTCACGGAAAGCGCGTATGGTCATTGGCTCGATATTCTTCGACCGAGCAAACAAATTTCATCGAAAGCTCGTATACCGCGTATTCTCTCCTTGTCGCTGGAAACCCTGCTCTCTCGCGTTCTCGAGAAAGAATTTCACGACGACGAGGAATTTTTATGCACTTTACCCGTATATTTCACCGAGCTGTTTGTTATTCGTTTACGCGTTTGCCGCAACTTTCCCGCGTCTGTTCTGTCGTGATTTGGCAACACGCGTATAGGCCCATAGACTCCGTACCTCGGATATAATTAGCCGACGATGCCAATCTCGCATCGTAATCTCGTATCGTGTTCGAAGAATAAAACCAGTCGCCACGATCTAAATACGCGCAGGTACGCGCCAATAACTCTTTCACGCGCCTCGAATGCGATTCGCTTACGAACTGCAGCCGAGTTCTCCTTTTCGTAAAGGCACGAAAGCATCGAACTGTAGCCAAACAACAGGTGCACGCGGCTCGCCTATCGATATCGTCTAATATCATGCCAGGGATATCGTGCCGCGTCATTGCGCGAGCAACGAATTTCGAACCCTGGTGCGATGAACCTGTCAGTGTGCACATGATTTTTCTGGATTGGCTGCGACACGTGTCTACGTTGTCTACGTTGTCTACGGGCAACTGTCCGTCAGTGTTGACTTGTTGTCCTAATTATTACCGAGCATCCATAGGTAAAGATGTATTCTATCGAAAAGTTGTGCATCAATTTCGCTGACCAGCCGCTTGCGAATCGCTGACTCCGACAATCGAATCTCCAGCTCCGTTTTCAGCAGCCTTCGATTCGTTCCTCTGTATGATTCGCACAGAAAATAGTATTCCGACGCTCGTCCTTCCATCTTTCATACGTATACGTTACAGAAAATATTTTGTAGCCTCGTTGGCACTATAACGGGACGCGGCTAACGAGATAATACTGGTCAAATTTGAAACGGATGCGAAAGAAGTTGCGTATAAAAGTTACGATATATTTATCGGAGGCATACAGTTTGTAAAGGTGATTAAAGTGTTTAAACGGTCAATTGTTCGCTACATTAATAAACCACAATATACAGCAATAAGTACAGCGAAATCATCGTTAGCGCTAATTGTACGTTTAACATTATTTGTTGTTTCACTTGAAATTTAGATAGATCGTTGTTCGACTTGTTAGATAGATCGGGAAGATAATTTTTTCCCTCTAAGAGCGCAAAATTTGTCCACCATGGAATTCATCGCTTGCCTAATAAATCAAAGGCTTGATGTTATACAGAACAAGGATAAACGCTTTGGTGACCGACAATTTGCGGTATTCTTTGAGTAAATTTTCAGTTTCGTCGAAAAATGTATACCATATTATCTATGCCTCGTGCATCTAATAATTTTCAATGCGCCAATCGATCCGTCTTGACATTCGCTATAAAAAATTGTTAACCTATTCATGTGGAAAGGCCATTAGTGCAGCAGGCACAAGATATAACATATAAATACGTATTTTATCGTTTATCTTGCAAATCGTCGTATAAAATACAAGGACAAACAAAAGACACGATCTCTGTATTTGTTTTCCTTATCTTTCATACTACAGGCTTCGCTACTTTTCTCTTTTTTTAAATAAAATTTAAAATGTCTGCTAGAACAATGGTTCTTCCATGTGAATATAATAACTTTTTATATACTAGAGAATGAAAAATTATACCGTTCCATTTAAGAGAATTCCTGCCTAACGTTTCTCTTATATCTACAACAGATAGTTTATCGATAATTCGCATCATTTATAGCTTAAAATCCATCAGCCCACCCATCCATCCTTCCATAGTCCATAAAAATGTTGGATCAGGGTGTTGGAATACTGTGGCGAGCCAGTGTACAGTGTACAGAATACAGACGGAACGACTGATCGAGTTTCTTGCGCAGTTTCTTCGTGGTAATCTCGGTCTATAAGCAGAGAGTAGAGAGCAAACGCGTAAGATACGATTACCAAGAAGAAATGGAGAAAAGTTATAGAGATGAATTGGCATGCTCCATTGTCGCGGACGTCCGGTGATTAATAGACACTGAGGCAAATAACGATCGGATATATCGTGGCAAACGGTGAAACAGGTTCAGTGAATTGCGGCTGAGAAAAACGGACGACGCGCGCCGCCACGCATCGATGGATACATTTACGCGATATTATTATATTACACATCATATGTATAACGAGCTGTGTGTACAGCGTACAAGTTATTCGTAATGCGAGCACTGGCGACAGAACGTCATTTGCAGAGGAGAGACGTTTGCGCGTAAATGGAGAGAGAAAGAGAGAGAGAGAGAGAGAGAGAGAGAGAGAGAGAGAGACTCGGAGAAAAGATTCAAAAGTTAAGGAGCATCTCTTTGAACAGACAGACAAGTTGAATAGAGGGATAATTGAACGAACGTATCGCAAACTGTCGGCTCTATTTTCGGCACGAACGCCAAGCCTACGAGCTGTTCTCTCGATTCGGCCATCTATCAACCGATAATAAGTAGAAAATTAACTTTAACGTCGCTATTCTCTTCACTCGGAAACACAGAGGAAAACACCGTGGTTTCTCTGCTCTTCTTGCTTGATTAGAGGCGGCACGACTATCGATAAAATGATCGATAAATATCGACAATATCGAGATGTTCTACGGGCAAAATCATAGAAAACGGGTTTCAACATCGCTTTCGCTAATTTTTCAAAGTAATGTCGCAGTTTGTCGGAGACCTGAGACGATCACGGGGCACGCGTCGCGACGAAACAAAGCTTGCACTTCTTACATTGCGTTCTTACATTGCGCTCTTACATTGCGCACTGAAAATGGATTAGATCAGATTAAGTTAGGTTATAGGCTATGGTAAACGCATGATGCAGGCTGGCGAAAAATTTGTGCATTATGTTTTACACTCTCCTGGTTATGCTTCTCAACTTGCGAACGGCCAACCGAAACAAACAATGCTGCGTTATTTCTTCGATATTTCAAAGAAATCACCGAGCACGTCCGAATATCTTAAGCGCAATTATTTTTCTAAAGCATAAATTGCACGCTACGCAGGATATTAGGAGATGTTACGCGGCGAATTATCGCCCCTTCTAAACTAAAGTAGAAGACGAAAAGGCAATTTCTCAAAAAGTAGGAACAGCGCTCCTTCCTATTCGTATAACCGCTACTACGAAAAAGTGGTTGCAAGATTTCGGAATAGAATTATTGCCGTGGTCAGCATCGAGTTCTGCTCAGAACCCGATCGAGAATCTGTGGGCAATTCTAGCAAAAAAAAAAAAAAAAAAAAAAAAAAGAGAAAAAAAAGATTTACGATCAGGAGAAGCCGCCGATAGAAAATATCGTTGAACTTGGAAAAAGGAGTAAAATCCGCGTGGGCGGATATTCCGAACGAAACATTAAGTCATTTAATGGATACGATATAGCGTACCTAGCGGATTAATAGAAGCGATCAAGAATAAAGGAAAACCTGCTGAATATCGAACGTGAATGTAACAAAGTTAACGTTAAGTTTATATCTCTTTACAGGCAAAACACAATATTAAGAGAGAATTTAATCTTTTCCAATCTTCATTAAGAGAGAATTGTTGCATGTTCAGTCTTGCTTTATATTGCAATATGAAATTATACGAACGACTTGGCCAATTTTTGCTTTAATATACTAAAATTTAGCTATTAATGGAATTGAAAAATCTAAAAATAATATTCAGCTTACGACTATTCATGGCATTGTACACTGTATGTGCTTTAGTTGCGATCTTGTTCTACCGTTCCAAAAGATTTCGTCCATCCGTTAAAACGATAAAAGACAATTTAACTAACGCACAGGTACGATATCGAACAAAACATGTAATCAGAGTACGCAGCAGAACAACAATAACAATATTTTAGCAATTAGGGTACGTCACATACATATAAATACATAGAAATGAGAGTGCATTGGCAAATTTTGATGAGAAAAAAGTAGCAAACGATGAAATCCAATACTGACTACAATTTCGCATCAATAAAATACGAATTGAAAATTTTAATATCCTTTAACGATGTATATCGTTTCGAGAAAAATACGTGTGCGTTATATCTATACACTAGATGGTATACCCGACTTTTGCTCGGCGCCTTATACACGTCATACATATATAGCCTTTGTTAATAATATTGCTGACGATTTTGCAAATTCCTATTGGTTGTGTAATCCGTGTAGCAAACAACACCGATTGTCACACGGTGAACTCGCGAATGCGTAGCTATGTGACACGCCGTACGCTGAAAGGGTGAAGACGTTGCTCGGAGAGCAGATCACGCTATATCGTAGCAACGATTCCAAACAAAACACGATCGCAGCGAAGAAGGTCGCTGTTGGCATTGCGAATAGAATATGTATCGGTAAACTGTTTCCGACTCGCATTTTCAACTCTTGCCTCCTTTTGCCGTAAGTTAACGTTTCACATAGCTAAAACTTACTCGAGAAATGCTTTCAAATGACGAAAATCGCATTAAAGTCAGCGATCGTCGTGATTAGCTCGAACATAGAGACGTATATACGTATATACGTGTACACGTGTACATATAGAATACGTATGGACCAGGAACTATATTTTATACCATGTATAGAAGGTAGACATTTATGATATATAATTTACGATACATGTGCATACGAACAAAGAAACAAATTCTCTCAAACAGAAGAACAAAGTTACAGCCAACATACTGCATAATATATTTTCTGCGACAAGTTGAAATATAAATGAATAGATTACGGACGATTTTATTACAGTTGACGCGTTGCAGCTAGAGATGACACGAACTTGTATTTGTGAATCACGAGTGATTCGATCACGTTCGTTAGCAATTCACTTTCACGCTGATTTGTGATTTTTCGTGATCGATTCCGATTAGCATAGCAAAAGCATAAGTGTTCTTTGCTTACGCGTCGCGTAACCGTATCTTCTATTAACTTATATTAACCTAATCTTATATTAACGATATCGAATGAATATTACGATTTTGAAATCGAGAAGAATTGATATTTCACTCTTTAAAATACCGATACGAGATAAAGTAAGGAAAATTGAATAATTTTCCATTTTTAATATTAAATAAAGTGTCATTGTTTTTGCTTGGTCGCTGGTACATATATCGTCGATAATCATAAAGCCAGGCTGATTCTCTTCACATTTGTTCCGAACCTACCGTATTACCGTGTTACACGGGAGATACCTACAAACGAATTTCAAATGATCCTGTTGCAATTAATACGTTGCATTCTATCTGCGTTATTCGCTTTATTCGCCTGAACCATATTACGATATACCTTAACGATATTATCGATATATCGTCAAGTATCTATAAGATATGTCATCCATAATCTACAGTCGCAATCGATAGCTGCTTCTCCGTTAAATTGCCATTCGTTAAATTTCCACAACGTTCGGATTCGCAATGTCGTGGATCGTGGATCGCGCAACGGTGTCGTTCGAGTACAAGTCGAAAGATCTTTTGTTACGGCCTGGCCCAGGATACCCGGCCCAGGATACCCGGCCCAGGATACCCGGCCCCGGGTACCCAGCCCCGGATACCCAGCCCCGGGTACACCCAGCCCCGGGTACACCCAGCCCCGACGACCGCCACCGTTCCACGGCAGGAAATTTGTTTCCCAGCAACGCGTATTTGCAAAGGGAAACGCTCGTTCGCTCGTTGACTAATAAAGTGTAAATCAGGGAAGAAGCGCTCGGTATATTCGCAACGTTCCGCGTTAGATAACGCGTCTGTTATTATAAATTACGAGATGGAGCGTCGATGCGAGCAGTGAGCTTGCAAACCGCGAATAGCCTAGTTGCATCTTCGCGGTCAACGATCTTCTGATTCTGGCGCAGTGCGGATGCTTAAAAATGTCTTCTGCCGGTCGTTCGACGTGTAACCTGCAAGCCGGCGGAGACCATGGATAACGTGGTAACTCGCAGTCGAAACAAGTGACGCTTTATTCGTCCCTCTTTGTCTCTCCTATCGATTTTCTCTCTTCGATTTCTTCCTCGATCTAGCCCCTATCTCGCAAAGATAAAGCGTAAGATAAGCGTAGACTTGGACTCTTACAGAGCCTAGGTACGTACACAAGTGTCGGCAACAAACACATTTGTCGAGTGTATACACATCAGGGGGATCATTTATTGTTCACAAGGACACTTATTCGTTATATTCAACGGAAGACTCTAACAACTTTTACTTTATTCGATATTTTTCATTCTATTTATACAATATCTTACATTTTTTATTGTTTATTCGTCTATTTAGTTGTTTATTTACCAAGTATAACGGATTAACGTAGGGAACGGAGAAGAGGGAAAAGAAATGAAAGAGAGCGCAAGATGGATATGTACGATAGAAAAAGAAAAAGAAAAAGAAAAAGAAAAAGAAAAAGAAAAAGAAAAAGAAAAAGAAAAAGAAAAAGGAGAAGGAAAAGGAAAAGGAAAAGGAAAAGAAAAAGAAAAAGAAAAAGAAAAAGAAAAAGAAAAAGAAAAAGAAAGAGAAAAAGAAAAAGAAAAAGAACGAGAATAGACATCCATGAAGCAAAGAGACAGGGACACGGTATAAAAGCATGAAGAAAAGTTACAGCATAACATCGTCGTGAAAATCGGCCAGGAGATTGTCTTACCCATACGATTTATGCATTTATTGCTATTGGTAGCCGTAGTATGTGCAATGTTGCACGTGTTGCGTATGAAACCATAGATGACTTCTTAAACTTGTTGCTGGTACATCGAGGAAGATCGATTGCACGATATCCGGACAGCGAACAATACCTTTAGCTACTTTACTAACGAAGATTATATCACATCTAAACTACCAAAGGGCATTACCGCGATTCTGAGAATTAAAGGGCATCCGTGTTACACGTCCGTGAGACATACGATACGGAGACCATGTTATACTATCATATTCTAAAATTTATATATTTTATTCCTCGTTAATAATTCTTAACCAATTAAAATTCATGTTTATGGAAAATTTGATGGTGTAAACGGATTGCAGGTAATATGCAAATATGTATAAAACGTCCGATTGGCTTATTCTACTATAATACTCGCTTGCTTGATACATAATAATATTACGCAAATACGTATAGTATCTGGCATGTAGAATGATTTTCCATCCAAGTATCATTTTCTTGACTATCTCCATAAAAATGTACATTTTTTTCTCCATAAGAAGAGAATTAATTCTATATTTGAACTGTACGAATACATTTGACCGTCACTGCATATCGGTTTCGATATAGTTTCGTATTAGCTATTATACCGACACAATATCGGTCTTTCAAGTCAAGTTGTTACGTCGACGACGCGACGACATTCGAGTGTCGACTATCGGTTGGCGCATCATTGATAAACGCCTTATCGAATTATCGACATCGAGTGGCAAGGTAAACGTAATACACAGAGGCAACGCTTGCTGGATATTAGAGGGGAACTCGCGGCACGTAAGCGTTTCACATGGAAAACACGATCCAGGCAATTTTCGCGCGAGAAAACGACACGTGCCAGGGAATAAATCGTGCCCGTTCGTCCGTTTCGCGCCGAGCTCGAGCTCGAGTCGCTTGGAAGGCGCGTAATTTCGTACGTAGCATAGCAAGTTTCTCCTCTTCTTCCGTTTCCGCGTTTCTTGTCAGCAAAGACGGAACTTTCGCCCGAATCTTCACGCTACTTTGTCATCTGTTCCGCACCATTTCCTTTATTTGTTCTCCCGCGCTGCACCGATGCAAAGTCCACCGGCGGCAACTTTCGGCGATTAACTTTTTTCGCCCGAATAAACAGTGAGAACGATGCCCGCGCGATCTCCGCGTATCGATAGCTCAGCGGGATATGTCGCGCTAAAATAAACTGCATTATTAGCCAGCTGCGCCAAACTCGTTGCCCGTTTCACCCAACTTGACGCTTCGTCGCATACCTACGTTGCGCTGTTCCAATTCTCTTCTCCTCCTCCCTCTTCTCTTTCTCCTTGAAGTTAAAACTCATTGTCAGCATCGGGGGCGACTACTCGATACGCGCCACCGTGCTGCAGCACTCTACAATATTTCGGAAATCGCTGATATTATAATTTTTCTTTTGCGCTGTTCTCTTCGTTCTCCCTCTCCCTCTCTCTCTCCCTCTTTTCGTGGCTCACTGTCAGAGCCTCCTGCTCGTCAGACACGGACACAACATTTGAAAATCGCTTCTAGACCGAACAAAATATATATAATGCAGCGAAACTGGCTATAACAGGAATGTGGAACGAAGAGAGAGCTGAACAATTAAGAAAATGACGAAAGCCACGAACTTTGATTATCTATCTTTTTCGTGTTTTTTTTTTTTTTTTTAATTTCGACAGCTTATAAAATTAGAAGAAAGGAAGACCCAGTTGATTTTGGTTCCGGCCAAAGTGTACATAAAATTTGAAGCTAATCGATGAGACAGATTTGAGGATATCATGGGATCTGTTGAAAGACATAGATCTGAGAGAAACGTGTTTTGCGTACCAATAATAATCATTGGTTTAAAGAATACACTTTTGAAATTATATTTTTAAAGAAATGCAGAAAATGGATCGGTTGTTTCAGATGTTCGCGCAAGAGTCGAGTAGGAATCGGCGTGGCACGCGGAATCGCCGGAGAGCACCGCGTTTATTCGTACTCGAATTAGCTGGTATCGTGAACGCGGTAATACGTAATAAATATTTATAGGGTTCGAGCGTATTCCGTATAGCCTCGATTCGTAAGCGCGGACTTGGCGGAAGCGGAAAGGGTAGTAGAAGCCGTTGAGCCTTATCCAGCCACTTTCTCGTGGACGATAATAGGCTCGTTTCGCTGGGTAAAATCTTAGGCTGCAATCAATTTACTTGAAACTGGTCTACGTGCGCGATTCACCGAGATAACCAACCTTCTAAGCCGAGGCGGCTTTCTCGACAGCGTAGATAGAGGGGACACCTTGGAGGCTAAGTTTTCTGAAAATGACTGACGGCGGATTATCAGATCGTCGGGAGTTTCCCTCGTAAATTATTAAAACTGCTCAGCGTCCAAGTCCGCGTTCTACGTATACCGTATGTACCGCACCTCTGTCCACTGTATATTGGTACAGGGAATTTTCGGTGTCGAACGAGAAACACTTGTCGCGTTTCGACAAATATTGACACCTCCGATCTGCTACAATTGCTACTCCCTTTGTCGCAACGAGAAACGCGTCGTTGTAGACAGTCGACTAGATATAGTGATTCGTTCGTGCGACATAATTAAGGTTGACCGTGCGTCACCGAGCCGGACTGCCCGGTTCTACCGCGCGAACCTGCTCGACACGGACTTGCACGAGATTCGGACAAAGTTTACCGAAACCGAAATCCATAGTTTACTAACGACATATTCCTGTTTATTGACACGTGCCAGCCAAGCTTACGATTAGCTAAAGGGCGGAATGAGTTTAGGGTGTGCGCGATAAAGCCATTGGCAGGGCTTCGCGGCCAACTCTCGTGTATGGCTAAAAACACCCGATCCCGGGATGCGGTCAGAACGGAAAGGTTCTCGGGGGCGAGTTCAGGGCCAACAGAATTTCGCAGCAACCGCTAATTGATAATACGCTTTAACCGTTCTTCTGTAAGTAACGAGTCAACCACATCGAAAGCGAGCGAGGACGTGAAATAAATAAATAAATAAAAAAAAAAATATATATATATATATAAATCGTCAATCGTCAAATTCGTCAATAAGCAACGATGAAACTCCAACAAAGACACAGCCAGCAAGTCAATACTGTAGAAGGTTATGTGAAATGGATATAGGGACGATAAATCATTTAATGGAAGATTGTACAGGTAGTATATATCAGCGCTCGTGTGGATACTAATAAGTATCCGGGTCACTTTGCTCGATTTGTAACAACAGAGCGTATGCAAGTTCGACCAAAATACCTGTAGAAATGAACGATGAATTAATAATTAGAAGCAACGCTTACTATCTTTTTATAGAATATAAATCGGTAGTTATGCGTAAAAGGGTGCCCCGAGTCCAATGAACTCGACCTTGGGACATATCGTAGAAAGGTGTTCGTCGTGAAAGTCCCGAGTAACGTGCATTTTTAATTAAATATAAATAATTTAAGCATTCCATAACAAAGATACGCGAGTAATAGAAACAGAGGAAAAGGAAGAATACGCGTATAGCGAGTATAGCGACTATAGTCGGACGATCGACCGAGAAACGAACGTATTCGCTGGCCGAGTAACGTGTCCGACCGCTACCGATCAGTTTCGGTCAACGACTACTGCGGCTCCGATCGTGTTCAATCCTGCAGCTCGCGAAATAGGTGAAATTCGATTCGATCGCAAAGGGCAGCGTACGGTTCTGCTAAGGCCGAAGAGAAGGTTGGCTGATCGAGGTCCGTCTCGCAAAGGCAAGAAACTCTGGCCAGCTATACGGGAGGGAATCAAAGGGAAGAAAGTTGCGCGCCATATATACAGGTCGGGTCAAAGGTTTTTCGCCGGCGGTAGTGCCAATCAAACGAAACCCTTAGCCTTTCGATCGGTCTCGTTCCTCTCGACTCCCGCCTTATAATTACCGTCGCGGTAATAGCTAGCAGTCAGTCAGTCGGGGGGACGTGTGAATGCTATTTTACGCTTGACTTATAATTTCCGATTACCGACGCGCTACTTCTATTCACAAGGCGGATGGCGAAGAGCAGCTCGTGCCAGCGAAAGACGCGGCAACTGCGACCAAAGTTTCCAACGTTGTTCTAATTACCACTGAAAGCGATGAACGTTTAGTACGAACGTGCTTCGTGGATGACCAGCTTTCGGCAGGACGTCGATTAAAAGAAACGCCAGGGTCGCACGTCACGTCGTTCCTCTCTTCTTCTCGATTCGAGAAATATTCGTTTCACTGCCGATTCGGAGAAGAAAAATACAAGACACGTTTTACGATCTTCGATAGGTACATTGATTTTCTGTAACGAGCAAACACCCCCAGGCGAAGATTTTCCTCCGAGGATGTATCGAATAATCGATGTTGCTGTATGCATTGGTGACGTCAGAAGCGTGGAATGCGCTCGCATTGCGCTCGTACTCCACCAAATCACTCCGTAATTAAAATACATTTCGCTGATTCGAGCGCGCACACCGCATTCCCGGAATACCGTGTCCGTGTCAGAGGACAGCTATTTATTCGGAGAAAAATTGCGGTGCCTCGAGAGTTTCCGAACTACATACATCTCGAATCGACGCGACGATTGCCTACATTTCCTTCCTACTCTCTCTGTCTCTCTCTCTCTCCCCCTTCCTACTCTCTCTGTCTCTCTCTCTCTCCCCCTTCCTCCTCCTTCTCTCCCCCCCCTCTCTCTCTCTCTACGCCTCTCTTCATCTATCGTTTCTATCTTCGTCCCTTCCCCTTCACCGTCCTATTCCACCCTTCTCCCTCTTTGTCCCTAATAAATTAGTAAAGTTGCGAGCATCGAGAGAACAGATGCTCGACGAGCCGAGGGCCTTTACACGCGTGCTTGTACCTTCTCCCACGAATCGAATTGGCTGGAGAAAAACACAGCGTCCGACCGCTAATCCGTTGACACGAAGAAAATGACGTGTTCGAAGAGAGAGGAATCACGTCGCCGTGTAACATCGTGGATCAATATCTGGGTCGCCTGTTGCGAGATTACACCTTCTGCCTTCGGTATTTATTCGGCCGTTAAGAGAACCAAATAAGAGTGTCTCTTCTCGCGGCTTAGTTATTCGCCGAGACTAAGGACAGGTAGATAAGATAAGTACGCGAGCTTTTCACTGATAACTTTACGTCATAGCCAAGCCAGCACCGCTGCTAACATCGGCCGCTGCGTCGCGCCGTGCGCTCTTGAAGATGGGTCGTCTTGATCATTTCTTCGTCCAACGCGATTAGAAGCCGAGTAGAATTTTCCCCCGAAAAGATAAGAACGGGCGATGCAAACCGAATATCAATGTTCCAGCAGCACACGCATACCAACGACTCGTTGTTCCTATCCGACTCGCGGCTTTCAGTTTAATGAAAACACATTTCAATCGTACCGGGGATCCAACGACGAGATATACCGCCGCGCGTTTCGATCGCGCAGCCATCGTTGTGAAATTGAGAATTAGGAATTATTGGGGAAGAAGAAGGGAGGAATTATTCATTTCAACGCGTAAGAAAAATATAACGAGTTGCTCGCGAGCTGCGTTAAGGTATTTATAACGTAGATTGACTTTCTTACGAATTCCTTGAAATTTTCACCGTCATTTAATGTATTATCTGCGCGTGATTGAATCTTTACAAGACCTAGCCTTACCAAGTCTACGGAGTCTCACAATCGGCGTGCTCCACTTTTCACGAGTATTACAGTCGCGGTACTAATATCACCTTAAAGAGCGCGA